>CM062924.1:52840000-53465000 GCA_031878705.1 Tapirus indicus | reverse complement strand
AATGTAAATATAGGGAGACATTTTTAAATGTTAACCAAAAATAAATCTTAGATAAATATATCAGTTCTCATCCATTTGGTAGGTACATTGGCACCCATGGTGCAGAACAAACAGTACTGGGCCTGGTATCAGAAAACACCGATTTCAGTCCTGACTTACTAGTTATGACAGAGTGAGAAAATTTAATCTCTGATGCTCAGTTCTTCATATGTAAAATTTTAAAAGTCAAAATCTAAGAAAAAGTGGGATGACAAAATAATACTTATAAAAACAGTTGGTAAATTTTACAGCGCTTTAGAGGCTTAAGTACAGGTTGAAGTTTAAATGTACAGTGTAAAGTAAAAACAGACTAATGTTCACCTGGCCAAGTTGTTGTTCTATCTAATAGCAGAAAAATGCAGAGAAGTAGACAAACAATTTTAAAATTGCCACAAACTAAAACTCCACAAAAAATATCAAGCCCACTGGGCTTTCTGTGCCAAGGGTGCCAGATGTAACCAGGACAGTCGATCAAAAATTCATAAAACTGAGTTTCTCCTTTCTTTTCTAATAACTTCAGCATCTCTAAACAAACAAAAAAATCCGTTAGGTAAACATTACTACAATTTGGATAAAAACTGTTTTCTATTTGGCAGCCTCCAGATGATTCTTTTGCTCATAGGATCATTCTGGAAGAGAATTTAATTTTGTCATATCAATAAAGCACTTATTATGAGTCATCTTCAGGGCCTATGAATATATTAGAATCATGAAGTTTTAAATGAGATGATATAAGTAAAAGGTTCAGTTTGGTACTTGGTGAACAGTAGGCATATCACAAATAGTAGCTGTTTATAGACTGAAGTCTATTGGGAAAGCTATGTTAATGGGTCGGGACAACTGAAGAATTATACTATTCCATAACTGTAATATATATATATATATACACACATATATGGCATATGAGATAGGAGCTGGTGGCAGGCAAGATTGGAGTCTTCACCGTTGCCTGCAAACCCCCACCATCTGGCCCTCTTCAACCTCATGTGTCATTCCTCCCATCCCCCCAAAATCATACTTCTCTAGTCATAAGACCATACTTTGCATTTTCTGCTCCTTTTACTTGGAATTCTCTTCCTGAAAATATCTCCATGACTGAATCCTTAACCTCATCCAGTTCTCTGCTCCAATGTACCCCCAGACAGATACATGCTGCCTGTACCCGGATAGATGCTTGCACCCAAAGGACAAGCAGCCCATCTCTACCTCCTTGCTTTTTTTCTTTTTCTTTTAAAATAACACCACTACTTGACCTTATATAATTTACTTGTCTCTTTGCTTGTTTGTTTTCTTCTTCCCCATTGAGAGTTAGTTCTAGGAGGGCAAGTGCCTTTGTTTTTGTTTTCTTTGCATCTATGCCTACAATAGCACCTGGGACAGAGTAAATGTTCAATAAGCATGTGTTGAATGAATGGAGGAATAAGTGAATGAATAAACCAAAGGCATATTAAACTTCCATTCAAGATACTTGGAATTTAGTACCGGTTCTGTTGATAAGTGTTCATTTGAATTATGCCCTTAGATAAGACCATGTACTCATTCTCTAGTTATACCCTCTCAACTAAATGAAGAAAAATAAAGCAGCTGATTTTGTGTATGGTAGCCAAAGATAGCCTCTCTGATAAGATGACATTTGATCAAATATATGAAAGATCAAATAGGAGAGTGCCACAGCAGAGGAAAGAGCTTTCCTGGTAGGGTCTTTCCATCCCCATGGTTCCAAGGTGGGAGGGTGCATGGTGTCTTTGAAGAAGTGCAGATGCTAATCTGTACTATCTCAGTTGTCTTAGCTCTCATGTGCCTTTCACGATTTGAGTGTCTTGTCCAGTGAGTTATTATTCTTCCCTCTTTTAACATAAATATAGTGGAGAATTATATTTTGCATATTGACACTTGATTATATGCTGTATACTTTAATGTGCATTATATACTTCTTTCTGACTATTACTTATTGTTCAGGACAATATCAAGGAATGCCAAGGTTAATTTTGTCTACACATGATTTTTGTTTTATAAGCTGACTTTTGAACCAACCCTTTAGCTGTGATTCTAAAGTAATTACCTGGTAGCTGTGAGCATAACGTGTGTCAGGTCAAGATATATCTTAGCAGTTCTTTTAAAAAGAACGCTTTGGTTTTCTTTAACAACTTTGTTAAGACTATACCATGATTTGCACTCTCCCCTCCCTTGCAGCTCAACAGTCAAGTGCATTTCTGCATCCCTCTATGTGCTGGAAAGGCATCTGAAATAAATTAGAAGTGGTGCAGAAATCCTTAGAGTATGTGTGACAGTTGAAAACAGTTTGGCACCTAATTAAAAGTCAATTATGAGTCCTAAGAGCATCCAAATCCAACTAATAATAATAATTGCAATCTGAAGTGGGTGAGAAAGGCATGATAAGCATTTCTGCTGAGATTAGTCATTTGGGTGGGAAGCAATTTTTAAGATAGGGTGTTACAATCAATAAAAAACAAAAAACCTGGATATGTGAGATCAGCCCCAGTTCCCCTCTCACTGTCTTGGAAAATAAAGACACTGACACAATTTTATAATTGACTGAGATAAACTTATCCTAACCTTGGACAAGTGTGGGGTCATTTCTGAGGATGAGGTCTCTGGGCTTGGCTCAAGTGGGTGCTTACGAAGACAAGGCCACGCTTCTGGCTGGTCTGCAGGCCTCCTCAGTAATAGCTGTAGTTGGTGAAGTTTAGCACCAATGACTATCGTCACCTTTTCTCCCTGAGTGTTCATATGGCCTCATCACACAGAGCTGTGTCTTTACTAAGATCCTGCCTCTCTCTCCTTGACACTTGTCAGCTCTCTCCCACTCTTAGGCCCAGGTTTTGGGACTTTCAAGGTGACTATTTGATAATCATTAAAGGAAACTGTGCTTGTATGGAAAGCTTTCTTTCCCACAATCTTTCCCTTTTTAGGCAATATGCACACTTTTAAAGTGACCTTCCAGAAATAGCACACCTAAACCTTTGTCCAGGTCAAAGAGGTGACTCCCCTGAAGCCCAGCTCTTCATTTCACTCTCTAGCTAGCTTCACCGTTGTCTGCAACCAAACCAAACTGCTCAGCCTATCAAACAAGGCCCTCCATGTTCTGCCTCCAAACTTCCTGTGTAAACTTAGTCCCTGACTATCCCCTTTATCCACCCAGAGGTAATAAATACATTGAACCCAGTCCACAGGTATGTGTGTCTGTTAGCATAGTACCATATTGTAGAGCTATTGCTCTTAACTGAATTTTAACCCTTCTGCATGGGAAACCCTTCCTTTTGATATGGCCCTATGGCCCTGTTGTCTTACCCTGTCCTGCTTTCTTTTGCCACCCTAGCAAACTGCATCCTGGGAAAAGGGAAGGACTTCTTCCCTCACACTGCTCTTTTTGTCACACATCTCTGCATGCCTAATCCTTGCTCACTCTTCAAGGCCCAACTCCTTTGCCACCATCTCTCTTAAGCGTTTTTGGACACTCCCAGGAAAACTAACTTCTCCCTCCTCTACCACCCAGAGAATCTCCTGTGTCTATCTGAGGGCTCTTAACCCTTCTGGATTAGTTTCCTGTGGCTGCTGTAAGAAACTGACACAAACTGGGTGGCTTAAAACAACATTTAAGTGAGAGAAACTTATTCTTTCACAGTTCTTGAGGCCAGAGTCCAAAATCAATATCACTAGGTTGAAATCAAGGTGTCAGCAGGGCCACACTCACTACAGAAGTTCTAAGGGAGAAGCACTCCTTGCCTCTTCCAGCTTCTGGTGGCTGCCAGCATTCCTTGGCTTGTAGCTAAATCACTCCAATCTCTGCCTCTGTGGTCACATTGCCTCCTTCTCTTCTGTCTATTTGTAATGTCCCTCTGCTGCTTTCTTATAAACGTGATTACGTTTAGGGCCGCCTGGATAATCCAAGATAATCTTTCCATCTCAAGTTTCTTAACCTAATCACATCCCAAAGTCTTTGTCATTTAAGGTAACATTACAGGTTCCAGGGATGAGGTCATAGACATATCTTTGCGGGCCATTATTTAGTCTACTACACTCTCCCTGTCATTCATACATTTGATCAGAGACCCTTCAGGGATTGGAAGCTATTTGAAGGCAAAATCATAGTCTGGTTCTTTCAAGGGTTCTAGCATCTCACTTTGCACCTGGTGGAGAGTGAAATCAGGGATGTTATTCGGAGTATTTAACAACAGGTACAGCGTAGGCACCAACCTATCAAAAGGGATGGTGGCTGCAGGGCTGTGCCAGGGGTTAAGCCTTTATTTGTGGGATCCTGGGGAAGTATTTGTGTGTATTGGGGTAGAAGGTCCCCAAAGAGGTGCTGGGGCTACTGGGGCTGTCTGAATAAGGTGGGCATTCAGAAGGATCAAGTCAAATGGCTGTTACAAGCAAGAAGTATTTGTGTGTTCTAACAATTGGTGTGGTGGCATTGTGTGTATTGGGACAGTATTAGCCTGAGAGAAGATACATATTTGTTGAATGGATGAATGGATATATTTTGGGATAGAAAATCTTATGATTGACCTTCAGACGGCACCACGAGAGGGCTGCCTACTTCACCTGCAAATCACATGTTGATCCACTCAGAGGAATATATATATATTTTTGGTGAGGAAGGTTGGCCCTGAGCTAACATTTGTGCCAATCTTCCTTCACTTTGTATGTGGGATGCTGCTACAGCATGGGCTGATAAGCGATGCGTATGTCCGCACCCGGGATCTGAACCCGTGAACTGCCGAACCGTGAACCCGCGGCCGCCAAAGTGGAGCACATGAACTTAACAACTATGCCACCAGGCCAGCCCCCAGAGGGATTTTTATACTCTGGATTCATGGGGCCACCTGGTCCTTCCTATCTGACCAGGACTAACATGCACACTTGTGATCACAGGAAGGATGGTATGAGAAGGAGCAGAGGGACAAACACAAATTCATCCAACTGCTGCTGGAAAATCACTTGACATGCATTGTCCTGATGTAGGATCCAGGAGAATAGCATGGAAACCAGTGATTTTGCTTTCACATGCATGGTTGAGGGAAATGAAGCTGCGGGTCACTGAGTGACAGTACCATGTCATTAGGATACACAGTCGTGGGCAGACATGGACAGTTGGAAATGTGCAAGGAGTAGCGTAAAAGGTCTAAAACCCCCAAAATACAAAAACTCAAAGAAGCTTTGGCAGAGCTCAAACAGTGAATAAATCCGAGTCACTAATTTTTCAAGTGTTTTGATATCAGAACTATTAAAAAAAAAAAAAAAAAAAGCCCAAAGTCAGAGTGCAAATCTAACCATGATGAACAGCTTTCTTTTGATGAAGAGCGGACTCTTAAGATGCAAATGTCATTCAAGGTGGGGGGAAGGCAAGCCCTTTGGCTGTTACCAGCAAACCTTGTTGCAGTTCGGTCATTGACTCCTCACCTCTCCCCCAACGATCATTGAGTTGAAAACTTTAATCCCATAAGCATAACTTGAGTATTGTCTCTTCATATTGGTCTCATTGCCACCACCTCATAACTTCTCTCCTACACTCCCACAATAATCTACTCACTGGTCCCCAGACTCATCTGCTTCCAGCCCATCCCACCCATGACTGAGGACTGCTCCTCTTAAGAGCAGCTCCAAGCAATCAGTCATCAATAAATTCCAAGACCTTCAGGGACTCCTCTCTGTGAATCAATGAAGCACTAATCTCTCACTTGGGCATTTAAAGACATCTTTGCTAAACGGACTTGATGCTTTCTTTCTGTCACATTTTTTTCTAGGTCTGGAAATCGCCTTGTCAGCTGGAAGAAACTCCAACCACCCTTCAACCTCCAGATGAATTATCCCATCCTTCAAGAAGCGTTCTCCTCCTTCTTTGTTCCCAGCCCCTGAAAGGAAACTTGATTTCCTCTGAATATCTATACAATCATGTTTTTATTTCAATTGCTGAACTTAACCTTGCTCTCCTTTCCATTATACTGGATTATGTGGTTTTTTCTTTTTTTTAGTCATTTTCTTCTCTCCTAGACTGTGAGCTTCTTGAGAAACAAGATATGTTGTTGTTTTGTTCCTGCACTGCCCCCCAGCCCCCATTCCACCACCATAGCTCTCCTCTCATTACCGAGCAAGGGCTTGCTGCCCGATGCACATAGAAGCCAATACTACGTCACCAGCTTTTGAGAAAAGAAAAAGCTTTTATTGTGGGGTCAACTGGCAAGGAGACAGGTGGCAAGGCTTTCAAATCTGTCTCCCAGATCCAGGGTTCAGGGTGAAATTTAAGGAGTTAGAGAAATTTCAAACTTGGCAGAAGCTGATTGGCTAGTCTAGAATCAGTCCACATATGGTAATCAAGCTATTTGGGCTGCTGGAAGCCAGATTCTCCCAATTGAAGGACTTCTTACTTTGTAAAGGGCTCCAGTGGCATCATTTCTGGAGATTCTTGGTTCTGGGGTCATCCCGGGGCTATGGGTTCCTGCCTGGCACACGTGCGGTGCTGTCTCTGTTATTGAGCAAGGTTTGATTAATCAACAGCCTGTTTTAAGGAAGCAAAACTAGTTTAAGCTGGTCAATGTTTTATGGGCTGTTTCATCTTCACAGAGCTAGAGCTCTCATCAGACCATGTGTGTTCACATGAGGCAAACTGAAGTACTTAGTCCTGGGTGAAAATATGCTCTTGGAGAATGGAGCACTACAGAGCTCCTCAGTCTTATACCCTGAACTCCTGAGGCAGGAGCTGTAGCTAATTTATCCATCCTTATGTTACCATCTATCTTGGTGCCTGGCACCTGGTGGGCATCCCATCAACCTGTGCTGAGTAGAGGAATGAATGAGTGAGTGAATGAATGAATGTATGAATAAAAGGAGAATAGGTAACATGGAAAAATAGAGGTAGAGAGGTACCATAAGACAGCCGTAGGAGAGAAAGGGGGCTTGGGGTTACAATGGAAGGGGGGAGTCCTCCAAAAATATCCTCTGCCTCCTAGTTTTTCTTGTGTTCCTTTCTCTGCTCACCATAGAGCTGATGGGAAAAAGTCCAATGTTCTCTCTAAAAGAGTGAGCCTGCTGGTTGGAGTTGAGATAAAATACCTGGATGGAATTATTTCCACACAGTCAGCCTGCTGTGTATGCAGAAAGCCACAGCCTAGAGGGCTCAGGGTCCCACAGATGCTGCAAATGGTGCTCTGGCCCACGCTGTGGCCCCTGCTCAGTGTCACACTATTCTTGCCCCGCCTGAGGTTCAGAGCCGAGAAGTCATAATGATGTACAGCAGGGACAAAGGGACAAGGAAATCAACACTTGCGGTCCCAGTTAAATTTGGGGCACCCCGTGTTGTCCAGGCTCAGTTTTTTAAAAGAGTAGATGGAGCAACAGACAGCAGGAAGGAATAAGATCACGGCGGGCTGATAACAGCGAAGGTTAATTTGTTCTGTCTTTTACAGGGGATAATTAAGCTGACACATCTCACACTGTTCCATTTGAATGTAGCTTCTGATTATATGCTTTTTTTTGATCCAAGTAACCACAGAACAATTTACAAACTGGAACTCAGACTGCACTCTGGGAACACTTGAACTATTAACCAGTGAATCTGGACACCACTCAGTTATCCTAACAACATCTCAGCAAGATAGGAAGAAAGTGGGATACTGTCCATTTGGCACAGAGAAAAGCTGAGGCACGAGCAACATGCTTATTTATTCACTGGCAAACTAGGGTACAAATGCTGGGGGCACGCACAGGCCTAGAAGACCATCACCACGCAGTCATTCATTCAACAAAGACTGATCTACTCTGTCAGACACTTTTTTGGTGCTGAAGATACAGCAGTGAATAAGACCAAATTCTTGCCTTTGAGGTACTTATATACCATTGGGTTAAATATATAAAACCAAAGTAAGCCAATAAATACAGTTAGGTAAAAATAAGTCCAGTAAACAAAAATAAAGCCTGACAAAGAATTAAAGAGTGATGGAGGAGGTTTTAAGTATCAATAGTTAAATTTCAATACATATGGGAAATCAAGGCATGGCATGAGGCAGCATGTAAGTGTCAGGGAGTAGAACAGACAAGTGATACCTACTGCGAGGGTCAGGGGAGGGCTGGATGACTGTGGGTTGCAAGACTCAAGGAAAGACTCCATTAGAGAAGTAGACCTTGAACTCGACTTTGAAGTAAAGCATGCACCAGGTCTTAGAGGCTAAAGAGCAGAAAGCATTATGTGGACAGTAAGTATTAAAATTTGCACAGTAAAAACATCAGGAGGTTGAAAAATTAATCATTCTAATAAGCTGATAATCTTTCTGGAAACCATTCTTGAGAGATTTACTTTAACATACACATGTGCACATGCAAAGCCACACACAGTGCAGGCTAATGCTACATGATGCCAAACCAATGGCTAAGATATGAAAGATGGTGATCTGAATAAAAGAAGGAATGAATAAATGAGTGAAAGGTGTTCATAATTGAGATCAACTTGGTGGCAATCATTAGGACAGCTTCTCCAGGTATAATTACATATAACGAACTTTCTTGAACACCTGCTCCATCCCAGAGTTTCAGAGTGTGTGATGGATCTGATGAAGGGCATTTCCAGCACTGATGGAGGCTGTCAGAGGGGGCACTGGAACATGGTGTCTCAAACTTATTTGAATTTATCTTCTTTGAAGAAATTGTTTGAGCTATTTTTCTTGTATATTTTTTGTACACAGTGGATATTCTATATATACTTATACCAAAGCAACACAACTCTTAAAGTTAAGAGTTGATAGAAGGAAATTAAGAGACTTTTAGCATTTTTATAATGTTTCCTTTTATTTTGAAAATTTCTAGGTATGATCTGGCTCTCCAGCCTTATCAACAAATTAAAATCCAAGTTAAGATGTTTCTTGTATAGAATGAGCTCCTGATTTTGGGAATCATATGCCAAGTGACTGTTATTTGTGTACCTCTAATAGCTAGTCCCCAATGATGGCTTCCCAATGAACCACACATCCTGGTATTCATGCTCTTGTGTGGTCTTCTTTCCATGAAGGTGGGCTGGCCCTGTATAACCAATAGAATGAGAGAAAAGTGATGCTGAGGCGAGGTCAGAAGAAGCCTTGCAGTTTCTGCCTTGGTCTCTTGGAGCACTAATTCTGGTGGGAGCCAGTCCCCATGTAAGAAGTTAACTACTTTGACATTGTCATGATGGGAAGCCCACACTAGTCACATGGAGAGATGGCATGGAGAAAGAGGCCTGGCCACCCCAACTTATTCCAGCCATCTTAGCCCAGGTGCCAGGCATGTGATCAAGAAGCCATGTTGACAATCTTGCCCAGTAGAATATTCAGATATGTCAAGCCACAGCCGTGATCTAACTGTACCCATTTGAGAGACCCCAGATGAGAACCACTCAGCTAAGCCTAGTCCACCTACAGAATCATAAAATGTTAAGGTAATTTACTATGTAAAAATATATGATCAGAACAATACTACAAGTAACATATGGTATGAAAGCCCTAGTTTACTTATCAGAAACAATATATGTAAAAACACTTAATTTTCAATATTATACAAATGTAAAGCAAATTTTAGAAAAATCTGTAATAATTGTTGGATGGTCTTTAAGGTTGAAAATTCCCTTTCACATATATTATTTAATTTAACCCTTATAACAACCCTATGAGGTATCATTATAATTTTCCCTGTTATAGACTGAATGTGTCCCCCCCAAATTCATATGTTGATGCCCTAATCCACAATGTGGTGGTATTTGGAGATGGGGCCTTTGGGAGGTAATTAGGTCACGAGAATGGAGCTCTCATGAATGGGATTAGTGCTCTTATAAGAAGAGACATGAGAGAGATGATCCCTCTGCCACGTGGGGATAATCCCTCTGCCACATGGGGATACAGCAAGAAGGTGAACATCTGCAAACCAGGAAAACAGCCCTCATCAGGAACCAAATCGGTGAGCACCCTGACCTTGGACTTTGCAGCCTCTAGAGCTGTGAGAAAGAAATTTCTCTTGTCTAAGCCACCTGGGCTATGGTATTTTTGTTATAGCAGCCCATACTAAGACACTGCTCATCCTAAATATTAGAAATTGAGTGTCAAAAAGAGTAACTCACTTGTCCAAGTACACTCAGTCTATAAGAAACAAATAAATTTTTAGGCCTTGTTTCTCTGACTTCAAATATTAAGCATTTTTATTTCTGGGGGCTTAACCTCCCACTCAAGCTTTCAATAAACTATTTATAAATAGTATATATATAAATTTATAAATACCACGCAAACAATTATGTCCTGATGATCCTTCATTGTCTAAATACAGTAACTAATACTTATTGAGAACTTACTATGATCCTAGCACTACCTAAGTGCTTTGCATGCACTGACTCATTTAAACCTTATAATAATACTGTAAGGTAGTTATCACCACCATCACCACCATCCTCTTCCCCATATCACAGATGAAGAAACTAAGGCACAGAAGTGTTAGACAAATTGAACATCTCAGATAGCTCATGACAGATCTGGGATTTGGACCCAGGCAATCTGACCTAAGACCCCTGCTCCTAATCGATATACTACACTTCCCAGTACTGAGAGTGATCATCAGTGTTCCGGCCATTAGAGCTGTCCCCTCTTAGACCTGGTACATGCACCATAGCTCTGGGCTGGAATAGGTGTTTCAATGCAGCCCATTGTTTTGGATCTCATCATCCAGAATCCTATTGTACACAACTGTTACACCATTCACTCATTCACTCCTTCAAGCATTCACTCATTTATTCATTCAGCAAATATTTATGGATGTCTTACTACATGACAAGCTCTCTGCTGAGTTGGCAGCAACTGTGGGCCCAGGTATTCCACAAGTCTCACCCACCCTATCTTGCGATGTTGTACACATACCTTCATGCTCTCTCTGTGGTGTCTCCAATCAGCACAGACCATTCCTGGCATCTGAATACCTCATACTAGTTCATACAAAGTGCTTTATATTCAGTAGCATTTTGTTGCTCTTTAAAACAAACCCTTAAGGAAATAGTCATTATTATTGATTCCCCTTTACAGACAAGAATTCAACTTTTACTTATTCAGTCAAACTTCTCCACCTAAGTATCTCTTATAAAAGTCTCCCCCCTTTTGGGAGGCAGTCAGCACAAGGAGGGGGCCCAGCCAAAGGCAGGGGCCAGCCCAGTGGTTCTCAAACATGGGGATATGGTACAGTGGTTTATTGCCATCAGTCCTGGGAGTATCACAAGTAATTTGATACTAACAATAAATTACTTGCAAGCTTTGGTACTTTACCTTTAAAAAAAAATTGCTTGGCTTCAAAGTTATCATTATAAGAAACCAGCTCATACCTGCATTTCTGTGTTTTCTTTAGTAGAAGTGTAAGGAGGCGTGCTATAGCTCATGGGTGCCGAACATTGCTCCAACATGAAACTTCTCTGTGCCACAGCCCAGGGGAAGCTGCTGTCAATAGTGACTTGTCCAAGGTCACACAGTGCCAGAATCAAGACTAGAATCAGGTCCTAATTCCCCAGTCTAAGGTTATTCTTAGTTTTTTAGTTCCATGACAGCCTTTTCTACTTCAACTGTGCATTTTAGAGTCAGTCCAGAATCCCGGTTTTAGCAGGTGGGACCAGGGCCAAATTAAGCCAGGATGAGCCCACTTATATTTTTTGGCCACACCTTCAGAAGGGCTTCTCGTAGCACCAACAGTTACTGCCAGGGCCTGCCAGTAGCTCCCAAACTCACCTAAGATAACACATTCTTGTCTAGTTATTTTTCACCATTTTAAAGCAAATGTCTCTGGGAAAAGACTGGCCTATCACTTGTCAAAATGCCTTGTGAGCATTCCTAGGCACTAAGATGAAAAAAAGACTGGCCTATCACTTGTCAAAATGCCTTGTGAGCATTCCTAGGCACTAAGATGAAAAAAAGCACTGTCATTTTCATGCAAATATGCATAAGTTGAAAGTGTAGTGTCGAATATCTGAGCCCTGAAGGCTTTGAGGCAAAACCAGGAGAAGCAATCAATGAGGAGATTTTTCACGGACTTTGGCTCATTTACATTCTGCTAATTTACTGAGACAAAGTGAAGCCTGCCAGCTAACGAGGCAGCTCTTGATGCCGAAGTATTTTGCGTAAATGAAAACCTTCCAGTCTGTTTTTCGAGAAAAACATGCTCCTACAGACAGAATTATTTAATATTATAGATGTTTAAATTCCTACATTTAAAGGTGTAAAAGTGGACATAAAACATCTTAATTAAATCAGTCTCTCTGCAAAGGACTGAGCAATGGCTTTTGGCTCCTGAAGGGCTGGTATTAAATTTAGTGCCTCTTGCAGAATTGAAGTCTTTATGACACCACACTGCGGTGTCTGTGGGTTTGGTTGCAAATGTGAACTATTTGTGCAGAAGGCCTGGGGAATGCTGTTATAACTTAAACAGTTTTAGATCTACAAAGAGCAAATGACTAGAACGGATAAGATTCCCCATTGTCAGATGCTGTGGCTTGGAACTCACACACAGGGAGATGGTTGGGAGGGGGAGGGTGGAGGCTGTCTTCATATCCTTTATCTTTCTGACCAAATGAAAGGTATAAACAGAGGATTCAGAATTGATTGGCATGTTTATGCAAACACAGGAAGCTAGGGGAACAAACCAATGAAGAGATTTTACAGTTGTATTTTCCCCAAATAAATATAAAACACAGGAAATGTTGATAAATCGGCCTTGATAGCTTGCCTCCAAATTTAAAGCAAGACACTTTGCCTGGTACAATGCCCTTTGGGTTTGCGGAGTACTTTTGGGGCCATAATTGCATTGTGACTTATAGTAGGCTGGACCACATATGTTCATTTACTCTGGCCCATTACATTCCAAGCTGGTCCATGACTGCTGTGCCCAATGTTCATGTTAGGCTCCCAGGATCTAAACCAGGAGCCTCATTCTAAGGCAGATGGCCAAAAACATAGACCCCAAAGGGCCTAATCTAGAGTGTTCTAGTTCTGTAATTGTATGAAATTGAAGTAGGCAGAGGACTTGAGAGTTGTATGTCTAACGTGTAACTGTGAATTGTGCTTCTGCTGAGTAATTGGTATGGAAACAGTCAAGGGTTTAGCTGGGACAGTGGGGTTTCTGGCCTTGGCAACAGTCTCTGGGAATGCCCTATTATGGCTTCATCCTCTTCATGTGTATGGGGCACAGTAAATCAGATATTTTTAAGTCAGGGCTGCGTGGGTGGAGGGCATGTAAAAATAGTGTTTGTTGAGCACCACCTGGAGTCGGGCACTACGCTAAGTGCTTTGCATACATAACCTTCAATCCTCACTTCAACCCTCTGTGATATGTATTCTTGTTAACATCCCCAAGAGAAAATAGTTAAAAAGATTAAATAATTTGTCCAAAGTGACAGAGCTGATTAGTAGCAGAGACAGAATCTGACCCCGCACTGTCAGACCTTAGAACGTTCAGAGTATAGTGCACAGAATACCACACCCAGGTGTGTGCATTCAGGTAGAAAGAAGAGAAACAGCCTCTAGAGATCAGGATGACTCACCCTGGAAGTCACAGAGCAAGATGCAGACAAGGCTGGAATCAAGGGACAGATCCCAAAAGCCAGTTTCTAAGAAATGTAATTTAAATGCTTGATGCAATAGCATTTTACCTTGATCATGCTATTTTTCAGAGTTGGCTATATTTGGGTAGAAAACCCATGACCCACACAAGGAGGACAAGTGTCCTCAAAGAGAGGTAGGTGGATCCTCATTTCACAGGCTTTTGGAGGACCTGGGGAAGGCGATCACTGCTCCTGCCATCTCCTCTTCTTCAGCATGCAAATGGTCCAGACTCACAGACAGGAAGACACGTGCCTGGATGTCAAGTGGGCAGTCTACATGGAAGATGAAATCAGGCCACAAGCTTGGATTCCTCAGGAAGCCTAGGGAAATAAACCTCTTTCTAAGGTGAGAGGGTTGAACTCTCTCCACCCTTCGTGGTGTGCAGTCGTATATTGTCTACTGGCTGTTCATGTGACATATTTCTGCTCCCTGAGCTGGTCTGATTTTTTTAATTTGGTGTTTTGATTTTTGTTTTCTGATATCTATCTAAAGACAACATGCACTGTGACAATTTATTATCAAAAATTTTGCCCATGTCAATGAGGTGGGATTTCATTTTCATGGCCTTTCTATCCTCCATACTCTCTGGTCCCCAAACTCAATTGACCATCCTACATTTTGAATTATGGGACTGGTTGATTCCATATTCAATGTTCATTGCATTCTTTTTATTCCCCCTTAATTACCTCCCTTTACACCCAATAATATAGTACCCATTTTGCATATCTGGCAGTCGCACTAGGCCAGATTCCTTTGTTGGAGCCAACCAGATCTTAGATCTTTTTGTGTGTGTGAGGAAGATTAGCCCTGAGCTAACATCCATGCCCACATTCCTCTACTTTATATGGGACGCTGCCACAGCATGGCTTGACAAGCGGTGCATCAGTCCACGCCTAGGATCCGAACCTGAGAACCCCAGGCCGCCAAAGTGGAGCGTGCGAACCTAACTGCTACACTACCGGGCTGTTCCCTCTTCTTCATCTTGAATAAGGCTCTAGCACCTAGCACAGTGCTGAATATACAATAACTGCTCTTGTTCGTTCTTGCTCGTGCTCTCTCACTTTCTTTTCTCTCTCTCCAATTGTTAGCAATAGCAACTATAATTCATAAAGATCTAGCATTCATCATTTTATGAATTTCTGTATTTTAACTTACTATTGAAACACAAAGCCCAGCTCACTACCCACCTAACTTCTACCCAAATACCTCGAGCTCCACAAAATCAGGAAATTCCAAAGCTCAGTTTCTTGGGGTAGCAATGAGTCTGCCAGATGTATGTCCTGTGCATTTGCTGCATTGTTCTTTGATAAGTTTGTCTGCCTTTATTCAAGTTAGCCCCAGGTAAGCATATAATGCAGTGTGATTTCTATTTTTTTCTCATTAAATGAGGGTTTTACCACAAAGTGCCTTTAACCAAACTACTTCATTTGGCTGCCCTAAAACTAATGATGTCCAACAACAGATAGTTGATATAAAAAAGATGGGGTTAGTTACTGAACTCCAATTTCTTCTCATATTTCTCTTTGGGGTGTCCATAACTCAGTATTTATCACAGGTCTGTTTACAAGGAATTGATCTTATCACTTTTACATATTACTGTACATACACCTCATTAGACAGTAAACACATCAAGGGCAGAAACAGTATTTTATTCATTTTTGTATCTTCAGTATCTATTATAGTAATAAAAAGTGTTAATTGTTTAAATAGACAATTGAAAGTTTCTAAATCAACTTAATTTTTAAACTTATCTCTTATCCCCCTTCCTAAGTCTGAAATGCATAGTCTAAGTCATTTTCATGTTTCTAAGCAAAAAAGCATGACAACATTTCCCGTAAAGGAGGAAGCAGGATTGCAAGTCACAAAACTTGGACACACTCCCACTTAATTTATAAAACTCTCTACAGTAATTGCAGCCCACACTGACCTTCTTTTTCCTTGGAATTCCTGTTGTACTTGGAGACAGTATCATCCAGTTTAGCACAGAATTCTTCTTCAGTTATTTTTTTATATGCTACTTTTGTCTTCTGACCTAGACTACAAACTCAGAGCATATACCCCAAAAATACCTTGTGGATAATAAGTAGTGTGACCACTTCTTCCCAGTTTTAGCATCGAAAGTCCCTTGTCCCAGGAAACCTTGCAGTTTCATACAAACCAGGACAGCTGGTCACCCCGATAGTAGATGGATTGTTCAATGGACTAAATGACTAATTTTACCAGTTCTGTTGATCATTGACTATCAAGAGTTTAGGTACTGTCCATGACTACCCTAGTCTTCCTCCTACTGCCATACATACAGGTGTGGAAAACACTGGCAAACATGTAACCATCTATTATAACACTGATATTTGTGGACTTTTTTTACTGAAGAAAAACAAACATTTTTAAAATTTTTAGTTAGACATGATCTGCAGATTGGGTTGGTCTATCCCAAGGCATTCTTAATTATATGGAACCTAAGAAATCATCTGATCAAACTTTAATAGGGCAAAGCCTAGCAAGATGAAGTGAACTGACCAAAGTCTAATCAAATTTAAGAAGGATTTAAGTATAACCCTGGTCTTATGTCTCCCGGGCCTGTACTCTGCCACCCCTCCCTCACCGCCTATAGTGTGTGCTTTGAGGCTAGATCCAAACCTCATACCACAGTTTATATTTTATTGGACATTCTCTGGTACTCATAATAGCCATATTTTGAGGTGACCTAGGTAAATTGAATAACTCCCTTGAGATAAATATAAACTAATCTCTATTAGGTCAAACTCTCTCCTAAGACTGCTTACTCAGAGAAGCTGTATTTTCTGTTCTAAAAGCAAAGTGATTCCTGGCAGCTGCCATTCACCTATAACGGGCAAGCATTATCCTTTCAAGATTACATCTCTCTACCTGAGTACACTATTAGATAAGCCCTGAATAAACCTCCTGCCATCCACAGTGTTCCTTGTAAGTCAATGGAACCAACAAGAGTGCTAGACTAGTATTCCTCAAAGTGATAAATAGACCACCCGCTTCAGAATTACCAGCGGTGCTTGTTAAAATTCCCACCCTAGAGCTCTGATTCCAAATCTTGGGGGGTAGAACCCAGAGAGCCACATTGTAAGGAGCACTTCAGGTGACCCCTATGCAGGGTAAACTTTGAGAATCATTGTGCAAGAGACTGGTTAAGATCCCAAACAGCAGCCCAGGGATGCTAGTGACTTGCCATCTCTCTCTACTTGAATATCAGCTCCATAAGTGTAGGAACTTGGCCTTGTTTACCGAGGCATCTCCAGTGCCTGGAACAGGAGCTGGTATACAACAACTCAATGAAATATCTGCTAAATAAACAAATCCTATAATAGTTCCCTGAAAAATGTGCTATTCCAAAGAATTTTCAGAAATGTCAATTTAATAACTATACACTCCCTTTATTAAAATTTGATAACAATATTCTGAAATTGAAATTAAAGTTTTATTTTCATGCTCCTCTAACTTCAGGCAGATTGTTAGAAATTAAAACTCATGCTTAAATAATAACTCTTTTATCCCAATATTTGAGTAGATTTTACCTTGATTATTGCAAACACACTTTCACCTTTTGTGTCATAAGGTTAAACTTAAGAGAGAAACTAGCTGGAGGAATTGTTTAGTCTCAGCCATCTGTCTATTCACCATGGCTTATACTTACAAAAGTGCCAACAGGATGGACTGCTGCAAAAGCAGTTTGAGGTGAGGAACTATATTGTGTGGTAGCTCTCAACTTTGCTTGCGCTTGGGAGTCAGATTCTCAAATGCTTGGTCCCACCCCCAGAGATTCAGATTTAATTGATGGGGTATGGCATGAGCATTAAGAATTTTCCCAGGTGATTCTAACATGCATCCAAAGTAGAGAACCCCTGATCCAGGGAGAGTTTTCATGGCTAATAATGATACTGCTTATAGAATCTTCCCCTCTGTCTTAGCCTGTTTGAGCTGCTATAACAGAAGTACCATAGACTGGGTGGCTTATAAACACCAGAAATTTCTCTCTCACAGTTCTGGAGGCTGGGAAGCCCAAGATCAAGGTGCTGGCAGATTTGGTGTCTGGTAAGAGCCTGCTTCCTGGTTCATAGACGGCTGTTTTGTCCCTGTGTCCTCACATAATGGAAGGGGGCAGGGAGCTTTCCAGGGTCTCCTTTATAAAAGCACTAATCCCACTCATGAGGGCTCTGCCCCCATGACCTAGTCACCTCTCAAAGGCCCAACCTCCAAAAACCATCACATTAACGATCAGGTTTCAACACATGAATTTTGGGGTGACATAAACATTCAGTCCATTGTAGCTTCTCTCATAAGGCATATAGTTTGCTCTATACCATTTTACACTGATCCAGTTTCCAACACTGCTAAGTGAATATTTTCATCCTGCAAATGTTCAATATCCACATAGTCTGTTAACTTTAAAAACTGTGACTTTATCTTGTGTATCACAGGCAGAGTATGTACTAAACTGTGCAGGGAATATGAAAATTAATACTTATTTTCCAGCCTTTCCTTCAATTAGTATTGAAAATCTGAGGAAAGCAGACTAGAGTCTTCAGTTCTTTCAGAGGAAAATGGAGCAAGTCTGATTCATTTGCCAGGAGGCACCGTATCCTTGAACTTGGTCTGATCAAAGCATCAATCATCTAACTAAAGATAATACTCAGTGCCTTTCTTCATAAATAAGATGTGCTAAAAAAAAATAGCTCAAAGGCTTTTGCTAGTATAAATGCTATTGTTTGCTGCTTTCATGTAGGAGAACGTGCAAACTGTTTTCACTAACTACAGTTTTATTTAGTTGCTTCCAGAAAAAGAAAAGATTAAAAATTTTAGAGTTAAAATGATGAACTTCAGGGAGCTGTTCCAAATTCCTATGATCGTAGAACTATGACTATTGCTACATAGAATACAAATGAATATCACTTATGATTTATTCAAGGATAAAGGATATCTAAGAATTAGTTCTGGGACTGACAACAGATCTTAATTTATTCTTGACATTTCACTTTGTGGTTGTCCTTCTTCCCCTTGCTTTCCTGCCCCTTTGTCAGGATCTAGGTACTGTCTTTTGACAGGCGCTAAAGGCCACAGGGCTCAGCTGGCTCCAGAAAGCAAATATCTGAGATGGAAAGCAAAAGAACAGCAAGCATAACTCTTTTTTGCAGAACTAGCACAATCTATTTCCATCTAGCCAGCAGGAAAGCAGGAGCAGATGCTGCCCTCATCTCCATTCATGTGAAAGAAATACTCCTCTTTCTTTCTTTTTGATATTTCCTAGGATTTACCAACTCTTGGAAATCTAGTTATCTCTTGATAATCCATACAACTTGTTATAGACTGAATGTTTTTGTATCCCCCCCCCCCCAATTCTTATGTTGAAGCCCTAACCCTCAATGTGATGGTATTTGGAGATAGCGCCTTTAGGAGGTAATTAGAGTTAGATTAGGTCATAAGGGTGGGGCCCTCATGATGGGATTAACTGCTTTAAAAGAAACCTCTCTCTCTTATTGGCACTCTCCCCCTGTGCATGCACTGAGGAACGGCCAGGTAAGGATGAAGTGAGAAGACAGCCATCTGCAAACCAGGAAGAGAGTTCTCACCAGGAACCAAACCCTGCCATAACCTTGATCTTGGACTTCCCAGCCTCCAGAACTGCGAGGAATGGATTTCTGTTGTTTAAACTCCCCCGTCTATGGTATTTTATATGATATCTTCAGCTAAGACATAAGTCCTTTCCAAAATTCAAATTCTTTGCCTGAAGGCCCATGTTATTAGGAACACATTGACTAGTTCATATTTCACATTTTTACCTTTTCACAAAAGCAACATGGCTGAGCACACTGATTTCATGTGCAATAATGCATTTCATCACATAAATTTTGATCTCCAGAGGAAATTAGGGGGGAAAAATTAAAGACACTGCATAATATTTCCCCAAAACTCATCTCTTTATTTGCTTTCTACTTTGCTTCAAACTTTGGTGCAGAGTTTGAAGCCAGAGGAATATAATTGCTTAATTAATCCTTCACGAGGCAAATTTAAATACTATGCTATGACAGAAATTCAAATTTTGACCTAGTACTGACATCAATCAGGTAGGTTAGCTTAATTTTCTATCATTGGGAAGAAGTCTGGGGCTGTGTTTCCTTATCTCCTGGTTGGAAAAAGAAGCTAAAAGTCCTAGCAATTACTGGCCTTCTTACAGACAACTAATCACTTACATCCTTTGAACAGTGAAACAGTGACTAAGTATCATTCAACTAATTTGTTTAAAGATATCTAGCGATATTAAGCCTTGGCTCTTAGATCATATTAAATACTTCTTTTAAAAATAGGTTAACTTTAGAATGCTAAAATAAGGTAAATATTAACAAGAGAAAGCAACTCAATATCAATCAAGCTCTCTGGAGTTTTCAGATTAGAAAAAGTTGAATCAATGCTTGTGGGGCTTCTACTCTCAAGATCCCACTTCAAAGTCTCAGAGACTTAACTGAGACTCTCAAATAGATCAGGGTTTGGTGACCACAACCAGGGCAGTGCTATTTATTATTGCCCCATAAATGGGCCTACAAGTTGGAAAACAATATTGCAGTAGAGAAAATAAATGGGTGCATGTAGGTATGGGGAGCCAGTTCTTATCATTCTTTGAACATTTCTTTTAGCAACAAAAAAGAGGGAGAGGCAGGCTGAATGGAGGCTACATAGGAGAGATTTTAGGAGATTCTGAATCAATCATCCAATCATATAGGCTCTTAAAAGAAAGATGGTATGATGGTCAGGAAGGAACATGAAAGAAAAGACCACCAGAGTTCAAGTCCCAAATCTTACTATATGAGCTCAGCCAAATTCTTAATCTCTCTGAGCCTGTTTCCTCACTGTGAAGATGAATAATGATAATTCCCGAGACTACTTTATAAGATTAAAGATAACGTATATGAAAACCCTTAGAAAACTTGAAATCACTATATGAAGAGCCTCAATTAATAAAACTATCTTAAAAATATTTTTTTCACTACGAAATAAAAACAATGTTCAATATTAGAAAGTTTGAAAATTACTGAAAAGCAAAGAAAAATTAGCTTGTATGCTCATGATCCAAAAAAGAGAACTTATTTTCTTTGAGTATATTTTCTGTGCATTTTAAAAATAATAGTGGAATAACTTTATAATTTTGTATTCTGTGTTTGTTATTTAACATATCATGAAATGTTTCCTGTCATCAAATATTTTGAATTTTTTGTATAATGTTCCATCATATAATTGCATTATAATTTATTTAACCATGTTTCCCTTGCTGATTTTCTTGGTTTCCATTTTTTCAGTATAAATAAACATTCTTTATCTCTTGTGCACATCTCTGATTATTTTCTAGGAATGCTTAGTTATGGAAATACTATGCTAAAAAGCCTAAAGAATTTTATAGATCTTGATATATCAACTAATAATACTCTTGAAAAAACAAAATAGGCAGAATGTGCATCTAGATTCGAATTTCAGACCTGTTCTTGGCTGAATGTGTGATTTGGGGCGATTAACAGCTGCTCTAAGCAGAGCGCATGAAGCAATGTAGTAGAGACTCAACAAATGTTTCCTCTCTCTTCTCTCTATCCAAATGTTACTCCAACTGGAGACTTACCTCAAAGCATTCTTGACAGCCCCAAATATTACTTATGCCATTTTTTACTAGCTGCTAGGATGTGATACTAGAGGCGAACACCTCAGGCTGAGTCTTAAGGTGGGTGCCTGTATCTTGTTAGCATCCCTGAGGGTTCAGAGCCCTTTCCCAACAGGGCAGAGTCAGCCCTGCGGTTTTGTCATTTCATCCTGTGGCAATTAGATCTTGGGAAATGACTCATCAAACTCCAAGAGATTTACTTAGAAACCAACATGTCAATCTATTCATTTATATAAGAAATATAATTATCAAGGAAACCAGAACATTCTTGTCAACTGGTCATTATAGTCTCTTCCCACCAGAAATTCTATCTGAGAGACTAAATTTATTTCAGCAGTTCATTTTGTGAGACAAGAGTAGATCAACCACTCTGGTTTATGGTTATGTGTCTTCTTCCTCCCCTGCTGGCCTATAGATATTTCGAAAGCTGGAACATCTATTTCTGAAAGTACAATGAGTAGCACAGTGCCTGACATAGTCAGCGCTAAAATTAAAAAAACAAACAGAAAACTATTGTCTAAAAGGCAGACAGACAAGACAAAAGGAAAAGTCAAAAGGTAGAAAAATAGTCTTCAAATACTAAAAGTGGAGTGTAAAAATTAATTCAAACCAAAGGCCATCTGGAATCCCTAGCCACTCATTTTTCTATATCATCCACTCACTTTATTTTTCAATTTCACCCTGGGGGGATCAGTTATTTGTGCCTAGGGTCAGTCAGTATGCACACGTTCGCGAGTGCTTCTCTCAGGTCCCATTGAAACAAGCAACAAGAAACGGCATGAACCCATCTTCATGAAAATTTGACTGATTTGAAATTAGATGAGTACCAACAAAATTAGATTTTAAAAGGATCCACCCCTTCTCCCTTAAGCAATTTCATGAGCTTGTACAATAGATGGAAATATTTATTTATGATTCATAGGCTTTAAAACGTGGAGATGAGTTATCAGGGCAGATTGAGAGGTCTGAGCTGAGTGAAATAAAATTCTGAAATGGAATTTTAAAACAACTAAGAATTACATTCTCTGAGGGGTTTTTCACGTTACAGTACTGATCTTTGTATGACTGAACCAGGAAAGGCAGTGCTTATTCATAGATAATAAAAGACCCTTCCACAGAATGCCACCCCATGGAGTGTCGAAGACTGAAAGTGACGTAGACACCCCCAAATCAGGCGTTCATTCTAGGTTATGACTCTCATCTCTGAGTTACTCTAAATCCATGTCGCCCGTACCCAACCAACCAGGTGTTGCAAATCATTTTGAAAACAAGGTGGGCATAAATGTTAAATGAATTAACTCACCAGTAAATTTAGAGGAAAATGCATATTTCATAGCTGTGAACAATTAAAGGTGAGAGAAGAGGACTCTCTATCGAGTACCTTCTATGTAGCAGGTATGGGGATACACGCCTGGCATAAATGATCTCACTTAACCTTTATGACATTCCATTTAAGGTGGAGATTATTATCCTTACTTTATAAATAAGAGAACAGCAGCCCAGATTAGATACCTGATAACTGATGGAGTTAGCATTTTTATCCTAGGTTCTACCTCTTCCGTGGCCTGGGCTCAGGAACATATAAGGAACTCCACATACTTGTAGCAATATTTACATCTAACTTTGTGACCGTGGTGAATTAACTGTCCTTTTGGGGGTTTAGTTCATGAGTAAAATGAGAGAAATGGGCCGATTTAAGATTTCTTCTACTCCATAAGTGTATGAGGAGTATGTGTATGTATGTATTTGCAATACATATTTCTACATAAATGAAGAAACAGGTATAAAATAGAAAAATGTCTACAATAAAAATACATTTAATACAACAAATATATATGAAGTACCTATAAAATTCATCACACACATATAAATACATCAGGATTAAGACCTAAGGCCCTAATACCGAAGATGGTATCTAGGCCACAAAGCCACTTCCCGTGACTCTCCAGCCACATCCCTCCCTTCCTTTAGGTGACCACTGGATGGACGAACTTGATTTGACACATCTGTGGAGGTGGATTTAATTGTTGGCCATTTGAGACCAGCATTGTTCTCTGTATCTTTGGTCAGCTATTGCAACCTTTACGGGGCAAGCACATTGAGAGGACTTAACCACCGTCACTAGTCCTCTAGCAGGTCTCCTCGGGAGGGTGTTTTGCTCCTAGTCCTGTTTTCCCTGCTTGCTTTCACTCACTGCACTGTGCCCAGCTGCCCCCGGCAGCTTCGTCATGGGCCTACAAGGTCACTTGAGCTTGACCTTGTCATGATATTTATCCTGGAAGTCCAGTGATGTTTGGAGTTCTGGGAAGAGAAGTACTCCATGCTGGCAAGGGACATACAGACGGAATTTTTAGGAGTCCCAGCCTGTGGCTTGTGAAAGGAAGCTTGGAAACATTTGCTTAGGTGTCTGGAATCTAAACTAATACTAACCTCCAGTTTTAATTTACCTATATGAAAACAGAACAAAACAGAGAGCCACTCAATATGTCTGAACCTACCTTCAGAAAAAGGATAATAATACCTATGTTACAGGGTTGCTGTGATAATCATACGTAATAATATATTATGACAATATTGTGAATTCTCAGATGAAGGAAGAATATTATTTTATAAAATATTAAAACTAACTCCTGAACTATAATGAATATTTAAAATGTATTTATACAGTTCTGTTTCACCTCCACCACTAGATCACTTCTTATGGAACACTGTAGAAAAAGTACGTTGTAATTTTACATAAAACTACACTTTCCTATAAAATTCCTCCCAATGCATGTGTGGCTACTATGTTTTAAGATTTTAAGATATATAGACAAACATAGCTTTGCACACTGTCATTTCTTTTGGTACAATCATTAAAAAGTAAGATGTAGAAAAAGGAGTTGTTTTGAGTAGAAAAAAAAGATACTGTATAAAAGTTGTCATATCCCATAGTGTGCCTCAAAACATCCCTTCAAGATATTACTTTTTTTCTTAATAAACAGGGTTTTTTTGGCCAGTCCACCATTGACGTGACAATTCTCATTGTCATCAAAGGTATTTGAACATCACCCAGCTCTTCAGATAACCCCTGAGGTTGCAGAGTGTCTCCCTGGTTGACAAACGCATTCTTTCTAATGACAGGTAAACCTCGTCCTGACATCCTGTCTATGTAGTTTCTATTTATTTTTTTTACTATAATATAGTTTTGGGATAAGAACAACTTTATATGCACTGCTGCTTCCAATTAGCAATTTACCTTATGTGGTTACCATATGCTAATCAATAAAGGATGCCCTTGACGTAGGCTCAAGGAGAAAGAGTACAGTTAACAGCGGTGGTAGCATCTAAATGAAGATGTACAGTCCTCCTCCCTAACGAGGGGAGAAATTAATATACTTTTTAGTTTCTCACAAATGAGATGTCTGGAACATTATATTTGATCTGAAGGAAATAAATCCTTTAACTGAGTGCTATGGTCCGGCGGTTTGTGTCTCCTTAAAATGTGTATGTTGAAATCTTGTTACCAAAGTGAGTTGGGGCCTTTGGGAGGTAATTAGGTCATGAGGGCATAGCCCTCATAAATGGGATTGGTGCTTGTTTATAGGAGACTCCAGAGAGATCCTTTACCCCTTCCACCACGTGAGGTTATAGCAAGAAGACGGCTGTCTATGAACCAGGAAACAGGTTCCCACCAGACACCAAATTTGCTGGCATCTGGATTTTGGACTTCCCAGCCTCCAGAATTGTCAGAAGTAAATCTATTCTTCATAAGCCACCCAGTCTATGGCACTCTGTTAGAGCAGCTCAAACGACCTAAACACTGCGTTTGCATATACGGGTGATCTATTAACAGAACAAGAGCACAAAGTGGGAAAACAGCATGGAATTTAGAATCTAAAAACCTGGGTTGGACCATTCTCCAACTACGAAACCTTGGGAAGAATCACTATGAGTCTCAGTTGCCTCCTCTGTAAAATGGAGGTAAAAACAATGCTTTCCTCACAGGGTTATTTTAAGAAATAAAGGAGATAACTGATGGGAAATCAACATATGAACAGAAAAGCACCGTATACAAACACACATTACTTACATGCTTAAGCTTTTAGGAAACAAAAGTAGAGGGTGAGGATCAGCATAAAAAGCAAAAGAAATAGTTAACAAGTTATTAAGTACTGAGGTTCTGGGTAGTTTATTGTTGTTGCAAAAAGTGGTTTGACATCATTGAGGAGGTGTGGACAGCTACTGTGGCTATTTTGACTGTGATGCTCCCTTCATCCCCTTCCTGGCAGAACTGGGTGGAGCTTAGAGACATTCCTAACAAAGTGCAGAGCCTGGAAAAATCCCTGGAAATTTTGAAGTAGCTTATTATATCAAAGGCAATTTTAAAGAGGAAAAGGAGTATTGTACAGTGGGGGCAAATGTATTCTAAGTGTCCACAAGGAGTGTGCTATGGTTAACGAACATTGGCATTTCTTTTTGCACTCATATTTTAAATGATCTCCAATGTTTTATGCCTGGTTTCTTCTCTTCTGTGCATGTCACTCATTATTTGAGTTATTTCATACATTGCCATCATTTCAACTTACATCTACATAAAAGTGCCTCCAAAATTTGCATCTCTGCCGTGACCTTCCATCTCAGCCCAAACTGCATTCACGTGCACCCCTACGTGGATGTCCCTTAGATACCTGAAACCAAATGTGTTCAGAACTGAACTAGTTATCTTCCTTTTACTCCCATCCCTTCTCTAGTGATCCAGTCTCAGTTGATCTCTTTGTCTTCTACCCCATCATCTCAGCTATAAATATAAATCATCCTTAATTCAACCACTCTTACTGCTCAAACATTCCCATGGTTTCTACATGAAAATGTCCTTTGATTCTGCTTCTTTCATTTTAGTCCCTATATTGTAAGCTCCCTTCATTCATTGGGTACTTACAAGAGTTGCCTAGGCAACTTCTCTTCTGCTTGTCCTTTAGGCTCCAATCAATCTTCCATGTTATCTCCACACATGCTATTTAAATAAATCATCGTGGCATCCCTCTGCCCCAAAATATCTGAGTTCTCATTTTATAGAGAATATCCATACTCTATAGCATGGCATTGAAGACATGTCATCATCTGTTACCAACTAAGCTTTTTAGCCTCATCTCCTACCACTTCATTCCGTATTCTCTCTATTCCAGTTTATGAAGCTACTAATGGTTTCTCTCTAAACATCATACATGTTTAGGGAGAAACAAAATTACACACCTTCATGCCTTTGTTCTTACTATTTACTCATCCTAGAATGGATCTTTTGTCCTTCTTTGAAATATTTCCTTCAACATCCAACATAAATTAAGCCTCATCAGCAAGACCTCCAATCCCCCATCAGTACTAATTGCTACCACAGAACTTTTTTCGTATCGCATTATAGACCATTGCTTCTCAAATTTCTATGTGCCTTTCATTTAGATGAGGATCTTGTTAAAAGGCAGATTCTCATTCAGAAGACTTGGAGTGGGACCTGAGAATTCACTTTTCAAAAACTCCCAGGTGTTGATGATGATACTGGTCCATAAACCATATTTGAAATGATCTATAGCCCTGATTTGTAATATGGCTAAATACAGTTATGTTGGTCTTGCACACAAAATTTTGATTTTTTTCAAGTCAGAAACTATGTCCTATTCACTTCTCAAGCACTGTATCCTGTGTTTAAAAAAAAAAAAATGAGTTGAATTGAATTGATTGTTATCACCTGTATGCTGACTGGGACATTGAGGATCTCATTTTATCATTCATCTTTGTGAGAAGGACACTAAAGCCACTAACAGCCTTCATTTGTTATATGCTTACTATATACCAGACCATGCACTCAGTACCATAATTATTAGTATTTCATTTAAGGCTTTCAAGAATCCTGGAGTATAGATACTGTTATCATCTCTATTTAACACAGATTGAGAAACCTCTGTAAAAGCCCAAGCTAATAAATTGTGGAGCTAGATTTCAAATCCAGGTCTGTCTGACTTGAAGTCAGTGCTTTGTCTCATTACTTTCTGTAGTCTCCCTTGACTGCAAGGCAAGGCTCTAGAAACTGAAGATGGAAAGATGGATAGTCCCCAAAGATATGCCGACTCAATAAGTGCACACAATTGGTAGAGAATTACTTGGGAAAAGAGGGTGTGCACAGTCTAGCAATTTCAAAATGTGTCATCTAAAACCTCCCTAGGGATCTGATCTTTCCTGGCTGATGGTGTTACTCCCATGACCAGTAATCCAGGAACCCACATAATCAATCACCCACAACACAGCTCCCTTGTGTGGTCATCACTATGGGACTTCAGAGCATCTGCCGCCATGCTTAATCACACAAATAAAGTGAGAGTTCTTCAACTGAGTGAAAACTTCTCTGCTTTATGCCACAGACAGGGTTCCACTTTTTGCTGAAACTCAAATAGGGTTTGGATATGGTCCTGGGCAATTTAAAACAATGGACTGAGATAGAAACAGACAACATGCAGAGACATTTGGTATTTCTTTGGAAATAGATCTAAAAATGTTAGTCATAATGGTTTCTGTAGTAAATAGATCCATTTAGAAGGCCACAGAAAGGTACATTTGATGGTTAGGTTCTTCTGAGAAGTCTAGGTTGTAGGTACACAAACAATGTGGGCTTACCTTAGTTGTTCTCCGATGGATATAGAGCCAAACCACTTGCCAAAGTCTAATCTAAATGAGCTTTAAACTTTATAAAATCAGAAAAGTTTCGTTTATTTTTTTCTGCTCTTCCTGCTGCTTTTGGATGAAGCTGTTTTGTATCACAACTATTCACTCCACAATAAAAGGATATAATACAAAGTTAGAATACCTCGAGATTGCTAATGATCAGACTTTTTTCAAATGTCAAAGACCAATAAAGCTTTAAGCTATAGTCTGACCTCAATCACTAACTCATATTTCTTGGAGAGAATTGACTTGAGCACATGCTTACATTACTTAAAACTATCATACCATTTGAAACTACTTTCTCTTTACTCTATGAAATTCAACAAATGTTTCCAGATTTTATTTACTTAAAAAAGGATTCATATTTTATTTCATTTAAAAGCTAAAGTCATGCTTTGAAAACTCAAGCTCTGGGTATGACTGAGAATTTATATCTCATGACCCTAAATTTCAGACTGACTTCTCTTTCTAGAAGCATTTTCCTACATCAGTCAAACATCTAGAAAAGCATTCTTGATGCAGATAGTGTCTCATTAGCATCTCTTACTTTAGAATAGGGACTCCAGACCATGTGCTACAAATGTGATTCCTGTATTCTTTGATTCTTGCCAAAAGCAGGAAATTTTTGTGAAGTCAAACAATGCTAGCATTCCTTACATAGATATTAAAAGACTGAGTGTATTCAACAATAACAAAGTGCACAAATCACTATCTTTGAATTTGTTGGGTTATTTCCAAGATGAAAATGAAACTTTCAACAGCAATTCCACCTGGTACAGGATAGGCATTCAATAAGTATCTTCTCAATGAATAAATAAATAAATGAATAAACTTAGTATGATATTATAAACTACCTTCTGACTGTTCATGTGTATATATCTTTTCTACCAACTATACAATAAGCTCCTTAAATCTTAGTTTTTATTCATTTATTCAACAAATATTTATTGAACACAATATTCCAGGCACTCTTTCCAGGCACTGGGAATAAAACAGATTTAAACAATCAAAAATGACTGCCATCAGTGGTAGCACAACTCTGTAAATACACTAAAACTCATTGAATCATACACTTGAAATGGTGAATTTTATGGCATTTAAATTATATCTCAATAAAGCTGTTTTAAAATTACTGCCATTGTGGGACTCACTTTCTAGTGAATCTGCTTTTTAAGTTGTTCCCTTATTGTAGCTAGCACAATGTGGGTATAAAATCAGAGCTCAACAAACTAGCTAATTGAATTATTGATTCATTCAAGACATTGGTAAATCAATACATGATTCGCAAGCATATCTGGTACCTTTGCTGAGAAGTAGTGTAGGTTGTGGCTCAGGTATAATTCATATCATTGCTCAAGTTCTGGCTTTGCCACGTACTACCCCGTGTAACTAAGATATTCTCCAATCTCTCAGAACCTCATTTTCCCATTCTAAGTGGGGCTACCAGCATCACCTCTCTCACTGAGAGAATTAAATAAGAGAATGGGTGGGGGGAAAGTAGGAGAGGGATACCAATGAAGCAAGACTGACCATATATTGCCAATTGTTGAAGCTGAGTGATGGATATGTGATGGTTCATTGTAAGATTCTCTCTACTTTTGTTTAGTAACTAATGAAAAGTTAAACCACATAGATAATGTAAGCTAAGCTCTGACACATAGAAGGCAATGGACAGAAGGTAAGAATTATTATCGACCTAAAAGAATATACGGTAAAAACAACTTCAGTTTTTCTTCTGAAAATAAAGCCCTGGATATTGCTTACTACTTAAGTCTGCCTGCTTTGCCAGAATTACGAATATTTTCACATATGATTTTCTTCTAAGATTAACACAGAAGTGGAATCCAGTGGATATTTGTTCTCACAATACCATTCTGGTAACTCTATTACAATGATCGAGGAGTGAGCTCAGGAAAAACAGAGACCAGTTTTTCACACTATTCATGTCACAAAACATTGTCTGACAGTCTGTCACGATGCAGACTTTTAATTTCCATGTGTAAGAGAAAGAGTCAAGCTAACTTCTGGTTTTTGTTTTTTGTATTCAAATGTGTCTTCAACTTTCCACCTGAGCTACATGAAAAAAATGCCACTAATCCTTGATAAAATGTTCCAAGAACTCCCAGGCCTCTGGGATCTGAACTCTGTTGACCCCATTAGTTTACTGCCCTTTCATTAGATTTAATTTTGCAGTTACCTCAGAAGTAAAAAACCTGACAATCACCTTGGCCCTTTTATGGGGCTGGGGAAAGGGAACAGGTGATGACTGAAGCAGGTCAGGGAGGCACGGGAAGTAGAAGCAGGACAAGGGTGCCAGGCTGACCAGATGTCACAGGGACAATTAGAAGGTGAGGAAAGTCAATAGCCAGAGAATGTAGAAGGACTAGCTGGGAGGATGGGGTGGTGGATGAAGGGCATGCCTTACAATGGGAGCCAAAAACCAGAACAGATTCAACAAAGAGAGGGAGCAATATTGCCATAACCAGCTGGAGGCAGGAACCAGGCAGTGAAGGTGAGCTGAGTCTGAATAGCTAAACGTGATGATACTGACACATCAAAGAGCAAGGCCTTGAAGCCCCTTCTTCCAGCAAGCCTTTAATTAGCATCTACTCTGTGGCTGGCATTGTGACAGTGATATACTAGTGTATGAGGCAAATAATTCCTGCCCTTTTGAAATTATCTTCTAGCAGTTGGTGCAGACTGTCACACAAGCAATGATGAAGTGTCTTAAGGACTATGAGAGCAGAGGCACAAGGCCCTAACCCAGACTCAGACAATCCCAAGAAAATTACACTTAACTCAATCCTGATATATAAGTAGGAGTTGGCAGGAAAGGAAGCAGGGGTAGGAATGTATTAGTCAGGATACCTTCAGCAGTAAGGAATAGAAAATCAAAACTGACTTGAGCAGCAAGCACATTTGTTAGATGACAAAGAGGCCATCTGGAGGTAGGGTGGGCCTCAAAGTTGATTAAGCCACAGGTTTTGATGTCATGGAGGACACAGGTTTTTGTCCTCTCTCTGCTCCACTATCCACAGGTTGACGTCATCCTATCTCTGGCTCCCCTCATGGCCGCAGGATGGTGGCCATAGCATTTACCACTTTGTGTTTCCTTGTACAAACTGAAGAGAAAGAATAACTTCCCATCATTCTCTCTTAAGAGCAAGACAGATCTTTCCCAGAAGCTTCTAGCAAACCTCTCCTGTATCACATTGCCCAGAACTAGGTTGTATAAACCAATCACAGGGAGTACAGATCGGATTACCCTTAGGTTAATCCCCCCATCACATCACTGCTCCTCATTGAGGAACAAATAGAATCAATATTGGAGAGTCAATCACAAAGTCCACTACAAGGTAGGGGGTGGAGTAAAACATGCCTGGAGAAGGAATCGATATCTTTGAACTCCTGGAGGCTAAGGGGAGCACGGGAAAGACAAACACAGGTGAAAAGTGTATTAAGAAGAGGAAGTAGGTAGTGTTATCGTTCTAGTGAACAGGAAACATAGGCATAGCAAGAATGTTGTGAATGTGCACAATGGCCCATGCAAAGCATCCAGTTGCCTTTTATTCCCAAAACTCCACCACAGATGTGTAAGCCTAAAGTCCCTGGGACTGAATTTGAGATGCTACAGTTAAAATGGTGAAGGGAAGAAGCTGGCAAAAATGTTCTCATGAAAAGCTCTGTGGAACCTGGGGCATAATTAGAGCTGGTCCTGGGTCCAGCTGCAATAACAGAGCCAAGAGAGGACAGTTCTTCTGTCTTTCTATGGAACCTAGCTCCAGCCTGGTGCTCTGAGGTATAGCAGATCTGGGGGCACTGAAACCTAGCATCCTTGGCACACAGTGTCCTCAGGGTAAGCACTGGTGGAGAAGCAATAGTGAGGATCCTTCAGGAGGCCCTGAGGCAGTAGAGGTCAGCAAATGGCAGTTGAAGTAGGAGAGGAGAAGAATACGGTAGATGTTGCTTGGTGTCCACCAGCGACTAATTTATTTGTGGACCAGGGTGAGAATAAGTATAAACATTTCTAGGGGAGTTAAATTCTTGCATAGACGTCTGGGCGTCATTGTAATTTTGTCATTAATATGAAGCCAGTTGGCATTAGATTAGATTAGTACAGAGGAAAGTTCATGGAGCACAGAGCAGCAAGCAGTCAGACTCTCTGAGCTATGATTAATTATTAATTAATTAATTATTAATTATAAAAGTGTGACAATACAGAGGTACAATGGTAGAGGTGCTGTTCCCAATGATTTACTACCCCTTCTCTCTAGGAGGATTATCCATGCCTGTTAGGGTCACCAGACTTAGCAAATAAAAATGCAGGCTGCCTATATTTCAGATGTGCAACAAATAATATAAGCATGCTCCATGCAATATTTGAGATACACTTATGCTAAAAACTTATTTTTTTTTTTTTTACTGAAATTCAAATCTAACTGGAGGTCCAGAATTTTATCTGGCAATCCTAAACCCTGGCCCTGGCGCTAGGACTCACTGTGCCTGCGATGGGTGCAGTATATGTTGCCATCTCATTGACTTTGGGCTTAGCCACATGACATACTTTCACCAAACAAATGGGAGTGAATATGACATACACCATTCCTGAGCAGAAGCTTCAAGAGGCACCAGGGGTTCCCAGCAGCTCTCTGGCTGTTTCTCTCTACCACAACAGGAACTGCTCATTTAGCCTTGATCCCCAGTACAAGAAGACACGTGGGAGCCAGCCCTGATGGCCTAGTGGTTAAAGTTCTGCACTCTCACCACTTCAGTGGCCCAGGTTCATTTCCCAGTCATGGACCACACCGCCGGTCCATCAGTTGCCATGCTGTGGCGGTGGCTCACATAGAGGAACTAGAAGGACTTACAACTAGGATATACAACCATGCACTGGGGCTCTGGGGAGGAAAAAAGAAAAAAACACATGGACCTGCAGCCACCATATGTAACATGAGAGAAAAGAATATTCAGGATTGAAAACCACTGAGGTTTTAGAGTCATGTATTATCACAACAAAATTTACTGATGTAGATATCAAGAACAACTTCTGAGAATATATTCTGTGAATACATGAATACGAAAGTATGTTTTCCCTAACTCACAAGGACTACAAGTATTTCTATTTGTGATATTTCATCTATACCACAATTTATTTTCTCTTTCAATTTTAAGGTAAAAAATTCATTTAATCCCTTTATTCTGGGGGCATCAGTGGGAGCGTATTTTTTTCAACCTTTGTATGGGTAATCTTCACAGAAATAATTTACAATGTGCAATATATAGTTTAATTGATAAAAAATATTCATCCCATAGATACTTTCTGTGAGACAGGCCCTGTGTTAAGTGCAACTCATTAGCCTAAGTGCCTAGTTGATATTTATCTTAACTCGGACCACATGAAAATTTATATCTTTTCATTTTGAAAAGCAATGTTTATCAGGACAATCACTTAATATACAATTTTGAAAAATCAAAGGTGAGATTACATTTAAGCTGATTTTTTAAAACCTTTAAGTACGTACACAACTTTAAACTTTTGCCACCTTCTTCACAGCAGCTGCCCAGTTCTCTCGGCACACATTTGATAAAATTCAGATGTGACGGATACACACACACGCACACATAAGAAATTTCTGCTTCTAAGCCTTGTTTCTCTACTCCTAATACTCTACATTCTTCTTGGCTATGTCTATGGCATTTCACTGTTGACATGATTGTCACAATTTCCCAAAAGGCATTCAGTCTTCAACTCTGCTTCTACCAGGTGGCATGGCTGTCCCAGGGACTCAGATTAATATTAAATAAATATTTGGCTGATCTTTGCAGACTTGACTTTTATCATTGTTTGCTGTAGCTCTGAAGGGGCTATGCTAGACCTGTTTTGTAAATGCTCAATCTTGACTATATACAATATCAATAAAAAACCTCTATCTTTCACTTCGGAATCACTGTCTCCTACTCTCACCTACACTTTAGCCCTTTAAATGTGCAACTGCAAAGACACAAGGGGAAAAAAAATCATGGGAACATTTTTGTCCCTTCAATAAGCATTGTTTCTGTAGTCCTTCCTGGGAACATTCCTCAGGCTGAGCTTGCTGAATTTTGTCAACAAGGAAATGTCAGCCAGAGCCTGGTATTGAACTCGTTTGCATGTGCGGTTTGCAGCTCACAAGGTGCCAATTAAAAAGCAAGAGGAGAGGGAGAGGAGCCTGTCTGTCAGCTTGGTTGGAGTGAGATCTGATATTAATTATGAAAGGAACTCAAAATTAACAACAGCTGAGCCAGAGGAAGCACACCTTTCAAGAACAACGGGAGCTGAAGTGCTGCACTGGGAATTGAATAAGATGAAATGGTTTCTAGTTGCAGCAAGAGGGAGTTAGAAAAGCTGTTTGGAAGTAGCCCGTTACAGGGTTCTTAAATGCTGAAATGATTACTGATGGAGGTTGTGGATTCTTATTTTTTGGAAGTCTAAGAAACAAAAAGGATAGCCAAAATATTTTATTAGGACACCTACTGTGTGTCAGTTCCTGCATTAAGCACTGTGCTTCAGCAATGAACTAGACAGTGAGGTTCTGGCTAACTGAGAGTTAACATTCCAAAAGAAGTGATTACACAGTCTTTCTTCAATCACAGAGCACTTTCTGTCCTCAGTCTACCCACTATGGCCCTATTTAGTCATCAGACCTGGACTTCCAGATTCAACTAACATTAACTCTGTATTTCCTCTATGCCAGCTACTCTCGCAGGTAATATCACATACATTTCATCCTCACAACAACCCTACATGGTGAGGATTATATTATGCATTTTACCAATAAAGATTGTGAAACTAAAAAAGATATTCAATTTAATATCACAAAGCCAGGTGGGGTATCTTTGAGATTAGGTTTTTAAATTACAAGACTTTTGAATTACAGTGTTTTTGCATCTCACTTTGCTACCTCTATTTTATTTTCCCACTACTGGGGCTATTTGAGGCTTAGTCATGCTATGTGTTACTCCCTCCTGCATCTTGATATTTGTTTGATGTCTTATCTTCTCGGGTACAAAGGTATCAGTTAAGTGGTTAATCTAATGAGGAATGAGTATTTTTAGGAATGCTTTATAATACTATGAATTTCTAAAGGAAGCCTTCTAGACAGTGCCCAGGCCTTTGTGCTCCTATAGTTCAGTGTCTCTAAAGATGGGAGGTTCAATGGGGAGCAAGTTGGTAAGGAGGACTTCTGGAGGTAGCAGAATCTGTTAGTGCTCCTCAAATTATATAGCAGAGGGGAACACTTCTGATTACGAGTAGAACTCTCCCAGCTCTGTATTATGAGCAGTAAGAGAGGGAATATTTTAGGCTCTCCCCAATAAACAAAATAAAGTATCCCAAAGTACATTTGTAAAACGGTTGTTTGGAACTCGAAATGAATATTTTCAAAGAAGTTAAAAAGTTAGGTGGGAGTGACATCAGTAAGAACAGTAGAGTAAGTACCTTCAAAAATTCTCTCTTCTATAAAAGTCATGAGAGAACTGGCAAAAATTGTTAAGAATCTACTTTTGCATAACACTAGAAATTTAAAAAAATAGGCTTCCTGCAATCCAGGTAGAGTTTATTGAAGAAATACAGCAAAATATTAGTAAGAAAAACAAGCTTTATGAAGTTTGAACTCAACCTTATTGCATTTTTCCCTCTCCAGCTCTGTAGTAGCATTGAAAATCAACAGCCTACAACCACGATGAAAACCACCAGCTTGGCAGTTACCAGAGAGGGCAGAATGAGATTGGAGCAACTTTAAAGTCTCATTCCCAAGAGTTTTCATTATATGACCTGTCTGATGGATCCTGGAAGACCCCCTCATGCAAGGCTGTTTATGTTTGAACTGACTCAGAACTCACCAAGTGCAAAAAGTCTACTCTCTTGGGGCACTTGTCAAAAACAATTAGAGGTAATTGACTGACTTCACAATGCCCAAAGTGGTGGATAATAGTTGGGACAAACAAGAGGCTAACTAAATGGCTTAAAGAATGTTGACAGGGACTTTAAAAAGTTCTGACATTCCTGGGAATCTAGAAGGCCACACACATGTGCTGAGCTGTGTACACACTCAGGAAAGACTGGAGAAGGCCCTAAGCTCATAACCTGTGATGATACATGCAGCAGGTAAAGGCTAAGGTTGAATTGTCAAATGCCTGGCTGAGTGTTGAAGGAGTGCCCCAACATGCACACAGGACCTCTCAGAAAAAACTGGGAAATCTATTGGCTCCAGGTGTTTAAGAGAATCTCCTTCGACTAAACTAACCAAGTACAAATATCAGTGGCCACACACAACAAATGATACAGACTTTACAAATTAACTCAAAAAAGTCACTAAGCAAACAATAATTACAACAAGTAGCAACAAAAACAAAGCCTGGGGAAGAGAGGGAATTTGACTTCTAAAGTTCACACAGTATATTAACATGGCCAGTTTTCAATTGAACATGAGACATGGGAAAAAAATTAAGTATGGTTTATACACAGGGAAAGAAAGCAATCATCAGGCACTCTCCCTGAGAAAGCCCAGACATTGGACTAGACAAAGACTTTAAATCAAGAGAAAGAGTTTAAATAAGCTATTTTTAAATATGTTCAAAGAGAGAACCCATTTCTAAGGAATGAAAGAAAGTATGAGTATGAGGGCTTACCAAATAAATAATATCAATAAAGAGTTATAAATCAATTTTGGTTTGATTCTTTTAAATAAATGACAAGAGTATTAAAATAGTACACTAGAAATATTTATTTCATATAAAAATAGACAGTAATGGAGGAATAGAGGAAAGAAAAAGAAAACAAATAGTAAAATGGCAGACACAAATCCTACCTTATCAGGAATTACAATAAGTGTAAATGGATTAAACTCTCCAAATAAAAGACAGATATTGGCAAAGTGGAATAAAATGCATGATCCAACTATCTGGTGTCTTCAAAGGCACACTTTAGATTCAAAGATAAATAGGTTGAAAGTAAGTGGGTGGGAAAAGATATACAAAATATATGCAAACAGTAATAGAAAGAGAACTGTACTAATACCACACAAAAGCTATACTAATATCAGATAAGAGATTTTAAGAGAAAAAAATTTAATAGGGACAAAGAAAAACATTCCATAGTGATAAGAGTTAATCCATCAAGAACGTATAACAATTATAAACATATAACAGAGAACCAAATACAGGATGAAAAACATAGAATTAAAGAGAGAAACTATTCAACAATAATAGTTGGAGACTTCAATAGCCTACTTTCAATAATGGCTAGTGCAACTAGACAGAAGACCAACAAGGAAACACAAGACTTGAACAACACTACAAACCTACTACATCAAACAGACATTTATTGAGCACTTCATCCAGCAATAGTAGAATATGCATTCTTAAGTGCACATGAAACATCCTCCAGAATAACTATATGCTAGGGAATAAAATAAGCCTCAATATATCTTAAAATATTTAAATCATACAAAGCATATTCTCTGACCATATGGAATGAAACTAGAAATCAATAACAGAAGAAAATGTGGGAAATTCACAAATACGTGAAAGTTAAACAATCCACTCTTAAATAACCAGTGAATTAAATAAGAAATTACTAGGAAAATTAGAAAATACTTTGAGATGAAAAAAAGGAAAACACACATACCAAACTTATAGAATGCAGCTAAAGCAGTAGTTAGATGGAAGTGTATAATTGTAAGTGCCTATACTAAAAAGAAAACAAATCTCAAATTGATACCTTAATCTTCCTTCTTCACAAACTAGAAAAAGATCAAAGTAAAATGAAAGAAAGCAAAAGGAAGGAAATAGAATCAGAGAGAAAATAAATTAGTGTATAGAAAAATAATAGAGATCAATGAAGCCAAAAGGTCATTCTTTGAAAAGATCAATAAAGTTGACAAAACTTTAGCTAGATTGATCAAAAAAAGGGGGCGAAGAATCAAATTACTAAAATCAGGATGAAAGAGGGGATATAATTACTGACCATATAAAAATAAAAAGGACTGTATGGCAATGCTATGAATTTAATGCTCAGAAATTAGATAGATAGAATAGACAAATTACTAGAAAGACAATTATCAAAATTGACTCAAGGAACTACTGAAACTGAACGCATCTATAATAAGAGATTAAATTAGTAATAGTTAGTAATAATTAAAACTACACAAAGAAAATCCCAGGCTAAGAGAGCTTCACTGATAAATTCTACGAAATGTTTAAATAAGAATTAATACCAAGGGGCCCAGTGGCACAGCAGTTTAGTTTGCGCTTTGGCAGCCCGGGGTTCGTGGGTTCACATCCTAGTGGCCCGCCAATGCACTGCTTGTCAGCCATGCTGTGGCGGCATCCCACACAAAGTAGAGGAAGATGGGCACGGATGTTAGCCCAGGGCCAGTCTTCCTCAGCAAAAAGAGGAGGATTGGCAACAGATGTTAGTTCAGGGCTGGTCTTCCTCAACAAAAAAACAAAAAAAGAATTAATACCAAACCTTCGCAAACCATTCCAAAAAATCAACAGCTCTCAACTCATGCTATAAAGCCAGTATTTTACCTATCAAAATCAAACCAAAATATCACAAAAAAAGAAAACTACAGATCAATATCTATCACGAATTTAGACACAAAAATCTTCAACAAAATACTAGCAAATTGAATCCGACAACATATAAAATAGATTACATACTATGACCAAGGGGAATTTATCCCCACAATGCAAAGTTGTTTCAGCGTGAAAATCAAAGTAATACACTGTATTAATATATATGACTAAAACCACATGATCATCTCAATAGACACTGAAAAGGCATGTGGCCACACCCAACATGCTACCATGATTTAAAAAAAACACCGCAATACTAATAGAAGAGAACTTCCTCAACCTGATAAAGGGCGTTTATTAAAACCCCACAGCTAATATTATATTTATTGGTAAAAGATTGAATACTTTCCCCCCAAAGAAGAAACAAGGCAAGGATTTCCCCCTTTTGCCACTTCTATTCCACATAATACTGGAGATTCTAGCCATGGCAGTAAGGAAAAGGAAAAAAAGGCATCCAGATTGGAAGTAATGACAGCCAGATGGCAGAAAAGAAAGCCCCAGACCCCCCTTCCTTTCATGGAGACTCCAATACAACAATAATATACAAACCAACTCCCTTCAGGAGAAATCTTCGAACCAGTTAAGAGGCTCCCTCACCCCAAGCAAGTTTGATTGAAACCAGCTGCATCAAAGCCAGTAAGAAAATTCATGGCACCCTTTTTCCATAGTCTCTTAACTCTGTCAGGCCACCACAAATTCAGGAAGAAACTCCCAGCTCTCGCTTCTCCCTGGAGAAAGAAAGAGAAGACTAGATTGTATACCCAGTATTCTGACTTTTGGAGCAAGGATGCCTGAGGTACTAGCTTCTGTCTCACCTGTCTGAGTCCTGATGGTACCTAGCATATTCTAAGTGCCTGGGGGTCACTTAGAACAAAAAAGAGGAAGGCAGGGTGTGCTGCTGCTCCAGAGGAACACAGTACAGCAGGCAGAGACCAATACACCCTGATGCCCTCTCCATCAAGGAGGCAAGAGAGTGGAGCATGTTCCACTGTTCCAGCTGAGGACTGGTTTCTGTCTTGCCTGTCTCAGATTGTGGACAGGATCTGACACACTCTAGATGCCCGAGGACCACTAAGAACAAAAAAAGAGCTGTGTGATGTGCTTCAGAGGACCCACGTGCAGCAGACAGACATCAGAGAGAGCAAGAGGTTATGAGCTCCCGAAAAAAAGGAAACTGGCAAATCCCTCTAATTAGAAATCTAGATATACAAGTCCAGAGAAGATACATCCATAGAGAACATTTGGGATTAAACACTTAATCATAAGACCTGAAACTATAAAACTGCTAGAAGAAAATATAGAAGGAAAGCTTCATGATAGTGGTCTGGGCAATAATGTCTTGGATGTGACTCCAAAAGCACAGACAACAAAAGTGAAAATAAGTAAGTGGGACTACAACCAACTAAAAGGCTTCTGCACAGCAAAGGAAATAACAGGGTGAAAGGGCAACCTGTGGAATGGGAGAAAATATTGGCAAACTATATATCTGATAAGGGGCTAATACACAAAATGTGTAAAACTCCTACAACCAATAGCAAAAAATCAAATAACTAAGAAATGGGCAAAGACTTGAATGGACATTTCTCCAAAGATGACTTACAAATGACCAACAGGCACATGAAAAGATGCTCAACATTACTAATTATCAGGGAAATGAGATATTATCTCAAACTTGTTAATACGGCCATTATCCAAACACACACCCCCCAAAAAGAGAAAAAACAAGAGTTGGCAAGGATACTGATAAATTGGAAACTTTATGCACTATTGGTGGGAATGTAAAATGGTGCAGCCACTATGGAGAACAGTATGGAAGTTTCTCAAAAAATTAAAAATAGAGCTACCATATGATTCAGCAATCCCACTTCTGGATATTTATCCAAAAGAATTGAAATCAGAATCTCAAAATGATATTAGCATTCTCATGTTCATTGCAGCATTGTTCATAATAGCCAAGAGTTAGAAATGACCTAAGGGTTCATCAATGAGTGAATGGATAAAGAAAAGGTGGTGTGCATATATATATATATCACAAAATATGGTATATATTTATACACACACAGACATATATACCACAAAATGTTATATATATATATATATATATACACACACAGACATATATACATATATATATGTATACACAATGGAATATTATTCAACTTTAAAAAAGAAGGAAATTCTGCCATATGCAACAACATGGATAAACCCTGAGTAAATTATGAGAAGTAAAATAAGCCAGTCACAGAAGGGAAAACACTGCATGATACCAATTATACGAGGTCTATAAAATAGTCAAACTCATAGAAGCAGAGAGCAGAATCATGGTTGCCAGAGGCCAGGGGGAGAGAGAAATGGGGAGTTGCTGTTCAGTGGGTATAAAGTTTCAGTCATGCAAAATGAAAAGAGAAAGATCAGCTGTGCAACATTGTGCTTATAGTTAACAATACTGTACTGTACACTTAAAAATCTGTTGAGGGGAAGTGACATGTTATGTATTTTTTCACTACAATAAAAAAAAAGTTATCCAGACTGGAAATGAAGATGTAAAACTATCTCTATTTGACATGATCTTGTTTGTAGAAAATCCTAAGGAATCCACAAAACTATTAAAGCCGATAATCAAGTTCAACAAAGTTGCAGGATACAAGATCAATACAAAAAAATCAGTTGTACTTCTATAATTAGCAATGAACAACCTGAAAGTGAAATCAAGAAAACAATTCCATTTATAATAGCATCAAAAAGAATAAAATATTTAGGAATAAATATAACAAAGGAAGTACAAGAGCGGTATACTAAAGACTACAAACAATTAAAAAGACTTAAATAAATGGAAAGATATCTCATGTTCATGGATTGGAAGGCTTACTATTGTTAAGACTGGCAATACTTCCCAAATTAATCTACAGATTCAAAGCAATACTTATCAAAATCCCAGGTGACGTCTTTGCAGAAATTCACAAACCTGATCCTTAAATTCATATGGGAGTGCAAGAGACCCAAATAACCAAAAAATCTTGAAAAAGAAGAACAAAATTAGATGATCTACACTTCCCAATTTCAAAACTTACCTCAAAGCTACAGTAATCAAAACTGTAGCACTGACATAAGGATAGACATGTAAATCAATGGAATCAGATTTAGAGTCCAGAAATAAATCTGCAAATGTAGGGACAATTGATTTCCAACAACAGTGCCAAGACAATTCAACAGGTAAAGAATAGTCTTTTCAGCAAATGGTGCTCAGATAAATGGATAGCCACATATAAAAAAATGAAGTTGGATCCCTCACTCATGCTATATTGAAAAATTAACTCAAAATGGATCAAAGATCTAAATGTAAGAGCTAAAACTATAAAACTCTTAGAGAACAGAGGTATAAATCTTTATCGTCATAAATTAGGCAACGCTTTCTTAGATATGTCACCTAAAGCATAAACAACCAAAAGGAAAAAAATAGGCAAATTGAACTTCATCAAAATTAAAAGCTATTATGCTTCAAAGCATACCCTCAAAGGGAAAAAGACAATCCCCAGAATAGAAAATATTTGCAAATGATATATCTGATAAGGGTATAGTATCCAGAATATGTAAACAACTCTTACAACTTGAAATGAAAACACAAATAATCCCAAAATAAAAGTGGGCAAAGAATTTATATAGACATTTCTTCAAAGAAGGCCAATAAACACATGAAAAAATGCTCACCGTTGTTATGCATTACCAAAATGCAAGTCAGAATCACCTTGAGATATAGCTATAATAAAACAGATAGGCAATAGCATAGCTATAATAAAAAAGATAGGCAATAATGAGTGTTGGTGAGGATGTAAAGAAATTGGAACCTTTGCACATTATCAGTAGAAATGTAAAATGGTGCAACCACTTTGAAAAACAATTGGCAGTTTCTCAAAATGTTAAACATAGAGTTAACATGTGACCCAGCAATTTTACTAGTAGGTATATAGCCAAGGAAAACCTAGATTCACACAAAAATTAGTACATGAATATTCCTAACAGCATTATTCATAAGTCAGAAAGTGGAAACAACCTAAATGTCCATCAACTGATGAATAGATAAACAAATTGTAGTGTATCCATACAATGGAGTATTGTTCTTATTCAGCCATAAAAAGGAAATACTGATTCACGCTACAATATAGGTGAACCTTGAAAACATTATGCTCAGTGAGAGAAGTCAGAAATAAAATAACACATATTGTATGATTCCATTTACATGAAATGCCCAGAATAAGAAAATCCATAGAGATAGAAAATAGATTAGCATTTGTCAAGGCCTGGGTAAAGGGAGGGGAAATGGAGAGTGACTGCTAATGAGTATGTGGTTTCTTTCTCAGGTGACAAAAATGTTCTGGAATTAGATAATGGTGATGGTTGCACGACAATGTGAATATACTAAAACCCACTAAATTGTACTCTTTAAAAGGGTGCATTTTATAGTATGTGAATTATATCTGAATAAAAATGAGATTCCATTTTTTATCTATCAGATTGGAAAAAAAGTAAAAGTTTGATAATGCCCAGTATTCACAAGTTTGTGGCAAAATCAGCACCTTCATACCCTGTTGCTGAGAATGTAAATAGACTCAGTTCTTTTGAAGGGCAATTAGGCAATGTCTGTCAGGGTTTTAGATGCTTGCACTCTGACTCTGCAATTCTACTGCTAAAAATTTATCCTATAGATATACTAGCATACTATGCCAAAATCTTGTGCAACAAGGTTCACTGCAACATTGTTTGTAATAACAAAAAACTGCAAACCATTTAGATATCCATCAACATGGGATCCATTAAAAACATCCATAAAATGGAAAACTGTACAGTCATTAAACCATAAGGTAGAACTGTATGTGCTGTAGTGGAAAGATCTTCAAGGTACATTAGCTTAAAAAAAAAAATAGCATGAACAGCACTATAATCTCATTTGTGTTAAATAAAAGATAAATAGAAAAAATTTAAAAGTTATGTGGTTATTAGTTTATCAGCTTAGCCCACACACATTGAGTTGACCCATTATTAGAGGAGCAGTTGTACCACAGAGATCCTGGAAACCGACAGACAGGTTAGTTTCCATTTTACAACTTATTAAGTGTGTAAATTTGGGCAAGTTGCCTAATCTCTCTGAGAATTCATTTCTTCATCTAACAACAGAGTTAAGACTTCACCATAGAGGCATTATGAAGATAATATGAGCTATATACATATAAAAGCTTTAGGAGATTTTAACAAAAGATCACACATAACATTAATATTTTAATGTGAGTAAAATAATTCTCATACCAACTCTAAATCCAGAGACTACTCTAAAATTCTTCATTTTTAAACAGATCAGACATGTTTTTATCTGAGCAGCACGAATACTTCCATGTAAGTCATTATCCCCCTGGAATGCCTTACTTTTCTGAATACTGAACTCAGCACCCTAAAATTCTGGCCCTATCTGTGCATTGAACTATCTAAATTTTGAGCCCCATCAAGCCCTGGGCATTGAGAAGTTTAGGAAGAGCAAGCAGCAGTAGAGGATTCCTATAACACTGCAGAGAAGGGATTCCAGCCTCCCGGAGATGAGGAGACTAAAGGGCATCAACAGCAGTGGAAGACTTTGTATGCAGAGAACCTGTGGCAGCATGAGGGGTGGACAGACACACCTATCAGTGTATTTTGACCATGTGTGGCCACTTTCCCTATGTCATAGCCCATCCAGACAATGAGTGAGTAAGTATGGTGTCATTTTGTACTTTGCTTTTTGTTTTGCCTATTTGCTTCATTTATTCTGTATTTTTTTCTGTAGATGGCAGAGTGCATCATGCAAAAGACAGGGAATTGGGGCCTAAGGGAGCAAGGTTTAATTGCAGCTTCCCCACTTCCTAGCAGAGTGGACTTAGGCAAGTCTTTTAGCCCATCTGAGCCTCTACGTCTTCATTTGATGATCAATACATAAGCACATGCGCCATACCACGGATATAAAAATTCTCAATCGTTACTTCTCTTCTCCTTCCCCTCAGTTCCCACCTTCCTATCCTTATGATATAATTTGCTTTTTTTTTTTTATCTTGGTTAAAAATGTCCTTTCTTCTTCACACCAAAAACCTAATGGTGTAGTCTACATCAGTGGATATGAAGGACATTTGCCCAGCGTGATTGTTTTAGATTTCAAAGGGCATGTTTCAAAGGTCATCATGCAAAGAGCTTAAGTAATAGGAAACTTGCAAGGTGCTAGGAAGAATGCCAATTTTATTTCACGTTTTACAATGTGACATCTAAAAGCTAGAAACGGGAGGATACTGGGGAAATGTAATAACTTCCATAGGGCAGTCTCCACATGAAAATGGGAATCTCTGCTGGTGGAGTCTCCGCCATCTTCACCCCTCATCAGCACTTTAGTTCATGGTGTGCTCTCCAATAGGGTCATGGCTGGATCTCCCTGTGGTAAGTGGAAGCTAAGGAATAAATATTCACTGGCCAGTTGACTTCACTGGGTAGGAACAAAAATTCCCCTCCCAGGATTCCATTGTTCTCAAGATACACAGAAAGGACAAAGGAAAATTTCCTTATGAGGATTACTTTGCAGGAATTAAATTCATTTAAAGCAAAATGTAAGAAACATTAAAAATTAGAATGGCCTCAAGTCTCTTTCCTTTGGAAATCACTATCTTTATTTTTATTCAATTTACTCATTTGCTACCTGACCTCATCATACCTTTACAGCACTAATTTTGAACTTTTCTTTCCAAAATACATTCATTACTAGCTTATACCTCAGTAGTTCCTATTCCATTTTGAGTCTTCATCTGATTTTTTAAATATCTAATCCATTAAGTTATTTCAGCTCAAATGCACCCAATAAAAATGAGAGCTCCCTGAAATAGAGTGGAAAAAAAATGCTTTACGATTCTGATCCTCAGAGAAAGCAATATTTTGATCTACTCAAATCATAATCAGACAAAGAGGAGTTCTCTGTTAATGATGCTGCAGAAAGCCTCTTAATTAATTCCCTTTGTTCTCTCCTGATAGAACAGAGGGTAGACATAATGAGAGGAATGAGATATTCCCCAAGGATTTTTCACTACTCATTTCACTTTTCAAAGTAGGGAACGGATGATTTTTATTTTCCTCTTCTTTTGACCTCTGGCATAATTCTCTCTGAAAAAATATTCTCTTCAGGAGTCAAATTACAAAAGAGCAAGTTGCTTGGTTCCAAACATGTTGGCTGTCTTATTTTAAATAAATAAATAAAGTCTGTTGACATTCTCCTGGTTTAAAAAACTCACTTTCTGTTCTAACGTGTTGTTTGTGAAATGACAGCAAAGCAAAGGAAGGTATATCAATCCAGCTATCTAGCTATTCCTACCATCCCTGGCTGTTCTATGTGGTAGAAAAAAATGTCTATGGTCACAGTCAAATAAAACATAGGCTCTGCTTCAATGTCTTCCCCTCTCTTTCCTGCAATGGTTCCAATCTTGGCTGCACATTGAAATCACTTGGGGAATTTTCAAACACTAATGCCTCTGTCCTACTCCCCGATATTCTAATTTAATTGGTCTGGAGAGAAGCCTGGCAATCAGCTTTTTTTTTTTTAATCCCTGGTGGTTTTAATATACAGCCAAGGTTGAGAACTACTGGTAGGCAGAATTGTGCAATGAAGACTGAGGGACAAGGCCACAGCTCCAGGCTCCCACACCCTCCCCTTCATTGTAACTTCAAACTGAGTAGTTCTGCTTGTCTATGTTTTATACTTTGGGAGTCTCCTTACTGCTTTTTTTTTTTTTTTTAAGAAAAAAAATGTTTGTTCTTTTTTAAAAGAAAAGTTTATAAACAATTGTTTTAATGCAGAAGTCTAACATCTCACTTCTCTTCTCTAGGCTAGCTTCATGTCTGCAACCAAAAAGAAAATGGTTTTCAGTTTGTTTTAGCTTTAATACACCACAATGATAAATTTGGGTACAAGTTGACCTTCATTCTCTCTTATTCTGGGAAGCCTTGGAGAAAGCAGGGCTCTTCTGTCCTATGCTCAAGCACTGTAGAGTGATTTAAGAAAAAAAGTCTTTGGAGAAGGAATAAAGAAGCCTACTTAGGAACACTGAAGATTCCTTGACCTTCTAAAAAAAAACTGATGACTGCAGATGTAAATGAAGGTCAGCGATTGAAAGCTTCATTAAAAAGTGTGCTATATTAAGGCTCCTCAAGACCAGGTAGTTAATGAATATTACCTGCTGAATGCAAGTCTCCATCAAAATGACAAAATGAAAGGGTCTAGCACAAAGATCACTAAAAGCTCCATATGTTAGTTTCTTTTTATTCTTTTTAAAAGATAAGATATTTGAAAATTACATGGCTGGATGCTGTTGAATTACACTGGTGAAAATTAGTCTTTCACTTCAAGCTTTTTATGTGAGGACCAATGAGTTAGGGGGTAGTAAGCCACAGTGCTAAAGCCCCATGGGTCTTGAGCTCACCAAGGGGATCTTGCTGAACCATACTTGTTTAAAGGTTAAAGACGGTCTGTCATAAAATTGTCAAGATAGATTTTTTTTTAAATATTTGGGACAATTGTAAGCCTTTTTCTTCTCTTTTGAGCTCAAAAATTCATTTACACCCACCACAAAAACTATAAGTCATACAGAAAACAAACAGCAAAATGACAGAAACAAGACCTTCCTTATCAGTAATTACTTCAAATGTAAGTGGATTAAACTCTTGAAAGGCAGAGATTGGAAAATGGATTTTAAAAACATGGCCCAACTATATGCTGTCCTCAAGAGACATACTTTAAATCTAAAGACACAAATAGCTTGAAAGTGAAAGAATAGAAAAACATATTCCATGCAAATAGTAACCAAAAGATAGTGAGGGTGGCCATAGTAATAGACAAAATAGATTTTGAGCCAAAAACTAGTACAAGAGACAGGACATTATATACCGATAAAGGGTCAATTCATCAAGAAGATATGACAATTATAAACACATATGCACCAAACAACAGAGCTTCAAAATACATGAAGCAAACACTGATAGAATTGAAGGGAGAAACAGTTCTATAATAATAGTTGGAGATTTCAATATCATTTTCAATAATGGAAGGAACATCTAGACAGAGATTAAGAAAATAGAAGAGTTGAACAACAATATAAATCAACTAGACCTAAAAGACATACAGTTAATTCTCTTTATTTGCAATATTTATGCCTACAAAGTTACCATGAACACTAAATTAGCAAATATGGAATCACTGCTCTTCAGAAAAATACAAGGTTTGGTTCATTCATGACTCTGCTAACAGCATTTTCATCAATTGATCAATATATAATCTTTAATGTGTGTTCCTGTTTAAAGACAGCTTATTATATATAGTTCATTCATTAACACTGAACTCATGGCCACCAGCACTATAACTCATACCTGAATAAAGCTTATCTAATACACGTATTTTCTCTGTAAGGCATACCACAATGTTCTTGCACTTAGGTACACTAGACGGCACTTTTACAGTATGCTTGGGAGCTATTTTAAACAGAAAAATCATGAATAAAAATCATAAAAATGTGAAAAACGTGGCACTGAATAGATAAAAGGACACTTGTTTATAGTATGAGAACTGAAACAAGAAGGCAGAGCATCACCTTGTTCAATCTGAGCTGGGAACGTGCCCCTCAGGAAACACATCTTCACACCTCTCAGCATGTGCATGCCTACAAATGACTGCAAAAGCATTGTGAGTATTGATTTCAGGCTTAGAAATAAATTTTAGTAAGTAAGCTAATTGGGAAATATGGAAAATGTGAATAATAAAGACTGACTATATATAGAACACGTCACTGAATAACACAAGAATACACATTTATCTCAAATGCACATGGAACATTCACCAGACTAGACCACATGTTACACAACAAAACAACCTTCAATAAATTTAAAAGTATTTAAATCATGCAAAGTATCTTTTCTGACCACAGTGCAATGAAGCTAGAAACCAGTAACAGAAGGAAAACTGGAAAATTCACAATCATGTGGAAATTAAATAACACACTCTTAAACAACCAATGAGACAAAGAGGAAATCACAAGCAAAACTAGAAAATACTTTGAAATAAATGAAAATACAACATATCAAAACTTATGGGATGTAGCAAAAGGAGTGCTCAGATAGAAATTTATAGCCATAAGTGCCTACAATAAAAAAGAAGAAAGATTTCAAATCAATAACCAAAAACCTCTCAACAAAAGAAAGTCCTAGACCAGATTGCTTCACTGGTGAATTCTACCAAGCATTTAAATAAGAATTATCACCAATCTTCCCCATAATAGAGGGGAATATACTTCCAAATAATAGAGGAGGAGAGAATACTTTCTTATTCATTCTATAAAGCCAGCATTACCTTGATAGCAAACTCGTAAAAAGACATAAGAAACCTGTAGACAAATATCTCTTATGAATATAGATGCAAAAACCCTCTGCAAAATACTAGCAAACTGAATCCAACAGCATATTAAAACCATATTCACTATGACTAAGTGGGATTTATCCCAGGAATGCAAAGGTGGTTCAACATAAGAAAGTCAATCAATGCAATCCCCTACACTAATAGAATCAAAGGGAAAAACAAAAAAAAAAAAAACGATCATCTCAATTGATGCAGAAAAGGCATTTGTCTAAATCCAGCAAACTCTGATGATAAAAATACACAGACAATCAGGAATGGAAAAGAACTTCCTCAACATGGTGAAGGACATTTATGAAAACTCACAGCTAATGTGATACTAAATGGTAAAAGACTGAAAAATTTTCCCTCAAGATCAGAACAAGGCTAGGATGTAAGCTTTCACCACTGTTACTCAGCATTGTACTAGAAGTTCTACCAGAGAAATTAGCCAAGAAAAAGAAAAAGTATTCAAATCATAAAGGAAGAAAACTATCTCTATTCACAGATGACATAACCCTATATATAGAGAATCCCAGAGAATCCACAAGAAAGTTATAGTTAATAAATGAATTCAGCAAAGTTACAAGGTACAAGATCAACACATAAATATCAGTTGTGTTTCAATACACTAGCAATGAACAATCTGTAAAGGATTTTAAGATAAATTTCATTTACAATAGTATCTGAAAGAATAAAATACCTAAGAGTAAATTTGACCAAGGAGGTGAAAGACTTATATACTGAAAACTACAAAACATTTCTGAAAAAAGATAAACATAAATAAATGGAAAGATATCCCATGTTCATGAACAGGATGACTATTATTATTAAGATATCAATACAACTGAAGTAATATACAGATAAAAAGCAATATCTATCAAAATTCTAACACTTTTTTGCAGAATTGGAAAAGCTAATCTTCAAGTTCACATGGAATTGCAAGCAGCGCTGAATAGCCAAAACAATTTTGAGAAAGAAGAGCAAAGTTGAGTTGAACAACAATATAAATCAACTAGACCTAAAAGACATACAGTTAATTCTCTTTATTTGCAGTATTTATGCCTTTCTGATTTCAAAATTTACTACAAAGTTATAATAATCAAGACTGTGTGGTACTGATATAGGAAAAGACATATAGACCAATGCAATCGAATTGAGAGCCCCAAAATAAACCTATGTATTTATGACCAGTTGTTTGTTTTTTTTTTGTTTTTTTTTTTTTGCTGATGAACATTCACCCTGAGCTAACATCAATTGCCAATCTTCCTCTACTTTGTATGTGGGTTGCTGCCACAGCATAGCCACCAACAAAAGTGGTCTAAGTCCATGCCCAGGAACTGAATCCAGGCAGCCAAAGAGGAGCTTGTCGAACTTAATCACTAGGCCAGCCCCTATGACCAGCTGATTTTTGATAAGTGTGTCAAGTCCACTCAGTGGGGAAAGAATGGTCTCCTTAACATATGGTGCCAGGACAACTGAATTTCCACTGCAACAGAATGCAATTTGATTCCTACCTCACACCACATAAAAAGAATTAACTCAAACTGGATCAATGACCTAAATAGAAGAGCTAAAACCATAAACTTTAAAATATATATATATAGGAGTAAATCTTCATAAGCTTGGATTTGGCAACAAGTTCTTAAATGTAACATCGAAAGCACAAACAACAAAAGAAAAAATATATAAATTGGACTTCATGAAAATTAAAACTTTTGTGCATTAATGAGAAAGTAAAGACACACTATGGAATGGGAGAAAATATTTGGAAACCATATATCTGATAATAGATTAATTTCCAGAATATGTGAAGAACAACTACAACTTAACTACAAAAAGATAAACAACTCAAATAAAAAAAATGAGCAAAGGATTTGAGTAGAGGTTTCTCCAGAGCACTTATACAAATGGCCAATAAGCACATGAAAAGATGCTCAACATCACAGTTTAGGAAATGTAAATCAAAACCATAATGATATACCACTTCACACCACTAGGCTGGCTATAATCAGAAAAGAAAAAAAAAAGGAAAATAGCGAGTGTTGGTGAGGATGCAAAGGAAGTGGAATCCTTGTACCTTGCTGGTGGGAATGCAAAGTGGTACAGCTGCTGTGGAAAACAGTTTGGCTGTTACTCAAAAAACTAAACATAAAAGTACTATGTGACCTAGAATTCTCCTAGGTACATACCCAGAAGAATTGAAAACAGGGACACAAACTGATACTTGTATGCCAGTGTTCATTGCAGCATTATTCACAATAGCCAACAGGTGGAAACAACCCAAGTTGTTTCATCATCAACAGATGAATAGATAAACAAAATGTGATATATATGTACTATGGAATATTATTCAGCTATAAAAAGGAATTTACTTCTGATACATGCTATAACATGGGTGAACCTTGAAAATATTATGCTAAGTGAAATGCCAAATACAAAAGGAGAAATATTGTATTTACTACCTATACAAAATATCTAGAATAGACACATGCACAAAGAAACTAGATTAGAGGTTAGTAGGGGATGGAATGAGAGGAGAATGGCAAGTTATTGCCTAATGGTTACAGAGCTTCTATTTGGGGTGATGAAAAAGTTTTGGAACTACATAGAGGTGACAGCTGCACAACTTTGTGAATAATGCCACTGGCTTGTATAACTAAATATGGTTAAAATGAAAAATATTAATTTATATATATTACCACAATACAAAAAAGATGTCACCCATAAAAGACGAAAACTGATTTTCTTTTGTAATTTTTGGTTATTCAATAACCATTCCCAAAATAGTGTATGAAAAAAGCAATAGACTGAAATAAGTGGTATTTATGTACATAGCTTGCCTCCCAAGGGGAATACTTCTAAGGCTAATGCTCTTTCAGCTACTCTGGTGGTCTTGAAAAAATTATCACATCTCCCTGCTTTACCCCTGCTCAATCATGGGAATAAAATGTGTAATGCATGACCAGCAGTTTCTGACACACCAGCTGCTTTCTTAGAATGACAAGTGTTACTTCAAGATAGGCTCTGGTGCAGGACCCGCTGCAGACACATTTTCAAGTGAATGCTGCTCTTTGTGAATCACTCAGCTGAATTTTCAAGTAGTAATGTAAAAGCATACAAAAAATGTGAAGCTCTTAAAAATGAATCAACAACTTACAGATTTGGGTTCCTTTACCTTTTCTTTACTTCTAAACTTTGGAGTGACCCAGGACTCAGTCTCCGGTGATGTTACCCTCTCTATCTGCACTCACTCCCTAGGTGACCTCATCTGGTCATATGGCTTGAAATAGCATCTGTGCTCTGACCCCAGATTTCTATCTACAGCCCAGACCTCTGTCTTGAACTTCAAACTCATATATATGCCTATTCAATATTTTATTTGACATATTATTACATAGTGTTTACTTTGTGCCATGCCCTGTCCCAAGCACTTTGCATGTACAAACTCACTTAATCCTCACAACAATTTATTATTATCTCCATTTTACAGATGAGGAAACTGAGGACAGATAGGTAAGTAAGTATCCCAAGGTCACACAAGTAAATGGCAAAGCTGGGATTTGAACCAGGCAGCCAGGCTCTAGAATCTACGCTCTTAACCAATACACTAGGTTGTTCTCTGTGGCAATGAATAATAGACATTACACTTTTAACACATGCAAAACTCAACACTTACCCCTAAAAGCCTATTCCTCCCCTAACCTTCCCCAAATCAATAAATGACAACTTCATTCTTAGATGACCCTTGAGTCTTTTCTTTCTTTGTAGCCCACATCCAAGCCAAAGGCCAATCCTTCTGGATGAATCCAACACTTTCTCACCACCTCCACTGCTACTTGGGCCAAGTCACGGTCATTTCTACCCTGGACTCCTACCTGGCCTATGAGCTTTCAGTCTCACCTCTTCACCCTGTTCTCCATATAGTAGTCAGAATGACCCTTTTAAAAAGTAATTAAGATCTTTCTTAATTAATTATTATTTAAAAATTAATTAATTATTAATAATCCACTATTACTCTTCTGCTAAAAACTCTTCCTTTCCAAGTAAAATCCAAATCCCATGCTATGATCTCAAAGACCAAGGCAATCTTATCCCTGATGCCTTAGTGGTGGGAAAAGCAATCTATTTTCATTCTCCTTTCTTGACTCCTGTCTCACTGACCTCCTTGCAATTCTTGGAGCACATGAAGAGTGCTCCTGCCTTTTTCCCTCTGGCTCTTCCTGGAGACATCCTATGACTGGCTCCCTTACTCACTTTAAGTCTTTGCTCAAAAAATGCCTTTATCAAGAAAGCAAGGGCTGGTGAGGATGTGGAGAAAAGAGAACCCTTGTGCACTGTTGGTGGGACTGTAAACTGGTACAGCCATTACGGAAAACAGTATGGAGGTTCTTCAAAAATTAAAAATAAAACTACTATATGATCCAGCAATCCCATTTCTGGGCATATATCTGGAGGAAATGAAATCACTCTCTCTTGAAGAGATATCTATGCCCCCACTTTTACTGCATCCTTACTCACAATAGCGAAGACATGGAAATAACCTAAGTGTCCATCAACGGATGAATGAATCAAGGAAAGGTGGTGTGTGTGAACGGAATGGAATATCTCCCATACAAAAAGGAAATCCTTCCATTTGTGACAACATGGATGAACCTTGAGGGCATTATGCTAGGGGAAATAAGCCAGGCAGAGAAAGACAAATACCACATGATCTCACTTATATGTGGAATCTAAAAAAGCCAAATTCATAGAAACAGAGTAGAATGGTGGTTGCCAGGGCTGGGGATGGGGAGGGTGGGGAGGGCAGGGAGGGGATAGGGAGATATTGGTCAAAGGGTACAAACTTCCAGATATAAGGCAAAAAAGTTCTGGGGATTGAATATAAAGCATGGTGACTATAGTTAACAATACTGTAGTATATACTTGAAAGTTGCTGAGAGTAGATCTAAAAAGTTATCTCCACAAAAAAAGAAGTAACTATGTGAGATGATGAATGTGTTAATTTAACCTTATTGTGGTAATCATTTTGCAATATATATGTATCAACTCATGTTGTACACTTTAAATCTACACAACGTAGGGGGCCGGCCCAGTGGCGCAGCGGTTTAGTTCGCGCTTGGCAGCCGGGGGTTCACCGGTTCGGATCCCGGGCACCTGCCGACACACTACTTGTCAGCCACGCCGTGGCGGTGTTCCATATAAAGTAGAGGAAGATGGGCACAGATGTTAGCCCAGGGCCAGTCTTCCTCAGCAAAAAGAGGAGGATTAACAATGGATGTTAGCTCAGAGCTGGTCTTCCTCACACACACACAAAAATCTACACAATGTAACATGTCAATTATATCTCAGTAAAGCTGGAAAAAATGCTCTTATCAGAGAGGACTTTCTGATATCCTATAGAAATTAGTACCCCTTCACTCTCTAACTTTCATATCCTGCATTTTCTATTTTTTAAACCCTGTCTTTTTCTCATATCATATATTGATTTCATGATGTCTTAATGATCCAGATCCTTGCCCCTTGAATGTAAGTTCCTTGAAGTCAGGGACTTTGATTTATTCACTACTGTTTCTTCACTACTTAGGAGAGTGCTTATCATAGTTTTCACTCAGTGAGTGTTGAGTTAATGAACTCCTGTTGAACAGACCTGAGATAATGAGACACACATCCCCATCTCTATGTGGGGTCCTAGATCTTCTCAGAAAGAACACAGGGATTGCAAACAAAGAGTACCATCAGAGAAGGTGGTTGGAGCTGGCTCCTGGACATTCTTTCATCCATCAAACCATCTAATGCTTCATAGATTGCACTGGTATGTGATCATCTCTGTAGAATCATCTCTTCTTGGAAATTTTAGTAGGGAAGCAGCATGCCAGATGTGCATAATATCTAGAAATAGCTATTATTTACTGAACTCCTATAATATGACAAATTCTCAGTAAGGTTTTCATACAACAATCCTAAAAAAGTATTATTATCCATATTTAATCAATGAGCAAATAGACATGTTACAGATAGAAGTAAATTACTCAAGGTCACAGGGCAAGAAAGAGGCAAATTTATGAATCTTATTGCCTTAGTTTGGATTCCTTCAAAAGCAGACCAAGAGTCAAAGATTTGGGTGCAAGTAGTTTTTGGAGGGGGTGATCCCAGGAAGCACTGTGAGGAAGCAGGGAGGAGGGGCTGGAAAGGAAGGAAAGCCAAGGAAGGACACACTAACTAATCCAACTGGGGCTCAACCCCACCAGGAACTGCTGAGAAGTGTGTGCAGCCACCTCAGAACTTCACTGATGGACAAGGAAGCTGGGAAATTTCTCTACCAACAATGTCTCTCACTGCTTAAGGGTTGCTTCTGGACTTTTAACTTCCCCACACTTCTGTTCTGCCCCACTTGTGGACTGAGAAACTCAGATATCCAGAAAATGTCCCAGAGCAGACAAACACAGGAAGCGTTTCAGCCTGAAAGGGAATTGACCATATGTTACCTCAAGGTAGTCTGAGAGAATATTGACTGGACAGTGAGAGTGTCTGCCACACAAATGCAGGTGTATCAGAGCAAAGCCCAATGCTGCCAAGATTTGTTATACCACCAGTCTAATTCGCTCCACTCTGGACCTCAAATTTATGCAGAATTCTTGAATCCACCTATTCCCCACATCCTACAACCCAGTTAGTCTTCTCCATGGGTTTATTTTTATCTACCCAGCTTGATGCATTCATTTCTTCAGCAAATATTTGTGAGGTCTCTTATTTGTGTCTGGTGGAGGGATAGGAACACAATGATGAATAGGGCACGGTTTTGTCCTCAAGAACTCTATCACAGCTTGGTAGGAGAGACACAAGTAGACCAACAACGTTGATGCAGTGAGGAGACTGTGCAATGGATTTGGGTAGAGAGGGAAGCAACTGTAAATGTTTATCAAAACCCATTAAACTGTACATTAAAAACGTGAGTTTTGGGGGTCCGGCCCTGTGGCCTAGTGGTTAAGTTTGGCTTGCTCCGTTTCAGAGCCCAGCCCAGGTTTGCAGGTTCAGATCCTGGGCATGGCCCTACACCACTCGACAGCCAAGCTGTGGTGGCAGCCTACATATAAATAGAGGAAGAATGACACAGATGTTAATTTGTGCTCAGGATTAATCTTCCTCAAGCAAAAAAAAAAAAAAAAGAGGAGGATTGGCAACAGATATTAACTCAGGGCTTATCTTCCTTAACAAGAAAAAAAAGCTGGTGAGTTTTGTTGTACATAAATTATACCTCAATAAAGCTGACCATAAATTTGAGTTACCAAAAAGTTAGGGGAAAAAAGAGATAAGCAATTAGACCTTGGCACCACAATTCTAATGTTAACACTTGACACCTCAGTGTATATAGGACAGTGCTACAACACAATTTTGAGGCTAAAAGATGGATGCCACACTGGAAAAAAGTTTCTAAAGCTTTAGCATGCATCTGAATCACGTAGAGGGCTTGTTAAAACACAGATGGCCAAGACTGCCCCCAGAATTTCTGGTTCAGTAGGTTAGGGGTGAGGCCCGAGAATTTGCATTTCTGATAGATTCCTCAATGATGCTGAGGTCGCTGTTCACAGAACCACAATTTGAGTACCACTGTTCTAGAAAGAACACATTGCTAAGGAAATTCATTCCAGTCATGGTATGAGACAGACTGTAGAATGCAACATTTGCACATAAATAGTAAATGAATGCTTATTCTTATTTGGAAAGTTACCCTGTAGCATAAGAGGGCTGCTCGGATGCAGGTCGGTTATAGGAGTGTGTTCACTTTATGAAATTTCATAGACGTATACTCATGATTGATGCACATTTCAGCATATGTCATCATTGAATAAAAGTTTACTTGAGAAAATAAGGAATGTGTGGTTCATTTCCATCCAAGAAGCCCCTTTGCTCAAGGGCTTTTGGACATGTATGTATGTATGTTTGCTTTATTTTAGGGGCTCCGATAACCTGGTGTAAAAGGAAATCAACTTTCATGAACTTTCACTAAAGATGTTTAGCCATATGTCCTTGCCTCAAACACTATTGTGAGATCCAGGAAGATGTGATGTTCCCGATGCTGTGCAAACAAAAGAGAAAGAGAAAATTAACTAAACACATTTGTTTCAGACTCTTAGAGTAGTAGAAGATCGGTGTTTGCTAATGGAAAAATACAGCCCCGAAGGAGCAGTCACTTGCATCTCAAACATTAAAAGGCAATTACAAACGGTGCTATGTGCACCCACCGAGCAACTTCTGGAGAATTGCACTGAATTTCTTCCTTTCACGTTCCTTTCAAGAGGTGCTCTGCCATAGGAGAATTTCCAAGAATTGGAGAGTCACGATAGTCACAAATACCGTTGGCCTGAAGAATTCTTGGCACGTTGCTGTAGGGATTAGTACTTTGGAAAAGCACATGAGTCAGTGTGCGAGGCTGTGTGCTACCAGGAAAGGAACATCGGGCTCCAGTGTTACCTATCAATTACCCAACACTCCCGGCACGAGGCAGGACGATTCTTTGCCTTCTGTTTGCTACGCAATTGTTTACAGTTATGAGATGCCATTTTTTTTCCCCCTTTTGGCATCAAACAGCAACTCCACTGAGGTTATAATAATGTACTGAGCACTTGTACAGAGCAGTGTTTTTGCAAATGCTCTTTACATGTTGTGAGTTACCCTTACCAGAATTTCTGCGAGCCCAGCTCCCTCTGTGCTTCCTGTTCTGGGTGCCCTGCTGGAGGTCAGGGCTCAGCTCTGGGGAGGTGATAATCAGTGTGATGTGCTTTAATCGCCCCCTGGTGTTGGGTCTGTGGAATAGCAATAACATATGAACTTGGTATGGCTTAGAAGCAAATCGGTAAAAGTTAAAGGTGAATCGATCAACCTGGAAAGCTGTGCATAAGAGATCCATATGATTACATCACCATATAAATAGCCTGTGGGTGATGGAGGGAGGGGGAGAAGCTCAGATGTAGGACAAGCCTTTTCCATAGGAATGTTCTGCAGTCATTTCCTGTGATTTAAAGATGGGAATCTGTAAAGCGCCCAGTGCTCAAGCACTGGGGTACCCGTGCTGCAGAGGGCAGGTCTGAGTGCGTGGGGGGCAGAGCCTGCTGGTGTGCCCCAGTGGGAGCACTGGGGGGGAGGCAACAGCTGTGGTGATTGTATCCACCGGCTCAGGCTTCACTGCTTGCTGAAAGGCTTGGTTGAGAGGAGTGATTCCCATCTGTAAAATAAACCGTAGGCAGTTTCCTAAAAGTCACAGTCATACTTCTATTTATATGTCAAATTACAGATTTAGGTAGATACCACCAAAATCGAGATCTGATTTTAGCCACTGATTTCCCCTCTCTCGTGTCCTGAGGGCAGCCTTAGCCAGGAAGGTCTCTGATGTCCTCAGCCTGGTATTGTTCTGGAATGTCTTTGCCACACTGGCTCTATGTCTTCATGCAAGTGTTCTTCGTCTATTTCTTACCTTAATATGGCTCTTTTCTGGCATTATTACTAGACAGTTGTAAAGAGTCTCCAGCTGCTCTCAGTCTTAAATAAATAGAGCTAAAAAGGTAATTTCCATTTTCCATTGTGATTGCTGTTTCTGTTTCTAATTCCAATCACACCGAGACACGTAGCACACAAGACACAACTGGGACTCCCAGGCCCTGGGAGACCTGCAGCCTGTTCTACATCTGGCTTCATCTGACTCCACCTCTCCGTCACACCAGCCACGCTGGCCTCTTTGTGTTCCTTGACTCACCAAGCTGCCTCCCGCCACGGGGCCTTTACACATGCTGTTGTTCTGTCTGGAATGCTTTTTGTTTGTTTTTGGCCCTCCACAGAGCATCCATGTAGTTAATTCTTAGTGGTTAAAATAATACATTCCGAAGATTGCCTGTTTCAATCCTGGTCCACCAGTTATTGGCGATGTACCTTAGCCAATTTGCTTAAATCTGCCGAGGCTGTTTCCTTATCTATAAATGTTACTCCTGTTACCACCTCAAGGGGTTGTTGTGAGGATTATGTGGCAATGCCTGTACAACACTTAGAAGACATCTGGCACATAGTAAAACTGAATATATGTTAGCTATTATTATTATCCATTCTTTATAGATCAGCTCACATGTCACTTCCTCATGGAATCCTCCTCTGATCCCTGATTGAGGTAGATTCCTCTGACATATGCTCTCAGAAGACTTCTGCCTTTTCTTTAAGGTGCTGATATAATTTGAAAATTAGGTTCATAGTTTCACACATGTCTCCTCAGTCTAGAATGTCAGTTCTATGAGAGTCAAGGCCATGTCTGCCTTTCTTTATTACTGTATATTCAGGGCCCAACATATATTAGATGGTCAGTGAACTCTTGTCGGTTATTTTAGCTGAATGAATCTCTGAATCCCTCTGAAAGCCTTGAAGGGGAGGAAGACTGTTCTCTACCTACTCTGGGTCCTCTCTGGCTGGGCTATAAATTAAATTGACATGAGACCAAATAGCAGGAGAAAGTCAAACGAAGCTTTATCACATGTATACATGAGAGAGACCAAGGAAACTGAGTTTCTCAACAAAATGGTGGAGGTCTCCTCTTAAATAAAAAGACAGTGGAGGATGTTGAGGGTGGGTCAGTTATGGGAAATTACCAGAAAAGCACAGTAAGGTTATTATGCAGCCTCACCTTTCTCATTGATAAGTTTCTAGAGATGAAGTCATCCCCCTCTTCTTCCCAGTACAGACAAGGAGACACCTTTACAAATGGAGATTCCCCTACAAATGTAAATGTTTGGTGAACAGAATTTTGATAAGAATGGGCTTAGCAAGTCTGTCAATACCCAGAATAACCTATGGTGATGACCTGTCCTGGGGACAGGCCTTCTATCTTAAATCCTTTTAGGCAGTTAGTGGGGGAGAAGGTGAAAGTTTCTTTCAGAGAAAATAATCAAGGTAAAGAGGCATATTTTGAGGTGCCCAGTTCTGATCCTCCATAGCCTTCTGCTTCTCAGTGAATGGGGAGGAGAAGGGAAGACACCTCTCTAACTAGAGGCTGAGAAGAGAATATAGTCTAGACTCAAGCACTCTTCCTCTCTGGTTATTTCCAGTCTTCCAATCTGTAGCAGCCAGTCTCGAGTGCTGCCATTTTGCAACTAAAATGTGCCTTGTTTGGGGGCTGTGAGGCCTTTGCTGTTTAACTATTTGGGGCTTAGAATGCATGAATTACAAATGCCTGCCAACGACCTGGTTTCTCTGGCAGCCTGACCTTGGAGCTATGGGATGAGGCTGGAACTGCCCAGTGTGTGTGGATTTGCCCTTGGGGTCCCTTATTATAGTTGCATTCCTTTTAACCACAAGTGATAATTGTCTTCTCCCCCAAAGTTAAATTGAGTGCTCACTGGGTTCTACTGCCCCGTGTCCCCAAAACTATCCAGGAGTAGTGACTTGAAAAAGTCACAACGCTTAGGCTAGTTCAAGTTATTTTAGGTGAGTTGTGGCTTTGGATTTTTAATCATATTAATTCATTCATATAGACTGGCCCAGCAGGGATATGAAAATGGCTTCTGGAATATGGTTGGTACTCACAAAATTCCTGTTTCAAATAAACAATATGATGGCTATAAAGGGAACGGGATGCTGGGGGGGAAAAATCCAGGCTAAAGCATGAAGACTCCCAATTTCCTTTGGGCCATCAGTCCACCGTCCTGAAGCTTCCCTAAGAGGAGTCCCTTGTGGTCTTAGAGGGAACAAGGGCAAAGGCTGAGGCCCTTGTGGCATCTGAATGTAACCTTGGAATGTAAGCATCTCAGTGCTTACCATCTAATCAACGCATGACTAGAAAAGGACCTGGGACATAGGAAGTACCCATAAATATTTGAATGAATGAAAATCCTTTAGGCCAGGATCTTACGTGAATTTGCCAATGCTGAAATGGTTATTACAGTGAGATAATCATCTACATCATCCAAATAATGTGTATAAAATGATTGCTGTGTGTACTCTGCTAAGTTTGCATAGGCATTATCCAACTTAATTTTCACAACAATTCTATGAAATAGATGCTGTCAGTATCCCCATCTTACAGATGCACAGACTGCAGCTACAAAGTTAAGTCACTTGCCCACGGTTACTCTAGTAAAACCCAGATCTGTGGACCCCAAAGTCCAAGTTCCTCACTCCTCTGCTATAAGTAGCAAATGCGTTAAGAAAACTACCATAAAAATGTTGGGATTAGTGTCTTAAATAATTATCTTATTGCTGAAATTTTCTTTCCTTTCATTAACAGTGAAACTGGCAAATAAAGGAAGACTTTTCAGTTCAATAGTTATCATTCCCCTTTAAAATCAGCAGGGCAATTTTAGGAACTATGGTCAACCTATCACTGTTTGCTTCTTACATAAACCTTGGGGTTGCATCTTTACATCTAGATAGTAATGCATGTGAGACTGTGCTAAGGTCTCTGTCAATTACACCTTCACATGCTCATCATCATCTCATTTTCTATTAAATGTCCTTTGAGAGAAGTCACCTGCATAATTACCATTAGGACCCCTGTTAACACTGAAAAGAGAGATAAAATTCATCCTCTGGAACTTCTGTGGCAGACAGAGATGAATTATTGTGGCATTGTGAATGAAAGTGTCATTATTTGATTTGTGGCAAATAAAAGACATGATAAAGTAACATACTTTAGAAAGTGAAGACATGGGGATAGCACAGAATGTGCCCCTTCTAAACCTAAAAATATGAAAGAAGGGTTACAAAGGGACACAGGAAACTTTCTGAGATAATGAATATGTAGCGACGGTTTAATGGATGTGTATATATGTCAAAAGTTAGCAAATTGTGCACTTTAAATAGGTATGGCTTATTGTATGTCAGTTATGCCTCAATAAAAATATATATTCAAAAAATCATATGGAGTCACTCTCACTTGGCTGAGGTTTCTGAGGCCATGAGTTAGAGATATAGTCAATCAATTAAGATAGTCTATATATGACTCTGTACTGGTATAGAACTTACCAGTCCACAGAGTATGTTCATATACTTTTTAAATTTAATTTCACACCAATCCTGTACACTAGAAACTAAAACTCAAAGAGAATAAGTTACTCATTCGAGGTCCCAAACCAAGATTCCAGTCGTATCACTCCAAATTCAATGTTCTCCCCATTATAAAAAAACAGACTTCTATGCTACCACATCTTTCCTACCAATAATGATACTTTTAAAAGCATAATTTCTTGTCTATGTGAACCTAGTCAGAGTAAGACCCATGGCTTAACTACACTATACTTGCACCATTATAATTTCCAAACTGAGTCATTTACCTTGAAATAAACAATAAAACCAAGCATCGAAGTTCATTTTTTGATAACTTCTTTTTCACAGAAAGGGCACAACTGACAATTAATGTCTGCAAAAGAAATTGTGGCTATTTTCAAATAATTTGGAGAGTTTGTCATTTCAGATGAGTCTAAAAGCAAGAGGCCAATATCAGGGAGCTATTTGATAGAGGAAATATTCTGTAGCCACAATGCCCAGGACCTAATCTTTGGCTCTTAGTAAATGCCAATATTCTCTTCCTTTTGGGAAAATAAAAGGAAAAATGAAACTAAACAAAAGTGTACAATGTGAGATTCTGCCTGTGGCCATTCAATGTTAAAATGCTCTATTAAAGAAATTGAAAACCTAAACACATGTCATGAAGAGCAATTTTTGTTGAAATTTATATAGTATGCTAAATGTTGGTCAGTAGAATGGAAGGAGTTGAAGACACAATCTCTATCCTTGGGTTGTCGTAGATGGCACCAGAACTGCTGTGGCAGACCTAGGTTTTCACAGTGAGGGAACCACCAATAAAACCAGACCCAGAGAGAGTGGTGGGGAGGTAGAGGGCTCTGAATCCACCCCAGACCTATGCCATTAGTTCACAAATGCTCCTTCTTGAAAGTCACTCCCAGAATTCTCAGGGAACCTGCTTTCTGGGACACTAAGGCTACTTCAAACTTATTCATAGGAATTATTTTATTTTCCTCTGCTACCTTCAAAAGCTCTCTTCTAAAAGACTTCAACCCAATAGAGGTTCACAAAATTATTTTTAACTGAGTTGTATCCATCTTACCTAAAAACGCACACAACTCTTGTCTCTTCATCTGGGATTCATTTAACACAGAGCAGATGGATAGGCCTGTGGTTGTCCCATATTTGAGAGGTGGAGAAAGACTGGACTGTAGAGAAGAAGCACTCTGCTTTAAGCCATACAATTTATCCAGAATTGCAAATTTCCCCACTGAGTGAAATGTATAAACAAATATCTGGATGGCTAAAAGCATTGACAGAATTCATAATTGCAAGTTTTAGAAATGGAATCCATTTCTTTTCTGCAAAAACCATCCAAATTAATAAGACCAGCTCTGATAAACTCGGCATCACTGATAACAAAGTCTGTTGGTTGCAAATTTAACACCCTGCTATTTTATAGTCCCTCTAATGAATATACAGTTATGACTTTCTTTTAAACGTCGTGTGCAGAGACCGATTCAAGTCACTCATGCCACAAAGCTGTTTTCTATTCATACTTCTTAACATTGCACAAGAGAATAATTGGTGCGTTTCTTTCCTCTTGCGGTTAAACATAACTGTTGTATGAGTTAATAAAAGTGCAGACACCTTATTCATATTCAGAAGGCAAGCTGCAGCAGAGAAGCTTCTGCCACTATTACCACAAGTCATAATAAGTTAATCTAGTATCAAATATGTATCACTGGGGTTGCTTAAAATGAGCATCTGGCCCCAAACTTTAAATTGTCATCCAGTAGCAGTCACCAAAAAGGCAAAAGGGACTTAAAATCATCATCTCCAGACCAGCAAATGACTAAACTAGGCAAAGACGGAGTAGTAGAAGACTCCAAGGGACTTTTGGTGAAGAAACTCTTCAGGTCTTTTGATTCAAGGGCAGAATAAAATTACTTGAGAGTTCCACGCATTCATTTACTCAACAATATTTCTCAAGTACCTATAGTGTGCTGAGCACAGTGCTAGGGACTGGGGTACAGAGGGGAAGAAGTAAAACCAAGTCCCTTCCTGCCTAGAAGTTATATTTAATTTGGAGAAATGAGTAAACAAAGCTCATAAGAAACCTCTAAATTCTCTATTTTTGTAGATCCTTTGGAGATTTTATTGACCCAGTCCTGCCCAGTGGACACCATGGGAACAGGCTGAGTAAGTCTGGATCCAGGGGGAGTGACTGGTGAAGTAGGAGTTGGATCAGGAGATGATCATAACCTAGAACCTAAGTCAAGAAAGCATTTCAAGGAGGGAGTGATCAACTGGGCCAAAGACTGCTGAGAGATCAAGACGAGACATAATTAACATTGGATTGACAGTGCAGTGGTCATTCAGGGAAAGGTGAAGACAGTGAATGAAGACAACATTTTTGAGAAGCTTGGGGATTAAAAAAAGAGCGATAACTAAAGGAAAAAGTGAATTAAGTGGATTCAAGAAATGAGTTATTTTTAAGATGAGAAATACTGTAATATGTTTGTATGCCAGTTGGAATGATCCAATAGAGAGGGGAAAATTAATGCAAAAAAATAGTGGATAAGTACAGAAGCATTTATATATGATGAGCTCTCAGTCTCCATTGATGGAAAAGGGTGAACAATTAAGTGAATGAAGCCCACAGATTCCCCTCCTCTCCTAGCAAACTTGTGAAAAGGCTGCCCATCAGACATGAGTTTGAACTTTCTGTAACATCCTTGCCTTATCCCACTTGCAGCAGGAACTAAGCCAATAGTGGTTGCATTTAGGAACTTATCTACTTTTTCTGTGCCTGTTGCAGTATCAGTCCCCAAAACAAAGATCAATAGAGTGAAAAGGAGGGAACCAGTAAGGTCTGTCAGAAACCATATGAACCACTATATCTGCTACATCCAGGTGATTCACACTTTCAAGATTAATTGTGCTATATTCCTTTTGATGATGTCATATCTTTGCAAAGTTGGGTTTTTGGCAGTTGCTGTGATAAAAAGCAATTACTTCTTGAAAATCAATGTGGGACAGGATGTGTGGGATCTGATTCCGAGGTTTGAGAAGGTGTACAGTGTCCAACAAGCACACTTATTCTGTTAATATGTAATTAGTTATTTAAGAATGAAATACAAATTTAAAAAGAAAAAAAGGGATGGGATCATCAAAACGAGGGTTGATCTATCTGGGACACAGAAAAATGGAGGTCGATGGGTAAATACTAGTATCTGCTCCAGAATGAGACCAAGGATCTAGGCACTCAATCCTGATGGCTGGTAGATCCCTAAAGTAGAGCTGGGCATTTAGCTCTTAGATTGACATAATTAAACACTTGATCCACACTCTGTACCCAGTAAGTAACTTGCCCATCATAAATCAACTTCTCATGCTAATTTATATGCAGAAGACAATACCATTGTCAGAGTAAAGTAGGATTCTCTACCATTGGCATTGTGATTATCATTCTTATTTATATGTCCATCCCCTCATGAGCTGGATTACTGTGAGATTTACCCTGAAGGATGGACTCATCCCAGATCACTGGCATAATCAGTTGGCTACACCTTTAGAGTCAAGGACAGACAGTGGGGCTTGGTGACCTCTAGGCAGTCAAAGAGATAGTTTTATCCCAAACTGATCAGTGTCAGGGCCTTTTTTGACAATCTATACCTTGCACAGTAGCTCATTTAATCCTCATATAAATCTGGAAAGTGAGTGTCACCACTATACACACTTTAAAGCTGTGACAGAGAAGTTTAGCAATTTGCATAAAATTAGAAGGTTTGTAATGCTGTATATTGGATTTCTACCCAAGTTTTCTGACTATCATTTCCTTTATTTGTAAACTAAATAAATCGTTTAGCCCAAGGGGATCCAGTTTCAGAAAGTGTTACTTTAAAAGACACAACACACACACAAGCAAATAAAAGTAATTAAACATAATCCCAGTATCTAGTCACTTGAGAAATATTAAAGGGAATCTAATTTATGACCCATGGAGACGCTACTAAAATTAAAAACTCGCTCCTTTTCTCACCAATCTCCTCACACACCAGTTTGCTCTCTGTCAGTTCCCCAGATTCTCTGCCCTCACAGGCATTGATTTTTTCTACCCTCCTTGGTCGATAGCCACCTCCCCATTGGAAGTGACTCCCTGGAATTCTGCCCTCACCGACCAGCCATGTTGGTTCTTTCTGAGACATCCAGGCCCTTGTCCTTACTTCCTACTTACAGACAGAAGACCTCAAAGCAGCCTGGATGCAGGCTAGTTCTCTTATTCTGACAGCTTTTCTACAAGAAGTCCTCATGGAGAACTTCTGATGGATAAAAATCTCTACCTCATTACACATTTCATCATTCATGGACACTTTTCATTCATTTACATGGTGTGAGGAGAAAAATAAAAGTTAGTTGTAAGGGAAAGTCAAACTCTTTGTTTAGGAAAACATAATATGTGGATGGGTCATTTTGTCTGAGGAGAAATAGTCCTGAGATAGGCCAAGAGTTAGACACAAGAACCACATTGCTTTGCATAATGAAGGACAGATATCAAGTGTCTGCAAAGGATATGGCATTCTCACACGGAGGCAAGAGACAATATTTACTGGGTGGTTGGAGTGGAGGAGAGCCACGAGTATCATCTGGGCTCTGTGTGGAGGAACCACCAGTTCAGGAATGGCCAAAACACTTTTAAGGACAGGTGTGGCTAATATTCTGTTTAATATTTTCTGTACCCCAATATCTGCCCCACCCCTACAAACACACACATCCCTTCATGGCCCCAAACCTTCTGTGAATCTTTCTATACACACAGCCTTGAGTTGATGATACTCAGGGAAGTAGAGGAATAAGGGCTATCTACAATGGGTCAAAGGACAGACACGGGAAAAGTCATCAGCCTTCCCAGAGGAAGTGCTTCCTGTGCTGGGTCTTCAAAAATGAAGAAGTGTTTCAAAGAAAGAGAAAGCCAGTTCAAAGTCAGGAAACATGAAACAGCTGCACTAGTTTGGAACCAGGACTTTCACAGCAACATAATGTAGAGGACACAGCCCAGACTAATGGTTAACCACTCACACCCTGTCATCAGAAGACCTGGGTCTGAATCCTGGTTACATCAGTTGTGTCAGTTGAGTAACTTTAGATAAGTTACCTAAGTTCACACTGCCTTGGTTTCCTCATCTGTAAAATAAGACTATAATAGAGCCTACCTCATAGTGTTGTGGTGAAGAATAAACAAAGTAATGCTTGTAAGAAGGTTATCATAGTACCTCGCCCATGGTAAGTGCTCAATAAATGTCTGCTCTTGATGTTATTTAAAATAGATTCATGAGGAGAATATTCTCAAGGACCTTTTGGTGCCTTGCCTATCATTCCACATAGGTCACTGCTCATTCTACCTACACCAGTTTCCTGACAAGGAGGGAGGGGCTTCCAGTCATTTTCTACATATAAGTTCACCTAGTGGTTAAGACAATTGCAGGCTGATTGTGAGACCCCTAAGAAGCTTGCACAACAGAGTGTATAAATAGGGCTTTGAAAAGATAAGGGATGTTCCTTCAACTTTCACAGAAAGAGCTGGGTCTAACAGTTCTGAAGTGTGGTATGTGAGGTTGTTCAGGGACATGGTATACCTTATACTCTCTGCACCTGGATATGGCTATTTCCTTTCCAGATTGCCTTTCTCTAATGTCACTGTAGCCAGACTACAAGCTAAATGGAATGAATGAATAGAAAATTCATCATGTCCACGCTCTCCCACACCTATCCACTGCAGGACTCTGGAAATTTACCTAGGACTCTACTCATCACTACCCTTAGATCTTGGTGATCTAAGACCAAGAGTTTGTGAAGAAAATGAGAGCACTTTTGGAAAGGCACAGAATGTAAAGGAGGAAACTCCATGTGCCATCTTTATTTGGTAAAGGCCTGGGAGCAGAATATTACCTTAGGTTCTAAGCTCAGGTCCTCTAGAAGACAGTGCCTGAGAGAGAATTAAGTCATCAGCACTTTATTTGGAAGGTCCAAGCGCAGGGAAGTGAGGATGAAGGAAAAATAAAAGTTAGTGTAGAAAAGATGCAAAGCAAAGAAATGTGACACATTACCACATTGGCTACTGCTTTACAGGAAGCTGCAGGGACACAGCAGGCCACTCAGAAGGAATGTTTTCCTAGCCTGCAGGATATACAGGGAAGAAATATACAGTGGATTAGTCCATGGGAAAGAGAAAGGAAGTTGACCTGCCCAGGCACATCTCATCTCATCTCGTTTCCCATTGATCAAGATTCTCTGCATGGGGAGCTAACTTTTCTGAGCTTTTTCATCATCTGGCCCCAGAAAACTAGAGCCAGTATGTGGTGAGCCCACTGTGGCATTTTATTCAAGTCCAAAAGTTACCTGGAATGTCTGGGGTGTTATTAAAAGTATGGAGGGGTCAAAGGCTAACAGTGTACCACTTTATATTCTTTCCATTGTCTTGGAAATCAGCCAGAAGTATCTTTTCAAAATATTTTTAGGATTATTCCACATAACAAAGAATCACATAATCTAATATAGATTAAACCTTTCTTAATACAATACCACACCCTCTACATACCACATCCACCACATCACTCACACACACACACACACACACACACACACATGTTCCTTTGAGTAAAAGGCTACCGTACCTTAACTTCTAGTGGGAGCCTATGGATGTGTTAGTCATTCTATGGAGACAGAATCAATTTATCTATATATAAATCCTTCTTTCTCCTCATAGGCTGTCCAGGCAGCCTCTGTGGATTGGATCTAATATGAGGATATCATGAAAGCAAAGTCCAGACAATCAAGCCAGAGAGTCTATCTTCAAATGTTAAGAAAGCCAAGGCATAACATGCATCCCTGCACTGGAAGCAAATGCCATTGCGCATGTAAGCTCAGGGTTCCTGTTTGTAGCAGAAATTTCTCTTCTGTATTGATATCCTTAGTGAGATTTCTATTCGAATTCTTGCTAGGATGGTCTATACACCAATGAGCTCCTTTAATATGTTCATCCTACATATGATTCATGCACATGTGAGCTCTGCTAGTCCATCCATCTGCCTGCCCATTTTAGGAGAAATTAAGCAACTCTAATACATTGGTGCTGATAGGATGTGGTGGCTCTCTCTGGAATATGGGCAGTCCTAGGGGCTGGGGTTGATAAAGGCTGTGGCTAGAATTGGGATTCAGGGTTGTCATTCATATACTCACACTCTGCATACAGTGGACAGGAGACAGGAAGAAGTAGTTCAAGGACTTTGAGAAGTTTCACAAGGTTTGTGTCACAATAGCAGAGCTAAGTAAGGGACACAATCTGCCTGTTTTTCTGTTCAGTATGCTTGCCATGAAACCACTCTCGAATAGCATTGGACCTGGAAACACCAAGCATGATTGTTTAAGGCCTGCTAATAAACATAGTAGGATGCCAAATAATATGGATATGATTTGTTAAGAAAGAGATGTTGACTCTTTAAAATAGTTGCTATCTGGTTTTATTTATGCCTGTGGAGAAATGGTCACCTCAGACTTTCCACTGGGTAGCCCACTTGACTATTCCTTTTGGTTATCAAGATGTAAATCTCCTTTATCTTGCTAAGACCCCATAGCTAATTTGTAATATAACCAAGACTTGAGTCCAGATGGTCTAACATTAGAACCCACACTTTTAACCACTAACGTTAGCTTAACCAGTAATGTCAGCTTTTATTAGCATGGTCCTGGCAGATAGTTGTTAAATGAATACTGAATGCAATTAAATGATGCCTTCTATTGTCTTATTTGAGACAGCATAGCATAGTGGTTCAATTTTAATTCAACAGCTCTTTATTAACTGTTTATTTATTTATTAAATAACAGTAGAGTTTCTTGAGGAAGACTGCCTAGGTCTGTGCTAATATGGGAACACTGGCCAACTAGGGCTATTGAGCACCACGTTTTAAAATGTGACCCGTATGACTGAGGAACTGAATTTTTAATTTTTATTTAATTTTCATTAAATATAAATTTTAAAAGATGCTCAGTTCAGGTGTTAGAAACATTCAAAGACACTTGGAACAACTTGGGCACGTGAATCTACATTTTCAATTATAAATTTTATAAAATCCAAATACAGATCAAGTATTTCAAATGAAAGTTTAATGTCCAAATTGAGATGTTCTATAAGTGTAAAATACATATCAGATTTCAAAGAGATTATCAAAAAGAAATGTAAATTAATAATTTTTATATTTCCTACATTGTGAAATGATAATATTTTTGATGTATTGACTTAATAAACTATGACACTACCACCTGTTTCATTTACTTTTATTTAATATGGATACTGTAAAATTTCAAATGACATAGATGGCTCACATTCTATTTCCATTGGATAGTGCTGGCCTAAAATTAAATCCTGACTTCACCACATATAAGTTGTGTGCCTTGGTAAATTACTTTACCTTTTTCTACCTCTATTTCCAGGTCTGTGAAACAGAGCAAAATAGTACCTATATGATGAGTTGAAAGGATTAAATGAATTAGTACATAAATGTTTAAAATGTGCCCAATACATGGTAAACTCTCAATAAAGGTTAATTATTATTACTAGTGATGCTAATTTTGTACACATTATATTTAATCTTAATACTAACTTTATCATTTCAATGACATTTCCATTGAGAACAGACCTGCAGAGATTGGGAACACATATAAAGATTGCCATACTTAAGGTTTTATTTGGATAAGGATTTTCAGAGGAGATTGTGGTTGTCATTTAGATTAGTGGTCTGAGAAACTGGGATTTTTTTTTTTCCAGCAGAGCCAGTGTCCCTCTGACATTGTAGCAATTTCTGTGTTGCTGCTTATTTGCAATTTTTATTATATTTCAACAAAGAACCTGGCTTAGTATGAGCTACTGAAATTGTAAAGCAGTATGCATTATGGAATAGCTTATTTCATCCAATTCTCAACAAGCATTGTAGATTTTTTTGTCTCTTTCTTTATGAAAAATGTCTATTCAATTACAGGATATTATTCACATTAACATTACCTGAATACTTTCTAGAGGGGGAAAAAGTCTGCAGTTGAGAAAAAGTAGCACAAGGATAGAGGATGGAAAAGAAGGAGTGTCTTCTTCCAGAGTCATCTGCCTCATAAAGTGTTACTCACCACCACCTTCCTAGACAATTGCCTAAGCCACTTTTCCAAGCAATTCTCCAAATTAAGACAGCATTATTTTAGTCATTCTGAAGACTTCCTAAATAACCACATCTGAAGATCTTGTCTATGAAAATATTGAGATTCACATGTTGTGGCAAACGCGATTCTTCAGATGTGGTTTCTTTCATCAAAGAGTCTACAGTTAGGTGGGTGACACAGATACATAAATACATGGTTAAACCATAGAGGGATGCCTGGTCCAGCAGCTGTATGGAAAAGGTACTGTGGAAGCACAGAGGAGAAAGGCAGAACTCTATGAGAGGAGCAACCCAACTTTTAAGAATCCCACTCAAAGGATGGGCCCCCAACACATCTAGCTCTGAAAGTCAATGAGACTCATAAGACTATAGAAAACAAAGAAGTAGTTGTTAACAAGTGCCTGAGCACTTTCCATGGCTATCCTCTCCAGGGCTCAGCACAGAGGGAGCAGGCAAAAATGCCCATCTCCCCATCTTTCCCTGAAAGAGGTCCATAGGCATACTTTAAAAGCTGCTTCTTTTGGGGGGAGGGTTTTTTTTTTTTATTTTATTGAGCTTGGACAGGGATTATTGACGAGATTGATCTCCTACTAGAGACTGCTCTGTTAAGACTGGGTGAGGTGCCTGTTCTTTCTAGTGTGTAGACACCAACATAAAGAGTCAAGAAAAATGAAGAAATCTCAGGTGTACATTATTATTTATGCTAAGCAAAATATGTCAGAGGGAGAAAGTCAAATACCATATGATCTCACTCATAAATAGAAGATAAAAGCAACAACAACACATAGAGACAGAGATTGGATTGGTGGTTATCAGAGGGCAAGGGGGGAGGGACGAGGGTGAAAAATGCGATTAGGCACGTGTGTGTGGTGATGGATGGTAATTAGTCTCTGAGTGGTGAACATGATGTAGTCTACACAGAAATCGAAATACAGTGATGTACACCTGAAATTTATATAATGTTATAAACCAATGTTACCTCGATAAAAAAAAAAACTGCTTCTTGAGGGTCAAGCATCTAATTTAGCACACGCCTAGGGGGCTAACTTTGATCGTCCCCAAGGACTAGGAAAGCTGGCTGATACATCCCACCTTCTCCTCCTACCCCATTCCAAGTCACTAGTATCTCCTTGTAGACACATCTGTCCCCCAGCTTTTGTAGCTGATACCCAAGGAATGAGTCCCTGGATCAACTGGCTCTGATGGGGCTTCCATTCATGAGTCCTACAAAGCAAACAAGGAAGCAGTTCTTAACAGGCATTGGAATACCCACCCACCCACCCCTTTGTGGCTATCTACCCTGGTTCAGCACAGATGGAGTAGGCAAAAATGCCCATCTCCCAGTTTCGTCCTGGAAAGGGCTTAACTACATATTTCCTAAATGCTGCCTGAGCACTTCCAATCAGTCTTCCTCTAGGTGCTGAGTGTGATCCACCCCTTAGGAACACAGATGTATCTTGGCACACCCTCCACTACTGGGAGCCACTAAGAACAAGGAAGGAAGCTTGGATAATCACAAAAGTTTAAGAGACACCCAGGGGCTTGGACAGGGCTGATTGACAAGACTGATCTCCTACTGGAGACCACTCTATTAAGACTGGGCAAGGTGCCTGTTTTACCTAGTGTGTAGAAACCAACATAGAGAGTCAAGAAAAACGAAGAAACAAAGGAATATGTTTCAAACAAAAGAACAAGATAAATCTCCACTAATATACCTTAATGAAATGAAGATAAGTGATTTACCTGATAGAGATTTCAAACTAGAGATGCTGGAAGCATCATGTTACTTAATTTCAAACTATATTACAAATCTATAGTAATCAAAAAGGTATAGTATTGGCATAAAGACAGATACACAGATCAATGGAACAGAATAAAGAGCCTAGAAATAAACTCATGCAAATATGGTTAATTAATTTACAACAAAAGTGCCAAGAATATACGGTGGGGAAAGGATAGTCTTGTCAACAAATGGTGCTGGGAAAACTGGACAGCCACATAGATAGCAAAAGAATGAAACTGGACCCCTATCTTATGCCACACACAAAAATCAACTCAAAATGGATTAAAGACTTGAACGTAACACCTAAAACCATAAAACTCTAGAAGAAAACGTAGGGGGTTAGCGCCTTGACATTGGTCTTAGCAATGAATTTTTGGTTTTGACACCAAAAGCACATTCAACAAAAGCAAAAATAAACAAGTGGTACTACATCAAACTAATAAGCTTCTGTTCAGCAAAGAAAATCCTCAGTAAAATAAAAAGGCAACCTATGGAATAGGAGAAAATATTTGCAAACTACATATCTGATAAGAAGTTAATATCCAAAACACATAAACAACTCACACAACTCAATAGCAAAAGAATAACCCGATTTAAAAAATAGGAAAAAGACCTGAATATACATTTTTCCATAGAAGACGTACAGATGGCCAACAGGTACATGAAAAGATTCTCAGCATCACTAATCATCAGGGAAATGCACATCAAAACCACAATGAGATATCACCTCACACTCGTTAGGATGGCTATTATTAAAAAGGCAAGAGATGACAAATGCTGGCAAGGATGTGGAGAAAAGAGAACCCTTGTACATTCTTGGTGGGAATGTAAACAGCTACTACAGAAAACAGGATGGAGGTTTCTCAAAAAATTAAAAATAGAACTACCACATTACCACATAATCAGCAATCCTACTCATGGGTATATATTTGAAGGAAATGAAACCATTATCTCAAAGAGCTATCTGTACCCCCATGTTCATTGCAGCATTATTTACAGTAGCCAGGGTGTGAAAACAACATTAAGTGTCCATCAACCAAAGAATAGATCAAGCAAATGTAGTGTGTGTGTGTGTGTGTGTGTGTGTGTGTGTGTGTGTGTGTGTGTATATATATAGTCACATTTATGTATATATAGTCAACCTACAAAAATGGAAACTAGTTTAAAAGGCAAAGCATTTGTTTGGGATCAAAGAATTGCAATTCAGGGAGCACAGATTCAGGTAGAAACACAAATAGTGTCCTGATTGCAGGAGAGGGGCCAAGAATTTTTATGGGAAAAAGGGAGGATGAGGTGAGTTGTATTAAAGAAGAGTTCATTGTTGATAGATGAGGTAAGGCTAGGTTTGTACTTCATAGATTGGCTGGAGATTAAGTCATAAAGCAAAAGGCTAGACTAATACTTCATTGATTGGTTAGCAATTTGGTCATCAGTGAAGTCCAGTTCCATCTCCCTCAGTTCTTACAGACAGGATATTCTTGTCCTTGCTGACTTCTTGGAATGTTGCACGCACACACACACACATGCACACATGTGTGCACACGTGCACGCAATGGAATATTATACAGCCTTTAAAAAGAACGAAATCTTATTCGTAACAACATGGATGAACTTGGAGGGCATTAATCTATAATAAGCCAGAGAGAGAACGACAAATACTGTATGGTATCACTTTTATATGGAATCTAAAAAGAAAAGTCGAACCCATAGAAACAGAGGTTAGAAAAGTGGTTATCAGGGTCTGGGGGATGGAGGAAAGAGGTTGGTCACGGGGTAAAAACTTTCAGTTATAGGATAAATAAGTTCTGAGGATCTACTGGTGACTATATTTGATAACACTGTATTGTAAACTGAAATTTGCTAAGAAAGTAGAACTTAAATATTCTCATAAAGGTAAGTACGTGAGGTGATGGATGTGTTAATTAACTTGATGGGAAGCCCTTCACAATATATGCATATATCAAATCATTCTACTGTACACTTTAAATATCTTACACTTTTATTTGTCAATTATACCTTAATCAATCGATCAACCGAAACAACATTACGAGGGGCCGGCCTGGTGGCGCAGCGGTTTAGTTGGCTCTTTGGCAGCCCAGAGTTCACGGGTTCGGATCCCGGGTGCCTGCCAAGACACTGCTTGTCAAGCCATGCCGTGGCAGCGTCCCATATAAAGTAGAGGAAGATGGGCAAGGATGTTAGCCCAGGGCTGGTCTTCCTCACACACACAAAAAAGAAAGAAACAACATTATGAAAAAAAAATGTATGGCTGCATCTCCCATTTTGGGAATTCAGCTACCACCAGCCCCTTCCACACCCTCTACTCCCTTTAGCCTAGGAAATACACTTTTAGAAGAGAGAGTAAGTGAGACACACACAGAAGTTTACATTTTTATTTTTATTGTGGTACCAAGGAGCAGTGATGATAAATTTCAGCAAAGATTAATGCCCTATCCATGTGATGCGTAAACTATGAGTAGGAAAATGATAAAAATCAATTAGTTGTCTATTGGCTATACGTGACACAACCAACTGGTTTGTCTGATTTCCCCCACCTCCACTCTCAAACTGATTTGAAATGGATTATGAAACTGCAGCTACAACTGGATATGTCTATCAATGAAGTTAATAGTTGCCCACATGGTGCTCTGAGGGATGTCAGGAAGGTTTTTGCCCCAAACTCGCATATCTACCAGTCTATTTTGTATGAAAGACATTCTACATTCTTTGAATTAAGTCAGATATTCTTTGAAAGTAAAACTTAGTGACAGTCATCACTGGTGCTCATTAAAATGGGATTGTTGATTGACTGAGACAGGAAGGACGTTTACAATGGAAGGATAATGAAGAGACTTTCAGAAGTAGACCACTTCTCATATAGCAGGCCTGAATGGAATGCCTTAGGGGTGGGAAAATGGAATCAAAAGGTTTTGTAAGGATCCTAGAAGCTCACTCCCAAATAGATCAGGTTTGAAATGGTGGAAGGACACACAATGATGCACAAATTCTGTCTCTCCACAATTTGGAGAAAGAATGAAAGGATGGGGCTGGACGTTCCTGAGAATGAATTTCATGAATGTATTTAATTTTCTGTGTCCCTAGTGTCTGATAGAATGCTTGGCCCATGGTGGATGAACATGTAGAAGGTCTTGGATGATTATTGGGTGAACACATAAATTTTCCTCTGAGCCAAAATCAACCATTTGTATTGGCATTCCCTCTCCTATAAGTCCCAAGGCCTATTTAGTGCACTATGGCAATGATTGCTGCTTCCAGTGCTGCTCCTGGGTTCAATGCACAGAACTTTGTATTTAGAAGAGACTTTAGAATGGCAATGGTGTTCAGAACTAAAAATCACAAGTGTGTTGACCCATGGCTTGCCAAAAAACAGAATTTGTATAATAGAACATTAATAGTCATTATCTTAAATATACAGGAATAACAAGAGGAAAGCTAAAATGGCTTGTAATCCCACCACATAGACGTCAGTAATCCCACCTCCACAGATGTTAAAGTTTACATAGTCAAGTTGAGAACCATTGAACAGTACAAATGATTCAAACCTAAAAGCAAAAGCCTTTCTTCATTCACTGCTACCCATCCACTATCAAATTTCTTATAATTTTTAATAGCATGAGGTGGTTAAAATTGGAACTGTCCAGGATGATCTGTGAGTCGTGGTCAGTCAAGATTCACAAGTACCGCCCTGGGCAGTCATAGGCAAAAGTGACCAAAGCACAGTCCTTGCCCCCAAGGAATTTGGTTTCCTGGAATTATGTAGTTCTCATTCTAAAACTGAATGTTATAACATTTCCATAAACCAGATTTAACTTTAACCCTGTTACCACTTATTCGAAAGATCATAAAGTTTTACCTGGTGGATCTTCAAACTGGTACCATCATACATATTCTCCCCCAATGTGTATACCCCCTTCACACACACACATGTATACACACCCACCTCTGAAGTTGGCCCAGGAGGAAGCTCGACTCCCTCTTCCTCTCTATACAATGACTTTACTGCAGCCATTTTCATTTTCCCTGGTAATATCAGGGCAGCTGGGACAATGAAAGCAGCTCCTCTTGATCATAAGGTCTTATAAGATTATGGGTCCCAGATTTTATCTGACCCCTCATATTCTAGATGGGACACCTGAGGCCCTGAGAGGTTACATGGCCATCTCCTTACAGCCACACAGCTAGTCACTGTCAAAACCTGGTCTTGAAACTAGCCCTGATTACCAGCCCAGTGCTCTTTTCATCAGATCACATTGGAAAAAAATCTGGCTTGTTTCTGTCAACGCAATTTTGCCCATGCTTCCTGGAAACTGCACAGGCCGACAGCTACATTACTTTTCTAATAGCTAATGCAGTTTCTCATGAAAGCATATTCCTCTCTCTAAAAGTAAATTAAATGGCATAATCTTCCCATAAACTGGATTTAGTAACATATTCTCTATGATAAACAACATTCAAATTGGAATCACCTCCTCTGCAATGTGAAATTGAAGTTTACTTTTGATGTGTTATCTGCTGATGACGACTGACTATAAATGTAGGATCATTTAGTAAGCAAATAAACCACTCAGTTAGGAGGTAACATAATACACAGCAATTTTTATAAATCTCTTTTCATCTTGCCTTTCCACTGGTTTGGAAGAATTAAAGAGGACACTGAAAATACATTAGGTAAATTGTGATATTAACAATGCCATTTAAATTGTTGCCATGATTTATGAAAACATGAAGAAGAAAAACATACCTTGGGACTGCAAATAAAAGTTTAAGAAGGTGGTTTTCCAACAGGGCTTCCTGGAGCATAAGAAACATCTCAGGGGTTAGTTGTAGGGGGGTAGAAGTGGGGCAGTCTTGGCCAGCCCCCTACCCAGCCAGAGCAGCTATCTTTATAATGTCTGCATTTTGCTTTTGAATTCTGTAGAGGATTTCATTTGAGGAAAGGTTTTCCAGGCAGGCAGGCAGAAAAGAAGGGAGGGAGAAAAGAATGAAGGAAAAGGTTGAAAAGCTATGATTTTGCTTTTGCCTATTTCAGGTAGAAAAGCATACTATTTGTCAAACTTCAGCCCAGCCCCCAGCTTTATTTCATTGTAGGAGCATAAAAATTTTTGAACTGATTGGGACAAACACTACTAAATATTGAACATTTATCAAATGACCATGGTTAAAATGTGTTACTGACAAAAGTATAAGCTAGACACAGATTAATGGAATAGAATATAAATCTGTAGATCAAGTCAAATTAAAAGAGGATTTTCATGATGTTGAGATAATTGAATAAATCATGGGAATGAGGAGCACAGTTAGATCTTTATTAATTGTTCTATTAGTCAGGGTTCTCCAGAAAAAGAGACTCATATATATACATATCTCCTATTGATATATAGGATACCAATATATTGATGTGTGTGTATGTATATATGTACACACACATACATGTATATAGAGAGATATATGTATATAGAGATATACATATATATACAGAGATTTATTATAAAGAATTAACCCATGCAATTATATAGGCTAACAAGTCCCTAGATCTGCAGCTGGCAAGCTGGAGACCCAGGAGAACCAATGGTGTGGTTCCAGTCCAAAAGCCAGCAACTCAAGACCCAGAAGAGCCAATATTTTAGTCAGAATCTGAAGGCAGGAAAAAACTGATGTCCCAGCTCAAAGAAGTCAGGCACAAGGAGTTTCTTCTTACTCAGCCTTTTTGTTCTATTGAGGCCTTCAATTGATTGGATGAGGCCCATCCATATTAGGGAGGGCAATCAGCTTTACTCAATCTGTCAATTTAAATGTTAAACTCATACAAAAACATCTTCACAGAAACAACCAGAATAATGTTTGGCCAAATATCTGGGCACTCCATGGCCCAGTCAAGTTGACACATAAAATTAACTATCACAACTGTCAAAATTAATTCCAGGTTAATTAAAGATTTAAAAGTTTAAAAAAATTAAATACAAGGACTATAGATGAATATTGTTCTCTTTCTTGGCATGGGGAAGGCCTTCCAAGTTTACAGATAAATAAAGAATTCTGTAAAGAAAAAAAATCAGGAGATTTAGTTACATAAATGTTCAACTACAGCAATAATTTGCACCTTATACTTTGCTTTGTTGGTATTCAAACTTTTTACAGCCAAGGAATTCTGGAGAAGAAAGAATTACATTTAGAGTCTATGAATTATTTCTTCAACTTTTCTGCCAAGCATGAGCCAACCAACTCCAATGCCTTGTTCCTGCTATTCTGAAAAGATTGGCTAGGGAGGGACATGTCCACAGTGTCAAATGAATCATTCCTGCTGTTAAGGTGAACAATCTACTCCTTAGCTAAGTTTATGTGAACAAAAAGAACAATACTGAATTTTCTAGAACTTGCTCTAAGCTAAGCTTACTTGTGATTTTTTTGTTTCATTTTCTTCTCTGTAACATATGGTGTATAACTGTTTCCTAGTCAGCATGTAAATTTTAAGGTCATCCTAAAGCCTACAAATTCTTTCTAGGAAGTTAATCTCTAAACAAGGTGTTATACAGCATGCAAACTGAGTCATAAAGTTGTGGGTGGACTTAAAGACAGACTTCCTTTGACTGCTTGCTGCTAATGCTGGGACATAATTTGTATGATATCTCAAATGAGGTGACCATTTTTGCAAGGAAATGACTGGGATTTTGGACTTGATCCATAGAAATTTATTTTTATTGAGCATTTATAGACAAGAATATAATTTGCAATGTACTTTAATGATCATTTTAGTGGCCATATAAATTAAATTGCCATCAAGATTTGCAGCCATGAAACCTAAATTTGAATGACATTCCCCTTCATTTTAGATGCTATTACTTCACAAAGAAAGAAAATAATTTTCCTCTCCCTGTTTTTTCTTTTTACTCTTTTGGTATTTGATCAAGCATCATTATTCCATATCAGGACTGCCATGTTATTCCACCTTAGACAGCTGTGCAGATTGGGGCATGAGTCACACCGATCTGATATAAATGTCACGCTAGCCTAGACCTATGCAGAGTTCTGCCTTCATAACTGATTATGGCAACCCTCTTCATAGAGGGTTAACTGTAAAATATGGTAGTTTTAATCCAAATCTCTCTTCAGTGCCCATTTGCAGAAAGAAGGGATTATTTGGTGTTGTGCTGGAGCCACCTCTAACTGCTTGTGAGAGTTGAATGTGCACATTTCTTCCCGACTCTGTGTTCCATAACAATATGTTGGTATCATGAAATAGGCCATGGAGGAAATGTTTACACCATGGAAATCTGAAAACATTACAAATAAAGCCTTTAAAATTTTTTTTCCCAGAGAGCTGGTTGTCAAACACTTACTAACATACCACTGGACTCTGTGTAATAGAGGCCTGGACAAACAGACTTTCTAGGTTGTGTTGGGAAATTTCGGCTAAAAATGTTGGTTCACATCCTTTGCCTGGAAAGTAGAATTTGAATGCTACTCCTAGCTCTCTCCTTAACAGATTGACTTACCAGAAGAAAGATACAAAAGAGTCACATTCCTACCTTAAGCTCAATCAAGGGGCCAATCATAAGGAAAGAAGAAAACACCTGATGCATTCAAAAAGCCTTCATAAAAAAATGCCTGACAATCTCTGAAGAGAAGGAAACAAATAAAAAGGCATAATCTTCTTAGGCCCTGGCATAGACACATCTTAGCTCTTTTACTGAAAATACTCTGTAATCATGAAAGCCATCAATAAAATTTCGGATTTTCAATTTACACCATAATAATCCATATTGGCTCTAGCTGTCCTCTGTTCTCGGGTGTCATACCCCAGTACGTTCTCTACTCTCTTAGGCTCTCACCTACCAAAGGCACTGATGCATCACGAAGGCTCAAGAGAACCATTATCAAATATAAGTAGAGAGCCTCAGAAGTTACAGAAGTGTCAAAAAATGAAAAAGTCTTCATTATATAAATAAAAATATTTAAGAACACATTGTGTTGTCTGTAAGGTACTTTTAGATATTTTAGCATAAATTATGTGATATATATGATTTGCCCATTTAAATTAACTTTAATCCTCACCTAGGAATGATTAGTTAGTATCTAAAGTAAACTAACCGTAAGGCCACACTCCAGGCTTGGTTAGTTAGCATTTGAAAAACTTTCCACATTCCAGAAGAAGCTACCGCAACAACTTTTAATATCATCTAATTAATACCAGAGTGATTAGGTTAATTAACATAAGGGATGTTAAAAGTAATTTTTCACTGGAGAAATGAGTGGTGTTCAAGATATGATTGGTTAGAAAAATTATATAGGCTCCTCCAGCTTTGCATGAAAAAGGTAATAGACTACAGCAAGGCCATAACCTAATACTTTCAGATGAGTACCACAAGTCTAGAACCCCATGGCCTTGTGTTCACCTCACTCAGTTGAAGAGGGCCTTTTCTCCTAATCCAAATACAGGGCTGGCCAAACCTGCCCTCTGTGATGAAATTCTATTCCAAAGGAAACCCATTTTTTCTCCTTGTCATCCAGCTATCCTACATTTACCAGACTTCCTTACAATTAGGTAAAGCCATGTGAGTTGCTTCTGCCCAAAGCAATATGGGCAGAACCACTAAGGAGAAGAAGCCTCAGTCTTTGAATGACTACATGGAGCAAACCTCCCACCTCCAATGACCTGCAATGGCTGTGACCTGAATGAGATATTATTATAGTCAGCCACAGAAGCTTGGAGTTACATTACATTACAGCAATTAGCTTACTTGGACTAATGCAATCCCTTAGTAAGAATATTGAAAAAGGCACTTTGAGGGAAAATCATCTAATGCAATTCATGTCCGCAATAAGTATACAAAGGATTTTCTATTATAAGAAGTGTCTAGACTCAATGTTCCAGGAAAGAAAGAACATTTAATATTGAATGTGGCTAACTCAAAGATATAAAACTTGGTAATCCCTATCAAGCTGTCTGGATGGCTCTTCAGATGCCCTTAAACAGAAAGTCTAGGTTTTAGGTAAGACTGTGTTGATGTCTTCCTATCCCACAGCTAATTCTTACTTTTCCTCCTCTGAGAAAAAAGCAATAGGAATTCAGCACAAATTTATAACAGATGAGAAACATTCAAATGAAATATAAAATAAGATGAAAATTAGCACCTGTTATTTTCAGTTCAAAAATCACGGGTACTCTTTTGGAATAACACATAATCATTGCTTGTTGATTTTCCTTTTCTCTAAAAGAAGATTCTAAAAATATCAGTAAGATGATTTGGTTGAACTGTCTTATTAAAATACAGACATCATTAATGGAATAAGCAATTTTACCCAATAAAATGTTTCTGTTGTGTAAAATCTGATGTGCAATTGTCTTTAAGGTATAATCCATAATGTTTAAGAGCAATTGCATTTCTGTGGTAGTTAAGGATGTGGAATATCTTTCCATGTGCCTGTTGGCCATCTGTCTGTCTTCTTTGGAGAAATGTCTGTTCAGATCTTTTGCCCAATTTTTAATTGTGTTGTTAGTTTTTTTGTTGTTGAGATGTTTGAGTTCTTTATACATTTTGGATATTAACCCTTTATCAGATATATGGTTTACAAATATCTTCTCCCAGTTGTTAGGTTGTCTTTTCGTTTTGTGGATGGTTTCCTTGGCTGTACAGAAGCTTTTTTCATTTGATGTAGTCCCATTTGTTTATTTTTTTTCTATTGTTTCCCTTGCCTGGTCAGACATACTTGAAAATATGTTGCTAATATTGATGTCAAAGAGCATACTGCCTATGTTTTCTTCGAGAAGTTTCACAGTTTCAGGCCTTACATTCAAGTCTTTAATCCATTTTGAGTTAATTCTTGTGTATCGTGTAAGATAATGGTCTACTTTCATTCTATCAGGGAAATGCAAATTAAAACCACAATGAGATATCACCTCACTCCCATCAGAATGGCTATAATTAACAAGAGAGGAAACAAGTGTTGGAGAGGATGTGGAGAGAAGGGAACTCGCATGCACTGCTGGTGGGAGTGCAAACTGGTGCAGCCACTATGGAAAACAGTATGGAGATTCTCAAAAAATTAAGAATAATACTACCATATGATCCAGCTATTCCACTGCTGGGTATTTATCCAAAGAACATGAAAACACAAATGCACAAAGATACATGCACCCCTATGTTCGTTGCAGCATTATTCACAACAGCCAAGACTTGGAAGCAACCTAGGTGCCCATCAAGGGACAAATGGACAAAGAAGCTGTGGTATATAAACACAGTGGAATACTACTCAGCCTTTAGAAACGATGAAATCCAGCCATTTGTGACAACGTGGATGGACCTTGAGGGTATTACACTAAGCGAAATAAGTCAGAGGGAGAAAGTCAAATACCGTATGATCTCACTCATAAGTAGAGGATAAAAACAACAACAAACCATCACAGAGAGACAGAATTTGGATTGGTGGTTACCAGAGGAGATGGGGGGTGGGTGAGGGAGGAGGGTGAAAGGTATGATTAGGCACATGTGTGTAGTGATGGATTGTAATTAGTCTTTGGGTGGTGGGCACAATGCACTCTATACAGAAATTGAAATGTAATGATGTACACCTGAAATTTATATAATGTTATAAACCAATGTTACTGCAATAAAAAATAATGATAATAACAATAATAATAATAAATGAGCAATTGCACCTCAAAGGATTGCTCCCCTAGGCCTCAAAGCACAAGGAGAACAAGACCAATTCAGCTACGTCTAATCATTACTTTCTGACACTTTCAAATTATTTTATTTGCATTTAGCATATTTCTCTGTGGCTCATGTAACGTTTTTATATTTTATTTTATTTTATTTTTTGTGAGGAAGACTAGCCCTGACCTAACATCCATTGCCAATCCTCCACTTCTTTTCTGAGGAAGACTGGCCCTGGGCTAACATCCGTGTCCATCTTCCTCTACTTTATATGGGACGTCGCCACAGCATGGCTTGACAGGCAGTGCGTCTGTCCACGCCCAGAATCCGAACCTGTGAAACCCCAGGCCGCAGAAGCAGAGAGCGTGAACGTAACTGCTACGCCACCAAGCCAGCCCCTATTTTATTTTTTTAATTTTTATTTTAGCATAGTTTTAGATTTACACAAAAGCTACAAAGTCACTGCAAGGATTATCTACCTAACCTTTGCCCTGTTTCCCCTATTGTTATTGTCCTAGATCACTGTGGTCCATCTGTTACAGCTAAGAAACCAACATTGGTACATTCCTATTAACTGAACACAACAGTTTATTCAGATTTCACCAACTTTTTTCCCAATGTCCTTTTTCCATTCCAGGATCTCATTCAGGTCACCACATTACATCTAGTCGCTGTGCCTGTGACAGTTCTTCAACCTTTCCTTGTCATTGATGATCTGACAATTTTGAGGAGAGCTGGTCAAAGTTTTTGCAGAAACTCAGTTTGGGTTTGTCCAGTGTCTTTCTCATGTTTATCCTGGAGTCATAGGTTTTGGGGAGGAAGACCATAGAAGTAAGGTACTGTTCTCATCATATCACATCAAGAGAACATGCTATTAACTTGACTTGTCACAGATGATATAAACCTTGATCACCTGGATGAGGTAGTGTTTGCCAGGTCTCTCTACTATAAAGTTACCCCACTCCCCAACCCTCTCTGTACTCTTTGGAAATAAGTCATTAAGTACAGCCCCCACTCAACAGGGCTAGAGTAGGGGGATGAGAGAAGGTGAAGAGGAACTAAGTTCTAACTCTTGAGGTAGGGAGTACCTACATAAATTTATCTGGGATTCTTCTGTAAGGAAGAGTAATCTCTTCTCTTCCATTTATGTATTTATCCAATCATTTATTTATGTCAGTATGCACTCGTGGGTATTTATTTTATACCTTAAATTATAGTCCAATATACTTTATTTAGTTTATTGCTAAAATTGTTCCAGCTTTGGCCATTGGGAGTACTCATTTACTTTTGCAAATGTATATTTCTATAAACAAATGCTTTTGGAGGCTGAAGAAGTTCCAAAGTTTTATTTTTAGAAGTAACGAAAAAAATGAAAATTTTCTGTTTTATAGGAAATGCGTCTTTATGGAATCAGAGTGAACAACTGATAAAATAAGGATGATTTTTTTTTCAATTTTGTGTGTCCATATTTAATAAGAAGGGACAAATAAATCCTTGAATATTTTATCTCTGATTATTACAGTTGGAAAAATGTATATTAAATTTTCTGAGGTTAAGTTGCATATTGCTGCAAAAAATATATTTTTCTGGAGTGATTTTATCCAAAGGTAGTGGATCAAGGTTATATTCTGTGTCATTAAGAAGAGAATGCAACAGAATTTGGGGGAGGGAAGATATTAAGTACAATATTTAAATGAAAAGCCATCATTTTTCTAAGTGTTTTTCACACTGCAGGTCACAACCTATCAGTGGGTCATGAAACCAATTTAGTGGGTCTTAGCTTTTTTTTTTCAAAATTCAGAAAATTCTAATACATGTTAGAAAATAAAATATCAAAGTACATGTATTAGTCAGGGTTCTAGAGAAACAGAACCAATAGGATGTATCTATGTGTGTGTGAATATATATTTATAGATGTGTATATATATATATATGTATTCATATCTATGTCTATCTATAGCTGTGTCTGCATCTATATTGAGAGAGAGAGAGATTTATTTTAAGGAATTGGTTCGCACAACTCAAAATCTGCAGGGTAGGCCACAGGCCGGGAGACTCAGTAGTTTGAGTTGCAGTTCAAGTCCAAAGGCATTCTGCTGGCAGATTTTTCTCTTCCTCAGCAATGGTCAGTTATTTTCCCATTAAGGCCTTCAACTTATTAGATGAGACCCACCACATTATGGAAGATAATCTTCTTTACTCAGTCACCAATTTAAATATTAATCTCAAAAAACACCTTTACAGGGGCCGCCCGGTGGCGCAGCGGTTTCGTCCGCGCTTGGCAGCCCGGGGGTTCGCGAGTTCGGATCCCTGGCGCCCGCCGACGCACTGCCTGTCAGCCATGCTGTGGCGGCGTCCCATATAAAGTAGAGGAAGATGGGCACAGATGTTAGCCCAGGGCCAGTCTTCCTCAGCAAAAAGGGGAGGATTGGCAACAGATGTTAGCTCAGGGCTGGTCTTCCCCACAAAAAAAAAAAAAAAAAAAAACACCTTTACAGAAACATCCAGAAGAGTATTTGGCCAAAATTTTGGGTACCTAGCCAAGTTGACACATAAAATTTACCTTATCATGTGGTAAGAGGAAGTGTTTTTCATGAAACTTTTTTCTTTCCTAGGCCATGGATAGAGGATTATGTTTTATCTTAATGTTACTGGCTTCAGTACCTAGCCCAGTGTCTTGTCAGTGTAAACATCCAATGAATATTTGTTAAACTAGATTACTTCCATAGACAGGAATAGTAATTGCTGTTATTTTTGAGAAATTTCTACTGGTGACATTTTACGGACATTTTTTTTCATATTCTTGCAATGCTTCTGCAAAGCAGAATTATCATATTATAAATCATAAACTGATACTTAAGGAAGTTAGTTAACTTGCCTATGGTTATACAGCTGGTAAACTATAGAAATTCAAACTCAAGACTGTCTTCAGAGTAAATGTTCTTCCCTCTATATCAGGGACAGGAAATAGGGCCTGACTCCAGTGCTGATTCCAGTCAATTTTGTTAAGAATTTGCATGTGGGCTCAGCAGAGAAGGAATCCTTGTTATGCAAGCAGAATAAGTTGTGCATATTTGATATCTTGACTCAACGTTATATTGTGTTACAAAAATGACATGCAAGATGGAGTGAGCAATTTACCCAAGGTCATTGTTCAACAGGATAAGGAGAGAATTTAAAATTCAACAATTTTTAGCACTAAATACAAAACTTCACTGTTTATTTCTTTCAGGATCTTATTAGTACTTCATGCAAGTACTTTAAACTGGGTGTGGGCAGACAAGATTGAGAAATAGAATGTCCCCTGGCAAAAGACAAGGAAGATAAAATAATATTTTTGTGTGTGTGTGTGTTTTTCTTTAAAGCCATCACAATGTCTTTTGCCCACAGTCCCTTCTTTATACATAGAAGCTTACCTTTAATGCTCTCTTTGGACTCTATGCTTCAAGACCAACTTATAAAAAGATTATTTTAGTAGTTCAGCAGAAAAAATAATACCTGTGCATGAGATCTAAGACAGCCACCTTATCTCGAATTCAATTCCACAATAAGTTACTAGGATATTTCTTTCGAGCTCTATGAGATTTTTTCCCCTCCGTTTGTTAGACCATAAGAATTGATATCTATTTCATCCTGCATATCTTTTCCTAAGAGACTGCTTATAAATGCGAGAGAACCACTGAAGTTTTCCAGGAGAAAGAGGTTTCCTACAGCCACACTTTTATCTTTTTCTTGTACATTTCTATTCAGTGCTGCGAAAGAGTTTGTCATTTTCTCTTATACAAAATGTGAGATTGACTTTAGATATGTGTGTGGCAGCGCTGCATTTCTCTTTGATAATCACAGAACTTTGTAGGCAAACTCCTTCATCTGCTGAAATCTACAAAGGCAGAATTTTCAAAACACAATATTAAAATTCATGTGATGTGTTATTATTATTCAAATAATAACAGCCAAGGAAAGAATATTAGTTGAATTCTCTAACAATCCCCAAGTTTTCAAATACAGGTCATTGTAGTGGCCATTTCCACCAACTGAGTTTACTCAATGATCGCCTCTGGTTTAACAATCCATCTCAGGTGAATGATGCAGATGGCAATTTTATGTAAAAGACAGTGTTTTATTTCTCCATCAACGCTCACTTATGAAATGCAAAAACATTATTGAAATTAATATAATTGTCACTTAGGAATCTTACCTCACTATTTTCCATTTCATTCCCTTTAGGAAATCTTACCAAAAAACAAAAAGAAAGATTCACTGGACAAACAGGAAAAGAGCTGGATGCCAGCTAAGTCAGTAACAGTGTTAAGTGGCAGAGAACAGGCAATATTTCACCAGGTGTGTCTGCTTGCACAGGTGCCTGAATCAGCCATCTGCTCAGCGGGCCAAGAAGTGGTGATTCATTTTGGAGCCTCATCCTTGGTTCCGAAATTGTCCCATCTCCTGTGTACTCTTTTTCACAAACATGTAAAAGGAAAAGGGGAAGATGTTGTCAACTTCATTGGATTTCTTAATAAAATAAAAGTGGTGTCCTTCTTTGTGCAGTTAATATACTTCTGAGGTGACTTACACACAAGTGATGGAGAAATTATCATCTAAGATATTTGAAACCAGATTGTACAGAGCCATTGTGAAATAATTTATAATAAGAGCAAATAGGTAGAGAGGAATGGGGTCGAATGCTCTGTTCTTTTGTTCACTCGAGGCTAATATACCTACTTTGTAATTCCGATTCAACCCTCCAAAATCAAGATCTGAAAATAATATAGTCATACTACTAGGTGATAACTCTTCAACGTTTAAAAAAAAGTTAAACTTGCAAACAATTTACTTATTATCTCATTTGAAAAATCACAGCTGTTTTGTGAAATATAGCTATTGATAAGGTTACCGTTATTGTGCCCATTTTATAAAGTTCAAAGAAATTAAATGGTTACTTCAAGATTACAAAACTCATTCTAGTTGTAGAACTGGAATTAGCATTTATCTCTTCTTTCTTCCAATCATGTGCTTTTTCAATTACACCTCAAAGCCACTCAAAAACCTATACAGATTTTCTAACTTCCAAATAATTTTGGTACTTGTGTCATCCTGGACAAACCCCAGGCATTTTTACTTTGTAGAATTTCCTAGACTGCAATGAGAATGCAGAGGGGGAGCACCAATTCAGATGAAAGAATATCTCCCTAGAAGACGTAACCTCTGATCTGAGTCTCAAAGCACATGTAGGAGTTAGTGAAGGGAAGAAGTGGGGGAGGAAGAGGAGGAGGATGAGAGAAAGACACAGTCTGAAAAAACGCAGTGACACATATGAAGGCATGTGTGTATGAGTGTCAATGGCTTATTTGGGGACTTACGAGTTATGGACAGAGAGAAGAATACCAAAGAACAATGTTCCTTTTCATGGTGTCCATCTATGCCATAGGGCTTATGCTGTCCTCTGTGTGTGCCTCACCTCCTGCCATTAGACTAGCTCCCAGGGGACAAAGATTCCACCTCTCACATCTTCATATCCCACAGAGCACCTCACAGGTTCAGGCACTCAGTAAATTTGAACAGCTAAATGAGCGATTTAACAATTTCTGTGCTTGTTCCACACAATCACAGCATGGTGTGGTGTGATTAAACAAATCATTGACTTCACTAAATCTGTTTTCTCAGCCAGTATATAAGGATAACATAGTACTTACCTGGTACCTCTAATACAATGATTAAATAAGGAAATGCCGGTAGAAATATTGATGTCATGCACAGAACACGATTAGAGCTCAATAACTCTCAGCTGGTGCTTATTGTTCTTATTGGTGCGAGTGCTTGTGTTTAAGTTCAAGGCAAGGTTCAACGCGAACTCATAAATCACCAGTCAACATGGAAACCTTTGTATGAAGCAATGAGAGTTTGCTCTAATCCTTCTTCCCATCTCTCTACAACCTTGGAAGATGCTGCTTTTTGTACATCTTTTTAGCGTGAATAAAAAAATCAAATAAGGCCAGACATAAGCTGTCATCTGACCTCTTTATACACTATGCCCAGGTCAGAAATGAAGAGAAGTTTTAGCTTTGCAAGAAGAATATTCAACAGTAGGAGCAAGTAAGAAGGATTCATTCCCTCTCCTGTAGAAGTGCCTTCTTCAGTATTCTTCTATGCAGGAACAGAAAATACTTCATTAGTGGTGAAAAGTAAGCTTCATATATATATATATATTAAATAAAGTAAATATATATTTATCCTTACTTTTAAATTTCAAAGTCCTAAGCTAGTCAGAATCCCAACAAGTAAGAAATGAGCCTTGATGAAAATAAAATATTCATTTTATTTTTGAATTTCTACTGTATTCTTCACTGAGCTTATTTCTCTGGGACATATAAACATATTATTTTATTAATAGCTTGCATTTATTGAGTTTTTACTATATATCGTTATCTCGTTTGATCCTCATAATGACTGTATGAGGTAGGTACTATTATTAATCCCATTTATAGATAAGGAGACCAAGCTTCAAGAGATTAACTTGTTCAAAGTCACACAGAGAATTGGATGCTGGGATTTAAGCTCAGCTCTATGTCATTCCAAACCTAGTACTTTTAATCACTACATTCTACTAGTAGAACTATCAATGAATGAATAAATAAACAAATACATGAATGAATGAAGAATGAATAACTCTGACATAATTGATTCTTCTTTTTTGATTGACATTCTTCTGCAAGTCTAATTAGGTAAATCATATTTCTTTTCCTGTTACAAAGATAACTGCCTAAGGCAGTTCGTTCAACAGGATCATGATGTAGCAGGCATGATAATATGATCAGCACAACCTTAAGAAAATTGACTCCAATTAAACCCGCATCAGCTGGGCAAAGGCCATTGGTTTCCCATGGGTCTCAAAGACTCATGGTGAGAAGCCCTTCCTATTTTTGTGCAGAAGCAAGTCATAAATACTCCTCTCCACAAGGAGATACAGTCAACTCAACACTCCTGGCATTCTGTTATCAATCACCTCTCTTCAACTCAAATGCCGTTTGTATGCTAATTTGGAATTTCTATGATCTATGCCCATAAAAAGCCCTCTAAACTACGGAGGGAAGGGTCTGTGGTCTTCTAAAAGTTCACCTTGCAAGTGAGACCAACATGCTCTTGGGGAAAGAAGCCAAACACAGCTTAGAGTTTGTACACATCTTTCAGATATCCTGTATACAGAAAAGAAGAAAGTTTCAGGGATTCTTTCTGCCAGTGTATATGAGACAATTGGGACTGTGTGTGTTTTTTTGCGTTAATATGAAAATCCTTTCTTGAACAAATAAACTTTAAATTTGAAGACTTTCTCTTCTGTATCAAGCACATTAAAAATTTTTCTTTGTGATTGCTGATTTCCACATCCCACCTCCTACCTCCACCTCGAATAAATTCAGAGTAGGTTGAGATCCCAGCAACGAGAGGAAAAGGGTAAGGGGATTTGGAGGATGGAGAGAATGCTGTCCCTCTTACTTTGCCAGGGCCCAGGGCTGTCATGTTGGACAGCTCCAGAGCACGCCCTTCTCTTGGCACTCTGTATGGATAACGCCCCTTGGAGATGGGCGATATAGCTGCCCTGCCACAGCCTGTCTTAAACCAAATTGTGAAACATGAAGTTTGTCATGGGCCCATCTTACTTCCTGTTCTGTTTCCCTCTTTTACCTGATGTTCGGCTCTCTCACTCCCCACTCTGTCTCCCTCCCCAGCAAAGCATTCTGTGTGGTTGGCACATGCAGTCAGCATGTGTGGTTGGTCCACGTCTGGCTCCACTCCTTATGAGCTGTGTGATCTTGGGCAGGTTACTTAACGTCCTTTTGCTTCAGGCTCCTGACTATAAAATGAGGACAAGAAAGGCATCTACCTCACAGGTTGTCATGAGTAGTAAATGAGATGAGGCATGAGAAGTGTCTGGCCCTCAGAAGAATTAGTGAAGGTTAGCTAGTTTACCACTATTATAATGATCACAGCTGCCATCTGCTTGCCCAACCACCAGACACTCAAAGTACAAGCAGGTCTTGCCTTCTCTAGTGAAGGTAAATGGAGATCTTAGTTAGCTCAAGGTGTTCTAATAAATTATGCAACCCATCCCTTTGTTTTCAGATGAGTAAACTGAGACACAGAAATGACAAGTAATGCCCTAAACTGCATAGCTGGTTATAGAAGAACTGGAGATAAGAACTGAGGTCCCTGCCTCCCAGTCCAGTACATTTTTCACTTTGTCAAACATTTGATTAAATGTCCCTGGGACCAGCAGGCTTCAGCTGTCTAGTCTTCAATCGTGAACAATTTCAATCAGGCATACGTACCTGGATGATTATAATCAGCTGCTAGGAAACAGTCCTGATTGATCAACCCATTTTCACCCTCTTCTCCCTAACATGGGATTAATGAGACAAACACTTTTGACTCATGAATTCACAGCAGTGGAAGGCAAAAAGGGCCTTTTTCCTGAGGAAGGGAGTTTATTGCTGGCCAGCTCTCCCAGGTCTCTCATGTTTAGGGCTCACTGGAAACTGCACCCCCAAATTTTCCTGAAGCTAGAAAGAGGGAAATGAACCTCTCAGCCTTGTCTCCTTCAGAGTTGTGTAGTAAGCATTCCTCTTTGCCAGGATTAATCCCACGCTCCTTTGATTGCTCTGTTTAAATCCCATTCCTCCAGAGAGGCCTTTTCCCCAACCTCTAGACTAGGTTAGTCCCCACCTCCACCGTTTATGTTCCCACAGCATCCTGAGTGAATAAGTAGTGCTGTCTAAACCGTTGTGCACTGGGACATTTTTTGGAGGGGGTCATATTACCACATCGTATTTTCAGATTATTTTCCTTTACAACATTTCACCAAAGAACTATGGTGATTCTCTGGTCACTGACATTAGTGGGGGGAAAAAGTCTAAGTGTTTTTTCTACTATTCTTTGTCTAATCCCTTAAAATGGATGTTAGCACACTAACATTCATCCTTCATTTCTCACGTGAATATTTCTAACTCCAAATTTCTCTGAAAGCTGGTTATAATATTCTATACAGACATTCTTTTCAAGCTTACACAGAACAATTACGAAAATTGACTTTGCATTAAGCCACAAAGGAACTCAGTGAATTTCAAACAATTAATTCTTTCTTAACCATACTGCAGTTAATGTAGCAATCACTAACAGGTAACTAGAACAGCCCCAAATATTTCAAAATTTCTAAAATACTCATGTGTGTTCTCCAATTGCTGAACACAATGTTCTACATACAGCATATCAAGGTTATTAGATCAAAGTTGTTATTGAATTGACCAAATTGTTGATATTTGTTCTGACTGTTGTTTGCTTGATCCATCAATTACCAAGAGAGAGGTATTAAAACTTCCCACTGTGATGGTAGATGTGTCATTTTCTCCTTACACTTCTGTTGATTTTTGGTTTATGTATTTTAAGGCTATGCTATTACATACTTAGAGTTTTAAATTGTTTATCAACCTTGAGAACTGATTATTTTATCAATATGAAGCGACCATATTTATTTCTAGGAATGCTTTTTCTTTAAAGTTTATTTCATTTGATGTTATAAACGTAACACTATATTTTTCCTGGAATTTGCTTAACGTATGATTTTCTACTCTCTTACTTTCAACTATTCTGAGTCTTTCAATTTTAGCTGTGTCTCTTATAAACAGAGATAGTGAGATTAATTTAAAACATCCATTAGGACTATCTTTGACTTTTAAATAAACTTTTTGGAGTAATTTTAGATTTACAGAAAAGTTGCAGATATAATCATTTCCATATATCCTTTACCCTGCTTCCCTTCACGTTTACATATTACATAACCATTGTACATTTGTTGAAACTAAGAAATCAACATTAATAGAGTACTATTAACTAAATCTACAGACATTTGCATTTCACCAGTTTTTCTACTAACATCCTTTTTCTGTTTCAGAATACCACATTGCATTTAGTATCTTTGTCTTTTAGTTAGAGTTTAGTTCTTTACACTTTTTGAAATTTGTAATAATCTTAAAATTATTTCCACCACCTTATCTTATGTCATTTGTACTGTTTTTGCTACTTCCTTTTCTTTTCTTAGATTTTTATTCTATGAATTAAATTTATTTGAATGATTCCCTTTTGTCCCCAACTAGTATGGAATTTATGTAAGTGACTTTCTATTCTTTTAATGATCATCCCAGAAATTTTAATAGGTATAATTAATAAAATCTAAATTTAATCAGCATTAACTCCAGTCACCTCCATTCCAAAATATACATCAATATTTCTATGAATTCTAATTCTATATTGTTTTAAGCCCACAAGATACCATTATTGTTTTTTATATAGTGTTTGTTTAGCTGTAGCAACATCTTAAACTTTTTCTTTACATCATGTCATCTTTCATTTAAGACTTTCCATCTGGGATTTTTTGGCTTGTATTTGAAATAATTCCTTTGGTAAGGATCTGTTCGTGGTAAAAATGCCTCAATTTTTCTTAAAAATGGTTTTATTATGTATTTGTCCTTGAAATATAGGTTTATGGGGTATAAAATTCTAGATTTGCAACCATTTTCTCTCAATTCTTTCAAGATATTATTTCATTGGCTTCTCCCTTCCTTCACTGCTGTTGAGACGTTTGCTGTTGGACTGATTGTTCTTCTGCAGATAATCTGTCTTTTCTCTCTGACTGCATTTAGCATCATCTCTTTTTCTTTGATGTTCTGCAGTTCCACTATCAGATGTTTGAGATGTACTTCTTTTTATTTAACCTGTTTGGAATTTTTTAGGCTTCCTGAATTTAAGGATACATTAAGTCTTTAAATTTCTTTGTATTTTTAAATTCTTTATATTATTTAAAATTATTTAAAGTCTTTCAAATTCTCAGGTATTATTGCTTCTAATTTTGCCTCTCACCCATACTGTTATTTTATTTTGGAATTCCAGTTAGATATATGTTAGAACTTCTCACTCTACCCTCCACATCTTTCTTCTCTTTTACATTTTCCACTTATTGCTTTGTGCAGCTTTGGGGCAAATTTTTTGTATTTACTTTCCAGTTCATTAATTCTTTTTTCAGTTGTATATCATTGATCTTTAACTATTCTTTAAATTTTTAAATTTCAATAACTTTGTATCTAGAAGTCCTATTTGATTCATTTTCAGGCAATTTTGGTCATATTTTATGGCCTCCTAAACTTTGCTCATGTTAATCCTATTTTTTATTTACCAAAAAAGGTTAAATGTACAAATATTATATTCCCCAATTGGCAATTCCGTTATCTGAAGTATTTTCAGATCTACTCCTACTGACTGATTGTGTGTGTGTTTGGGTTTGTTTTGCTATAAGCTAACATTCTTATAAGCCTTATCAGTTCAAATTCTGCAAGACCTGGTTGAAGCTACATTCATCTAGAGAGGATTTGCCTTTGCCTCGACCTGCAGTCACTTTAAAATTAAACCTTGGCACAAAGTGTTTTGAACTGCCTCAAATAATGTGAACTCCGACCATGAAGTGGCCATGAGAAAACAGGCCCAGAGCTAAGAAATTCCAGTGGAGATATTTTTTTCCACTCAAAACAAAGATGGTGACAGATAAGTTTTCTTGATGTTCTCTTCTGGTAATAATTTACTTTTCATCCTTACACTGTAGTTGTAGTCCTTTGAAATCTCAGCATTATAGGGAGAGTGGGGGGCAGGGAGGTGTCTTATTTTAGACTCATCATCTTGGGTGGGCTCTGTATTTTTCTCCTGCCCCCTGTGCCCTGCATAGCCATCAAACCAGGAAGTCAAGGTTACCAAGTTTGGCGGATGTCACCAGGATGAAAGCTAACTTCAGAACTAGCTTAACTTTCTGGAGCTGCATGGTCCCTTCATTGGAATTTAAGGATTCCTTACCATCTTGCTGGGTCATTGATGCATGTTTTAAATATTTTATTCATCGTTTTTAGTTGTTGTCAGTAGATCTGTGCTTAGCATATTAGACTGTGATAGACTTAAACAGACGTCAAAAAAACTTAAACACTACAGGCTCACGCTAGAGCATTTATCTGAGCTTTACCACCACCCAAAATCAGTATCTGGAAGTTGAATTATAGTTTATGCTAAAATTCTGTGCATAATTGATGGAATGCCAAGTCTACTAGATTACTCAATGACTAATTATTAAGCTTCTCAATTTATTAAAATATTATATTACTGTATTAGTTTCTTAGGACTTCTGTAACTATTTACCACAAACTGAGTGGCTTAAAATAACAGAAATTTATTCTCTCATAGCTCAGGAGGCTAGAAGTCCAAAGCCAATCTGTTGGCAGGGGTGGTTCCTTCCAGATGCACTGAGGGAAAAAACTGACCCCTTGCCTCTCTCCTAGATTCTGGTGACTCTTCGCAGTCCTTGGCATTCCTTGACTTGTAGCTATATCACTCCAGTCTTTCCTCTGTCTTCACATGGCTTTTTCTGTCGCTCTGTGTGTCCTCTCCTCTTCTTGTAAAGACACCAATCATTGGATTAGAGTCCACCCTAATCCAGTATGACCTCTTCTTAACTGAATACATCTGCAGAGACTCTACTTCTAAATATGGTCATATTCTGAGGTTCCAGGTGGAAACTGAATTTGGGGAAACACTATACAACCGTCTAAAATTACCTTTAGCTTTCTCCCAGAGATAAAGCTCCCATGTAAGTTGGGGAAACAAATTTATATTGCATCATGTCGGAACATAATTATTGCCCTAACATCAGTTCCCTCTGTCTTGCAGTGTCAGTCATGGTTCACTATCATCTCTTTTATTTAGGATGAATTTATTATATATTTCTAAGATCTCCTTCAAGGGTTCTGTAGCCCAGAGTCCATCACTCCTTTCTTCCCATCATCTGAATTCAATTTTCTAGGCAACCTTACAGCTCCAAATTCTTAAAATGACCTAGCAGAACACAGCAAGCCATAGAAGTTGTATTAAGATTTTCATGTTACAGCAAGGCAAGATAGTCAGTTAAACTTCAGCAACAAACTTCATTTACCAAGTAAGTTCCATGATCTGGCTCCAACCCAACTCTCCAGCCTAATCTCTTGCCAAAACTACTCCTCTACCCACTCTCCTGCCCTTACATTCTTCTCTTTGGCAGTATAGAATTACTTGTAATTCTCCAAATGTGGGATATTACATGCTGCTATGCCTTTGCACAGCCTGTTCTTTTTGCCTGGTACGCCCTGACACTTCTTATCCACCTGGTGATCTCCTACTGTTCCTTGAGGAAAGTGATCAATAATTTTCCCCATAAAGGCTTCTTTGATCTACCTGCTCAGATCATTCTTTTGCTAGTACCATTCCTAGGTGTACCAGTCACAGTAATTTGATATTGCACATTCTCACTGCATTTAATGTATTAGTTCCTCTTAAATGTCTCTCCTTACTAGAATGTAAACTTTTTTATCCTCAGCCCAGCACAGAGTCTGGCACATGGTCGGTACTCAGTGACTATCAAATGGATTCAGCAAGATGCTTATTATCTACTTATATGCCAGACACAGTTTAGTGGGAATAAAATGATAAATAAGGCCTGAATCTGGCTTTCTGGGTATTTGTAGTCTATTTATTGACCTCCACCTGGTAGCAGGAACTTTCAAACTCAGGATTTACTACTTTCTTGCTCAAAACAATTCTGATTTTGGAGATGTGATTTATTGCTCTGCTATCACTTCAAACTTCTAAGCAAAACCTTTTAAGCCATCATCCACAATTACTTCCAGACAAACAGATGCTCACTCCTCTCTGCCAAAATCAGTTACTTTATTAGTATATTAACCCCTGGCTTCTCTACTGCCAGACTCACACATTAGTCTTTCATTTATTGCTCATCAGGTCTGTCACGTCTACTCCATTTGGATTTCATATTGTGAACCTTCTGAAAAGAACACTTTTTTCTAAATTTAGGCATATATCCAAGTTATTTAATAGAAAAACTCTCGGGCCATCTTAAGAAGCTTTAATGCTTATCTTCTTGCTTTATAAATAAACAAAAAGCTTGTCCTTTTCTCCCCACCATCCATTTTTGAAAGCCTTATTAGACCATTCCTCCTGCCCCATATTTTTACCTGCACTTCTCTGATCAATGTTCCATCACATTTTTTAAACAAAATGCCATTGTTCGCGTAGATGAAAATCTATATTAAAAGCATCTCATGCTACTGTCAATACACGTTTTCACAAGGATCTGGTAGCACAATTATTTCTCCTTTTCCAAAGCCAGAAAGAGCTTCCCTCCCAACGGAGTGTAGTCTTGCATCCTACAACTCCAAATGCTACAATTTTAATTAAAACTTTTACCGCATTTTCTCTTTTAGATTAATTGCAATAGAAAACTCTAGAATAGTTTGTTTTCTCTCTTAGAGATTCTATGATAAGAAATTCCCTGAAAAACAGAAAGATAAATAATAAATTCTCTGAAAAATTGAAGGTATAAATCAGTGTCTTGTTCAATATAAAGGCAATTTTGTGGTTGTCCTCCTGAAAGAGTAATCTGTGGACTTTTGTGAACAACCTAGGCTGCTATTCTAAATTCAATTCCGTTATGTCATACATTGGTCTCATAATATTTTAAATGGTTCATTTATACTAGTTTCCCTTTTCCCTAGAGAAATTGAAGGAAACTCGAGTCAAATGCGGTGCTTCATTTTTTTCTAATCTGAGTTCCACTTATTTGATTAAGTATAAGAGTATGATGATGTGTATGTGTGGTAGTGGTGGTGGTGGTATGGGTGTGTGTGTATGGGGAAAATCCTTTATATGAAAGGTAAAAGGATATAGATCTGGATGATTTTAGTATATGACCTTAGGATGTTCCATTAACCTCTCTATTTCTCACTAGGTGAATTAGATGATCTCTAAGTCCTTCATGGTTCTAACATTTTAAAACATCCTTAATTAAGAAGTGGAGACCTGAATTTTGACTTCTGTCCACATAGAGTATTGACACAAGTTTTCCAGAGCCATTTCAGTAGTGTATAGGAGAATCCAGAAATGTCATCCTCCCCTAGAAGGCCTTCATTTGCTCTTCCATTTATCCAACAAGCCATTGGTAAATATTCATTTCATGCAAAAACCGAACATTCTGCTTCCATAGTGCTTAAGCATCCTTCTAGTAGATCCCTCACCACACTGAATCAAAATATCTGATTAATCAAAATATCTGTTCCATTAGAATGTGAACACCTGCAGGGCACCTAATGTTTTTCTTCCATCTCTACATTCCCTGGGTCTTACATAGTGTGGAGCACATAGTAGGTGCTGAGTTACTGTTTCGTAAACTATCAAAGCTGAGGAGAGAAGAGTCATGACTCTCAAATTTCGTCTTGGAATTAAAGTGGACTTCTTTGAGAAGCACAGTTCAAGGTAGATTCTTGGTGGCATTGTCGACTTAGCCTTGCTATCTCTTGCCAGACATGTAATTCTCAGCACAAGAGTAATTATGCTCTAAACAAAATGCCATCTTGGTGAGAAGGTCAGGATAAAACAGCATGCCTTGGTTACTTGACATTTTCAGAGTCATTGCTATTTATCACCCTCCCCCCAAATTTAATAAGCCAATTCTTTTAGGAAGCACTTCTGACAAGTACTTATATAGAGGGAGGAAACCTTTCTAACAAGTATACATATAGATGGAGAAAACTATGTTTTCTCTTTTAGGGAGTACAGGGGAGGAAACATTTTCCTTCTACTCTTCTATGTTCTTTGGCTTGTCTAGTAATAAAATTGATCTAAGACAGATTAAGAGGAGAAAAACAAATTTAATTATGTACATACGGTAGCCCCATAAGAATGAGACCCAAGGGCAAGTAGGGCAGTTGAGGCTTATATGCCATCCTGAGCTAAGAAATAAGATAGAGGCCTGGGGCTTCAAAGGGGAGGAGAGTAATTCACAGGACAATAAGAGGGCAGATGTTTGGTAATTTGATGTTTGCCCTCCCATACAGATAGGTCATTTACATAAAAGTTATCCTGGTAATCGCTCTCTCTCTGAGCCAGGCCCTCTATATAAATTTTTTTCGGTAGCTAGGGAGGTAAAAGTTTTCCTTGAGTCTTCTGGGTCTTCACTGACTTCAGCTCAAAGCAATCCACATACCAAAGTGGCACATTTTGGGGAGGCTCATTCTGAACTCCTTTAGGAGAAAACTATGTTTGGAGAAATAACTTATGAACCTTTTGAGTTGGGGGTATCTTATTTTAGGTTCACCACCCTTGGGTTGTAAGGGACCTGGGGTAGCTATACATGGACATCCATCAGTCATTGGTTGAGGGTTGTCTGAGGGAGGGATATTCCCCAGCACTTCTGGCTTGACACAGCATAGGCACACATGTGGATCAGGCTCTGACAGCCAAAGCAAACCCTAGGCAAAGAGATACAGGTGTTCACTGTTGGCTTTCAAGTCTGAATGCCCTGATATGTTATTTGCATGAGAAAAGAATAGGGATTCCAGAATCAGAGGAAATAAGAATGTAAAATTGGAATGGAAAAGTGGAGAAACAGTCCAAGCTGGAATTATGTCCTTTGAAACAGCAAATTAACATCCCCAGGAGCAAAGTGGCTGATGGAATTTTATGAACAAGGATGTCTAATGTTCAATTTGTTGGTGCTTATGTTGCCAAGATAGAACACTTTCCTCTGCCACCAACTCAATTCCAACTTTTCTGCGTAGTCTGCTTCACATAAAGCCCTTGTAGGTGGGTCTTTTTTAAAAAATAGAAATTGAGGAAAGGCTTGAATTTTATATTTTGGTTCAATGTGATACAGAACAAAGCCAGGACAAGGAAGATGTTGGGGTGACACTTAAATTCCCCTAATTCACAGAAAGCAGAAGTTCATAGCCACAGGTGACCATGAGGCTATAAGCATCTCAAGAATTTTCAGATTGTATTGAGGGGACGGGTTGGAATTATCTCCTTAAGTGGTGGTTTGTGAAAAGCTTATCCAAATCTCAAAGGTCAGGAGACACAGCTAGCATGTGAGATATGCATGGAATCAGTCTTTTACATCTAACAGTCCACTTCTGACCACTCCTACACAACCACTTCAAGGAGCCCCTAATTCATGCATGAAAGGCTGTATCACACATACCAAAATAATGGTTGAGAAATGAATCATCTTCCACTTTCCCAAAACAGTGATAGGTCTAAAAGGGCATGTGATCATGTGCTGGAACAAATTTCCGCCCTAGCTCTATGAGACCTTCAGCACCTACCAAACTTCTCTGATCATCGGTTTCCACCCCTGTTGAATGAGGAGTTTGAGAGGAGATCTTCAATGTCTCTCAGGACTTTACTAACTCTTTAAGATTCCCAATTTGATTTCAAGTATTTACAAACACACAGTATTAGACTGGAGGAACTTTGAAGACCAGGGTCAAACTTTATTTATATTATTCTGATAAGAATGCTTTTTGTCCTCCTATTTGCCCTTCTAACAATTTCATCAAAAGCTTTCTGATGTTCCAATCAATGTCAAATCCCATTGGCTAGTCTTTCATTGCATCCTGTCCATCTCTTCACAACTCGGTCAAGCACTTATCACATACAGTGTTTACATGCCTCTAGAGAATGCATTCCTTAAAACAGAGCATTAAACTTTCATTTCTGTAACCTCAGCACTTAGCATGATACTCGAATGTAATAATTAATTAATAAATGCTTGTTGAATAAATCTATGAGTAAACGGATGAATGCCTTCTATCCCATATAGCTCCTAACACACTTTGGTGATGATGCAAGTTAATTAAGTTTGTAATAGATTTATTTTTTTCAAGACCTTCCAGAATCACTTAAAGGCATTAGAGAGGTAGTCAGAGTAACGGCAGGGCTAGGACCTGCTTGGATGTAGAGAAGTGAATCTTTTCATCTGTAGTGAGACCATGTAGCACTCCTTGTTTTGAATATCTTCAAATGGCAGTTTTTAGGGTTTTAATTTTATACTGTCTTTTAGTTCCTAAACTCCAGATAGGTCAGAGAAGATGTTTTAGTCTGAAATACCCTCTCTGTTTCAAGATATACTAGAGGAAAACAATGATTGGATTGATTCACACAGGATTATTACTGTCATCAAACCTTTACTGAGAACCTAGTGTATATCAAACCTTTACTGAGAACCTAGTGTATATCAAACCTTTGCTAGCGGTTACAGAAAATACACAGCAGAAAATGTGGCTCTTGCCATCTGAGGGACTTCATTAAAGTGGGAAACTAGACTATGGAGTGAATATAGATATACCCATCCAAAGCAGTACGCAATATGTGTCCAATAAAAAATGGACCATAATTTCTACAGGGTTTTAGGGGATGGGGGTGCCTGGCCAAGGCTGAGGCATCCATGATAAAGGTGGGAGATACTTCCTGAGCTTAGATGTTAGAAGAGTACTTCAGAAAGGTAAATAGTGAGCACATAGGAAGAAGAGATGCATTTAGGCACATTAGCAGACTCATACCGCAGACTAGAACTGAAGCTCACATGCTGTTCATTATGTGAAATAATGTTAATATTTGATATTGGGTTAAATCACCAGTAAAATTCTAGTCGCTAAATTTCTCTCAGGAATTGTTGTCTGGTGAAGTCAGTTCACACATATCAGCCAACAAATATTTACACGGTTCTGTTAAGGGCTCTATGTACCTGTAAGTTATACCTAGATCTGCTCCCTTTCTCAATTTGAGTCATCACTAATCCTTATGACACCCACTATAATGGAGAGACAAGGAAGAAAGAGTAAGAAATATGACATAGAGGTTGTAGGGGAGGAAGAATAATTTTCCCTCTACACTTCAAAGTTCTTAGCTGACACTCCTGTAATAATAGACAGATTAACAAGAGAAGAACAAATAGAAGTTCATTAACATGTATATCTCAGGTATACATGGGCGATACCCAGTGAAAAGTGAGTAACTTGGGGTTAAATGCCATCTTTATAGAGAAAGGGGAACAAAGACATAGGCATTTTAGGGGAGCCCAAATGACCTTTAAGAAAGATGAATGGGCTCTTAGAAGAATAGATGAGGGTATGATAGTTTGTGACAAAGTTTGCCTGGGTGTGGTCTAGTCTCCATTCCTGTGATGAGTCAATCTTCCTGGTTGAGGAAACTCCCCAAAAAGGAAGGGGATCTATGACAATTAAGTTCCCTCTGAAGGATCTGTCTTTAGGCAGATTGGGGACTTCAGAGAAAACCTCTCCCTGCATTCAATGTCTTTTAAGTGCCTGCAGCTCAAAAAAATAAATATACCAAAGCAGTGTATTCTTCTACCCTTCAAGATCAAGAACTCTGATTTTAGGTACAGATGGACCTGGGTTTGAATTCTAACTCTGATACTGACTAGCTGCGCGTTGTGTCCCTGTGCAAGTTACATAAGAGGACTTAAAATTCTGTTTTTTCTGCTGTAAAATAAGGATGATAACAGTGTTTATTTCATAGAATTGCTGTGAGGATTCAATGTTGTGAAATTGTGTAAAGGACTTAACACAGTTGGGCACATATTCATGCTCAATAAGCATTTGTAATTTTTATCGTCATAACTTAGATGGCTACACAACTTGCAGTGAAATAGAAAAATGATTGAAAAAAGAAGATATATGGTTAAGCAAAACATTATTCTTGATGTTCATCCCAGCTCTGACTTAATTTTCTCCTGTCTCATTATCAAGGCTTTGGTAGGTTTAGAGAATCTGTACAAAAGTTCCCACTATCCCCTCAATAGAATCCCAACCATGAGAAATGCATAAATTAAGCTACCATTTCAGGTATAAGAACAGAATTATTAAGACCAAAAGAATTGGAGTTCTCATGGCACCATCTTGCATCTGTCACCCTTAGCTTCTATCACCATAGCTCAGGTCTCTCTGCCTTGGTATTTTTATTAAGATTTCATCATTACACCATTTTTTCTTTATGTGTGTGACATTTAATTTTTTTAGAGGTAAATGCAATCCAGTAGACATGTTTTTAGTAGAACTCATCTTTAATTTTATAAAAGAATATTAGAGCTAGACTGTACTCAGATATTATAGGGACAAAAGACATTTCCCTTCTTCCCTTCTAGGTTCTTTGACTGGTCTAATAATCAAGTTGCCATAAGACAGATTAACAGGAGGAAAACAAAATTAATTACATATATACGGGACCCCCACAAAGACATGAAAACTCCAAGTCAGTCGGGTGATTGAGGTTTACATACCTTCTTGAGTTAAGGAGATGGGGGAGGGGTCTGCAGCTTCAAAAGGGAGGAAGGCAATTCACAGGAAGATTAGAAAACAAATGTTTGGGGGGGTCTCCCAGTGGCGCAGCAGTTTAGTTCACGCTTGGCAGCCCGGGGTTCACGAGTTCAGATCCCCAGTACCTGCCGACACACTGCTTGTCAGCCATGCCGTGGCGGCGTCCCATATAAAGTGAAGGAATATGGGCATGAATGTTAGCCCAGGGCCAGGCTTCCTCAGCAAAAATAGGAGGATTGGCAACAGATGTTAGCTCAGGGCTGGTCTTCCTCACACACACAAAAAAGAAAACAAATGTTTGCTGTACCATGTAGCTAAGTCTTTCTGATGTAAAAAGTTATCTCTGATTTCTCAAAAAATTAAAAATAGAAATATCATATGATCCAGCTATTCCACTAGAATTTATCCAAAGAACATGAAATCAATAACTCAAAAAGATATATGCACCTCTATGTTCATCACAGAATTATTCACAATAGCCAAGATGTGAAAGCAACCCAAGTGCCCACCAACAGATGAATGAATAAAGAAGCTGTGGCATATATACACAATGGAGTACTACTCAGCCATAAAAAAAGACAAAATTGTGCCATTTGCGACAACATAGATGGACCTTGACAGTATCAAGCTAAGTGAAATGTCAGACAGAGAAAGACAAATACTGTATAATTTAATTTATATATGGAAGATAAACAAACACATAGATAAGGAGAACAGATAGATAGTTACCAGAGAGGAAGGGGTGAGGGGAGAGCGAAAGGGGTAAAGGAGCCACTTATGTGTGGTGACAGATAAAAACTAGACTATTGGTGATGAACACAATGCGGTCTATACACAAACTGAACTATAATAATGTACACTTGAAATTTATAATTTTGTAAGCCAATATGATCTCAATAAAATAATTTTAAAAGAAACTTACCTCTGGTAATAATTGTCTTCCTGGTACAGGTCCTCTATCTAAATTCTTTTAGGCAGTTATGGGAGAGATAAAAAAAGCTTTTCCTGAGTCTACTGGATCTTATTTCCTTCAACTCAAAACAATCTACATGTGGCACATTTTAGAGTGGCCTGTTCTGCTCTCCCTCAACGTCATCTGGTCTAACTCATTCATTTTATGCAGAAGTTAAGCCTAGTGTCACATAGATTTGCAAAACATGTTGGTTGGATGAATGAATAAATGATAAAGTTAAATTCATATTATCTGCCTTTGAAACCAATCTTCTTTCCACTACTTTAACAATATGGTTAAATAAAAATTTTGCAGACAATGTGTTTATAAGGCATATAGGCCTTTAAATGTGAATACCTCTTTAACTTTGATCATAGGTGACAAATCAAGATGCTTAAAAAGAAAAGAAATCTCAGACTGAAGCTCCTTGCTTTGACCTTGGATCTGTGGGAGTACTCAGAAAGACACTGGATTTTGAAAGTTGTCACTAGTTACTTTATTCAAGACTGAGGTAAATAAGTCATCTGTACTTAACCCCAGGTTCTCAGCAGCCTTTTAATGTATTTGAGACCTTCTTTGAATTGTATTCCGAGGCTCAAAAAAGTATTTGAAGCTTCCTGGCTTTTATCTTAAAGCAAGTGTTTAAATCAAAATAAAAGGATAAATTTTCTCCCTAGGCTAGAGCGTCAGTTAATCATGGTGAAACTGACATAGCCACCCCAGCCCCTAACTTGCATCCTTTCCTACCCATCATTAGCTCTATGTCCTTCAGTACTGAGTGGAAGGCTTTTCCTGATTATGCAGCTCTGTCACTCCAAACACTTGATGGAATTTGTGGAATTCTCGGGATGTTGTCATTAGCACCCAAATATAGGAGAGGAAAATGACTATTTAAAACAGTCATTGAAATTAGTTCCAGACCCTGAGCATAAGGAAGAAAGAAACCTCAGACAATTAGGCTTCCTGTGGTTGCTCAGTGATGGGCTGATTTAGAGTTTCTACATTCTTCTATAATTCATGGTGCAAATTGATGGCCACTGTGTTCTGCCTGAGATCAGGAAATTCCCTGTCTGGGTTTACAAAGAGAGTTGTTTACCATGGTGGTGAGTGACTAGTTTCATTGAATTAAAAAAAATGAACAAGTCTCAATGCCCTAGCACCTTTAATACTCAGACACCATGCATAATCCCGCAGGTCAGGATACAGACAGAAGCTACAATCCACCGGGCCTATAGGCTTGGTCTTTATTCTGCTTTGACCTCTGTCTCTACCACTATCCCAAGCTTCAGACTTGTGTTCCTAACTGCTTCCTGAGTTGGATGTCTCTCAGCAAAGACCATATCCTATTATTTATTAATTTAAAACTATAGGTGACTTCTCATTCTTGTTCCATCCAGACAACAATAAATATCAAATTGAAACTCATTCCTCAAAATCTGCTTCATCTTCTCAGTTCCGTATCTTGACGAGTAGCTGCATCATCCACCCCTAGTAGTAATGTTCTCCCTCTCCTCACTCTCCTGATTCAATCCGCTGTTAAGTGCTCTAAGTTCTATATTCTGAGTATCTTTTGGCTTCCTCTCTCCTGTCCATACCCACTGCCATGAACCTTGTTCATGGATGTACCAACTTTTTCCTGAACTATAACAGCTATTTCATAATTGTTCTCCCTTTTCTTATTTTTATCTTATATAAATTCGCATCGCTAATTTTTTGAACATTTACTTTTTGCTAAATGCTTAAAATGTATTTTCTTAGTTAAACCAATAAAACCTAGAAGAAGAAAAAAAAAAAAACCTTTCTTTATTAACCTGTATTAACCACACAGCTTAATAGGATCAAAATATAGAAGTGTCTACATTAACATTACTTTACTATTCTAGGAAATTCTCACCCAGGAAGGTAAAGTTATAAATAATGTTATTGTTTGTCTAAAGAGACTTCCTTAGGGGCCTGCCCTGTGGCATAGCAGTTAAGTTCACGTGCTCCACTGTGGTGGCCTGGGGTTCACAGGTTCGGATCCCAGGTGTGGACAGACACACAGCTTGTTAAGCCATGCTGTGGCGGCGTCCCATATAAAGTAGAGGAAGACGAGCACGGATGTTAGCCCAGGGCCAGTCTTCCTCAGCAAAAAAGAGAAGGATTGGCAATGAATGTTAGCTCAGGGCTAGTCTTCCTCACAAATAAAAAAATAAACTTCCTTAAAATCCATTTGTCTGAACAACAGACTGCTCAACTAGCCCCCTCCGCAGACAAAAGGCTGCTAACCAGGATTCATAGCCCTTATGGTATAATAAGAAGTACATTTGTTCTTTGTCCCCAGTTCCTGGCACGGAGCTCCTAAAACCCTTGGAATTTCCTGAGTGATAGGAATGTCTTTCGTTATTTATAACGAGTTCCTTTCAACCATACTTAAGTTTATGCAAATGAGGTTGTGGGGAACCCTAAATATCTTCAGGATGGGCGCTGGTCACCAGAGAAAGCAACCACAGGATTAGAGGGTTGGAATTTTCAGCCCCTCCCCCAGACCTGTATGAGGGGATAGAGAAATTGAGTTCAATCACATGGCCAATGATTTAGTCAATCATGCCCATGTAATGAAACTCTGTATAAAAACCCAAGAACAATGAGGTTAAGAGAACTTCCTGGTTGTGAACACATTGATATGCTGTGAGGGTGGAGTGCCCAGAGAGGGCATGGAAGCTCTGTCCCCCTCCCCCAGACCTTGCCCTATATATCTCATCATCTAGTTGTTCATTCATATCCTTTATAACGAACCAGTAATCGTAACTATAGCACTTTTCTGGATTCTGTGAGTCATTCCAGTGAATTATCAAAACTGAGGCAGAGTTGGGAGAACTCCCAAATTTATAGTCAGCCCAGCAGAAGCACAAGTAGCTTGGGGATGCCTGAGACTTGCAGCCACTGTCTGAAGTGGGGCCTGTCTTGTGCCCCTAACTTGTGGGCTCTGTGCTAACTCCAGGTAGTGTCAGAATTTAATTGAATCATAAGACACGGGGTTAGATGTCACAGAATTGTTGTTGGAATGGAGCCTTCTTCTCAGGACTGCTCAACTGGGCTGACTACTCATTTGTCAAACAACTGCTTGCTCATCCAGATGCACTTCAAAACCCTCCCTTCCATATGACCTGTCAATGCAAATAACCAAGAACCATTCTATAGATAAAAGAGAGAGAAGGTGAGTTTTATCTGAGTTACACTGAGAACTATAGCCCAGGAAGGCAGTCTCCACAAAGGAAGAAACCGTTCCAGAGAAGCATGGTTTTCAGTACAGCTTTATACCCTTCTAGAACAGAGAACATACATGAAACATGCCCAGGATACATGTTCGTCAAGGTTTCAAAGAGATATTTAGTTGCAGAGGAGCAGGTCAACATCACCCTGAAGTCTGGAAAAGGAATATTATCTTCAAAGGAGTACTAATACTGGCATCATAGGAAAGGAAGTATGCATCCTTATCTTCGAAGAGTTGCGTTCTTTTACTTTGAGATAATGTTTAATGCATTCTTTAATGGTTAAAGCAGATATACAATGTATGTTTGACAGGCCGTAAATCAGGCTTCTTCAGTTCACATACAGTCCAGGCCAAATCAGGTTTAAACCAGAATAGCTACCACCGTATACCTCAATATGTGAAAATTTTTTATCAGTCCACCAATCCAAAATTATATTTTGGACTTTATCCAATCCCTGTATTGAAAGACCAATTTAAACTAACCCCAAAACCTTATAAATATGCTTCCTTGTCCTTCCCCTTCTGAGACATATAATCACTTAGTCAAAGGGGTGGTCTCTCCCCTTGCCATGGGTAATACTTGGCTCTGCTTGATCAACAGATTGTTTTGGTGGTATTTTAGGAAGTCAGCAGTCACACTACTACGAAGAAGTTATTACTATCCTTATTTTATTTTTTCTCTCTCTTTTTTTTTTTGAGGAAGATTAGCCCTGAGCTAACATCCGTTGCTAACCCTCCTCTTTTTGCTGAGGAAGACTGGCCCTGGGCTAACATCCGTGCCCATCTTCCTCCACTTTATATGGGATGCCTCCACAGCATGGCTTGACAAGCAGTACATCTGTCTGCGTCCAGGATTCAAACCTGCGGAGGGCGTGAACTTAACTGCTATGCCACCGGGCAGGACCCTACTATCCTTATTTTAAAGATATGAAAACTGAGTCATAGATTCATTAGGAAACTTGCCCAAAGTCACATACCCACTAACTAATGAAACCGTAATTTGAGCCTAGGTTAATATGGCTCCAAATTCCAGTTCTCTAACCCTTAAACTATACTGCCGCCCTTCTCAATGCACCCTCCACTCTTCTGTCATAGGGCACTATACTCTATGTTTTCTAATATCATGGCTTCCAATGCTAAGAAAATCTCGCTATTTGGATATTAGAGAGTTAGAAAAGAAGGTGGGCATAGGGCAGCACTCTATAAAGATGGGATGGACAGGGATAGCCTAGCTTTCTGGAATAGACCATCTGAAAATTGTTCACATGACTTGCTGGCAATTCATTTTCAAAAGGTAGGTGTAAGCAGGGGCCAGCCCAGTGGCATAACAGTTAAGTTCATGCGCTCCACTTTGGCAGCCCAGGGTTTGCGAGTTCAGATCCCAGGCGCGGACTTACACACCTCTCATCAAGCCATGCTATGGCAGCGTCCCACATACAAAAAATAGAGGAAGATCGGCATGGATGTTAGCCCAGGGACAATCTTCCTCAAGCAAAAAGAAGAAGATTGGCAACAGACATTATCTCAGGGCCACTCTTCCTCACACACACAAAAAAACTGTAGATGTAAGCAGAGATAAATGTTCATCTTTTCCTAATTCTCACCCAAAAGAAGGAAGCATTTGGTGAAATGGAAGTGTCAGAGCTATTGTTTTTCATCAGTTCCCAGTTTTGTGGGTCCCAGTTAGCATGGACATTAATAAGAGTTTTATCTTTGCCATTCAAAATTATATAAGCCATCTCCCTAATGGCTTAAGCTAGTTCAAGCTGAGTTTCTGTCATTTGCAAACCAAGAGTCTTTAACTAATTCAAGAGATTAACAGAAATCTTGAAAGAAATTGATGGTGGAAGAATTATCTTGTATTATTTTACCAAGTTTAAAAAGAATTACTCGTTACAATTTTCCTTTTGAATTGCCCACTAGACAAAATAACCTTCAAATTAACAGGACTCAGAATTATTTAAAACCCAAAATAGTGAGGTGATAATAAGACAGCACTTAATTGCTTTATCTAAGATAGGACTTGAGGTCCAGATAGAATGCACATCAGGACTCTGAAAGTAATTGTAGACCTGTTCGTTATTGCCATCCCCAGGAGCATTGTTTGAGCAGTCCTGGAGCAAGAAGAAACTTGGGCATAGCCTGACTTCTACATGTGGCTGCAGGAAAGGAGATTGCAGACATTTCAGAGAGAAGCTGGGCATGCTCCCATGGACAGAGACTCTAAAAGGAGCTATATCTCAGGAGGGATTAGAAACTCTAAAATAGGTTGATTTTGTGTCCATTTTGCAAAGTATCCCAGCAGAGAGAAGAGAGTTTGATTTTAAATTAGAAGATGATTTCTACACACAGATCACCTTGTCCCTTTTGTTAAATATTTTAATTATTGATCTAGGTGAAGTCATCAGAGACAAATATATCAAGTTTGTAGATTACATATAGTTGACATCTGTCAGCATCTCAGAGGACAGAATCAGGATTCAAAGTGACAAGTTAGTATTAGGAGCCTTAATCAGCAAGATGACATTTAGAATCCATTGCCCACTCCCACTGCCATAAATCATACCCTCATCGTCTCTCATGTGGATGACTGTAACAACCTCTAATTTCTCTCTATACTTATCCATGGCTTACACTTTCATACCTTACTCTTCTGCAGTGCCAGAAAGTTCTTTACAAAATACAAATCTGATTATGCTTCTCTAATGCTTTAAAAACTCCCATGGTGCCACCATTTCTTACAGGATAAAATCTGAAGCCCTCAGCTGGCATATAAGGCAGTTTAGTCCAGTCTATCACTCCAGCCTTGTTCCATGCTACATCCTCCAATGTCTCCTTCTGTGTATCCGTCCCAACAACTCCTCTGGCATGCTTCAAACAGAGCCAGGCACTTCTCCCCCTGCAAATCTTTGCACACATTACTCCTACAGTTCACAGTGTCCTCACACCCTCTGCACCTGGAAAATCCATTCATCCTTCACATTGGGACCAGATGCCCCTACCCCTGATGACATTTCCTTGCTCCCTCACCCTGATGGCCTTCCTTCCTCTCTGCTCCCACAGTACATTTTTTAGTGCATATTTTAACACTTACACATGTTACATCTGTTTTCCTGCCTGTGCCTTGAACTGGATCGTGAGTTCTTCTAGGAGAGGGATGAAATGATTTTATACAACTCAGGAGCCAGACCACTTGGATTTGATTTCTAACCCTCTACTTCCTAACTGTTTGACTTCAGTCAAGCTATCTAATCCCTCTTTGCCTCAGTTTCGTTTATGAAATGGGGATAATAATAGTGCCTAATGCAGGGTTGTTGTATGGATTGAATGAGCTAAATGCATCCAACTTTGCTGGCATGCCCCCAAATCTGTCTCCCTCTCTCACCAAAGGCTTCTTTGAATCTTGATTTCTGTTTTGGTGCAAGCTAGACAGGCACTAGTGACAAACAGCCCTCAGGGTACTAGTGAGAGAGCAGAGAGGGGAAGAGATAACACTCTAAGACAGAGTGAAGACTTTGATATGTAACCGTACCATGAATGAATGAATGAATAAATCAACCATCTAATAAGCACATGTGTGGAGGAAAGAACAAGATGAAAATGATCTAACATGAAAAAGCCTGAAGATGTATGACTAGTTTCAGCACAAATAATATAATATACAAGCATCACTTCAAAATCCTGACACTTAGAGGGTAGTGTGGAGTCGATTGTTTTGCTTTATAATAGAATTATAAGCTCATGTTTATTGAGCACTTACTACACATAGTTTCATTCCAAATGCTCTCTATTTATCTCATTAACTCTTCAGGTGCTTATATATTTTTAACAACAAAATTCATAGTTCTTAATTGTGCTGTAAATCTTCACATGTACATCTATTATTGTGGAATGTAGTATTTGAGTCTGAGATTCATTTGTTTTGAAGTTGGGCTCATCTAAAGTCACTTGATGTCTATCCACATGTGGGGAAACCTGTGGCAGAATTTTTAAATTACTAAATTGCATGTTTTATGCGTGTAGTGGACATTTATTGGTAGACTTTCCTCCATCCATTTTGCTCACCCTCTTCCATAAGGGTACCCAGATCTTCATTTGGTTGTCTCCCAAAGTACCATGTACTTGGTACACAGTTGACCCCTTGTCGAGCATCAGGAATGGCCTTGGTTGTTGGAACCCAATGAAGGTGACGTAATTCTCCCTGCCACCAGAAGCCCAGACTTAAGTAAATCAATCTATGGCGTTCCCCTGGGCAAAAGAATTGGTTCACAAATGGGCAAATGACCCAATTTGTTCTGATAAAACTTGAGAGGTTTTCTGGGAGCTTATTAGAAAAAAAATTATTTGCTCTTCTGAGAGAGTTAGTAGAGGAGACACTCTCTCTCCTTCTGGTCTATATATGATGTAAATGTAAATCCTGGAACTACAACAGCCGCTATGCCACCACGAGGAGAGCTGGCCTGAGAATGAAGCCAATATACTGAGGAGGGCGGAGCTGAGAGAATCATCACAGAGAAATAGAGCTGGTATCAAATCACACCTGATGCCTACATTAAATGACTTCTCACTTTTATGAACCAGTACATCTCCTTTTTAAAAATTTGTCAGTTTTAAAAAACAACTTTTTTACTTGCAACCAAACAAAGGAACATATTGTTCATAAGAAAAATACGTCAATTATAGCCTTTAGAAAATGGCAGTTTCTGTTTAACTGAATGGCAATGCTCTGCTTATATGAGTTCATAAGTGTTATTATTTTATTGAAGAGTAACAACTTTCTGTGAATTAGGAAATAGTAAAATTTGGGTTTCCAAGTCATTGGCCAAGAACTGGCCTCTCACTATAAGAAATATTAGGGAAAGCATGTGTACATGAAGTTGAAGTTTTTGGAAGATGAGCAAAGCACCTGGGAGTCTAAGCTTCCTTTCAACCCTTAAAATATTTTACTCTACTCTCTTCTTGCTTGCATGATTTCTGACAAGTCTACTGTAATTCTTATTTTTGTCCCTCTAAGTGTTTCCCTTTACCCCGCATCTCACCCTCACTTCCTTTAAGGTTTTCTTCTTTGCCTTTGGTTTTCTGCAGTTTGAATATGATGTACCTAAGTGTGAGTTTGTTTTTTGTTGGTGGGCTGGTTATTTTTGTAGGTGTTTTTGTTATTTATCTTGGTTGGTATTCTTGGAGCTTCCTGGATCTGTGTTTTATTGTCTGCTATTAATTTTGGAAAGTTTCTGGCCATTATTACTTCAAGTATTTCTCCTGCCCCATTCTTTTTCCTCCTTCTAGTATGTAAATTATATGTATGTTCTATCTTTGGTATCGTCCCACAGTTCCATGTTCTGTTCTGATTTTTCATTCTTTTTTCTCTTTGCATTTCAATTAAGGGAATTACTATTGACTTATCTTCAAGTTTGCTGATTCTTTCCTCAACAATATCGAGTCTACTGATGAGCCCACTGAAGACATTCTTTGTTTCTGTTACTATATTTTTGATTCCTAGCATTTCCTTTTGATTTTTTCTCAGAGTTTCCATCTCCCTGCTTACATTACCCATCTGTTCTTGCATGTTGTCTATATTTTCCTTTAGAAATTTTAACATGTTAACCATAATTATTTTAAATTCACAGTCTAATCATTCTAGCATATGTCACATCTGATGATTCTGATAAATCTGGTAATTACAGCTATATCTGACTCTGGTTCTGATGATTGCTTTGTCTCATCAGACTGTTTTTCTGACAAGACCTGTAATTTTTTGTTGCAAACCAGACATGCTGTCTATGTAATAGGAACCGAGGAAAACAGGCCTTTAGTGTGAGAATTTGTGCTTATCTGGTGAGGAGCTGGGCTGTGTTTGATATTTGTTGTCACTGTAGGTATTAGAAGCTTTAAATCCCTCTAGTGTCCTTGTTTTTGCCTCCTCTCTTAGCTCTGGGGCTTCTGTGTGTACTCTATCCAGAGAGATTCTGTGTCTTGCAGCTCTATCAGCTTTAATCCACTGTTGTTATACTGGAACCAACTTGGTGTGATCATAAGGTGTGGAGGAGAAGGGAGTGTTCTATTATCTTTTGGGTAAGTCTCAACCTTTTAACATCTCCAGGCTGTGGCCTCCACAAGGGTTTCTCACCCTTCTCCAGTGGTATAGCTTTCCTCCATCTACCCCTACTCCCATCCTTGTCTGCAAAGTTCCCAAACTATTTCCCTGAAGCCCTGCCTCTTTTGACTGTGTCTCCACACCCTTCCCCCAACCTCCTTCAGTGAGACATGAAAACTGGAGGAAGCTGGAAACATTTCCCCATTGTTAGGTGGGGAATGGAAGAGTACCAAGCTTACCTCCTTGCCCAGCTCCCTAGTCCAGGGCAGAGCAGCTCACCACTTTACCCATCTAGTTGTCTATTCTCCAGATTGCTCAGGTTCACTGGGGCTGTGGTCCCAAAGGAAGAATTATTTGGGAAAGGTGATGCCAGAAGGAGAAGGAGATTCATGGAGATTCTGATTCAGGCTGTGTCCACCTCAAGCTTCTCTCTTTAGGAGTTCCTGGTCATAAGTGTTGGAGGTTTAGTAGCTTCTGAGGAGTTCTCTGGGCAAGGCTGAAGAACGCACTTATTACACAAACCTTTAATGAAAGCCTTTTACCTTTTGGAACATCAGCGAGGGTCCAGAAAAATAAAACTCCGTCCTACTACTTGGACAGGCCCTTGAAAGGAGCTTCTCCCAATGCCTGAGGTTCTGTGCGCACTACCCAGCTAATGCTCGTTAAGCACTTGCTGAGAAAGTTGATAGATTTAGTTATTTAACAATTGCTCATAAACTGACCTATTTGAGCTATTTACTAGCTCTGAGCACAAAAAGTTAAAACAAAGATTGCAGCATAGCTGAGCCAGAATATGTCAATTGGCTAAAACATCCATAAACTGTCTTTGTAAATGTTAGACATAAATTCTCACCATGTAAAATTCCTGCACGGAGGGCGTAAGGTTTATGGTAAATCAGAACTGTGTGACCTCTAGTACTTTAATTCAAAATGTTGCCTGAGGTGGAACATGTCTCTTGGGCTATGTTTTTACAATGCATGAGGCCCTGCTCTGGCCACAAAATGACGAGTAGAGTATGCTTAAAACAGTTGTTCTCAAATGACACTAAATAATGGTTAATACAAACGTGTTCTCAATTTACATGCTTTTCAGATGTCTGGAGTTTCCAGTGCTTCCCTTTCCCTGGAGCTCCAGCATATGCCACAGCTGTTCTTGGATAGTAGTGATGGACGGTCATATATGTGACCACCACGTCAGGACAGTAAAGGAGATTTGAGGTCTGAACCTTTTGGGGTTACAAAATAAATGTTTCTGTTAAGTTTCATGTCCTTGAAGATGTCTCAATTTTCTAAATCTCCACTTACCCAGGTGGAGTGTCTCTCACTTACTTCCCACTGTGATTCTGAGGGTGGTACTGGCCTCAAGCAACACCCTCAGCTTCCCTGTTTTACCCAGAGGCACGGTCACAGAAAAGGCCCTTGAAATTTTGTTTTTAAACCTTGTTTCTCAGAACATGAATTCACAAGATGGCTGGCTAGAGAAAGAGCGGTTGTCTTCGGCTGGGGAACTTACGGCGTGCTATAAATACCTGTATTCCCACTGCACTGGGGAATAGGGACAATCATGTAAAACAGGGTAAGTTCCACGTTCACAGTTTAAACCTAGCTCTTAGAACATAGAAACATACTATATGTACAACACAGCACATAGAAGGTACCCATAAATATTTGTCAAACCAAAGAGTAAAACCAGTGTCCCATTTAATATCAACCCTACGAAAAAAAATCCTGAACCAAAGGTGCAGACTTTGGCAGGGCTGCATGATATTGAGAAGAAAGGTGTGCTGAATCCCTACACCGGGTGATGGGTAGGGCCAAGATCGAGTGGCTGGAGAGTGTGTGGAAGAATTCCACTGCAGACTGCAATAAAGGTACAAAGAACGGGTTTCCATTCTCTCTTTTTTAAAGAGCAAACAAAAAATTATGGTGGTTGTGCTTGGGGATGAGGAGAGAATGAAATGTTGAGAATCCACTTCACCATTATCTTCTTCAACATTTAGATAAGTCAGAAGCCCTCCCTCCCTCCCCCTTTCCTCAACCCACCGCCTTCGCCAGTCTGCCAGGACTGATGGCCTTCCCTCTCAGTGACTGAACGCTGCTCTTTACAGTTTTGCCAATTATTGCCACCCTTGTTTACAGTCCTTCAGTCAGCTCTCTTCCAAGATAATTTAAATTAATTTTGCAAATAAGATTTCACAAGACACTGCATAATATACTTCCAATAGGATCAAAACATATTACATTTACTATATATCAAATTAGCAAATTAGCTTTTGCACAGATGATAAGTATTGTTTCACTTATGCATTTCACTACTTTTCTTTCTTTCTTTTTTTTATCTATACAAAGCCATCTGAATTATAACAACAGGCTGTTGAATAAAACAACATCTTCTCATGTTACAGCTCAGTAGTAATTTTTCAGACACTTGCCACATGGGTAATACAGAACTATGCAATTGTACAGAAGTTCATTAAAGGCAAACTTTCAGAAGAAAGTCAGAAAGGAAAATCATGAAATATACGTGAAGAGTTTGAGGCTCAAAATCTAGGAGAAAAAAGGAAGAATCTTAGGCTTGCAAGAAAATTTTCCAAGGATCTTTAACTCATTCTTATGTTTATAACAGTCTCATACCTAAGAAAAAAACTGTTCGGTGTCTTATTCTGGTTCAAATAAAATGATTTTAGTATCTGAAACTAGAATGTGAGCTACAAAGGCATGCAACAGTACACAAAGGAGCTGGTGCATGCTGTCAGGCCTGCCAAATTGTCCTTGCCACAGCAGGTTCAAAACATAAGCTTCAAAGAGGAGGCAGCCTCCATTCCTGTGATGTGTGTAGTCACTCTGCTCTACGTGAGCATTCGTGGAGCTTGTGAGCCTGGTAAATGAGGGCACCGTGTTCATTGTGGTTTGTTACACCTCTGATTTTATGCAGTCCTAGTTAGCTGTGGCTCTACCTCAGCCATAGATGTGATCTGTGGCCTCCAGGGAAGGGCAGACAGTCTTCTTTCTGAGCACTGGCCTGGGACAACTCACTTGTAACCTAGAAAAGAAAGGTGGGTTAGGAAAGGCAGATGGAGTGAGAAGTAATAACATTTCCCTGAGTTCTCTTTTTATACAGGTGTCTATTAACATGCCAATATCAGCAACACAGCTGCTTCAGTTGGCCTCCCTATGGCTTAGAGCTAAGTGTTGATGGGGAATAGGATGGTGCAGGAAGACATTTTTGTGTGTATGATCTCTTCAGCTTTTGAAAGGTGCTTATCCTCAATCTACTGATGCAAGATGTCTCAAAATAACAACTGGTAGCAGAACAAGGTCTGAATCCCTAAGGAAAAATTGCTCGGGACATGGGAGGGTGTGTGATATGGAGGGAAAAAGCCTCCCCCCACCTTTTTTTTTTTTTGTAAACAAATCTTGGATTCATTTCCTAGCTATGAGACCTTAGACAAATTACTTATATTTCACAAACCTCAGTTTCCAAGCTGTAAAATGGGAATAAGATTACTTACCTTTCCAAGTTGTTCGGACATTTGATAGATGCTCAATAAATAATCAGTGACTTCCTCTCATACTAGGCATTGTCAATACCAAATAATCAGCCCCTGAAAACCCTCTGCAGTGTACATGGGGAAAGAGGTGGCTGTTGATTGTTCTAGCAAGTGCTTCTGTAGCAGGGTGAGTTAACTGTTTCCCGTGTGGCCTGGAGATACAGCAGTGACTATTGTCCCTAACAAGAAAATTCCTAATGAGTGTTTAACTCCTGCAAGATGAGAGTTACCTGAGTAGATGTGACACATAAATGTATCATGAATCCTGGGATACAATCCTTTGTCACTCACTCTCAGTGCCCCTCTTTGAAGTTGTCTCATCTTCAGACAAGAAGATTCTGGGTGGACTTCCTGGGACTTATCATCCTCTGGGTCCTAAATATTCTAGAAGTACTTGGGGTTAAGCTTCCCATCCACCTACCCAAGTTACAATGAACGATAATGGAGAAGTAAATACATCATTGCAGAATTTTTCTCTTTTAAATGTGGCAATAGGAAAGAATATAATTACTACCTCTCCTTCTTATCATTTTAGGTTTAATGTTCATGCACCTCTGTTAGAAAAATTCTAGAAATAATTAGATCCAGCACTGGTGCTCCTTACTATAGGCACAGTCTATCAATACTATCCAATATAATTTACTGCAATGATGGAATGTTCTAATATCTGTGCTGTCCAATATGGTAGCTATTAGCCACATGTGGCTATTGACCACTTGAGATGTGGTTAGTGCAACTAAAGAACTGAATTTTTGATTTTATTTAAACTTAGGTTTAAATTTAAGTAGCCACATGTAGCTGCTGTCTTCTGTATTGGGCAGTACTGGGCTATAGATGAGTTTTGCCTTGGTGATTAAAAACCTACAGCAAAGAAAGACTATTGACACTGGGAGAAAATCCATCTATTGCTTCTACTTTTATCTAAGTTGGTCTGACCCTCAAGGTTTTACAGACAACATATGATTATTATTCAGTACAAATGCCACATTTCTAAGCTGTGACATCCCAAACAAGATCACATCATGGTGCCATTTTTGCAAGATTTGACGTCAGGATTTCAAAATCAAACTTATTACAATGAAGTTTCATTATAGTCACTCCCATATGAGGGTGTTCACTGATAGGAGTAATTTACATTAAATCACTGGGCTGGGAGACAGAATTGGAAAGATGGTGTATATTTTTACCCTTTCCTTGACACACCACAACTGCCATCATCTTTCCCTAAACCATAACTCACTGTCTTGATATTTTTTTAAGCTGACACATTTATAGTACTTACCAGGTCAGGCACCATTTTAGTACAAATGTCTTGCCTACCCATCTTCACATTGTAAAGCAGACATACGAGAATGCACTGAAATTTTTATTGATGTGTAAGATTTATTTTTGCTACAACTGAGGAAACTGGCTATTATGGTGATACGCCTGCGCTGGAGTATTAGAGTGAGTGTCTTGTGCAAAGCAGGTGAAGCAAAGTGCAACCTGGCATGAATAGGATACTAGAGATGTTGCTCAGCATCAGGCTGGCACCAAGGAATGACGGTGGGTTATCTAAAACTTACAAGAAAGTATAATAGAGCATGCTCAGGGCAGTAAACAATTTTACTCAAAGAGTTACATGGTGCTGAAGGGCCAATTAGTGATTAGTAGGTTTACTTGAGGTGTTTTGTAAGCTATACTGCTGTACTGTCTTGGAATTGTGATTATTGATACTACTTTTGTTTTATTGGCGTACTTTAATATTTTGATCTCTTGAGCATACCCACGAAAATTCTAGTATTTAGAAAAGTGTGTACAAAAAGATGCATGCAAACTATTACTATATAATGTCTGTATTCTCCCCTAAAGAGTCATTCTGGGCCATTCTCAGAGCCCAATCCATTCTTTTCATCCTTCCTTCCAAGAAAACCCATCCTCGTCTATTCTCAGTTCATTCCCAGAACTGCATCTCTCATCTTTCCCTCCCCAAAAAATGGCAGCCAGCAGCTCGGCCAATAACCAGTTTCTCAGTCAATCCTGAGCAAAATGGCATTTTGGAGGCTCCCTTAGTATAAAGCAAAGGAACTCTATATCCCCATCATAACTCTCACCAGGGTGTTGGCAGAACAGAATGAGCCAGTGGGTCTGGGAGCACCTTTGAATATACATCATTTCCCTATGAAGGCATATGGGCCAAGAAGCCCCAAAGAGAGGATATCATGAATATCTCTGGGTATTAAGATAACTGTGTGTATTAGCCTGTAATAAGGACAGGGAGTAACAAAGGCTGCAGGATAATCATGCCCAGATAGACTTCCTCCCAGTGACCTTCTTCCCCACATAGGAGGGGAACCTGTCCTCCCAGAACTACATAGAAAGAGTCCAAGGAGTATTTGTCAGACATTGATGAGGGTTTTGAGAACAACAGAGTCCAGAGGCCGCTCTGTTGACTTCTCATTTGTCCTAGTTATTAAATTATTGCCTCTTGTTCCTAACTCACCCTTGAATACTCTGTTTGAGGATGCTGGAGCTGGGACTCAGACAGCCATATTTCTGCTTTGTCAGCTGGTCTCATTAGACTCTCCGCCAGTAGGGGCGCTGGAGGGAGAGTGCAATGCTGGAGGTGGGCGAAAAATTCTGCTTCCTGTGGCCTTTCTGTCACTGTAGAGTCTGTCACTGTAGAGGAATGTTCTCCATCCCATTAGCAGCAGTTGCCATTAGCAGCTGAATCAGTTTTTGGTTTTTCCAACACTTGCAGGAACAGCTTCATCATGCCTCCCCTCTGCTCAGAGAAAATAGCACCAGCTGAGCTGTGCCCTCTCCTTGGAGACTTGGGACTCAAGTCTATAGAGCCCCTCCTCGAAGTTTCTAGGTTTTAATAATTCCAACCTTACCTTTGTTCCTGCAGTTGCCATCTCCACCACACCTGAGTTTTGTTTTACTCCTTTAGTTACCCGTTAACAACTTTATAGCCAGTTAATTATTTTTTATATTAAATGCTCTCTGTTCGGATAATAGGTACATTTTCTGTCTCCTGATTGGTATACTTACAAAATGGTCATTTCAGTGAACAAATAGAGACACGGGATGTACCAAAAGTTATGAATCATTTCTTGGAGCCACAAACTGGGTGATTTGGCAAAGCCACGTGGTGGCTGTGAGTTGCCAGCAGTGGCAGTGGCTGAAGAAGTCTATACTAGAATGCAGTCAGGTGAAAAAGTCATGGGAAAGTATCACAAGTCATACGACATTGGGATCATCTGTCTGCTTGCCTGTCTCTGGGCAAGGGGAGGGGAGGGATAGTGTCTGTCCATTCATGGTTTTATCCTCAGTGCTTATGTGAATTCATTGAATAAATTAATGAATGAAAAATTATACACAGTGCAGTTTTAGGTGACAGCAAATTTAACATGTCCAAGGATCTCCCTCTGCAATGAAAGTTTGAAAATCAGGCTAAAATACAAAATAGTCCCTTTAAAAATGTAAAGATGGACCCTCCATATTACCTTTTCAGCTCCGAAATTTCTGCCCTCTCTGTTTCCAGGCATCTTTGTGAGTTCTTTAGGGCCTTGGTTCTTGTAGCACTATTAATTACCTTAAAACATCATTCAACTGTAGCAGTCTTGGCAATCTTATTATCTCAGAGGGACAAGGAGCAAAGATTAGTTGTTTTATCATTTAAGTAATGAGAATTTTACACTTCTCTGAAGAGATTTATGAGAGTAATTAGTCTAAGCAAGAGTTTCCAGCATGAGTGTTATTAGGTATAATAATTAACCCTAGTGGGGTGAGTTACTGACTAGCAACTTAACAATCATTGAGGATGGCATGAAATTTCAGTTTCAGTCATTTGTAAACACATAAATGTGCATTACTAATAATTATTTAATAAAACACTAAATTTAATTATAAAATTATCAATATAAAACATGAAGTGTCAGCAAATTTTATGTATCTAATCATCAGCTTATTTTTTCATGTTCTTAAAATATAATTACTTGTTAAAGAAATTAGAGGGTGGCATGATATATTAGCAGAGCACTGGTCTTGGAGTGAGCTCCCAGCTCTGCCATTTACTAGCTCTGTGACTCTGGATAAGTCATTTAACCTTCTAAACATCGGGCTTCTTCAGCTGCAAAACAGGGAGTAGAATTAGATGTCGAAGGCCCCTTCCAGCCCCGGCCATCTATAACTATGGAAGACATTGCTTAAATCAGGAGCAATAGTTAGTGTCTAGACAGTCCAGGTTATGAACTGAGTTCTTGATCCCTAAAAAGAAAGTAAAATTAGGATTTAAATGCCTACTGTGTGCTACAATTTTTCATATATATGATCTTATTTATACTCCTTCAGGTAGGAATGATGTCCTATTATATAGCTGAGGATACTCAGAAATTTGAGGAACTTACATAGTAGATAAGAATTTGATTCAAACTGAACATGTTCAAATGTCAGTTGTATTACTTACTGTGTGATATGTTGTGAATGGGGATAATCATAATTTCTACCTTTGGATCACCGAAAAAAAGTGAGGTGATGCATGCAAAGTGCTTAGTAAGAGATCTGGCTCAGAATAAACATTCTATAAATGTTAACTATTATTTCTGTCATTATTGTGATTATTTTTAATGTCATAACTACAAAATGCCAGTCAAGTTTTGAACCTACGTCATTTTGATCATAAACCCTAGGTAGATTCAGTTATACCATTTTGATAAACTATGAGAACTTGGAAAAGTTTTAATTACTATGCATCTCTTTCTCCCCTATTTTGAAACACAACTAATTTTTATGCCTTAATACATTAACAGACATTGGATTTACTGCTAGTTATAAAACACAAGCAAATCTCTTCATGCTACTTCATATTCCATTAAATCAGATTTTTTGTATGTGTGTGTTAAGAATAGCCCTGAGATAACATCCATTGCCAAACTTTCTCTTTTTTGCTAAGGAAGACTGGCCCTGGGCTAACATCCGTACCCATCTTCCTCCACTTTATATGGGATGCCGCCACAGCATGGCTGACAAGCAGTACATCTGTCCGCGCCTGGGATCCAAACCTGAGAACCCTGGGCCCCCGAAGCAGAGTGCATGAACTTAACTGCTACGCTACCAGGCCAGCCCCGTCAATCAGATTCTATAATTGATAAATATTTCCAAGGCATAATAAGGTTAGCACTTTAAAAGACATTTTTAAATAAATTAATCTAAATATAGAACAGAACTAAAATTTAATTTTACTTCTTTGGTTTAATTTAACAACGCCCTTGCTAACCCCATAGAAATAGCAGGACTTAATCAATTGTTGCGGAGGAGTCTACTGAGTGCCTGCTGAGTGTTAGGCATTGTGTTATCACTTTTAATCAATGTCCAAGACATTTGCTTTAGTCTTTCCTATTTTAGATTCCTCATCTGAGCCACAAAATACAGAAAACTATTGTAGTGCTTGTTTTCTCCATCTTACTAAAGGTGGTACATAATTGGTGCTACAGCAGACTGTGTTTATTATATTTTCCAAAGATGGAAAATATATCCCATCCCACATGCTTTTCTTACACTGTGACATTGACATTTCTCCATTGAGAGATGAGATCTACATTCTCTCCTCTTGAATCTGAATGGGTCTGGGTCTACATCAGAAGTGATGCTATGTGACTTCCAAGCCTAAGTCATAAAAATTCTTCAACCTTCTCCAACTCATTTCCTGGACCTCACGGAAGTTCACTCTTGGAACTCACCCACAATGCTGTGAGGAAGCCAAGCAACCATGAATGGTCATGTGTAGGTGTTCTGACACAGCCCCAGCTGACATCCCAGCCAACAGTCAGTATCAAGTGCCAGACATATGGGACCTTAAGATGATTCCAGCCTCCAATCTTTGAGCCACTCCAGCTGACTCTGAGTGAAGCAGGGACAAGTTGTTTCCACTGAGCACTGCCCAAATGCAGATGTGTGAGTGAGATACATGCCCCTGTTTTAAGCCACTAAGTTTTCGAGTGGTTTATTATGTAGCAATGATAACCAGAATAAGCATCATTCAAGATGCATTGTATTATATACAATTGGTAACTTAAGGCAGTAGAGTTCATTTTTCAAAGTCAGTTGACTCAATTGACGCAAAATCAATTGAGTAAGCCTTAGAAAAATGATGATTCTGATTGAGTACATTCTTTTCTTCTGCAGTGGTCTTACTCTTCATATAGATATACATATAGCTATGGATATAAAAGGTACAAACTAATAGTATGAGAGGAAAATAAATTTTGAGATTGATTTTACGTTAAAAAGACTTCTGAAGAAATTGGATTTTTTTTTAATATCTGACTTCCAGCATTTTGTCAACTTCTAAAGAAAAGATAGAACAGTGCGATGCATACAAGCCATTGGGAATTTACCAAATAACTCACAAGATTTAGATGACCGCTGATGTGGGCAGAGTCCAGTGAGAAATGTATTCTGCTTCTACCCGATGTGATCTCCTTTTCCAAGACTGCACTGTGAATTTTCAACAAGCCAACCCTCTTTCAGGTATTTCCACTTATTTGTTATTCCTATTCTCATAGTAGAAACAGCTTTAGCATTGAGATTTTTTTCTAATTTTTTCCTCCTCCTTTTCATTTTGATCAGTATTAACGCTAAGCAAATTCTTCATCCTTCTCTCATCTCCATAGTCCATTTTGATACAGGCTGTGCCTCTTGGTGCTGTCTTCCACATTTCAGTGCATCTCCCAAGTTCCACAAGTGGGCTATTTCCCTGAACCGCTAACACCTGTCACAAAGATTTAACCCAGGTCTGCCTTTCAAGTCCTATCATCAGTGTTCCAGAATATTCTCTTTGCAATATCTGGGATGTTTATGCTTTGAGTTTCAGGAAGACTTAAGACCCATAAGGATTTCATTTTGCTCTTTGGAGGGGGCTGTGAATTATGAAGTTGGGTAAAGGGTAAACAATAAAAAAATTATGTTAATGGTATCTAGCAATCACTTGACACACATCTTCCCACTTCCCTTCTGATGCTGCTCATAAACATCACTAACCAATTATGATTATTTCCTGATAAGCCCTGACCTCCCCTAAGCATCCTTCTTAAAACAGTACTCAGTCAGCCATGATCAACTGCCTAAAAAGTGAGGGAGATAGAGAAACCTATTTATCAACTCAAACATGCAGTAACAAGACATTAGTCCTTTCTTCTGGGATGAGGCTGTTGTTACAGGTTTTTGCATTTGGGGTACAAGGTCTTCTTTTGATGTTACCCAGTTTTCAAGTGGTGATGGGTTTCTCAGTGTTCCCAGCACTAATTCACAACTGAGTGTTGTTCTTTCATGGGTTTTGCAGGTAAAATGGGTGTAACTTCTACCATATGTAACAATTGGCTGGGCTCTTGTTAGAATTAATGCCAACCAAGGAGCCAGTCACATAACACTTAGACTTCCTTTGGTGGCCTTTATTGCTAGATGATGATAATGCACAATATATTGCAACCAGAAAGAGGAAGACAGGAAGAAAGTCAATTATGATATAAAAATAAAAAGGGAAAATAAAAGAACATCATACATCACCAATTGTCTGAGCATTAGGATGCCTCTTCAAGGGCTGGGTGAAAAAGCTTTAGCATTCTAGAACCATCATATACTAGTGCTTCTCTATCAAGAACAATTTCAATTTTGGAATGACACAGCCAATCCAATAAAAATAGTTTAAATAGTTGATGTTTCTTTTCAATACCCTTATCTTGCTTTTTTCATTGTTTTTTTGCCTCCCACATGCACAGAGTCCTCCTACTATTAGCGTCCATCCATCCCCAAGGCAGGATCCCATCAAAGAAATAGGGAGGTGAGAGAAAGAGGGGAAAAAATCAGCATTTAATCTCTATAACTAAGTTATAATGCAATAACGTGACACTTTCGTACACATTTCAAGAGTAACTTAAACTATGGTTAGAATCCTCTTACATTTTATTAAAACCCTGTGTGATAATAGGGTACCACGATGTTTAGGAAAATTTACTGTTGGTAATAAGGGAAAAAATGCTCTCTGAACCCTGATTCTGACTGTTCTGATTAAGGATATCTCTTAAACATGCCTGAAGGGAAACTGTTACTATGGAGTTTTTATCCCTTTCCATGATTTTACTTCTGTATGCCTTTATTTTTATTTATTTATTTATTTATGTTTTTGGTGAGGAAGACCAGCCCTGAGCTAACATCCGTTGCCAATCCTCCTCTTTTTGCTGAGGAAGACTGGCCCTGGGCTAACATCCATGCCCATCTTCCTCCACTTTATATGGGACGCCGCCACGGCATGGCTGACAAGCAGTGCGTCGGCGGGCGCTCGGGATCCGAACCCATGAACCCCGGGCTGCCAAACGCGGACTAAACCGCTGCGCCACCAGGCGGCCCCTGTATGCCTTTATTTTTAATAAATTTTATTAAACAGAATATTCCCATAAGGACTGCTGTCCAAAATGTAATTTACAATCCCTTTCAAGAGAGCTTGTTGTCCTTAGTGACCTTCAATAGAAGACAAATTTGCAATCCCCTTCAGTAGGCATGTGTGTAGCTGCTTTTAGTTTGGATGTTTCACATCAGATAGAATTGCCTGGCACTCCCCATCCCCAGTGTTTAAAGCTACTCCATGGAGGAGAAAGAGAATTTATAATGTGAGCAATATCATCAGGAGTTGATCTATCATCACCTAGAAACAATGGGCTCTGAATAATTGATCACTACCAGACCTGGAAAACACAGTGTGACATTGAGTTAGATGGGGCATTCTGGGAGTAAAATGATAAACTTTCTGTAAGACACCCCCTGCATAGACACCAGCTCTGTCAGTTGGGAAGTTGGCGGTCTCACCTGCCCTAATTAATCTGGGAACAAAAGGTAGATGGCACCTCCCAAATGGTAATAGTCTGAACAAATTCAGCAGCTGCCTTTGTTTATGGGCTGTGTACACAGTCAGATCGAAAGATTTTAAAACAGCAGTAAATGGCAACCCACATGGATAATGAACTGGATTAATGTAGCAATTAAAGTTTATTAAAATGAAGTATTACCCTTAGACAGAACCTGACAATGATGTAAAAGCTGAAGATCTGCTTTCAAAAATTGAAGTTTAGCAAAGGAAATTTAAATTCCTAAGAGGTTATAAGGTCCATTATGAATATGAATGGTCATGCTGAGACAGTCGAGGTGTGAGAAGTAATCTTGGAAGAGTGAAGGATTCAGAGCAAGGATAATTAAATATTTCTTATCTGGAAGACAGGTTTCCCTTAAACAAAGGTGCCAAATTTTCTGCTGATAAAAGTCTAGAGTGGCGGGTAATACTTTGTTCTTATCTTACCATGAGAAAGAAACTTGTGAATTACAAACATTTCACCTGAAATGCAACAGGCAAAGGAAACTGGGAATGTAACAGGGAAGGAAAATGATATGTAAATTGTTTTATAAATGTAAAATGAGGCAGAGAGGTGAAGAGAGATTTGCGGCAAAGTTAATAAACCCCATTCTTGGGAGGTAGCCGACATTATCAGATCTTCTTAAATCCCATTATACAGATTATAACCAAAACAGAGTGGAATGTGGTCCCTGAATTTTTTCTATTACTCATTGGCTCAAAATTTGGGGGTGGGGAGGAAGTTACTCCAGAGAGCAGCATATAAAGTTCCCCAAGTTGTACTATTACTATTTTTCAGAATCTCATTGTGGAATTTTCCTCACTGCTAGAGGTTATTGCTGTGATATTTGGTTATTTTATCAGTGGTATACAAATATGAAGCACTTTTTATTTTTCTTTAATCACTGTCCCCACTAGTGCCGTGTTGAATGCCTCTTCCTGGCATGGTGGCAGATCTCCCAACAATACTTTACACAGAAAACATCAACGTCCCAAGTTACTTGAGATTTCATTTAAAATTCTACCGATTCAAACCTTCCCCTTCATGGCCAGACTTGTGGTTTGAGGACTTGACGTGGTAAAGGGGTATAGTCTGGTTTTGGATTCCTCCTTTCTCACCCTTCCCTTGAAGTGGAGGAAGGATTTTGGTCTGCTCCTGAAATACCTCTTTCATCCCCTCTCATAGGATTTTGGAAGGTCTCAACTCTAGCTGTTCATCAGCATCACCAGGTGCTTTTTAAACAGTATCCATACTACAGCTCCTCCTCGGTCTCATATAAAATTTTAAAAGTGAGAAAAAAAGGGCAGGTGAATGGCCATGCTGAGACGGTTGAGGTTTAAGAAGTAATCTTAGGTGTCCATTATTTTGAAAGCTACTGGTATTATTCTCTATATTAGTTTTGACCAGTTCTTATGGTAGCATTGGCTAGCCATTGATATCTTCTAGGTGGCAGGCATCCAAATGTATAGCTGGAGATAGGGGTGTGTATGGAAAGAGTCCTTCAGCTGCCTCCCCATTATATAGAGACAAGTGGAAGATTTGACTCCAGCCTGACCTCTTCCAAACCTCCTTTAATTCCCTCTCCTGACAGCTCCAGAGTGCCATCATTGTCCTTTTTGCTGCCGGGGTCTCCTTGCCCCAAGGCCAACTCTCTTGGATGGCAAAATGGCTCTTCATCAGTTACATTCTATAGTTTCTAATTGAGTCATAAGAAACTCAAGTGTCCTGCATATATACAAAATGGTGACAGGGTAAGCAGATAGCCCCACAACTGCCCTTTCTCCTCTCTCTGTCAAGTTTCTCTCTTTTTCCTCTGCTCAAACAGCAACAGGGAGCATATCGGCATAGCCTGTGTATAAGCAGATAAACCAGTGATGAGATACCATGCTTCGCTTTTTGGAGTATCCCAGTCTTTACAACTGATTCGGTCAATGCCGTCTTCAATTGGCAGGAGGTAGAGTGGGGAATTCACGATGTTCTGATTCCAAAGCCCAAGACCTGTCCATTAATGAATTAATTAATGCTCAAGATCTAGGCATCAATGGAGATGAAAGGAAAATGAGAGCACAGAACACAGAAGTGAGATGGTAGGAATGCTTAGGTTAGCAACCCCACGTTGGAAGCCAACTCCAGACACAGCCTTGCCGTGATACAACCTGAGGGACTTGGCATTTCTCTACCATTTGACTTGAGCAATTCCATTCTCTTCTGTTGAATGAAAATGTGGCCCAAAACAATATTTCTCAAGCATAGAAACAATAATTAATTTAGTCTTAACACGAAAGGACAAATAAAAATTGACTGCCTACACAATTACAGAATACTTGATTAAGTAAGAAAGGCTATTGTTCCCTTCTCAGATGTACAGGTAGTGTAATGGGCATGTCCTTTGGGGGAAACTTTAATATGTATGGTAATTTTTAAAGCTTCATGAAGCTATTAATCAAGTATAATGTCACAGTGACAGATTCATTCAAATTTGTTTTAAGATAGAAGAAAATTTCAATAAGTTGATTGTGAGAAGCTTCATTTACACTGAGAGGAAAATTTTACCTATGCAGCTTGGCACTGGATTCTCAGGCACAGACCTGAGAAAGACTTCCAACCAGCACCTTCTCAGGGACACAGCAATGCTTTTCACTCCAGTAGTCACCTAGAAGACCTGATGATCTGTGGGAAATGGGCAGTTTCACTATGGAGATGACACAGACACAGGCAATCAAAAATTTAAATTTAAGAAATTCTCACAAATTAGATTAATTTCCTTTTAAAAATTAGTGAGGGCACTTCTGCTTCCAGTAACAGCAGGCTAGACTATTTAGACCAACCCTCCCAACAAAAACAACTGGAACATATGGAGAAAATATTTTAAAATTCTTGATATATTGGGAATAACAAAGCAGACAAAAATGACAGTGACAAAACATGGAAAAAGAAGGAAACATGGAGAGGAGAGCCCTGCTGTGGAGACTGCTTTTCCCACAGAGGTGCCTATCAATCCTGGAAGTGGTTGAGAGTAATACTTGCAATGGTCAGACAGGGCATGGGGAAAACGTCCGTCAGGCAGGAAGGACTCTGGTAAACTCCTCAGGCTTTAGGTTGGGACCCAGAATGGCACCACTTAGAAGTAAGGGAAAACCGTATTTCCCTGTTGCAACTGAAGTCTAGTTGTGAACCATCTCAAATCCCTGAAAGTGTATTAAGGTGACCCAGGTTCACATCTGCCCCTACTCACCTGATCAAAGCAAACGTAAATCCAATAGAGGAAGATAATATCATCCAAAGCCTCAAATTATTTCTACAAATTTTCATACATAATGAGTGGTACTTTATCAAATATCAAATCACACAAAAAAGATATCATAAACAAAAACAAGAGAAATGATAAACAGCAGAAATACATCAAGGGCTCCAAATATTGGAGTTACTGAGCACGGCTTTTTTTTTATTGAGGTCACATTTGATTATAACATTGTGTAAATTTCAGATGCACATCATTATATTTCAGCTTCTGTATAGACTCCATTGTGTTCACCACCAAAAGTCTAGTTGCCATCCATCACCATACACATGCGAGCACAACTTTTGAAACAACTATGCTCAATATTCATGGAAATGAAAAAGAAAAATTGGGAATTGGGACAATGATCCAGGAATTATTAAAAAGAATCAAATGGACATTTTCAAACTGAAAAATACAACTAAAATTAAGAATACAATGGATAGGCTTAAAAGCATATTAGACATGGCTGAATAGAGATTTAATGAACTAGAATATGGGTTAGATGTAAATATCCTAAGTGAAGTACAGAGAGATCAATGAATAAAAACGCAGACAAGAACATAAGAGAGATAGGGGAGAGTTAGGTCTAACGTAAAGATAATTGGAGTTCCAGATACAGAGGAGAGAATGAGCATAGCAATATTTGAAAATTTGATGTTGAAAATTTTTCAAACTGACAAAAGTCATCAAGTAACAGACTCAAGAAGCACTTCTGACCCCAAGCAAGATAAACATAAGCAGGATAAACACACCAAGTCACATCATGGTAAAACTGCTGAAATTCATAAACAGAAATATAATTCTTAAAGCATCCATGGAAAAAATATAAATTAGCATCAAGGAAGCAACAGTCCCATACCTAGGAAACCATATTAAAGGTACACTGTCGGCGGGGCCAGCCCGGTAGCGTAGTAGTTAAGTTTGAGTGATCCTCTGCGGCGGCCTGGGGTTCACAGGTTCATAGCCTGGGCACAGACCTATACAGCACTCACCAAGCCATGCTGTGGCAGGCATCCCACATAAAGTAGGGGAAGATGGGCATGGATGTTAGCTCAGGGTTAGTCTTCCTCTGCAAAAAGAGGTGAATTGACAGTGGATGTTAGCTAAAGGCAAATCTTCCTCATTAAAAAAAATAAAAATATAAATAAATAAATAAATAGGGCCGCCCGGTGGCGCAGCGGTTAAGTCCGCGCTTGGCAGCCCAGGGTTCGCGGGTTCGGATCCCGGTCGCCCGCCGATGCACTGTCTGTCAGCCACGCCGTGGTGGCGTCCCATATAAAGTGGAGGAAGATGGGCACAGATGTTAGCCCAGGGCCAGTCGTCCTCAGCAAAAAGAGGAGGATTGGCAACAGATGTTAGCTCAGGGCTGGTCTTCCTCACCAAAAAAAAAAAAAAAAAAAAATAGAAATAAGATACACTGTCGGGGCCAGCCCGGTGGCATAGTGGTTGATTTTGCATGTTCCACTTCGGTGTCCTGGGGTTTGTGGTTTTGGATCCCAGGTGTGGACCTGTGCACCACTCATCAAGCCATGCTGTGGCAGCATCCCACATACAAAATAGAGGAAGATTGGCATAGATGTTAGCTCAGGGAGAATTCTCCTCACCAAAAAAAGTAATAATAATAGTAAAGATACATTGTCAGAAACATATATCTTATGCACAAGGTTATTCATTGTGGCTTTATTTGTGATAGCAAACAATAGAGAGAAAAATACAAATGTGTATCAATAGAGGATTTATTGAATCAAGCATGGAACCTGCACAAAATACAGCTCTGGGACATTCAGACATCATGTGCTTCCCAATATGATGTAACACAAAGTACGTAGCACTGCCTATGAAATATTCTTGCCAAAAATAGTTGACCCTGAATCTTGTTGAGCCCTTAGAGTTAACTTCCAATTTATAGGATATATGGGGCTAAAGGAACAGGTAAATGACACTCCAAGGAAACAAACAGACAAATTCAGGATATGGGACATTCTCCAGGACAATAAATTCAGTCCTTCAACAAGATAATGGCATGAAACAAAAAAGGTGGTAGAAAGGAATTAAAAACATACCAACTAAATAAAGTGTGGGATGTTTTTGTTTTTCCCATTTGGAATAAATCAATTGTAAAAAGGCTTTTTGTGTGTGTGTGAGGAAGACTGTCCCTGAGCTAACATCTGTGCCAATCTTCCTCTATTTTGTATATGGGAGGGCACCACAGCATGGCTTGATGAGTGGTGTGTAAGTCCACACTCAGGATCTGAACTCATGAACCCTGGGCGGACAAAGCAGAGAATGCGAACTTACCCATTATGCCAGCAGGCTGGTCTCTGTAAAAAGCCGTTTTTAAGATAACCGGGGAAATCCAAATAATGACTAAGCAATAGATGATACAAAGAAATTGTTGTTGATGTTAGGTGTGATAAAGCCATTGTGGTTAAGTAAGAAAATGACAGTGTTTTTAGAGATGTATCCTAAAATATTGAGAGGTAAAATGGCATGAGATCTGAGATTTGCAACAAAACTACGAAAGAGGAAAGATGAAGCAAATGTGGCTAGATCTTGATCTTGATAATTGTTGGACCTGCATTATGGCTGTATGGGATTTCTTTATACTCTTTTGTGTGTTTTTTTAAAGTTTCACAGTAAATTTTTTAAGTGAATATGTTTCCCAGAGAGAGAACCTCAGAGTATCAGAACAATTAGATTTTCACTCAAGCAAGAATTCTTGCTGCAGATACTTGCACATTGTATGAGTCAGGCTTGTTCTAGAGTCCAGTGGTCAACAAGTTTGGCCAAGACCCTTGACCTCACAAGCTTACGGTTTTGTGAGAGTGAAGATGAGTGGGCAGGTAATAACAGCAGACAATGGTGGGCATTGACAGGATGCTTTAGGAGAACACAGTACGAAATGGCTAACTCAGAACTGGGGTGGGCATGGGGTCAGGACAACCTTCTCAGGGTGTCACCTATGCTGAGATGTGAAAGATGAGTAGAAGTTAGCCAAGGAGGGAAGCGGATTCTACCTGATCACAGACCAAGATAAACTGTGTCCAAATACAAGCGCCAGAAATAAGGTCACACCCTCTCTTTTGTCACCAAGGCCACTTTGCAGTACAAAAGATGAGTCCTGCCCCTACTCACTCTTTACAGTGATTTTAATTGTTCACGCAAACAAACTCCTCTAATCTGGAGCTAAAGTGGGATCTTATTTGAAGCCACCAGTTTCCCTCTGTTTGCTTAAATATACATACAGCGTGTCTTTCATTGTACCTCAGTTGTAGGTACTCTGAAAGAAAACTATGTCTCTGAGGTGACCTCCTTGGGGCCCTCAATGTGAAGTTTGCACACCCCATAGAGTTTATACTTTGATTACACATTTCTTGAACATAGACCCCCCTTTTGGTTATAATCTGCCTAACCAGTTACATATGATATGGTAACAAACCAACCAACGCAAGCTTCATTTTCTTTATGTGGTTTTGATCCTAATAACAATCCCATGGTAACGGCACTAATAGCCCCACTTTACAGGTGAGGATATGATGAGGAAACAATTGTTCAGGAAGATTAAGCAACTTGTCCAAAGCAATGACCTGGGATTTTTGTGAGTGAAATCACTTATGTACATACCTCTACCAACACTCCCAAATGCATCCCCTCCACTTAAAGTCATACTTGATATGGCAGTTAAAGCAGAAAATTAGGGTTTGTAGTTTCCAGTATTAGATCTAGGGCTATGATAAGGGGCTGGAAATTCCCAGCTAGTTGCCAACTGACTTGCAACAAGTATGGAAGTGCTGGTTGAAATAAAATGGCATCATGATTAGGTACAAGACAGCTTCAGAGAACTATAGGGAACAAATTAGCAACTTCTACTGAATTCATGTTCATCTTCCTCATAATATGCTCTGTGAGTTCATAATCTAATTGTTTAGGAATTGTTTAATATATGAGACTGTCATCCTTCTCTTTCATCTCAGCTTGGGCCATCACTTATGTCCATCTCATCACCAGCCCTTGATTGGACTTGCATTTCCAGTGTGGTCCATGCATACATGGAGCACCATCCTGTATAGGGACATATCCAATTCGCAGGAGCAGAGAGAACAGCAACAATGATTATGTGGTTTAAATCAATATAGCAACAGTAATGCCAACACAACCTAGTCCCATGGTGAAAGTAATTTAGCATCCCTATTCAGACGTCTCCTGCTCTCTATCAATTACCAGATCAGCAAGAAATCATACATTCCAACGGAGCCACCTGAATAATTGTAGAAGGCATCCACGCTTGTTTAGCAATTCCGGGAAATAGGCAAGGCTGAGAAAGTTCCACTGCAGCAAAAGAAACTTGCTCCTGTGTTTCTTTAGCAGCCTAATTCTTATGCAGTGAAGCCTGGAATAACTGGCATTTTTGTTTTATTTAAAATGCAGGAGAACTCTCTTCAAATCAGAGTGCTGTCATGCTATGCTAACAACAGCTTCTACTTCAGGGTAAAACTAGAATATTCTTTATCAATATGGTAATAGTGAAAAGTAGTTAACATTTATTGAATGCTTACTGCATGTACATTATCTCATGCCTCACAGCAATCTTATCAAGTAGGTTTTTATTATCTCCATTTTTACAGACCAAGAAATTGAGGCTTAAGAAGGTTAAGCAACTTGTTTAAGCTACTAGGTGGCAGAGTCTGGCTTCAAATTCAGGTGTTTGACCCGAGAAACTGAGTCCTAAACAAATATTTCATATAGGCCCTATATGTAGTATTTAAGGAAGGCCTTTCCTCTCTCCTTTGTTTAGGATGCTTAATGCTGCAAGTAACAGGAAACTCAGTTAATGGCTTAAATGCCAGGCATTCGTCATCTCACTCCACAAGATATCAGGTGCCAGAATAATCCAAGCCTCATTCAGAGGCTCTACAATGCCACCTGGGACCCAGGTTCATCCATCTTTTTGCTCTGTCAATATGGCTCAGTAGTTCCAGTAGAGTTCCCAGCTGAGACTGGAACTACTGCCCCAGCTGAGACTTTCCTCCTAGGGTTTTCCAGAGGCCAAAAGAGGTGGGAGGAGATAAACAGCTCTCATTTCCACGGGAAGGAAAGTCTTTCCCAGAAGTCTCTCAGGAGAGTTTTCTTGCTGTCTAATTGACCAGGTTGTAGTCACAGCCCACACTTAAACTAATGACTGTCACTGATAATGACTTTGCCATGATTGGCTTAGTCTTATCAAAATTTATTCCCCTGAAGGCTGGGGAGAAGCCCCACGAAGCATATGCATTCCTAATACCAGAAGAAAATTGAAGTCTTTAAACAAGGCAGTCCGTGGTGATAGGAGGCAGAGAGAGCTGTTGGATATTCAACAATAGTTCACCACCTTCCACTCCTTTGGCCGCCCAACTACCATACGTGCCATTCTTTATGCTAAAAATAACAGCCTCACACTTACATGACACTCGTTCTTCCATTTCCTAAAGGGAGAAAACCTCCAGTCTCATCTAATTTCTGCATCTGGCTCCAGGTCCTGGACATCTGGGTGATGCACAGTTTTGTCATTTGTTCCATATGTGCAACCCTATGGCTAAAAGACAAGATATCTATCCATGACACACAAATGTACACTGGGGAAAATGGAAGATAACTGCCATAAAAACTTAACATTTGGATAGGGTAGAATGAGAGACAATGTAGACACTGGTGCAAACTCATCCCTACTCATCTGCACAGGAATAATGAGGACTCTACCCAGGCAGCATGGTCAACTCCCAGGGTAACCAATCTGGAAGCTGGATTCTGCCCTCTGGGGGGAATGTCCCTTGTCCATTGTCCTCAATAGACCTGGTTCTGCCCTCTGAGGGGATGTCCCTTGTCCTCTATCTTCCATAGACCTTGGAGGGTCTCCCTTGTCTCCTGTCCTCCATAAAACTGGTTCTGCTTTCTGGGTGGTTCATCCTCCCTGACATCTGAGATAAGCAATGTGAAACAGCTTTTCTGAAGTATGCACAGATTTAGCCACCCACTTTGTGTTGGTTCAGTTTTGCCTTAGACGTTATTTATTCATAAGCTGTTCTCGGCCAGGATCAGGTTTTCTTTAGCAACGTGGTGATACAAAAACTTGGCAGACACTTAGTCATTTTCATGGGTTAGTAACCACAGGTAAAACTTTTTATTTGACATGGTTGCTAATTCTGGAATTTTTGTTTCCCACCCACTGTCTGTTGTTTGACCTCTGCATTCTGACCTTCTTCTTCTCCCATAGTTTAATGGCCTCTACCTTAAGAACTTTGAAAAGGATAGCCTTTGTTGGAGAAGCTCCCACCTTTGTTCGATCTCTGCAGACAGACTTGCTTCTCTTTCACTTAGAAATAATTAATAATGGGGGATATTTGCAAGAGGCCTGAGGCACCAAACTTATTAATTTTATCTTCTGGTAAGTCTCCTGTTTCCCTGCTGCTTCATAAACTAGCTTTAGCTTGGGGGGCAGAAACTGATTTTTCCAACACTTGCAAGACTTCAGATTAAAAGATTCTCAGTCAACTCAGTTTTCAGCCTATAGGCATAAAATGCCTCTCTTAGCAAATGCTTTTTTTTCCTCTTTTTTCTCACAGGGGCCACACTCAAACAATTTGTCTTTCTTGTAGAACCCTATTGAATGAGTCTATAAACAGCCAACAAATCTCCATACACTTAATTTTTCCTTCCATTTCCTCTAAACTAGAGCCAAATCAGAATGTAATTTGCACTCCAAGAAACAACTGACAATTGGACCAAATATTTTGTGATTGCATAACAGGTATCTCCAACTTCCCAGATTGGAGTGGTGTAGCCATCGCTGTCCTCCATTCTGTCTACTTCATTCAGCGACTTCTATTTCATGGTCTGTTCCTTACAGGGTTCTGGAACAAAATTCGTATTGTATAGATGCTCTAAGCTTTAAATAACAGGGTATCTAATTACAAGTAGTTTAAATTATATCAGGCCTATTATCTCAACAAGTCCAGAGGCAAGATATTTCAAAGGTTAGTTTAATCATCAGTAATGTTATCAAAAACCCAAAATTCTTTCGTCTTTCTTCTTCATCCCCAGTGTGTTGGCTAGAATTCTGCTTATGCTAGAATACAGCTCTAGGAGCTTGAAGTATTATCTCCCCACATGGCTTCATTGAGAGGCAAAGGCAAAAAAAAAAAAAAAAGCAGTGGCTTGGAGCATTTCTTTCTTCAATGAAAGTGAAAAACTTCCCCTAAAAGACTTACCATTTCATCATATTGACCAGAGTGACATCTCATGCCTATGCCTGTCGAGTGAATGGAATTATACTTACTGGTTTGATCAAATCAACATTTATCCCCGTGAACTTAGAAAGGGCCCATAATACTGGAGAATCTTTTAGTCAAAAATGCAGAAGGGGTGGTTGTTGGGTAGGTAACCACATTTTCTAATAACCTAAGCTCATATTTTAGAACAGTGTTTCTCAAAGTGTAGTGCTCTAATTAATATAAACATATACCTGGGCCCCACTCAGACCTAAATTAACAGACTCTCCAGTGTAAGCTCCAGGAACTTGCATTTTAACAAGCTCCCAGGTGATTCTTTAGCATATTAAAGATTGGAACCACTGCAGAAATCTTTGGGACTTATCTGATTCAAATTCATATAGTCATGTCATCTATACAGAACACTGTTCTAGGTAGATGCTTAATGAAGCTTAATTGCTGTCATATTCAAAACTTGATGAACCATTTTTTCTTGTTTTTTTTTTTTTTCTCTTTTCTTTTCTATTTTTCTTTCCAGAAAAAAGTCATCTAATTTCTTTATTACTTCCTATAGGATTAAGCACTATGGGAACTCAATAAATGCCATTTTAAAGGGTTGTGTTATTCCCTCTTCTACTAGTTTTATTCCCAGAAAAGCAAAGAGAAAATATGATTTAAAAAAAAAACTAGAAGGAAAAATAGAAACCAAAGTCAGTTTTCATTTTGTTTTATTTTTATGAGGAAATCATTTTCTCTGGGCTCTCCTTGATGAAAATTGAGGTAGAATCTAGATGGGGAGTGAATTGGGGGTAATAACATTATGAAACTTGATAATTTTTTAATGTTAGTCACTCGATAGCCATATAGAACATTCTTCTCCAAGGAAGGCTAACATTTCCTACTCCACTTGCCAACCCGGATCTATGCAAGTTCCTCATCCACTATGGATGATTGATTTCATGTCATGCGGCAGAATGATAATAAAAGCTAATAATAATAAATGCTAATATAGTGCTTACCATGTGCTGGGCATGTTCAGGAGCTTTATTTATATTTACTTATTTAATCCTCATACAAATAATTTGAGGAATGTATCCCCATTTATGTCATGAACCCGATTTTACAGGCAAGGGAACTGAGGCAAAAGAGATTAATGACTCACTCAGTCATAAGTAACGAGATGGGCATTTGAACTGGAAGTCTGGCTGCAGAGACTATGCTTGTAACCACAGTCCTATTCATGCCTCTCAACTGACACTACAAACTGTTATCCTGTGAACCACTGATGGCTCGTGTTGAGTTCTTAAAGTTTTGTAATTAGTTTGAAGCATCTAAAAATCAATAGAATATATTTTAAAGTTTTGAGTTGTGGCCTTTATTGAAAAATCAGAAGATTTATGCTGGCAATATTAGGCCAGGAATATCCCATGGCAACCAACAGCTGGAACTGAGTAGAAGCCGTCCCCTTCCGATGAATCATTTTCTTATTTGTTACAGTGTCTCCCACCCCCTATTACTTCCTGACTTGAGGCTGAAAGATTGTGCTATTTCTCTTATTATAGTAAAGGAAATAACCCACAGCTCTAAAAGAGGCAATGTAGGATAGTGGTTAAGCACACTGATTCTGGAGCCAAACCACTTGAATTGAAACTCCAAATCCAATATTTATTAGTCATCTGACCATGAAAAGTTACTTAACTTCTCTGTGCCTCAGTTTCTTCATCTGTAAAGTGGAGATAATAAAATACACTCAAAATTTATAAGATTTCTTAAATGGGTTAATATATGTAAAGTGTTTAAAATAATATCTGGCATTTAGTAAGTACCATGCAGTCATTTTCCCATCAGAAGTGGGAAGATGGACCAAGAGCACCCTGTGCTTCATGGAATGTGGAAAAGAACATATCACTTTGGATAACTGAAGAATCTTCCTATGTGATGTTCAATATGCAATGGTCATAACCTGTCATATGTAGCTTGGGTCATCCCACTGCATGATCCCAGGTTGATTTCTAAAAGAAGGGAGTAGAGGGAAAGTCTCCTCCATCAGTCTTGGTTGAAGAAGCATTATTTCAATCCTGTTTTACATCTGTGGAGCCTGAGGCTCAGATTGCGCTATGGCTCCACCTAATGTCACACAGACCAGTGATGGCAGAGCCAGGATTCATAGCCAGGCTATTCACTCCAAATGCCAGGGTTTCTGACACCCAGTCTCTCAATCTCCAGTCCTTCTACCTCCTTGGTATTTATTATAAAATAAATTTACTGCATTTAAAATCATATTTGGTGCATTCTGTATAACTGAAACTCTAGTTCACTTGTAAGTGGAAAAGCCAGTGTACTTTGAGCTATTTGCTCCCTGGATCCATTTTTATATCAGTAATTAAAGGTGAATTGATTTGTTTTGGAGAGACAAACTTTACTCTGTTTTCAAATGTTATAAACTTTTTCAACCTTCCCCAAAAGTTTGAAAACTGCCTGGTTATGTCAATTTCCACGTGAGGATGTCGTGAGCCGTGCTGTTGAGGAAGGTCACAGCTCCTTCTCACTCCCAGAATCCACACAAAATGCTTAAAATGGCATGCCTTTTAGTGGTTCCGACACTACCATTCCTGATTAGCATATTTTTGCTTGTTCTTTCATCCCTGAATCATCTTAGTTAAAACGTTGTCATTCTCAGTTTCTTAATACACCGAGAAACTAATCATTGGAAGAAAATGTCAGGATGTCTAATGCATCCTCACGTCATACACATTTTCTAAGAAACATATTTGCACGAATGAACTCACAGAGTAAATAGCAAAGCCCTAACTTCTTCGCACGATATTTAAGACCCTCACAATCCAGCACCAGCATATGTCACACTAATCCTCACATATACCTCATAGCATCTGGCATGACGGTTTGCACACCCCATAGTTACATAGTGGTTTTTCTGCCTAAAATTCCCCCCTTCCCTGTGGGACTGACCCCCGCCACCATTATTGCTCCTTCTGCCTACATCTCAGACATTATTGACTCTAGGAAATATTTCTGGGCATTTCCTTCCCACTGCCACAGGGTTCATCCTTCCCTCCTTTGTTCTAGCTTTTACTAATTACACTTAAAGAGTGTACCCATAATTATATCTCCCCCCACCAGACTATGAGATCCCAGAAGGTGGAGACTGTGTCTTTGGTTTCTGCTTTAAATTGTTTTTATTTAATAATTTTAGTTTTCATTTTATAACCTGTATTTATCACACATTCTTTCAAGATAAGTTGAAAGACAGATCCCTTCAAATCCGCTCATATCAACTAATCAACTGTTTATTTTTCATTGCCTTTCTAGCTTCACTCCAAGTGTTTGTATAATTTCACAGTGTTCTGGCACAGTACAGGTACCACATTAATAGCTGATATATATTGAACTTGAACTACGGGCCAGGTGTTCTCTGAAGCACTGTATATTCATTATCTCATTGATAATGAGGTAAGAGCTACGTATCACCATTCCCATGCCAAAAATAAGAGAACTGGCGTCTGGAGAGGTCATATGATGTGCCAAGGCAAGTGGTGGGGTAAGAATTTGGACTCCAAAGCTGTGCTTTCTCACCCACCGCTCTACACAGGCTCTCAAAGCAATCTTTGTAATCTGCCCTTTACACACTTGACGTTGTATCAACATTTGCCATATTGTCTAGCTTTTGAGGAATTTTTATTTATCTCATAGCAATACAAATCATTTCAAAATCCAAAAGACTGGTACAAAGGAAAAACAGTAAGAAGGAATGTCTTACTCATTTCCTTCTTCCCAGCACCTAACACAATGCTTTTAACTTGAATTGTTCAATCTTTTGATTTGATTTGATCGACTTCCTTAGATCTCTGTAGAAAAGTGTAGGATTCTTGCCTAAGAGGAAGTGTTTTTCCAGGAAGACAAATGCTCCTCAGAAAAGCAGGAAGCACGGTTAGCACAATCTGGATTTCTCCTTTGTGCAACTACTGCCGGGCATGGCACACAACATGTTTAATACATGTTTTCCTCTCATTCACTCATTTTTCTGGCCAAATTAGTCTTGGCAAAGACACTGAAATTTTGGACTGACCAAATCAAAACATTTGTACTCTAAATAAATATCTTGTACCACCCTTAGAAATTCCTTGAAATCACAAATATTTGTGACCTTGGAGAAGTCATATAAACCAGCCTCCCACTGTCTCTTGCCACGTCTTCCCTCTTCCTTAATGTCATTTAAGGTGACAAGAGACATGCTGAGGGCTCCTGGTTTGCTGACAGTGCATTCAGTCATGAGTGTGTTGCTCAAATCCAGCTTTATCAAGTTACAAGTAACAAGTAATTACCATGCAGCACATCACCTGGAGTGCCATTATGCAAATTTGCATATGGCTCAGCTGCACAGTTTAGACAAATATTTATCATCGTCCTAAAGCCTGCCTTGCAAAGAGAAAACGGGCCAAGTGGTATTCTATCATTGCACATTCCGTAGTTTTTAAAACAGAAATGAACGAGGCTGCATTTATCTAGGACACTAAAATTTTCTGGAGGAAGTATCCTCTTATTAGTCTTTCATGGAGGAAGGAAGTTTTAAGGAACCTTTGATTAACCTTTAAAAGAGACAATTCCGAGAAAACAAGAGTGCTGTTTGCAAATATGTGAAGGGCTGTCTTGTAGAAGAGGGAACAAACTTGACTTCTATTGTTCTGAAAGGTCACGTTGGAATACATGGGTCAGAATTTCAGAATTACAAAGAGACAGTTCTCAATCCAATCTAATGTGGACCTTAAAAAGAGAAAACAGACAAAGGGACTAATCTTGGAAAGTTGGACTTTTCTTACTGCTTGTGTACAAAAGGTTTATATACATTAAATTTATGAATTTTCATTTTTTTACCAAATGAATCAGACCTCGAATTGGATATGTAGCTTTCAAAATTATCACTCTGGAAGGTTATAAGTTTATTTCAGAGAGGCTACTTTTGACCAGGAGAGTGTTAGAACACTCCTTTGAGCCTGTTGACCATTTTCTCCTGAAATGCCTCTGCAATGGCAAATCCTCAATATTTGATTTCTGAGTTGGTCGAAGGGTATCCAGACCCATATCTCTCTCAAGAATAAAGTGATTAATGGAGCTAGATGATGCTTTTGAGGAATCAGAATGTCAAAATCAAACTGAAGGTGGTACTATAAATTTTAAGACAGAGCCATTTAGGAGATTTCTAAAGTCAATTCTTGCTGAGAGGCCCCTAAAGGCCTCCTTAACTCTGCTAACTAACTTGGGGACTAGAGGGTCAGCTACTCATCCAAGCAGGAAAAATTTTCAGAATGTTCTTCTCTAGTGACTCAAACCAAAAACAGAACCAGAGAACATAGTGTCACATGCCAGAGATGCTCTATGAGCTTCCAGGAATACAAAGAGGGTAAATGTGGCAACCGGACCTGGGTTCAAACCATGGCTCTGCTGCCACCAGCTGGGTCACAGGGACGTGACATAACCTCTCTGAGTCTCTGTTTCTCACCTTAAACTTAGAATGATGACACCTCAAAGGGTTTTTGGGAAAATTTAAATATATAAACAAGTACTCACATAGTGCTAAGCACACATTAAGTTCTCACCATATTGTCACTGCTGTCGTTATTATTACCCCTGTTATTTATTGTTTTTCACTCTGAATCACCCTTCTCATTGCACTTTCTCACTTTATCCATTTCTGCTTTGCCTAATTTTAAGATTAGTTTGCATAAGACAACTTTTAATTACCCTACCAATTTCCAGCCCTCTATAATCCACTTTAAGGGACTTTGACAAATTATGTGTGACAGCATTTTTATACACATGAAGATTAGAAAACAAAGCTGTTTTTAAAACAAGTTTTACCATCCAACTATACAGACTATGCAGAGTTTTCGGTACTACACAGTGTAGAACCTAATACAAATTTATAGGGACATTTTTTAAAGATTTGGGACAAGATTATTGGGTCTGCTATGAACACAAGACCCAGAGTGTGGACACTGGAGCAGACTGCCTGGGACAAAACCCTCTTACACACTCTCTAGTATTGAGCACGTTGCTTAACTTCTGTGTGCCTCAGTTTTCTGATCATTAAATTGGGTATAATAATAGGACCTACCTTATAGAGTTGGTGTGAGGATTGGTTGAGTAAAAACACTTTACTCATGAGCAAAAAGCACTTAGAACAGTGTTTTGCATATAGTGAGAGCTTAGTGAGTGGTAGCTATGATCACTGTTGTTAGAAGTCCATTGTAGCAGAGACACAGGGTTCAAAATGGTGGAAGAAAAAGACAGAATAATCAGATGAGTGGATGGCAAATATGATTTCATAGAAAATAGATCTCATTGTGGTATCCAAATTAGCTTGTTAAAGTTCTCTGTCCTTGATTAACTGTGGAATACAATCCAAAGAGACTGGCAGGCTTGCTGGAGAGTGTTATACATGCTATAGACGTGAAGGGCTGCCAGTTGATGAGGACCCCAGACTTCACAGACAAGTACAACAGGGATTGCCTTTAAAATTACCTTTCAGTATTCAATAGATATCACATTAAACATTTTGCTAAATTATATCTTTGTATCCGATGCATAGAAATTAGATACATGGTTTAGCAACACAAAAAATTGTTGATTTGTGGGTACAGCAAAGAACAATGTTACACATTTATGAAAATGGAGAAAATTATGCATAAATGAAGAGTCCCACATCCTGTGTTTAAGCCCCAGATCTACTAGGAATTAGCTCTGTGACCTTGGGCTAGTCACCTGTCTTCTGGGCCTCTGTTTCCTCAAACGTTGAAAGAAAAAAGTAAATGTCAGTGTTTCCCAAACTTTAGTCATCCTTATCCTTAAAATTATCTCCATATCCATGTATGTATTCATCCTATATAATAATATCCTTGAAATCATGGTTTCCTTGCACTATTTAAAATTTTTGTAATGCATATTAAAATAAATATTTATTAAAATTTAAAAAATAATTTCCCCTTGTATAATCTTGAATCACACCATGTAATCTTTAAGAAACATTAGACTAGATGATCACTGAGGTCCCTTCCAATTCACCTACTTAGTCACACTATATCTCAAAAAAAAAAAAAGAAATGAAGGAAGGACAGTGTGGAGACAAACAATATTTAACTTTACAACCTCTGCATGATTTTTTCACATTCAGTTAGAGGAGCCAGAACCAAGCAAATTGCTATCTCCCAATATGGAAGATTCCATCTAACCTCAAAGTCAATGCTTTGACCAGCATATGGTAGAGACTATTAGATACAATAAGAAAACTGAAAACCCTAATCACAAGACTGTCAAGAGAACTGAGTCACACCCATTAGTCCAAATGAAGGACAAGATAACATGCTCAATTTCAACTTGGAAAGTAGTCGAGGCATATGTGATAGAAAAGGGTAGGAGTTTCCACAGTAAGAAGCAAGGACGATGTAATGTGAGGACAAGGGGAAAACAAAATGTTGTTCCTTTGCATTCTCCCACTTACTTTTTCTCAGTTGTCATCTTTGTCACATAAAATTTACTGTCTCAAGTGAATCAGAACATCCTAGTAGGTTGTTAATGATCTTCATAAATCAGGTAAATTAGTTATTTTTTCTTACCATTTTTCTTCTTCGACGATTTTATAATCAATTTATGTTGTTTCTCATTCAAGGGGAAAATAGGGGCCCTGCCTTTACTGTGCAAAGAAAGGCAAATGGAAACTGAGGTACTCACCTCACCCAGTAGCTGCTTCTGTCCTTCCTAAGCCTCAAGGCTCTCTCTGCCAGGTCGAGAACTGTCCACAGGATTGCAGGAGCCAGAGGTAGAATTAAATCTTCCCTCTGAGGGTCGAGTCTGAGGTGGGCTTCTTGTACGAAATGCAAAGCTCAGCACTTGGGGATGTATAAGAAGCAGGTGAGAACCTGTTCCGTCTGCTGGGGTTACTGAAAGGGCTTCAGGCTCTTTGCTCCCTTACAGCCTGTGTCTCTGAGCATTGTTGAACAGGACCCTAGGATCCTCCTTGTGTTATCTTGTTAGAGTTTTTAGAATACTTAAATTACTTATGGCAAGGAAAACATGGTGAAAAATGTCAACTTCTACACCAGTGTCATAGAAAATCCAGGGAAAAGCTAAACCCAGAGCTGGACCTTCAGAATGATTTCATAGTTTCACTCTCTCTATTCAGCTTCCTTTTCTTCCACTGTGGCAATTAATTATTCTTCCCCTCTAGAGAAATGCTCTTATTCTTGAACATAAAATTTGCTCTCTCTAACTTGTGGATTACCCATTTGAAAGATGCCATGAAGACTTGTCAGTATAGTTTCTTGATGATTTTCTTTTCTAAAATTAGTCACCGCAAATCGTCTGAGAGTGCCCATAAAGGGATAATATGCATATCCCAGATTTCCAAGGGGTTCCAAGCATTTTCCATATGTGAGCGTTCCCAACATGTTTTTTAAAGGTATGTTTTGTTTTCCCAAAGCCTTGATATATCCATGTGAGTGTATGCTCCAAAATTCATATAGATGGTGTTGGACCTGTACATCTCAGAGAAGTCATAGTGATAAATCCCAGTCACCTCTCTCTGTCTCCCCTTCCCCCAGAAACATTTCTGAGCTCCCAGAGAGGAGAATTAATCTACTGGCTTTGGACCCCTGTCATTTGTACTCATTGATTACCTTTAGACAGAGGGCTGTTGATACCTTTGTTTTACTCATTGGGAAAATGAGTCACAGAGCAAAGAGAGAATTCTTCCCAACACTCAAACCCCATGCAGAGCTTACTTCTTGCTCTGATTAAGACTTGTGGCTCCCCTCTGTCCCAGTATTCACCCTATCATTAAGTGCCATGTAATTATTGTTAAGGGTTTAAGTGACACATCAAATTCCACATCACTCATGAAACAAAAGGTCCAATTAGAACATTGTTTACTAGAATAACGTGATAAAGATAAGTTAATTTCTGTAAGCTCAGCAATCACCACCATTTTCCAAATAAGGCTTGCTGCTCCAAAATTTTCCATATGCCATTCATGCTGTCTCAGATATCTTTCTCTCTCCCTCCTCTTTGCTTGTCAAGCTCCCACTCACACTTCAGGACCCAACTCAAGTGTTACTTTTCTCAGGGAAGCTTCTGCTGGCTTCCACATGGCTCCCACTGCCCTCTGTTGGTACAGCTACTATAGCAGTTATGACACTGCATTATAATTGCCTGTTCATATGTGTGAGAACCCCATAGAGCTGAGAATGTTCAAATTTTGTCATCACTACAGGCACACAGCAGACCCAAGACCTTATTGAGAAAACATAACTCCACACTGACGAGCCTTTCAACTCATAGTAATCTAGCAGGAATAGGAAGCAGATTGTGCAAACATGCACAATTAGAAAACCAAATTATACATCACTGGAGATTTGTAAAGAGAATCATTGTCAATCACTGCTCTCCTTCTCAAATGAGATAACAATAAATACCTCCACAGCTCAGAAGTGCTGGGGGAATATACTGTAAAATGTACATTTGATATCAATTAGGAAAGAATGTAATGTGCAGGGATTTTACACCTGAAAATGATTTTGGAGACCACTTCCTTCTCTTTCACAGGAAGACCTCTCCACTGTGATAACCGAACACAAACAACAGGCACTGTTTTCCAACTGTGAATACCAATGCGTCACATCATTATGTTATTTTCAAATCACTACACAGAGTGATTTGAGGGTCCTATGTTTTCCAGCCTGTGGTTTGGCAGGCATGAGCTTACAACCTTAGGAAAGAGCAGGCTACCTTTACCAATGTGTTGCTGCGTGTAGAATCACTGTTATTTGAACAGCATCCCAGTAAAAGAGATAAAGGTTTTATATGCCTTCAGAGAAGCAATGCAATGTGACTTAAGGTAACAGGCCTAAGTTATGAGTGGGCATGATCAATGCCACCCCTGATGGATGCCTGCCCTGTGAGACCTTTAAGAAACACAGCAGGACTGTGAGAAACGCCATGGAGGCGTGAGCACCAAAGTGAAAGATGGAGCTTTCCCACTCAGGCTATCAGCATTAGGTCCTGCTGTGCTAATGTAGAGCCGTAAAACCCAGGTTTGAACCACTGTGGAGAGGATGGTTTTCAGCAGTCATCATTCATACATAGGTAATTACCTTTCTTCTCCCTTCATTGTCCTGCTGCTTCTGCAGAAGCTCAGGGTGGAGGCAGGTCATCCACTTCCCACTGTGATGTACTGTGTTGTCCACTCTTGCCTCTCTGCACTGCCAAAGGCCACCCTTACTGTTCCAGATGAGAGATCTTTCTGTAATCATGGTGATTGGTGAAGCAATATGATCATTAGCCAGTGCATAATCCTAGACAAATAAGCTTGATGACACACATAGTCACAAAAGTTGTGGGCTCTTTCAGTTCACAATACAAGAAGCTATCCTGCTATGCTTCTTTGAAAGACTTTTAAAATAATTTTCAAACAGCATTGCAGATAGTTGTCAAAAACAAGTAAGCTGCCAACATCCTTTTGGAGACAACTGTGAATGCAGCATGGTATAGTGGAAAAACTTTAGAGTCAGCAATCCCACTTGGCCCCTTGTTAAACCCATGACTTTTGATCAAGTTATTAATGACTCAGGCCCTGGTTTCCTCATCTGTAAAACAAAGGTACTAATGTCTACTTCCTCGGGCCATTGTGAAGGTAATATACGTAGGTTTTTGGCACAAGGTCAGCACACAACAAATAAGAGCTTTCAACGTGACTCATTATGTTGTGATTATTACCTTCCTCTTCTTTCTCCAAATTTATAGCTACATCTAACAAACCATGTTCTCTTACATATCAGACACATCTGAGTGTGTTTGTAGAAGCAGTTCTGGGAATTGTCCTAAACTTAAATTTTAGTCAAATCTTTTAAATAATACCAAATTTTGTATACCTTGATTTTGCAATATTAAGATACCATCCTACTTTCCTCACAATGTAGATGGTAAAAAATAAACCCCTAGACCATAAGGTAGAAGGGAAGAAGACAGACTCTTCCAATGGCTAACTGGATGACATCAGAAAGTTCTGTTAGGGTTGGCCCAGTAGTTCGGTGGTTAAGTTCACACATTCTGCTTCAGCGGCCCAGGGTTCACCAGTTTGGATCCTGGTCACAGACTCATCAAGCCATGCTGAGGTGGCATCCCACATAGAAGAACTAGAAGGACCTACAACTAGGATGTACAACTATGTACTGGGGGCTTTGGGGAGAAAAAATTTTAAAAAGAGGAAGATTGGCGACAGATGTTAGCTCAGGGCCAATCTTCCTCAAAAAAAAAGTTCTGTTAGTGCCATCAAACAGAGAGACCCAGAATAGGGGTTGGAGCAAAAGCAATGCTGGAAAAGCTCTTGGACTTTTCTTATATTATGATGTAAGCAATATAATGGAGACATTATATCACCAAAACTTGTTGTGCAGTCACTAAGTGCCAGGTGTCATTCTAGGCACTGGGAATAAAGTAATTAACAGAATCAAGTTCCCGCCCTTATAGATCTTACCCTCTAGTTGAGGGAAAGAGACAATGAATGAACAAACACACAGATCTGTGAAGATAAGTGCTACAAAGAGAAGTAAAAGTTGTTAAATGCGGCAAGGAATTTCAGCTGTTGGCAGGAGAGGCATTGCCATTTTAAGATGACCATTAAGAATACTATTCAGCCATAAAAAGGAAACCCTGTCATTTGCAACAGCGTGGTTGGACCTTGAGGGCGTTATGCTAAGTGAAATAAGTCAGACAGAGAAAGACAAATACTGTATGATCTCATTTATATGTAGAATCTAAAAACAAAACAAACAAGGGGCCGCCCGGTGGCACAGCGGTTTAGTCCCCGCTTGGCAGCCCGGGGTTCGCGAGTTCGGATCCCGGGCACCCGCCGACGCACTGCCTGTCAGCCATGCCGTGACGGCGTCCCATATAAAGTGGAGGAAGATGAGCACGGATGTTAGCCCAGGGCCAGTCTTCCTCAGCAAAAAGAGGAGGATTGGCAACGGATGTTAGCTCAGGGCTGGTCTTCCCCACAAAAAGAAAAAATAAATAAAAAATAAAAACAAAACAAGCAAACTCATAGAAAAAGAGATCAGATTTGCGGTTACCAGAGGCAGGAGGTGGGGGGTGGGGGAATTGGATGAAAGGGCTCAAAAGGTATAAACTTCCAGTTATAAGATAAATACTGGAGATGTAATGTACAACATGATGACTATAGATAATACTGCTGCAAAGTATATTTGGAAGATCCTAAGAGTTCTCATCACAAAGAAAAAAACATTTTCTCTTTTTTTTTTTGTATCTATGAGATGATGCATGTTAACGAAACTTATTGTGGTAATCATTTCACAATATATGTAAGCCAAGTCACTACGTTGTACACCTTAAACTCATATAGTGCTGTATGTCAATTGTATCTCCATAAAACTGGAAAAAAATATGACCATTAAAATGGTCAAGGAAAGTCTCACTAAAAGTTGATACTTGAGCAGAGACCTAAAGGAAGTAAAGGAACAAGCCAAGTGGATATCTGGGGGAAGAGGGTATCAGGCATAGGAAATAGCAAATACCTTTGGAAAATTTTGAACAGAAGAATAACATATGACTTACATTTTTAAAAATCCCTCTGAATGCTATATTGAGGGTAGATTTCATGTAAGGTGAGAAACAAGGAGACCAGTTAGGAAGCTAATCCAGGAGACAGAGGAGATGGGTCACGACCCAAGGTAGTAGTGGGAAAGGTGTCAAGAAGTACATGAAGTCTGAATGTATTTTGAAGGGACAGCCAAGACAATTTTCTAATGGATTGGATGCATGCTGTGAGAAAGTAAAGGGTAATGCTAACATCATGCTTGAGTGTCTGAAAGAGTGAAGATGCCATTTACTGAGTTGAGGAAGATTGAGAAAGGAGTAGATTTGGGGGGAAGGTAAAGAGTTTTATTTTAGAAATGTAAGTTTAAAAGGCCTATTAGACACCCAAGTGGGAATATTGAGGAGGCAGTTGGCTGTTCAAGTCTAAAGTCTAGGGAAAGCTCTGGGATGTAGATATAGATTTGGGAGTCATTAGTTTTTAGATATTTAAAGCCATGGAGCTAAATGAGACCACGTTGGGAGTGAATAGAGAATGGCAAGAAGAGAGATTTGAGGACTCAAACTTTGTTAATTAGCAAAAGCAGAATGAAACAGAAGTATGATATAATCAGAATTTCCCTAAATCCTATGTGTAAAGGAGGTCCCAGAATTTCTGCATGCTCTGGGACAGACATGGAGAGTAGTTGATAACGCTGGCTGGTGAACCTGTAAGGAAACGTGGCTGTTCTGGGAACAAGTGGTCCCCAGGTGAGAGCTACAGCAAGATACCAGGGAGGTACTCAGTCCAAGCAAGGAGGTAGAGGACTGACTCCTTAGGCTCTGGCTCCACCAGGATCTGACTCAACCAAGAAAGAAAATCCCCTGAGTTCATGAGCTACAGACTTAACTATCAGATGCCAGTAGGACACCACCAGCCAGAGGAAACATGTCTTTGCCTGGGTCTAGAGGAGCCAAGAAGATGCTACAAAGACGTAGGCATTTAGCTCTGGGACTGCTCCTCTTGCCTGCCTCCATGTGGTCACAAAAGCCCCTCCCTCAGTCCCAGATCCATATTGGACAGAAGCTGAAATGGAAGGAGCATAAAAACAGAGATTTATCCAAAAGAGACTGAATTATATATCAAAGGCTATTTAAATTTAGGATTCACCTGATTTTACTGAATTGGACTAAATTTAGTATCCTCTTCCCTCCGCTAAGGGAGGGCTTCTTAAGATTAGATGAATTATGAAAAGTACAAAAGCTGTACTTTGCATATCTGAATGTGGCATGTAAATTTACAATCTCAGAAATTTATAGAAAGCATCTTGTCAACTGTGACGTAGTTGGTTTGAGAAGTGTAGGAGTCGGGGGGAGGCGTACCTAGAGAAGCCCCAGAAGTATCAGGAGATTGGAACCCAGAACACACATTTTCAGAAGTTACTATGAGCCAGTGACTAGGTAAAACTACTAATACGTAAATTAGATTTCAGTGCATGGGGAGATAATGGAACTGAAGAGGAAATAGTAAATATCTCAGGGAATTAACAGAGTCATATCAAATATTATAAATTATATGTTGTGCTTAGGACGATTCTTTAAGAAGCAGAAACTGATTTTCAGACATCCAATGAGTCCTTCTGGATCAGCTTGACACCATGTCACAGCAAGTCTCCCAGCATTCCCACATGGTAGGAAAGAAGGGCTCTGCCAAATGTACCATCTCTTCCTGATATACTAATGGAGCCATGAGTCAAAGGGTGGTATGGTGGTCAGTCTCTTCTGCTTCCCTGCTACAGTGTTGCCCTGTGCTGGGGCAATGCACAAGAATATGCTGATGGGACTCTGGCTTGAAGGCTTTTCACCACCAGTGGGTTTGCACTGTTATTTAACACTCACTTTAACCCTTTTAGGAATAGAAACGTTACATACATGTGAAGCTTTGAATCAGTCCCACCTACCACACACACACACTCATCCCTCACTTTTGCTCATTCATTCATTTACAATTTCATTCAACAAATACTGAGCACCTACTCTGTTTCATACAATCACAAGGATGTCAGGTTCTAAGAATAGAAAGATGCCTAGAATCTTCCTGAAGCTGTTCACAGTTTAGTAAGAAGATTCAGACACATGAACCACTAAACATAATGCATCCAAGTGTGAAGGGGACACAAATGAAAGAACAGCTCCCTCATCTGCTTCATGTCCTGCCTTACTGAGGACCAAGTCTTGACAACTTTGATTTTATCCATCAGCCTGTCCACATCCTTGTCACCACCTCCAAATTTTCATTTTCATCCATATTCTATTCTTTGCTATTAAAACCAGCTTGTTTTCTCAATTTCCTTACTTTTGCCAGGGCTATGACCATTCTACAAGTCACACAGAATCAAATGCTTTGGGTACTCTTCAACCTTACTTATCTTTCAGGGTTTTTAATCAAATTCAAACTAATCAAAGCCTCATAGGCCAAATTAGCAGAAAATTGAGGGTCTATTCTCCCTTGGGAATTATCCAAGAACCATGGGAACTTAGTCCAAAAGAATGTAAACCCTGAGCTGGCACCCAGCCTGCTGACAGCAGCACAGAAGACCTAGACATCATAACACCTAACCAGGCAACTGGCAGCGTGCAGCAGAGATAACTGGATCCCATTTCCAGGGTGAGCGGTCCACAGATGGTATGGAATCCTCCTCCCCTCAGCCCAACATTTAATGTTCAGGCCCAACTATCAGCTCACAGTCAGCAACACATAGAGCCCTAGTTTTTCTAAAACGAGACGGATATGGTGTAGTGGTTGATGTAAGGCATAGCCTAGATCTCCCCTTTCTGGATCGAATGTACTGATTTCTCCAGCTGCCCAGAGGGTAGCCTGCTGATGGCTCACAGCTGAGTCCCCACCCAGGAAGCAAATTTCCTCTTTTTTAGTGTATTCACCTTCCCCTGAGGTAACTCACACTCAAGGATGGTTTGACCAGGGAGGGATATGCAAAGACCCAGCCTCCTGGTCTAAATTCGTGACAACTCTGAAGGGGCATCTCAGTTTCTGAAACCCTCAAGGTGAACTGCATTACAGTTCGACTTCTCCCTCTGCCAGTCCTGTTAACCCTGTTCTTTAAAGGTGTTGTACCTGGGATCTCTCCCCACTAAGACACCTCAACACAAATCTCCATCTCAGAGTTTCCTGGGAAAACCAACCCTGACTGACGATCTTTTGACTTTAAAAAAGTCAACTTACCCATTTTTTCTTCCCCAACCTCATCTTCCATTGCCTAGATTCTGTGTTGGATTGGACTCCCTCTCTGGCAATAAAAGCTTTTCCATTCAGTGCTTAATCTTTGGTCTGTTAATCTTTCTTTTGCCTTTATTAGGAGGCTGTTCTACCTCCAAATGCTTCAGAGAGACAGAATAAAGAATCTAACCAGTCCACTGTCCCCAGCTGCTTTTACTTCTCTCTCCTCCACGTGTTGTCCCTGTTAAAACCTGATCCTGAACCTTCAGTAATTCCATCCCTGTCCACTGCTGGGCTCGAAGCTCTCGTTGGTTCTCCATACTTTAGCTTTGTAATTTACTCTCACATGTTCAGATCCAGCTATCAGAGGGAGCCGCTGTGCCAGGATGGCTGGGACCTGGCTGGCTTGTAGGTACAGTCCCTGGCTGCCCAAAACAAGCCTGTTCTGGTTATAATCCCAGCCGAGACACTAAGGCCAAGACTGCCCCACCTGCCACGGAGACTTTCCTCTTAGGGCTCTGTTTTTGCCTTTCAGCCTCATCAGGAGCTTCTCAACTCAGTAGAGAAGAAACATTACAACATTAATTTCAGACATTTCAGAAGTAAAGGATTTGAGGGTCTTAAATGCACTTCTTCGGGAGGCTTCAAGGACCTATATCAGTTTGCCTATTCCCTACCCAAGAATTTAGAAGAGTATTAGTGAGACAAGAGCCTATTTATCTACACTTGCATAACAGGGCCCTGCCCATGACTCTAGAAACAACAACTTTGGAATGAAATCCTCTTTATTTAAAAACAGTTGTAAAGTCCATCAAATCAAGCAGCCTATTACATTACTAAATCCTGAATTCTGGCTAATAACCAAAGCTTTAAATGACAAATAATAAATCCCTTAATCCATTGCTTATGCTTAATTTCAATTTTTAATTTAAGTTATGCTCTTAGTTTTCTTAGGGAGTTTCTGGCAGAAAATGTGGGCTGAACTTTTTTCCTCTGGTGAAAAATGAAGGATTTACAGAATACAAACACAATTTAACTGAGTAATAGACACTAATGGTCTAAAATAAACTCATGATCCCTTCTGCTAACAATTACCTTGTTTGTTTGACTTGTAAACAACAGTTCATGCACATGTTTACTATTGTTCCCAGGGACTTGGCCTGAGTTTTCCATTTTAGATCACTAAATAAACACACAGAGAACAATAAGGAAGGAGGGAAGGAAGATACGGTAATAGATTATTTTTGTTGCAGTTTTCTCTTTTGAGACAAGAGACTGAATTCCATATCCTACCTCAACCCCATAAATTTGAACTTTTCTTGCTTTCTCCATGTTGATGAATAGAACCATTTATTCTAAGCAGGAGACCCAGCTATTATTCTAGCCATCTCTTCCACATATTAAATCTTCCACCGAGCCCTGTATATGCCACATTCTACAGGGCTCTTAATCCTTTGCCTCCTCTCAACTCCTACTTCCATTTCCTTCCTTCAGGCCCTCCCTCTTTCTCAGTCTCTTAGATTCTTGTGGTTATTTCCAAACTGGCTTCCCTGCCACACTAATCTAATCCACCTCGAAGTTTTCCTCTATTTTGCCATTAACCTGATTTTCCAAAATTCAGATTTGATCAAATCACGTATTCCCTTATCTTTGTATAATCTTTCAGTGGCTCCATATTGACCAGAACAAAATCCTCACCCTTAACTGTCCTCACCTGATATTACTCACCTCTCTGCTCTCATTTCTTGAAAATTTCCATCTCATGTTCTAGCCCCGCTGAACTCCTTATGGTTCTTTGAATACTCTGTCCTCTCTTCACTCTGTGCCCTTCCCAATCCTCAACCTCTGATTGAATGTTCAAGTGATACCTCCTTTATAATATACTCCAATCTCTAACCCTTCAGGGTGAATACTTTCCTTCTGTATATTACCAAAGTAGCCTGTTATACTCCATTGGTTACATTATTTACATTACATAGCTATTAGCTAGTTGTACTTCTGTCTTTGTCTTTAGGTTCTGACATCCTTAAGGATAGGGGCAAAGTTTTGGTTTTTGACCCCCCAGTGCTTAGACAAATTTAATAATTTCTAAGTAAAAATTTATAGAATAAATTAATGAATGAATGAATGCAACAAGAATACAATAAGAAGCCTAGGTTTATATTACTCACTGCCATCTAATATATTGCCATTTCATTCAACAGAGAACTTGGAACAATTGTGAAAAAGGTGTTGCCATAAAAAGCTTCACATTGAAGATGTATACATACATGTTCTTGCAGGCACACACATACTCATCTACAAATAGACTCTCAACTGGGAAAATAAATTAAATAGACTATCAACATATAGTAGGAGCATATCAGTTAGAAACTTAATTTGTCTGCTGGTTACAAGTACTCCTGTGGCATGAACAAGTAAAGGTTTATTGTTCTAAAGAAATGAAGTTTGAAGGCAGACTGTCCAGGGCTAGGACACTAGCAGCTCCACAAAATCATCAGGGAACTAAGCTTTTCCTATTTTCTGCTCCACCGTACATGACTTCCAGCCACGACCTCAGCTCAGGGAGCAAGATAGCAGCTAGAGCTGCTGCTTCCATCACATCCACATTCTTTTTGGGTTTTTTGGTGAGGAAGATTAGCCCTGACCTAACATCCATTGCCAATCCTCCTCTTTTTGCTGAGGAAGATTGGCCCTGGGCTAACATCCATGCCCATCTTCCTCTACTTTATATGGGACGCCGCCAGAGCATGGCTCGACAAGCAGTGTGTTGGTCCACACCCAGGATCCGAACCTGTGAACCCCAGGCTGCCAAAGCAGAGCACTTGAACTTAACTGCTACACAACGAGGCCTGACCCCATCACATCCACATTCTAGGCAGCAAGAAGAAGAAAGGGAAGGAGTGTTTGCTCCCTCCTTTTGAAGGCATCTTCCCAAATGTCCCACTCAACATTTAAACTTACATCTCACTAGCCAGACTGTAATAACATAATATTTAGATGTGAGGGAAGATAAATAGAAAATATAGTTTGTCATTCAGGCATATTGCCCTGGATGTCTATTTTGCATCACTTGTGTTAGGAAATATTCATTAATATGCTTATTGTTCTACTTTTATTACCCATTTAATGCTCACAATAACCTTATGAGATAGTTATCTGATTGTCTCCATTTTTATAGATGAACTTAGGCATCAGATACAAAAAGTGAAGTAATTTCCCCTAGGTCACACAGCTGATAAATGTTAGAAATATGGATGTAGGTATGTACCCAGGAAAGGCATTTAAGAAATTCTAGTTCCTTGGCTAAAGGGTTCCTCATTTCTTATTTAAAGACTGTGTTTATTAACTGACCAAATATTTACTGAACACTTACTATTTTCCAGATAATATGTTAGGTTCAGGGGAATGAATCAACGAACAAGACAGATAAGGTCCCTGCCCACATAGAGGTTACGTTTCAAGGGCAGACAAGAAAGACTAAATAAACACATAAAAAGATTACAGATTATGAACAGTACTACAAATGAGTAATTTAAAGGATTTGACATGAAGTGTATCAGTCAGGATAGGCTAGGAAGTTATGCTACAGAACAAATAAACTGCCTCTACTTGTACACTGTGGGTCAGCAGGGAGCTCTGCTCCTTGTTTGTGGTCAGCTGGGCACAGGCTGAGATAGAGACCATCTCCAAGCTCCACAATCACCTCAGCAAGAAAAGGGTGTTGCAGGTTTCACGCTGGTAATTAAATACTTCCTCCCGGAAGCAGTACATCAACACATGTCACTTCCACTCACACTTCAAGTTGGTCAGCTACGTGTGGAGGGAACTGTGTTCCAGGTATAGAGAACAGAGTAGGAGAATGGCTTGGCCTGATGAAGAGGCAGAAGTGCATCATCTGTCCTGCAGCTGGAGAGTTTGGCAGCTTCACTTTCCTGGGCATCCCTCTAAGTTCACTGATGATACTCTTCGTCCCCAGATTGGATCCACTGATAAGGATTTTGTTTGGGATATGTTTTTATAAACACAGAAAGAGGCAATCATGCCTAGAAGTCCATCTGGTCTGCATTCCTCTCTTTACCAAGAGAGTTTTTGCTTGTACACTGTGAATTTGTCCAATCACAACTCTATAATCTTGGCACCACTGGTCATTTTCTCTCCATAAACCTACCCATGAGAATCTAGAAAAAGCATTCCTCACTCTGTCAACCACTTTTACTGAAATATAGCCCAGAGAATGTCTGTAGTCACAGTGACTGTAGTGTTTCCTAAAGCTACAATGTCAATAAAGTTTTGCTTCATTGTACATAACCTTAATCAGACTCATTGCTCCATTTTGGAGAATATTTTATAATCACCATTCAAAGTTTTCACTGGCAAGATGTATCTATGTTCCTACTACTTTTTTTGGATTCGGTAAGAGGGAAATGATCATCTCATTTCTTGTGGGGCTTAATTGGTCTGTGTCAATAATGTCACTAAATGATTTCGCTACCTGGCGGATTCTTGTAATTTTTTGGAAAATTGTGATAAAATTTGTGGAGCCATCCATCTTCTCCTGGCACCTTTCTGCTCTTTGAGTCTCTAATGGTTTCCATTATTTCTTCCCTTGTGGTATGCCTCTCTAATTTTTCTTTATTGCTCTGTGGTTGCTGGTGCATTGCTGTTTTTGTAAAGAAATTTTGAAACCTGCTATACCCTACAGGTTTTGTTCTGATTTATATTCATTTTTATGAAATGCTACTAAAGCAGAATTAACTTAAACTTGGGCAATTTGAAGCATGCCAAGGTCTGCCTTCTAAAACTGGAATAGAGCCAAGTATTTCATTTAAATAACAGAAGAAAGAGAACAATAATTTCCATGTTCCATTAATGAAATGCCAATGGATTAATTTTGTCCTAAAAAGAACTATTTTGGCTTTTGGCATTTGCAGAAATGACTCTCTTTAGCTGATGTTCCTGGCTCAGTGATATGTTTCAGCCTGAATTAAATACATGTTGTACCAGATACTGCTATTTGCCCACCCAGAAGCTATTCTCCCCTTTCCTTAATAACAGAATGCAGTTACACTCTGGTGGGCAATGTGCCTGTCTAGGAACTACATTTCCCAGCATGCTTTGCTTCTAGAATAGCCATGTAACCCAATTTTGGTCAGTGGGAAGTAAGTGGTAGTCACTGGACAGGGCTTCTAGGAAAGCTACTTAAGGAGTAGGCTCACTTAGATGCCTTACATGTTTGCCCTTGATCTTTCCCCTTCTTCCTGAGATGAATAAAAGAACTACTTTATTTCACTCACTGTTTTTAAAATTTATGTTACTCAGAATTCAAAGATCAATTTGAGAAGAATTGACATCTTAACAACATTGAGTTTTCCAATCCATAAACCTAGAATCTCTTTGTTTATTTGGATCCTTAATTTCCATCAGCAATGTTTTGTACCTTATAGTGTACTCACCTGGTACATATATTTGGTAAATTGATTTCTAAGTATTTTATTCTTTTTGACACTATAATGAATGGAATTGTTTTCTTAATTTCAATTTTGGATAGTTTATTGAAGGATATAGAAATATAGTTGATTTTGGTAAATGAATCTGCTAATATGGGGTATTATATTAATTGATTTTCAGATGTTAAACCAACTATGGTGGACATAACCTTATGTGATCCCCAGGATCCCCACATCCAAATGTTCATTACAATCCCAATCATAGCCTTGTGTGATTTCCTTCCTTGGTGTGTGGTCAAATCTGTGACTTGCTTCTGACAAATGGAATATGGTAAATATGACTCAGTGTACACAATTACATGATTACATAAGATTGTAATGCCTGTCTTGCTGGAGTCTCTCTACCCATTGATGGCATTGAAGAAGCAAGGGGCTACACTGAGGAACTTCACGTGGCAAGGAAATGCAGCCAGCTTCCAGGAGCTTAGGGTGGTCTCCTTCCAGCAAACAGAAAGTAACTGAAGCCCTCAGCCCTACAGCCATAAAGAACTGACAAAAATCTGAGTGAGCTTATAGGAAGATTCATCCTCAGTTGAGCCTCAGATGAAACTGCAGCCCCAGATGATGTTTTGATCACAGCTTTGTGGGATACTAAGCTGAGGACCCAGAGTAAGCTGTGCCTTGGCTCCTGACCCACAAAACCTATGAGATAATAAATAAAATCGTGAGAAAATTACAACAATCTATGTGTTGTTTTAAATTGCTAAATTTGTGGTGATATTGTTCATCATGGTGTATAATCCTTTTAATATGTTTCTGGATTCCACTTGCTAATACTTTGCTGAATATTTTTGTGCCTATGTTCACGAGTGATACTGGTCTTCAGTTTTCTTGTGATGTCTAGTTTGGTTTTGTTATCAAGGTAATACCAGCCTTAAGGAATAAGTTGGGAAGTTTCTTCTCCTCTATTTTCTGAACTTCCAAAGCATGAGTGTGATTTATTCTTTAAGTGTTTGACATAATTCACCAGTGAAACACCATCTAGGCTTCAGCTTATCTTTGTGCAAAGATTTGTGATTAGTAATTTTTTGCTATAGATGTTTTGGATTTTCTATTTTATTTTGAGACAATTTCAGTAATTTGTATCTTTCTAGAAATTTGTCTAGAAACTCATCTAAGTTATCAAATTTATTGACATGAAATTCTTCCTAACACTACTTTATAGTTCTTTTAATTTTTGTGAGGTCAGTAATGATGCCTCCAGTTTCGTTTCTGAACTTGGAAATCTGTGTCTCCTTTTATTTCTTGGTGAGTCTTGCTAAAGTTTTGTCAATTTTGTTAATATTTCCAGGGAATCAACTTTTGGTTTAATTGATTTTCTCCATTGTTTTTCTGTTTTATATTTCATTAATTTCTACTCACATCTGTATTATTTCCTTCCTTTTGCTTGCTTTGAGTTTCATTTGCTCTTCTTTTTCTAGTTTCCTAAGGCAGAAGTTTAGGTCATTGTTTTGAGATTTTTATTCTTTTCTAACATAGGTCTTTAAATTTCCCTCTAATCACTATTTTAGCTGCATCTCATAAATTGATATGTTGTGTTTTCATTTCTACTCAGTTAAAAATATTTTTTGATTCTCTAATGATTTATTCTTTGATTATTTAAAGGTGTATTGTTTAGTTTTCAAATAATTTGGATTTCACAGATTTCCTTCCGGTATATATTTCTAGTTTAATCCCATTGTAGTCAAAGAATACACTTCATATATTTGAAAACCTTTTATATGTATTGACATTTATTTTATTGCCTAGCTTGTGGTCTAACTTGGAGAATATTCTGTATATGTTTCAAATCAAACCCCTGTAGTGAGCTTTTCATCCTGGTTATTTCACTTTTCAACTCCTGAATTTCTATTTGGTCCTTTTTAAAATACTATATCTCTTTTGGGGCCGGCCCAGTGGTGCAGCGGTTTAGTTCGCGCTTGGCAGCCTGGGGTTCATGGGTTCGGATCCCAGGTGCCGGCCGACGCACAGCTTGTCAGCCATGCTGTGGCAGTGTCCCATATAAAGTAGAGGAAGGTGGGCACGATGTTAGCCCAGGGCCAGTCTTCCTCAGAAAAAAGAGGAGGATTAGCAACGGATGTTAGCTCAGGGCTGGTCTTCCTCAGGAAAAAAAAATAAAAATAAATAAATTTTAAAAATAATATATCTCTCTATTACGTATTTGATGACTCATATTTATTTAATTCTTAACAATGCCTTCCTTTAATTATTTGAACATATTTATTATATCTGCTTTGAAGTCTTTGTCTACTAAGTTTAACACCAGGGGAAATTCAGAAACAATTTTTATTTTCTCCTTTTTTCCTGGGACACTCTTTCATGTTTCTTTACATGTATCATATTTTGTTGAAAACATGTATCATAGTATTGTTGAAAACAATATTACCTTTGGATAATACTGTAGCAACTCTGGATTCTTACCACACACTGGATGGTTGGTTCTTGCTGCTGTTTTTTGTTTGTTTGTGGGTGACTTGTCTGGACCAAGTCTCTAGAGTCTGTCTCCCTCACAGTGTGTGGCCACTGAAGTCTCTGTTCAGTTTTTTTTTTTTTTAATTCCCTTTTTATTTTTAAGCCTGGCATCCAAGTGGTCACCACTGGGCCAGCCTAGCTTAGCGGTCAACAATGATTGGTCAGAGTTTGTGTTTAAGCACTTAAGCCAGTAAATCTTCCACCCTTAACTAATGGATCGATGTGTGGGTTGAAGAATACATTCAAAATTCAGACAGTTTTTAAGTCTTCTCCGGCTTTTATCTTTCCTGTGTTCGAAGCATCACATTTAGCCAGGGATACATAGGCAGCTAGAGACCTCTCCAGGCTCTCCTGAGCACACATGCAACCTAGTGCATGTTCTCAGCCTTCCAGGCCACCAAGGATATATAGGAGCTTATTAATGTCCACATTTCCCTATTTAATTTCTGACTGGTCTTCAGTCTGCTGCTTGCCCCTAAAAGGATCACAGCCTCAGGCTAGCTGCAATATTAGATGGCCCTGATGCTACCTAAGATTATTATTATTATTATTATTATTATTTTCAAGAATGCCCCTGCACATGGGATTTTTTTTCCAAGTAAAGTCAGGCCTGTCCAGTGGCAAAGCTGCCAGTCCTCGTGGCCTGCTTACTGTTGAACTACTGCACCATGGTGCTGGGGCAGGGAGGGTGAAGATGTGCCATCCTCAGCTAAAATGCCACAGATTCCCACTGTTCTTACCAAGGTGTAGTAGTTTTTCTTGAATAAAGGTTTCTCTTGTATGCCTTTGGTCAACATTCAGAGTCCTGAAATGGTTGTTTGTGCCAATTCTGTTTTGTCACTGCTTTTTGGTGAGAGAATTTACAGAGCTCCTTTCTCAGCCAATCTAGAAGTTGTCTTTTAACTTTTTCCCTTATATTTTTAAAAGTTATTTTTCTGTTTGTGCTATTTGGGGGGAGAATTCCTTCGCTCTATTTTCCAGTGTCTAGCCAAGTCTATTCTTCTTTTCAACCTTTGTTTGGGTTGCTTTGTATGTGGGTGGGGTGTGGTGGTGGGGTGGTGAATGTGTGTGTGTGTTAAATTTCCAATATTTCTCTAGTGGTTTCCCTCCTATGAAGTCTTATTCTAATTTTGTGATGAAATATCCTGTTGAAACTCTCTAGGTGGAATTTTTAACTTCTACTTCCTACACTAACTTTGTTTTGTTGGGGTTTTTGTCTTTTAGTTAATCCATTTGCTGCCTCTTTATTCATACTGAGAGTAGCTGTCTTTTTCAGTAGCAATAACGGTAGTGCCCCACCCCAGGCTCAAGGAGAGGATCCTGCTCGTCACTTATACTCTACAAGTCATGACACAGGCCACCAGCTGCTACCATAAGAGCTGTTCTGAAAGCCGACAGTGCAAGGACTGATCAGACTTTACTGCTGAGGAGCTCCTTGCCGAGGCCCATCTTTACGGATGGAGGCCAGTCATCCAGCAACTTCCTGGGACCACTAGGCATCTTTATTTTCCAAGTATAACTACAGTTAGGAGCTAGACTTCTTTTTAACTGCATAATTAAAATAAAATATACTGCATAATTACACAGGGGGTGATTTTTAGAATAAATGAAATAGTCCGTCTTTGGAACCAGAAATTCTTGTAACATTTTTTAAGTTTTTATATCTTCAAAAAATATTGTGGTTCAGTCTATTTTGGGTTTGATATCATGTAAGTTTGTGACCCATTTTTTAATGGAGTTTTTTGGGGGACATTTCAAGAAACCAATATTCTGTGGAATATATTTTGTAAAATGCTGATATATACAATATATAGATATTACATTCATGATATAAAGAGTGTTACCAAGCATTAAATTAGTACTATTATTGTCAATAGCCCAATTAGATCAAAGGTAACAAAATGTTCATCTGCCAAGAAGAAAAATGACTATGATTTGAGAGAATAATGTCTAGTACAATACCATTGAAATTGATTTACAATTAAAAATTCAAATGTAAATTTTAGGCATAATGGAATGAGGCAGTCTTAAGTCTTAATTTCTCAATGAAAGAAAGAAAGGAATTTATAGATTTACATGACAAAGGTACCTTCTGGTGATACCTAGTAAAATGGCTAACAACTATGAAGTTCCATAGTCTATTTAAATTATTCCTTCATACTTGTTTCAAGATTTCAGAATTCCAGGGGGAAATAAAACTCAATTTCAAAAATAAACTCTGCAGTTTAAGATGAAAGCAGGCAAGCTTTTCTCTTGTGTAGAAAGGGCTATTTCTAAACTGCAGTGAAATTAATCAGTTGGTCAAAGGGCAGCATTGACAGTCAATGCAGGACATTTGTTAAACAAATATCTACGGATGCCTCCTCTATGTGAGACCCCTGACTTCAAGTATCTAACTATCTTATTGGAAAGTTGTAAGAAAACATTCAAGAAAGTTGTAAATGCATTATGAGCCATAGGAGCTCAGGGAAGGGAGTAAGAGCATTTAACTGGAACGAGTAGGAAAATCTTCCTAGAAGAGATAGCATTTGAACTAAATTTTGAATCATGGCATCAAAGAATCAGAGACTCTTAGGTTTGGGGATAGGCAGACTCAGATTCCAGGCAGGCAGCAAAAACAAAAGATGGGAGATAAAGCCAAAACAGTTAGGAGTACTGGGACTGTGGTTAACTAGAGGGGGTATGCCCTGTCTAAACAAAACTGTTCTTAGTAACACCAATTGTTGACAAATGGGGATGCAGGCTCAGTATTACCATATTTTCTGAATTTTTTTCCCTTCAGGTTTCAAGAAAACCTGAAGTTTCAGATTTTTATGTGAATCTTGACAAATCTTGAATCATAAATATTGACAACCAAATCCATCTGTTTTCTAGCATCATGTAGGCCAGATTTGGCCATGAGCTACTGGTTTGCTATCACCACTTTAAGATCATCTGGTTCAACACTTGCTCACTTCAGAATCCTTGGATCTCCTCCATGACTTTTCTACCAAGTGGTCATCCACCCTCTGATTTAACTCCTCCTGCAATGGGAATCTTAATGCCTGGCAAGGCAAGTTGAGTATCAGAACTTTCTTTATTATATTTGTCCCCCAAATTGTCCTAGTTACTCCCAGGTACTACAAAGTTCTTCTGCATAAGGTGCTTAAAGTGTTTGAAACAGTCATTATGTTCCTCATAAATTTTGTCTAGTGCCTTCAACTTTTGCTCAACTGGCATGGTTTCAAGTTTGTCACCATCTTGATCACCCTCATCTGGGTAGATTCAATGATATGTTTTCTTCTGTGCATAACACCCAGAACTAAATGAGGTGGTCCAGGTGAAGAACGAAAATTACCACCCTTGTTCTAGGTATTACAGGTTATGTCAGTCATGTATCAGTGCATGAAACTGAAATCACCTTAGATGTTTTAGTCGAAAGGGACTTACATAATACAAAATCATTAGAATTGCTGAATGAGAGGGAAACAGAGGGTCACTGCTGGGCTTCAAGTATGAGGAACTGCCAAACTTTCCAAAGTGACAGCACCATTTTGCATTCCCACAGCAATGGATGAAGGCTCCTGTTTCTCCACATCTTCAACAACACTTGACATAGTACATCTTTAGTTTCATATGTTATGCTTTTAAAACATTCAAATATGTTTCATGTAGATTCCACCAAAGGAAGAGAGATGAATACCACTATTTCTCTACTACTATTTTTGTGGGAACTGGTCAGTACTGAATTGATTATTTCATTGCCCCTACAAAAACAAGGCAATAACACAAACTTGTTCCCTTTGAAACACAGGGAACTATGCCATTTGAGGTTTTGCCCCATCCAAGAGGCATCCTATGGCTAAAAACTGGCTTATCCAGAGACACAAGGTTTAGCCCCCTGGCTTTAATTTGGGACAATTCTGTTGTCACCACAGCAATGGCGCTCCCTATAGGATTGACTGAGGTTTCAGTTGCAATAGCTTGAAGGTTAGCTTTTCCCTCAGCCCAATCCTGTTCTCGTGTCCTCAGAGATGTATTTCCTGAGAGCATTCTCTAGTAAACCATTTGCACAAAATTTTCCATCATGGAGTTTGTTTGCAAGAACCCAACCTAAGACAGTTAGCCTCTCTGGATCTTAGTCCCACGATCCATTAAAATGAGGATAATAAAACTTTACTTGCAAAGTTACTATGAGTGGATATTTGTTATTCCTCTGAATTCCTTTCTAGGTTTAACAACTTGATAGGAAATAAAAACTGTGTCCTGAGGTAGGAGCTGAAAATGCTAGATAATTATTTTTCTAAACATTTTTTGCAGCAAGAATAGAGCCAAATGAGGTCAGCTTTCCAACATCTTTCTATTCTCTCAAGAAATGGGGATGCAACAGTAGTAGCAGTGGCTGAAATTTCATGGAGAAGAAATGGCAGGAACATTAATGTTGCAAGCGTCTGCCATAAAGTTACATTTTCTAGCATAGAAGTTCATAGTGGTGCACCAAAATCTAGTTTTTGGTAGCAGCTGCTGTGATTTTTCTCCTTGGTTTATGTGGTGTGGGTATTGTTCTAGGAAGTCTTGAGCCTGGTTCTCCAACCCTCCAAATGTCTCTGTGGTACATCCAAAGAGGTAGACCTCCTTTTATAGAATATTTTTCTGCTGAGTCAATCAGAGTTAATATCTGTTGTTTGCAACTAAATACCTGACTGAGGATTAAATGGTGCAATGTGTGTAAAGCATATGACATAATGTGTGAACTAAGCACATGGTAGGTGCTCCATACACTTCAGGTATTATGATTTTATGGCCTTTCTGATGGCTGTGTGGTTTTCAAATCATGGCTTTGGTCACTGTGAGGAGTAACTGAGTTAACAAATAGGAAATATCTAGAACAGTGGCTTGCACATAATAATTACTTAGTACATGTTTGCTATTTACATTATTGTCCTTTAATAATAGGATCATCCATATGTACTAAATTGTTAGCTGAGGCTGGGTATGGGACTGTACCAAGATGGCTTTGTTTTGACAAAGTGTCAGAAGTGGGATCTGAACCCAGCTCTCCCTAGGAAGACCTGATTCCCAAATGTGCAGTGTTCTCTGATTAACTGGTATTCTGGTGCCAAGTCCTGCCATCATTCTCTATCACACATATTTAAAGCTGAAAGCTTTATAAAAAAGAAAATTGATCTCTGTGTTTACTCTCAAGCCACAGCTGTAATGTCATCAGGTGCCATGGAAGAGAGGCAGGTGGTCTCAAAGAGCATTCAGATAAGCATTTGTCAGAAAATTTTATATGCTATCTATGCTCTCAATGTTTCCAGAAAGAGCTGGGAATTTTTAACATTCTTTATTACCACAAGAAAACTTATTTCAAATTTGTTGCAGGAAAGTTTGTAAATCAAAGATTTGGAAGTAGTCTCTTTGATGGCTCATTCCCTAGATTTCACTAAGCAAAACCTTTCTGTTTCTGAGAAAATAATGTATATTTATTTTCACTTCATTGAGACCTGAATTTACACAGACACAAACTTTACCAAGGTCAGGGCCACATGGGTCTTGATCAGAAAACATGATTCATCAGTCTTCATTTTCAATTATGTGAACAGGAAAAAAATCCTCAATTAAAATGGAAAAAAAGAGCCTCTCCAAATTTAATTTCTTTCCCTAACACCCAAGCAGAGGATATGCAGAAAGAAGTGATTTTGAGTGTGTTTACTCTGCTTAGAAGTAAAGAATTTAATAATCAAATGTGTTTTCAGAAATATTAATACATTGAAGTACAAAGTAACTAAAGATTTCAATTATACTTTTAAGTGTAAAATGTTGCATATGCTTTGAGTGAGGTCTGATGATTTTCTCCAACCAAATTAATTTTTGAAATTACTAAGTAATGGGACAGTCTGCTCTGCTTCCATGTTTTTTGTGACGTGACTATCCCTGGGCATGTGACCTGGGCTTTTCTGGTGAATGGTGGTAAGGCTGTTTTATCTAGTGTCCATTATTAAAAAACCCGTGATAGTCACTCATCTAAGGCACATTCAACATCACTATCAATACTAAAGCTGAAATTTGATCTCCATTTGTCCTACTCCCAAGTATCTCCCTATTAATTAAAAACTCAAATAAGGAGTAAAGAGTATAACTTTTATTTTTCTCCACAAACCCCAACACCAAAGACCCTGATGGCATCATTGAACAGCTGAATTAATCAGCCTTAGGTCTATCTCATCTCTAGACTCCTTGTCATGTGAGAATAGTAAGTTCAGCATTTGAAGCTAAAAGCAAGTGAGCTGATGCACATAGTGTTTTTCTCCATCTCTCTCCATGCCCTCCTCACTCTCCCAGGTTTAAAATACCCAACATAGAATTCCATACTATAGCTAATAGCCATTTTTCCCTTTTTCTTTTAAGACAGGCTTATTTTAAGAGTTGGATATGCTCACTAGATATGCATCCTTACTCTTCATTCATTCATTAATGCACTACATCTGAAAAGACGCCAACACTACAACGATTGCTCTTCCAAAGTCACCATGGCTTTCAAGTTGAAAAAAAATTAATATTTCATCTTTCTTCCCCCTCTCAGCTTTTGGCCTTATTGATCACTCTCTGCAAGATCTCTCTGTTATATGCCAAGCGTCCACTCTCTAACAGCTCTGCTCCCACCCCTGTGGAATTTCCCCATCAGTCATCCTCATGCAATCCTCCTCCTCTTCTCGTCCTGTAAATGCTGGCTACTCCATTTCCACTGTCCACGTCTTCTCACTCTGCAGGCCACCCCCTTTTCATTTCCATTCAGAACGGAAGAAAAAACCCACCAAATCTCCCATGACAGATTCAAAGAGATAATTGTTTTGAAAGTACTACCAATTAGGAAAAGTGCTGTATAGAATATCATGTCAGAAACAGAGAATCTTCAACCATATGCATGTTCTTTAGGTTATTTCTTCCCCTGAAGACAAGTGGGAGCACATTTTTGAGGAGAGTGTCCAAGGGGATTCAGACGCTAAACTGATCTATTGGTTTTGCGGAGGGACCCCTTAAGTAAAGGTGTGTGGAGAATCAAGACAGTCATCAAGCTTATTTTGAACGTTTCAGTATGTAAGGATTGTATCATCAGAGGACATTCCAGTCAATTTCACAGGCTAAAGTAATGTGCAAACATATAATAATTCTGAATAAAATATAATCCTGTCCCTAAGTGAATATAGTTCTGAGCTCAAAACCAAGAAAGGGAAATTTCCAGGTACCAGAAAGGAAGAAGAACCTCAAAGCCAGAGAAGCAAGTGACATCAAAGCTGAGACCCTAACAGAGGATTTAGGCCTAACCAGCTACAATGCCCACCCAAGTAAGAGCGTGTATCCCCTCACTTGTGGGGACATGGAACTGAACTCTCTGTGCAAATCCAGCAGGCTTGTAGGGCTGATGCATATATGAAATGGATTCTAGAAGAATCCTGCTTGCCACCCAAGAAAGGAATTTGGACATTTGCTATCAAATCAGGGTCCTGATAGAAAAAATAATTACCTCTGAGTTATTGTAAAATATATCTCTTGAAAAGTAAGCTTACAAATTTAAGCATTCTGCTAAGGTCTGACTTTCACAGCATCAATACACATGGATAAAAGGTCAGAATTAATCTTTCTCTTATGGTACAAAATTAAAGCTTGGTCCAGGCCAGACATAGTCTACAGGTCCTGGGCAGAGGAAAACTCAAAACATTCTGTGAGCACATTCCCACAAATTCACAACTCCAGAGAAGATAATTAGCCTGAACAGGAGATTACAGATCTAAACACAAAGTTATAAAGCACAAAAATAAACTACCATGATAAGAGAATTTGTACCCCAAGACCTAAAGATAGTGAAATTATGTGATAGAGACTTTGACATAAATATCCTGAAAATGTTCAAAGAGACAAAGAAATAAAAATCATCTGAAATGACAGGGCAATATGGAAAAAAGAACAGGCAATTTGAAAATAACAAAATAGAAATTTTATAAATGAAAAATCAAAATAAAAACAAACAGATTAATGAATGAGAAGGAAAATATGAGCCTAACATGAGACAGAGATAAAAATATAAAAGAGAAGTTAAAAGATTGAGAAGATGTAATGAAAAGATTAAAAGGTATGTGTGTGTGTGTATACACACACGGTATACATACTCGCATATACACACGTGCGCGCACGTATATATCGGAGTTTCTGAAGAAGAAAATAGAGAAAATGAAAGAGAAGTGATATTCAAAGAGATAATAGCTAAGAAATTTCCCAAACTGATGGAGAACATGAGTCCTTAGATTGAAGGAACATGCCAAGACTTGAGAGAAAAAATAAAGACAAATCCACACCTGGACGCATGACAGTAAAACAGTAAACACTCAAAGTAATGAAAGCTACTAGAGGGGATAAACCTTGAATGCTAATGAAAATAATGCAAACCAGTGGATTATTCAAAAATCCTCCCTTATAGTTGGGGGTTATATTTAGTATTATATCAGATTATTTCTAATAAATGGGGAATTAAATAATAACTGAAGTTTTACCATGGGTTTACTAACTGGTAGCCAAATCTTGGTTTAATTGCAATCATCCTGCCTCACTGTTTAGCAAAACTTTCTTTGGCCATTAAACCTGTGCTGATGGTGACAGCACCATGAGGTTTTATTTACAAGTCATCTGACAATGTCTCTTAGCCTTGTCCACCATCATCATCCCTCTGTCTCAACTTATTTGATCTTTGGCTAAGAGCTTTCTGAGAGGATGGGGCAATTCAGTGTCTGCCCAATCTTTTAATGGAAAGATTAAAGTTTCCTTTAGGGACCATCACTTGTCGACTTTAGAATCCAACACCCAATACAAGACCGTGTCTGGCCTTTTTCCACTGAACCTATCTTTGATGTTTAACACAAATGATCACTCTCTCCCTTGGTTTCCTTTCTCTCTCTCCAGCTGCTATTTCTCTCTCTGCTGTCTCCTCTTCCGTCAACACCCCTGGCTTCCCTCCTTGACCTGCTTGCCTTGTCACTCCATACACTCTCACATGCTGATCTCATCTACTCGCATGGTGTCAATAGTTCCCAAATTGGTGTTAACAACCCAACTTCACATCAACACCAATAAACCTAAAATAAACTTGTGATCATCTTTCCTTCAAGTCTTCTTCCTTCTTTTTTCTCTATATGAAACCCCTGTTTGGAGAGGGCACCAGGCTCTCTCTCTGTGTATGAACTGAGTTCCAAGGAACTCAAGCTGGAGTAGGGAACCCACCTGAGTACAGTGGGATGGGGGGACCCACAGAAGCACAGCCAAGCCACAGCCATCTGGAGAAGACTGAGAGACAGAGATGTCAGCCAGGTCTGAAGGCCTAGTCCAGGAGGCCACAGGGAGCATCTGAATGGGTATGCACATTCAAGAGGACCACTGCTCAGACAGAGGTGGGGGGTAGTTCCAGAGTTGTTTGGCTAAAAGTGAGAAGGGTCCAAAGTGGGTGCCTTGAATGGCCCTTGAACTTGCTTTTATTGGCCAGAGAGAGTGTGATAATGAGGAAGATGTTCGGCTGCTGAGACAGTAGAGGCTGAGAGGACACCCTCAGCCTCCTAAGTAAGAAACTAGGGGGCCGGCCCGGTGGCATAGTGGTTAAGTTTGTGCACTTCACTTCGGTGGCCCAGGTCCACAGGTTTGGATCCCGGGCACAGACCGACACACCGCTTATCAAGCCACGTTATGGCTACGTCCCATATAAGTTAGAGGAAGATGGGCACGGATGTTAGCCCAGGGCCAATCTTCCTGAGCAAAAAGAGGAGGATTGACAATGGATGTTAGCTCAGGGCTAATCTTCCTCACATACACAAAAACAGAAACTAGGAATTGTCATTGACTTCTTCCTCCCCTTCTATCCAAGTGTCAAATCTATCATCTATATTAATATATTTAAATTCTATCAACTGCCTTACTTCAGGCCTTTCTTTCTCATTTGGCCATTATCATGGTTGGCTATCTAGGTTTGCTACCTCTAATCTTGTCTCCTCTGATCTACCCACCACACTGTTTCCAGCATATTATTTACAAATTCCTACAGGATCATGTCATTTCCATGGTTCAATAATTCAGTGAGTCTGCCTATAACCCATATTACCTTGATGGCACAGTAATGGGACATCAAAAAGTATTTGTGGGAGGAAATATGAACAGAAATGCAGAAAGAAGTATTATATCCAAATTCCTTACCACGGCATATAAGATCCTGCCTCATCTCAAATCTCATTTCCTATCTTCCTCCTCCATGAGGGTTAACCACACAGAATTATTGTTTTCCCCTAAATTAATGATGTTGGCACAAAATAAATGTCAGTTGAATAAAGGTCATTAAATAAGTAGCTGCCTGGGGCCTGAAGCCCTGTGCTCCAGCTATGAAAAAATTTCTATATATAAAAGATCTACCACAGAAAGTCTTCCCGTGGGCTGACTAGCTCCCCCCTCAGCATTGTGCATCCTGCTCTATGGTGCTGGAGGTGTGGGGTAAGCCTCACAACTAGCACAATACAATTATGAGTTGACCATGGTAGGAAGTAGAGAAATACTACTTCTTTTTAGATGAAGAAATGATTATAATTAGAGGAGCTGTGGTTCCTAACTTCTGATTGGGGTTTTGTCTAAAGATATTAGGTGGATACTGTGATATTTTACACCCAAGAATTGGAAACAAACAAACAAATAAACAAAAACTGGTCCTTTCTTTCTTTCCTTTCTCTAAGTTCTTACTATGAAGTTGTCAAACTAGAGGAAACACCTTATTTTTTAATTCCCAGATACTTCCAGAGAACACTGCACAGAATACAAATCCCTGGACACCTCACTGCTTTATTCTCCTTTCACATGATGTTCCTAGGGTGTTAGTATTTCATACAGATTTTTCTCTTGTAATTCATTATTCTTGACATTAGACAACCCTCCCCCTGTGTCTGCCCCATTGACACATAGAATGCAGAGAGGCGAGTGATTTAATTATGTTCTCTTTTGAAAATCTGATGTGGGTAGTGACTTTTATGTTATTGCATAACACAACTATAAAACAAACTTTAGAAATGAACAGACTCAAGTGAACCCCATTACCTCCACTATCAGAAGAGCTAGGTGACCTCAGCAAAGATCCAGATAGCTGGTGGCGGCAGAAACAGATTGCAGGGCCAAGATGTCCTCGGAGAGGGAAAGAGCCCCTTCTCCCTCTATCCTAAGTTACCATTAATTGGACAGAGTTTATACCTTAGTGAAGTAACCTGTTTCCTTTCAAACCCATGACCTTCTTTTGGAAAAAAAATCATCAGTGTCACCTTCATTCCGTGAGACTGACTGACATGCTCCGGCGCCCCAGATCACACAGAAGAGCAGGGGTGGAGTCTTCATCTCTCCTCTCTCCCTCACCTCTCAAGTCCCCTGCTAAGAAGAATGTTCAGATTTGTCACCAATGACTCAGATGAAGAGGACAAGTCCCTGTCCCTGATGACATGGACCTAGGGCAGCAAATGTCCTATTATCCCTGGGGGCCAATTCTACATTCCTCAAATGGGCCTTGTTTCTACCAACCAGCCACCCACCACCAGCTTCCCTCCCCAAACTAGTCTCTGCCATTCTGTTCTCTGCTTCCCCTGATGAGTCCTCCAGGCTTCTGCGGCAGAGCATAAGCAGAAGAATGCTTCACCTAATATGCATTGCCTTGGATTTGGCAATCAGGGCCTTCCTTTTATGTTTGGGAATCAAGGAGGTGAAGAGAAGGAGGGAATAGTTTATGCACATTTCCTGGATAACTTGAAGAATCTGCAAATTTTTAGTTTAAGGAAAGATGCAGAAAAAAAGATTCACATTAGAGGGATATTGAAGAACAGGAAGCTTAATGCTTCCCAACATGGCCTTATTTGTAGGGGAGTCGTGTTTGGAAAAGCAAGCGTTATTTAATATACTTCTCAGAGATTCACCAGAACCTCAGGACACGTGGCGTAGTTGATAATGCTGGTGTAATCAGTGATGAACAGAGTCAAGTCCCATTGAGAGCAGAGGTAGGGAAAATGCTAATGTAATTGCTTTTCGGAACAATACCACCTAAGTGAAAACCCGTATCTTTATTTACAGTCATGCTTCCGCCTCCAGAGCCCAAGAATATAGGCAGATTCTCTGCTGATATAGAAGTGTGCAATTTCCTCCCAACCTGCTTAGAGAGCACTCTGGCTGCTGCAGCTTCCAGCTCCAGGAAATCTGTTTGGACATTGCAGTTCCTGGTTTACAGTTTATGAGCTGTTCTTTTTAGCTGGAAGTGAATAGTGCTCCAAATGCAATCTTGTTCTTTTCACAGAAACACGATGTTAAAGCTTCTCCTGCCTCCTTCTGAGAAAGGAGGGAAGAACCTCCTATGGCCAAGGACACCTGGGGGAAAGATGCAGCTGAGAGGTATATGCCTCAAGGAAATTCCGAAAGAGGGAAGAGAGCCCTGGTGGGCTCCAAGCAGTGTACGTGGAACTGGCAGTGAGTAGGCATTCTCCACCCCGAGCCTTGAAAGAACTCACCCAGCTCCCTCCTACAGCAATTCTCGCCCAGCACCCCGACTTCCTCCGCCACCAGATTCCTCTGCAACCCAGATGGGTTTTGTTTCTAACCTCTATTATGACTGTACCATTGCCTCTCCATGTTTTCTATTTTACCTAATTTGTCTATATCAGTGCTGTCCGTTTGACACTGAAACTATTTTATTCATTCTTGCATTCAATTTTTTTTCATAAGTAATAGTCATTCAGAAAGCTGGACTATAATGTTTTCAAAGGCAAATCTCTGCTATGTTTTGCTTTCTGTAGCTCCCTGGCCAGGTCAGGCTGGCTTGATGCAGTGGTCTGCTGGTAAATTCACTCTCTGGAGGAGGGGTGGGGGAAGCCCTGATTCATAGCATGTGCTGATCTCTGTGGTTTAAGTAGCCCCACCATAGCTAGATTGAAGCAACCAGTGTGATGTCCCTGAATGCGGAATTGGGAAGAGTTGTGCACAATCAGCTCTCATAAGCTAGTACAAGCTGGCTAGAGCATACCATGTCTCATGGATGCCCCACGTACAGGCTTCCTGAGATTAAATTATTCTATTATAGAAATGTAAGGGATTCAAATTCTAGGTGCTTTCCCAAACTTGAGTAAAAAATTTTCCCCCCTTTCTTCATCCTCAACCTTTTTTTGTATGGAGGGCAGGATGGAAATGGAAGGGAGAGAGGTTAACCATAATAATGAAAGGAATGTAAAATTCGACTACTTTTATTTTGCTTTTTTCTGTCAGGAATACACTTTCTTTGTGGTAGAGCTGAGTTGATAGAATGATAGAATATCCTTCCCTCAACTCCCCTGCCCTGCTCCCACTAATTCTATTTCACCTTCCCATTTTAACTCCAATCAGGCTGACTACGGTACTTTGAAGACAGCCATGAATGTGTGGACATTCCTCCCACTGAAAGGTGGGGTCTATATCCCTTCTTTATAACTTCTTAACCACAGTATATGGTAGAAGTGATGCTGTGCAAGTTTCTGAGCCTGAGCCAAAGAGAATAGCAGGTCCCATTTCCTGGCTCTGGGAAGTACTTGCTCTTAAACCCACCTCCCATGATATGAGGAAGCCCAAGCAGTCCCCTGGATAAATTTGTGTAAAAGGAACCAAGGCCCCTGCCTAACTGGCAGCCTCTAGTGACTGAACTCTCATTCAGTAGCCAGCACCTACCTGCCAATCATGTGAGTGAGTCCTCTTGGAAGCAGATTCTCCAGCCCCAGCTGAACTGTTCCAGCTGATGCCACATGGAGCAGAGATGAGCTATCCCCAAGACATCTTGACCAATTCACACATTCATGTGCAAAGAGAATGATTATTGCTGTTTTAAGCCACTAAATATCGGGATGGTGTGTTATGCAGCAATGGATAACCAGAATATTGACCAACATCTCTTTCTCTCTCTCTCTCTTACCTTCCACCTCACCATAATTAGCACATGAAATATTGTCTGTCTGGAATGCACCTCTTCCCCTTCCCACTCATCTTCCAGTTCTAATGTCAGTGAGACATCTCGAGTGTCACTTCCTCCTCCTCCCCAGCCCTTCCCCCCACCCCATCTGAGTTAAGTATCCTTGTTCTCTGTTCTGTAACATGGTGTGAATCACTTACCATGTTGTTCAGATCTATACCTCTTATCTGAAAACTTTGGGGCCAAATGTGTTTTGGGACTTGCAATTTTTCATACATTAGAAAAGTAATGTGGTACATACATTGGATATTATATAAAATTTGCAACGGAGTCTACAGCAGCACCTTATAATCAAGTACAGTAATATTGCAGCAGTGAAATATACAAATATTCACATTAAGTGGGATAAATAAAAACTATAAATAGGAAAGATAAATAGGCTTTAAGAATTGAGGATGAGACATTGTAGACCAGTGGTCTAGATTCTAGACTGATCATCTGTCTCTTCCACTGGGCACTGAATTCTTTGAGGACAAGGCACATGCTTTTCATGCTGTAGCTCCTCTGCCTGGCACATTGTAAGTTCCCAAAAGTATGCTGACTTCATCACACACTCAAACACACACACACACATACCACCACCACCACCACTGGGGTTATTGACACAGCCTGTAGTTCTGGAACCATGTTTGTTTCTGGAAAATCTGCTAAACCAGAACACACCTTGTATCTCTTGCCTTGGACTTATTTGGATCAATGGTCTGAGCCAACAGTTCTCTGGTTAATTTTAATAATATTTGGTAATGGGGTTGGAATTGAGAAAGGAAATAAGATTGTCATAAAATACTGAGTAATAAGATGGAAATCTAAACCACTAGAAAATATAATCCAGGATATGTCTAAGGATGTAGTAGCTCTGTTTCACATTCCATATGCTACTTAAACTTCATTTGGTAATCATGGACTAGACAATGATTTGAAATCAATAACTATGTTCCATTTAAATTTGTGCCTTTATAAGTAGACAAAAATATCATTGGAAAGGCACTGGATAATTCTTTCAAAGTATTTAGATGATGAAACAAATGACTTCATTACCCATCTCTAACTCTTCTGCTCAGTTTATGATATGCATCATCTTAGTATTTAATTGAAGATAATGAATTTTTACCACTTGAGAATGAATCATTGCAACACTCAAGTCCTAGAATGTGCAAGATCATCAAATGCTTAGATATGTCTTATTTATTCATCAAAGAGTATTCCATTTCCATATAATAGATATTCAAATTGTTTAGTGACAACCAAAGCTGTGTCAAACTTTTAATTCATCTTTTTGAATTATTTGAAGTACAAACAAGAGGTGAAAGAATAAGAATGAAGGATTTATAGATCCTGCCAAATTCCATTTATGTCTGAGTAAATTTGAAGAATTAAATATAAGGAGGGACAGTGCACATGACCATAATTTAAAAGAAGGTTCCATTTGAGCTTCTTCTGACATAGGGCAGATCACGGAGCTAGGTTTCTTTTTGCAATCTTTATGGAAATTGTCAAAATCACTCATAGTCCATGCCTGGCTTGCAAAATTAGGTTAATTAATCAGCATCCCTGACACATTGTCAGTTTCAGATACTAATAAATTAAATTGGGGGGCTTGATAGAGCTTTGGATTTCATTACAATCATATAAAGCTCAAGTGGCTTTTTTATGATTTAGGAATAACTTTTTAATTTATACCAAACAGCTGTCTATGAGCAGTCTCATTTTTCTATACCAGTTGAATATTCAGGGTTTTAGTTTAGTTCAATAAAAAAACAAATCAATCCTGGAAATGGTTTCTATAAAATCGTGAGCACCAAATCTCAGGCCTACATCTTTCTAAAATGAGAACAGGGTGTAAATAAAAGTTCACACACAAAGAGAGTTTGTAGTGAGATTTAAAGCGTCCATCCCACTCTGTGCTAGATGCTGTGCCAGACATAAAGCATGATTTCTATCCCTAGGAACCTTTGTGCTTGAATAAGTTTATGTCATTTCTTCCTTTTTCTGTATCATTTCATTTTACTTATAGATTTCTCTTTGTAGGATTTCAGAAAACACTTTGAGATAGAGAGAATTTGAGGAACCACAGAATCAGGGTTGGTTATTATTCTAGAAGTTATAATCTGAAGCTGTTAATTTTCATATTTAAATTATTCTAGAAGGAGGAACTACTTGTGTGACCAAATATAACTGTTTACTAGCTAGGCCCACTGTTCTTCACCTCCAGGGCTCCAAACTATCCTGACTTGAGACAAGAAAGCACAGGTGCATTCTCTGCCCTTGTCACCCCAGCCCACTGGGTACTGGGTTACTCTTGCCCTTAGTCAGACCTGATATCAAGGGGCCCTGTGGATCCTCACTCTGTTCCTGAATTTCAGTCCCACAGTGATCAGAAGGGAACCACCAGGTTCCTTTCCCACTCTGCCCTATATACCCATTCACACACACCCTCTCACACATATTCAGCTCACACACACTCACACATGTGCTTACCCTGGTTCACACACTTGCACTCACACATACCCTCAAACACATGCTCACATCACACCCTCCATGCAGTGCTCCAGAGGCACAGGCTTTTTGATTCAAGTTCTTCCATTTAGGGTGACGTCAGATAGGAAGGTAAGATAAGCACACAGAAGTTTAGTTTACTATCCATAGGATGGACTTTCTACACTATTGGGCCTTTGCAAGGATTAAAGAGGTTAATATGTATAAAATGCTTAGCACTGTGCCTAGTATATGCTAAATGCACAATAAATGGTAACTGTTATTAACAGCCTCTCTAATCATACTTGAGCCTCAAACATGACTGTCCCTGGCCCCCAACAATGTGCCTTGGTTCTATAATTGGGCTTCTTATTCCAATCCAAACATTATTTCCTCTTCCATTGCTTGGTTCCCCAACTCCTTGACAAAGCCTAGAACCCTACCCTTCTCTGGGTGGTCTCTTCCTTTGTGGATATGCTTCTCATGTTATCTGCAGGCCATGGCACTGGCCAACTTCCCCAGCACCTGTCACCCTCATGCAAAAGGGTGAAGGAACTGAGCCTGATTTCCCCTACCTGCCTTGCATCCTTGGGAAAAGCCATGAGCCACCAAATCCTGCTCTGAATGGTGTAGTCAAAAGAGAACCTGCCATTTCTTTTCTTTATTTTTTTTTGAGGAAGATTGGCCCTGCACTAACATCTGTTGCCTATCTTCCTCTTTTTTCCTCCCCCAAACCCCAATACCTAGTTATATATCATAGTTGTAGAGTTGTAGCTCTTGTATATGGGATGCCACCTCAGCATGGCTTGATGAGTGGTGAGTAGGTCCGCACTGGCGAACCCCAGGCTGCCAAAGCTGAACATAAAAACTTAACCACTATACCACTGGCCCGGGCCAAGAGCCTGCCATTTCTAAGCTACATTTTTATTTGTGAGTAAATATAAGACCTACAGGATTCACAGGAACAGAGAAACTTATCAATTACAGTAAATTCCATTTTTTCCAGAGAGTTTTAAGACCGTGACACTTGGGAAGATTCTCTTTTTAGAGAGATTCCATTCAAGCTAATTATAGGTTTCTAATTTTCTAAGAATTATATTTCATAAAAAATGAAATCTAAAATTCTATTAAATACAATTGTATCAATTGTTAATGATTTAAGAGGTGCTTTGTGACCTTAAAGTGACCATTGCTTATACCATTAACCTATAGATGAAATCATAGCTCATTTGGGCCTAATCTGCACAAATTAGAGGGTATGGGGTGTTTGATTCTCAGTGTGGTTTTTAGGCCATTTGCCTCAGAATCAGGCAAGCCTTGCCTCAAATTCATTAGCTCTGAGCCTCCTGCTTGCACAAAGCATTAAGAGAACAGTGAGTCTAGTGGCTAAAAAATCTCTAAAGTAAATTTTTAAAAGTATTTATTGTGTAATAACCACATACTGATCAGTGTGGTATGGTAAAAGTGTCTTGATACCCATTTGCAACATGTGGGGGGGGGGTCCCCACACCATCAACAGGCAAATTTCTGATACCAGCTGGGTGTCTTACAATTCAACTCAGTTCTGATACTGCACCTGGAGACAGCATCAGATTCTACAAGTTAAGGGCTCAATCCCACAAGACTGTCCCTCCCTCTTCTCAGACACCAGTCGCAAACCCAGGTTATCTGCTCTTCTGACTGATCAGCTACAAATTGAAGGTTCCAATGACACCCTGTTTGGGTTTGATTAATTTGTTAGAGCAGCTCACAGAACTCAAACATTTTACTTACAAGATCACCGGTTTATTATAAGGGGTATAACTCAGGAACAGTCAGATAAAAGAGATGCCTAGAGCCAGGTGTGTGGGAAGAGCGCAGAGCTTCCATGCCCTTCCACTGTCCCAACACCTCCACGTGTTCACCAGCCCAGAAGCTCTCCAAATCCTGTCCTTTTGGGTTTTTATGGAGGCTTCCTTACACAGGCATGATTGATTAAATCATTGGCCATTGGTGATTGATCCAACCTCCAGCCCTTCTCCCCTCCCCAGAGGTGGAGGGGGTGGGGAGACTGAAAGTTCCAACCATCTAATCCTGGTTGGTTCCCTGGCAACCAGCCCCCATCCTTAGCGGCTTCCCAAAACTCACCTCCTTAACATAAGCACAGTTGTGGTGGAAAGGGTCTTGTTATGAATAACAAGACATCCATTTCACCTTTATGACTCTGAAGCAATTTCAAAAACTGAGGACAAGACACCAAACATTGTAACAAAAGATGCTCCCATTGCCCTTATCATTCAGGAAACTCCAAGGGTTTTGGGAGCTGTGAGCCAGAAACCAGGACAGAGACCAAATATGTATTTGTGATTATAAATCACAACATCATGTATGCAAAATACCAAACACACACACACAGATTACGGTCTTTGGCCTCACCACCCTAACCTCAGGATCCACTTGTCCAGACATATTTTTATTTTTTTATTTTATTTTTTTGTTTGTTTTGTTTTTGTTTTTTTGTGGGGAAGACCAGACCTGAGCTAACATCTGTTGCCAATCCTCCCCTTTTTGCTGAGGAAGACTGGCCCTGGGCTAACATCCGTGCCCATCTTCCTCCACTTTATATGGGACGCCACCACGGCATGGCTGACAGGCAGTGCGTCGGCGGGCGCCCGGGATCCGAACTCGCAAACCCTGGGCTGCCAGACATATTTTTAAATCCTTTAGCCACCATTACTCATTACAGAGTCAGATGGAAGAAATAAAAGGATACATGTAGGAGTCATTTAGAAGAAAAAAAATCAATAGAACTGATACGCTGAAATCAGTTAATGAAAGAGATGAATCAAAGATGAAACTAAAGTTTCAAAATTGAGCTTAACAAACATTTACTGTGACAGATATTTGAGTCTGACAAAAATCTGGAGAAGGATACACTTTTATATCAACTAATGAATCTGTAATATTTTCTTTTCCAACAGTCACACAAAATATATAAATTATGTGGCTAAACAGACTAGATATTGTTACTGGACCAAAGTGGGTCCACTTCTTGAAATCAGAGCCTTCACCAGAAGCAATTGTCACACAAAGTAAAATTTATTTGCTGCAAATAAAGGCGATCAAGTGGAATTCTTTCCAAAGTCATGGCTCCCCGACCAAGGGGAAGCAGGTGTCTTTTACTTTGGGTGGGGAATGAATATTTGAAAGGGAAATTTCATCATCACATGTAGAGGTAGGGATCTGCTTCCACAGGCACAGTCTGAAAATACGCTCTCACATACATCGCATGTTATGCTAATAAGGCTTAGTCTCCTCCTGGGGTGGATGTTTTAGTATTCAAATGAAGCAGAGGGCGACTTTAGGTCATCTCTGAAACCATCTACGCAGGCGCTGCTCTTGCAGTGGGGCTGGGTCTGGTTCAGGCCTGTTGACGGTGGTATCTCTTCCTAAAATAGCTCTGAAAAATAACCTTGAGGAAGTGTTAAGCACTTTTGAAACTTCCTTCAAGCTGCTTAGGTCATACACTGGTGACAAAATGAGTGTCAATACATTGGAAGAATGTGACTTAATCCTTAAAACCTTAAAATTTGATGTGTTCAATCCTCCTCCTTGAAAATTCCACTTGTCTACATGTGTCTCTCCCACAAAGTTCCAACTTCCTTTTCTTGTAAAAATGTGGTAACGCATTAATGTCATGCAGCCACCTGAGGGATCTCAGGTGTAAGGAGAGAAATCAATAGAAGGTGGATTTCATGATCACTCCCAGAGCAGCTCCAGCCTGGAGCCCAGCAGACCTGTTCATCCAGACAAGGAATGTGGCTTTCTGATTTCAAGATGAGAGTGACTGAATTCAGCTACGCTTCTGCGGTTCTTACATTGCATTGCCCACTGTGATGTCTCAATAAAACCATGGAATTTCTCCACATGAAGAAGGCTCATAGGTTATTTTTTTGTGGCTGAAAACAAGTTTGTAGCCAAGTCCAGAGCAGTGGCTACAGTAGCAGGAGGAAGGGGTCACATGCTTTAGGGAGGACTTCTAATGTAAATGAAATGATTGTCATCATTTTCAAGTTGTGGATTTGTGGACAGTTTCTGAGCAAAAAGTGTTTCTATTTGTCAATGTTAGTGTATTAGGGTTCTCCAGAGAAACAGAACCAATAGGATGTATAATATATAAAAAGAGACTGATTATAAGGAATTGGCTCACACAGTTATGAAGGCTAAGAAGTCACAAGAGCTGCGTTAAGCAAGTCAGAGAAGGAGAGTCAGTGGTGTAGTCCCAGTCTGAAGGCCAGCAGGCTTGAGACCCAAGAAGAGCCAATGTTTTAATACCAGTCTGAAGTCAGGAAAAAGCTGATGACCCTGAAGGCAGTCAGGCATGAGAAAATTCCCTTTTATTCAGGGGACAGTCAGCCTTTTGTTCTATTCAGGCCTTCAACTTATTGAATAAGGTCCACCACATTAGGGAGAGAAATCAACTTCCTCACAGAAACACCCAGAATAATGTTTGACCAGACATCTGGGCACTTCATGGGTCAGTCAAGTTGATGTATAAAATTAACCATCATTGGGGCAGGCCCAGTGGTGTAGTAATTAAGTCTGCATGCTCCGCTTCAGCAGTCCAGGGTTTGCAAGTTCAGATCCCAGGCATGGACCTACGCACTGCTTGTCAAGTCCTGCTGTGGCGGCATTCCACACATAAAGTAGAGGAAGATGGGCACAGATGTTAGCCCAGGGCCAATCTTCCTCAACAAAAAGAGGAGGACTAGCAACAGATGTTAGCTCAGGGCTAATCTTCCTCACACACACGCACAAAAAATTAACCATCATAGCTAGTATTCCTACTTGATTAGTTATTTTTGGTAACCAAACTTCCAACTAGTCAATTTCATGGCCACGGTCTTCGCATATCTTCTGGAAATCAGAAACATGCTTAGAGTTGGTGAAGTCAACTGTCAATATCAATATTGTGATTAGAAAGAGCTAAGAGCCCAGGACTTAGAGAACATGCAAGAGTCTGTGGTAACAGAAAGTCAGGAGAAGTAGAGTCAAGGAATCCAGAAAAAGAGAAAGTCATTGTAGCCTCACCATCCCCCTAAACAAGCCAAATTAAGCAAAGGGAAGAGAATCATTTCAAGTTCTAAAGCCATAGTTATATTTACAGAGAGTAGATAATAAATCATAAATTCCTATAGGATAGAATTGACTTGAAATAGTCTCACCTGGTAAAGATCCAAATACAAGACTATCTTGGCATCCTTTCACAGCTTTTATTGAGCATTTACTGAATGCAATAATTATATTGTGGCTTTAAGGAGATTTGTAAGATATAATATACCATAGTTTCATCTCAAGAGGTTTCTTCTCTCCAAATCAGTAGGACCAATAGCACTGGTATGGCTATATTGGTTGCTAAATACATCGAATATCATCATCTTGGCATGGGGAAAAAAACTGGTGGTGACATAATCTATTTATTTATAATGTGTCATGCAAATGATGCCCTATACCAAGCATACAAATTAGGTTGTGACTTCTTAGACTCCCTCTTAAAGAAGAAGCCATACAAGCAATTTCCATCTTTGTTATGGAATGCATCCTTAAAGTATATGTTAAAAGTGACTTTTGGAAGTCAAAGAGAAGAATTGCATGTGTGTATGTGGAGTTATTCCCAGGAAATTAAAACATTATAAAAGTTTTAATACCTTGCCTTTTAGAAACAATCTTCAACATGTATTTCCAGCATTTCACTTATTTCTAAATTTTAATTTTGTTCCTTTTCTTCATAATTAATATAGTTAGCCAGCTTAAGCATTCATTAAGCATCTAATTGAGGCTAAAAAGTCACCGCTTCAGCTCATCTAATGATGATCTCAATTAGGTTGAGTTTATAAGTTCTGTGCTGTTTAATGCTGGTGTAAGCACTTTCATTTCTCCCAGTTTATGCTTATTTTTATAAAATAAAAAGGCCAAAAGGCATTGAAATATCCAGATAACTGCACAAACACTCTTAAACAAAGACGGCCAACCATGTGATAGCTCCAAATGCTTATCAGCTAAGGGCCAAAGTTTGAATTTCAACAAAAGACAATTGGATATCAATGCACAATGTATGAAAGGGCAGGCGTTCAAAAGCCTATAATAGGGAGGACCCAGGGAGCCATTCCATAACCATGCCAGAAATTCAGCAGATCAGTCCATAAAGTATTGTTATCTGCTATTGGAGGGAGTCTTCAGAGGACATTGGATATTTTGACTTCAGTAGGGTAAACCTCCTCCAGCCATTATTATTCTGAATGACAAGCACGTACTTTAATCCAAGAAAAAGATTAAAGCTGTGCTTATTCAGAATACAGTTTTCTAACAAAATAGTATATTTATTAAATCAGCAAAGAATAAATATAGAGACTTAACCTAGTGTGAAATCCTAAAAAATAAGTTGGGAAAAGCAAACCTGTTACTGGATGCCTTACTTATAATCCACTGAGTCTCAAGACGGGAGCTGCTGGGCCAGCTGGGAGTGGGCACGGGGGCGCCCACTTAGAACGATACACCGAAAACACCAGGATGCAGTTTGAGAATGCACACTCTGAGGTTGGCTTGGCTTGGCTTTGTTTTTAGTTACAATATCCAATGGATTTATAAACTTCAAATAATATTATGGATGGGGTGAATATTTTATGTTTGTCAAAGAGGTTAAATGTTAAGAACTTGAGGAATACTGCTGTATTATCAAAGTGACCCTTTGGGGATGTTTCTAAGTTGTATAAAATTTGATACAGGCACATTTTATGTAACATATTGTGTAAAGACAAGAATAACATGCAGTTTGTCAGATAATCTTCTACTTTAAAGCTGTAGCCAAGCTTGAGTAGAGTGACTGTCCAAATGTACCATGAATCTTGTCTGGGCTTTGGCACAAGGGCGAGATTTCAAGAGGTACAAGGATGAGAGGGAATCATCATAAAATCCATAGGTACTTTGATTATATTTAGACAAATGTGCACTATTTTAGTGCATTCTGAGCGAAGCTACTCTGCATGACCTGGGAGTGGGTTGGGAGTAGGGGAAGCTCCATCGTATAAATGCTGAAACGTACCCCGGAGTCATAAAGGTATATCTGTCTTCATCTTTTCCTGTCAGTCCATCTTGATTTTTCTCTTGTTTTTAGGGTTCCTTTTTTCTTCCTGGTGGTGTTACAAACCATCTATTTTTAGTGACTAAATCTCACACCACTCGCCCTCTCTAGCCATATACTGCTCTAGCTCTGCATTCCCTCCTTACTTAAGATCCCCCTAGAGAGATACAAATAGAGTGCATTATTCCTTTTTTTTCCTGACACATTTTGGCAGAGAAGTTTCCCCTGCCCTCCTGGTCCTGGTAGTGCCCCCCAACTGTTTACCCAGTTGGAAGAAACACACGTAAGCCACACACTTAAACAAAACATTTCTGACCCCAACCTCATTATGCACTGCACTTGAGGCTGCATTAACAAAAACAGATGGTCTGGCTGCAAAGCCACAGATGCCAATCAGGTACACTGTTGGCAAACATGCTCTGTAATCAGGTCCCTTTCAAATGGCATCTGCTTCTCTCTCCCTGTAGGTATAGGTAACGATTCAAAACCTTCTGTGCATTTCCTACTGCACTTGGGATCTAACAACGCGCACAGAGCACAGTTGCCAGTCTAAGAAGTGCCAGCTCACCCTGGCCGAGACAGAAAGACAAGCAGCAGGACTTTGGCCCAGAGTCTTGTGAAGGGCACATAGATATTTGGCCTTTTCCAGTGTGTGTGGAGCTGGAGTCAAGGGGAGAGGGAATGAAGCAGAAAGAGGCAGTGACAGGGCTTGTTGCTTCTGGTGTCATAGAGGCTGGCCCACCAGCTCCAGGGAAAGAACACAACACTGCTAGACTAAAGATAATGTCAGAGAATATATCCATCCATGCGATGTTTAAGAACAGGCAAAACGAATCTATAATAATAGAAACCAGAGCAGTTGTTACTTATGTGAAATGAGGGTTGACTGAAAGGTGGCGTGAAGAACTTTCTGGGGTGATGGAAATGTTCTGTATCTTGATGGGTTGTGCTCATATGAATAAACACATTTGTTCAAACTCGTCAAACTGCTGGTGTGTTTTTCTGTTTCCCTCAGTAGACTGTAAGCTCTGTGAGAGCCGGGACCTGTCTTCTTTTCATCGTTGTGTATTTATACTGAGTACAGTGTCTGGAACATAGTATATGGTAAATATTCATTGAAAGGAAGGAAGGAAAAAAAGGAGAGAGAATAGAAAGGAAGGAAAAGACTGAAAAGCCATGTCTCTGCTTTCGCCCATTTCAGGTAGAAAGGCATGCTATTTGTCAGACCTCAGCCCAGCTCCCATCTCTATTTCATTGTAGCAGCACAAAGATTTCCAGCCTGATTAGGACAAGCACTACCAGATATTAAACATATTATTAAATGGCTACAATTAAAATCATGTGTTACTGATGAAGGCATAGACAGACAGCATGCTTTTAAATCTTCTCAAAATAACGTCACTTCCAGTCATATTTCATTGATTAGAGCAAGTCTTATGGTCAAGACTGATGTCAATGTCAGCACAGTGGCTAACACAGTTGACCACAATATGATTCTTTCAATGTGAATGTTTATAAAGAATTTATAATGATACCAGGAATGTCTTATAGTGTTAAAGAAAAAAGGCAGAAAACTTGTTAACATTACATTAATTATAATGAATGACTTCTTTCTAATTTTTTCAAAATTTTACAGCATTATTTAGGAATAATTGAGCTTCAATAAGTGTCACATGTTTAAAGTGTATAACTTGATAAGTTTGACATATGTATACAACTGTGAAACCATTGCCACAATTGAGATGATGAACATATGCATTGCACCCAAAAGTTCCTCTTTATCCTTAAAAATCTGTTTCTCCCTACCTCACCCTGCCACCATCCAAAAGCAACCACACTATCTGCTTTGTGTCACCATAGATTAGTTTGCATTTCCTAGAATTTTATGTAAATAGAATCATAAAGACAAAACATCTATCTTTTTCTTGTCCGACTTCTTTCAGTCGGCATAATTATTTTGAGATGGATCTATGTTGTTGCATGTATCAATAATTCATTCTTATTTATTGCTGAGTACTATTCCAATGTCTGGACATATCACAATTCATTCATCCGTTCACTCCTTGGTCATTTCTAGTTTGTGCTTATTACACAAATAAAGCTATCATAAAGATTTGTGTATAAGTCTTTATGTGGACATGTGTTTTCATTTCCCTTGGGTAAATACCTAGCAGAGGAATGGGTGGGTCATTTGGTAGGTTTATGTCGAAATTTTTAAGAAAAAAACTGTTTTCCAAAATGGTTGTACCATTTTACATCCTCACTAGCAGTTTATAAGAGTTCTAGGTACTTCCCATATTGAAAAACAATTGTCTGAGTAATCCTTTTAAACTGAAACATTCTAGTGGCTGTGTGGTGGTATCTTGTGGTTTTAATTATAATTCCTTTGATAACTAAGATGTTGCGCATCTTTCCATGTGCTTATTTATCATCTGTATGTCTTACTTAGTAAAGTGTCTGTTCAACTTTTTTATCTGTTTTTATATTGGATAACTGGCTTTCTTATTGAGATGTAAGATGTATTTTTTTAAGTCCTTTGTCAGATTTATGTTTTCCAAGTGTTTTATCTTAGGTCAAGGTTTGTCTTTCCATTTTTATAAGAGTGTCTTGAGCAAAAGTTTTAAATTTTTATGAAGTCAAATTTGAGAAATTTTTTTCTTTTACAGTTCAAGCTTTTTGTGTCATCTTGCAAAATCTTTGCCACACTCAAGACTACTGAGAATCTCTCCTATGTTTTCTTATGCAGTTTTATAGTTTTAACACTTACATTTAGGTCTACGATCAATTTCTAGTTAATTTGTGTGCCTAGAGAGGTAAGGTCAGAACTAATTTTTTTCGTACATGGCTGTCCAATTGTCCCACACCATTCATTGAAAATATTTTTCTTTCCTCATTGAATTTTATCGACAACTTTGTCGGAACTCTACTGACTGTATAATTATGTGTCTATTACTGGATCTGTGGATCTGTTCCAATGATCTATATATCTATTTTATACCATAACAATATTGTTTTAATTATCATAGCTTCACAATAAGTCTTAAAATTGAGTAATATAAGAGTTCTGAGATTGCTGTTTTTTTTTTAATTTGTTGAGACTGTTCTAAGTTCTTTGATTTTCTATACAAGTTTTAGGTTAAGTTTTTAAAATTTCCGCCGAAATAAAGGCCCTGCTGGTATTTTGATTAGTACTGCATTGCATCTATAGATCGGTTTGGAGAGAATTGGCATCTTAACAATATTAAGTCTTCCAGTCCATGAACACAGAAATTGCTCCATTTATTTGAGTCCTCTTCAGTTTCTCTCAGAATATTTTGTGGTATGCATGAACTATTTTGCACATATCTGGACACCTAAACTGTGAAATGGGGATCATAAAGCCCACGCCCTATAAGGTTATGGATGAAGTAAGGGCATGCAAGCAGAGTGCAGCATGAGCACACAGTAACCCCACCACCAGCACCACCTGTCACACAACCAAGGGCCATCTTGCAATGAAGAAAAAAAAAATCGTAAAGAGTAGGTGTTTATTTTAAGGACTATCTAACCAAATAATGATTTGGTAAGTCTAGTCTGATGCCAAACCTACTTTCTTAACCACTATGCTAGTCTGTCTCCCAACCAAAAACAGTGATGCTGAACCTTATGATGTGCTGGTAGGGTTTGGTTGGTTGGTTGTTATTGGTTTCAATATAGGAATTAACTTTAAAATATTTTTGAACATAAGTAAAAATAATTTTATTGGCTTTTCCACTCTCTCACTTCAGAATGCCACCATCATTCATGCCTTCCACTCCTCTACTCCCTCCATCACATACCACATTGCAATCATTTATACCAAACTCTGTAGTTCTTTATACAATTACTCTTTATTACAAAGTAATTCTTTTCAAATGGAATTGCTAACATATGATACTTTGTAGGGCCTTTTTTAAGGAACTAGAATGGAATACCTTCATTCTTTAAACATGGAAAGGTTAAAAGAAGATCTATAGTACATTTTGTGTGATGAATTTCTAACTATACGCCCATAACTTAGATAAATTACTTACCATCTGCTATAGTAAAATAGGGCTCAGTTAGAATAATCTATTTAATGTTCTTGAAGTCATTCCATGAAAAAGGCACATTCTCTTCTCTCCCATAGTATAAATTTCCTCTCCTCTGTGGATTCCCCAGGGTCAAGTCCAACAACGGTTCATAGGCACATTTCAAAGGCATGGCCCGTATGAGTATTTCCTCATTTGGAAGCTATTTAAAATTTTGTCACTTTTATTTAAATTATTTTTCTTGAATGTTTCTTATGAAACAGAAGGCAACCCATCCCTTCCTGGCAGCTGACAAAAGTTTTGTGTATTGTTGATATTAAGGCAATTTCTGTTTTAGCTCCTCTACAAAGAAAAGTAATTGTTTTCTCTTTTTCTCGATGTATCCCTCAGCTTTCTTAAGGTCACTTTGCCAGTTTTCGGGCCTCATAAAAGACAGATTGGGGGAAGGAGGGAGGGGCCCTCAGCAGTCTACATTTCAGCTTCTCTGAGGATGAGAAGTTAAGCAAGTCCACAAGGACATATGGTAACACCTAGGCTCCTCTGGGTTCACTGCAAGCAAGCCCTGAAAAGAAGTCTTGTGGGGTGTATAGTGACGACACAGGTCAGCAGAGGGATGCATCAAAAATAATCTTTCTCCAGAGGATTCAAACCTTTTCTTTTTGACCATATGATGCTGACAAGCTAAGACAAGTTTGAGAAGTCTAATGTAAATTTGCCCCAGAATTCTTGCTCACATGTGAAAATGTCAAACCACTTAGACACTGACAAGATCAAGAATGAACTGTCTATTCTCTAAACCCTTTCTCTGTCTCCTGAAGTTCCCCAGAACTCTGAATCCTCTCAAACTTTACCTCACTCCATTATCACTCGTTCAGTCAGTTTGCTTTGCTACACACTAAGGATTTAGAAACAAGTAAGTCAATGTCTTAACTCAGGCATTCACAGCCTCGTTGGAGAGTCAGACTGTGATCAAACAATCAGGCTTTGAAATCAGACGGTCTGGGTTCAAATTTTTGCTCCGTCACTCATTAGCTATGTGACCTTGAATAAGTTACTAGTCCAGAAGCCAAGGTGAGACTTTTGTCTGAGAGGAGATTGCTTTGGGATATATATCTAGTTCATCTTATATTGCCAATATGTCTCAAACTTCAGTTTCCTCATCTGCAATATGGAGTTAATAAATCACCTACCTCCTGGTCTTGTAGTAAGGATTAAAGGAGATAGTGTAGATAAAGTGAACACACAGTATTGCCATTAACTATTACTTATACCTGTTACATGCACAGAGCAGGCCCAGTTCTGTATGTTCTCCATGTACTAATCCATGTGATCCTAATGGAGGTGCTGTCATTTTCCCATTCTACATAAGACACACAATAATAAATGTTTAATTAATTACTCCAATCATTATTTCTTGTGAACTTTATCCCACGGGATGCGATAGCTTTTTAGTCTTGTTGCTGTTTATCACATCACCACAGTCTGTCACTCCTCCGAGTATATTGTAACTCAGGGCAGAGATCATGTCCTACAATTGCTTTAGTACAGGACCTTAATAATTAAAGAAGACAAAAGAAAATAAAACATGAGAATAAAACATTTCAAATCCTAAAAGCACCCTATTTTTCTTCCTTCAATTGCTATTGTAGAGTCCATTGTCCTGACTCTACTCTCCTCTAAGTAGAAAGAAAGGATGTGAGGCTCAGAGCGATGTGTAGGAGTTTTGTGTTTTTGATGTAATAAAATTAAGAAGATATCACCCATTAGAATTGTGGGGCCCTGGGTAGGCAGATTAGCTGAGAGTGATTTCTCCTCACAAGAGAAGAACCTGGAGCAGGACACTAGATGATTCTTCCCAAGGGGCCTCAATGAGAGCAGTGCGGGCTTTTGTAAGGGGTGGGGGCTTAGCGACAAGTGAGTGAAAGAGTAAGAAATAGGGCTGGAGGCCAGCGTGGACGCCATGTGCTCACACAGACCTGCAGTGACACTTCCCAGGAATAAAAGCTGCGCTCCAAGACAGCTCCAGGCATGATAAGAGAATACAGTGCTGAGCCCAGAGAGATGTGGGATGGACATAGAGCAGGGAGGCCAGAGGGTTCCTGTGCCCAGGAACAAGAAAAATCCCTGTTCAGCCTTTGGTGACTACGAGTGATCTGGGGATCATGTGCATGTGGAACGTAAACCCCACAGATTGCATATTTAAACCTCTTCCTAAAATTTTGGGTTTGTGCTTTTAGCTTAGGAGAGCCAAGGTGTCCAGGGCAGCACATCTGTGTGTTCCATTAAAAGGGCCTTAGGTCTTTGTATCAGGTCATATGTGACCAAGGGTTTACAGACAGAAAAGGAGAGAAGGGGACAGAGAATGATATGCTGAAAATGTGGTGAGTAGTCCACAGAGGGATCTGCCTTTGCCAGGTCAGTTTCTCATCCTACGTTCTCTCTCCTATTTCCTTCTGGGTTCTGATACCAGCTCCTCTACCCCAGTGATTATCCAGCGTCGTACCTTGAGGCAAGCCCCATCCATGGAGTCAACACAAGGGACAAGGACCATGCAGGCTCTGCCCTCTAGATGCTTATAATTGTCATATGCTAGTAGGGTACAGTCATGCATCACTTAACAGCACAGATTTGTTCTTAGTGCCATTGAGTCGATTCCAACTCCTAGTGACCCTGAGTACCACACAGTGGAACTCTGCCTGTCTTTTTGCACCATCCTCTCACCTTCTGACGCTGTATCAGACAGTGCTCCTCTGCTATTCATAGGGTTCTTGTGGCCAGTTTTTTTGGAAGTGGGTGGCGAGGTCCTCCTTCCTGGTCTGTCTTAGTCTGGACATTCCCCTGAAACCTGTCCACCATGGGTGACCCTGCTGGTATTTGAAATACTGGTGGCATAGCTTTCAGCATCACAGCAACATGCAGCCGCCACAGTATCACAACCGACAGACGGTGTGGTTCCCTGACCAGGAAACAACCCAGGCCGCAGTGGTGAATGGCGAATCTTAACCACTAGACCACCAGGGCTGGCAACAACGGGGATACATTCTGAGAAACGCGTCGTTAGGCGATTTTGTCGTTGTGCAAACATCATAGAGTGTACTTACACAAACCTAGATGGGATAACCTACTACACATCTAGGCTATATGATACTAATCTTATGGGATCACAATCGTATATGCAGTCTGTCGTTGACGGAAACATCGTTATGTAGTGTATGACTGTAGTGGAAAGAACACGACTACGAGTCAGAAGACCCAGATTCTGGTCCTGATCCAGACACTTTCTAGAATCGAGCTCGGAACTATTTATTCAACATTTCCAAACTCTGGGTTCCTTATTTGAAAGGGGCAATTATTCAAATTTACCTCATAGAATTATTAAGAGGATCAAATACTACTAATAGCTAACACATATATAGAACTTACTCTGTGGCAGGCTCTGTTCCAAGTGCCTTTTATACAAGTCATTTGATTCTTAACCAACTCTATCACATAAGTACTAATTTTATCCCCATTTTATAGATAAAGAAACTGAGGTACGTGGAGGATAAGTAACTTGAAAAGAGGCAGAACGGGGATTTGAATCCAGACTGTCTGCCTCAAGAGTAGGTCCAACCACTGAAAACAGTAAAATGCTATTCAAATGAGGTTTCTACAAATTGGGATGCAGAGAGTGCATGGACAATAAAGCACTGAACAGGATCCAATGAGCACAAGTTCACCTGAGACATACAGTGAAGCGCTCACCTCCTGAGAAGCTGCAAACATTTTCACAAGTGTTTCCAGTTTGTGGCATTTCCTATTAGATAAAAGAAGTGGAGACACTTCAAGAGCACTTGCCTTGTATCAGTTGTCCTTGGCAGCACAATCTCAGGTACATTAATATTTGCTACATTGGCTCTTTTCTCAAATAGCTTTCCTGCCATGGAAACAGTGCTTTAAAGTGGTGATTTAATATCCATTATCCAAATAGAAAGAGCATGAGCACTTCCATTTATGTGTTCTTCAGTAGTCTGCAAGCTCCTCGTCCACAACAGGTGCTCAGAAAATCAATTTGGAGTGAGGCTGAGAAGGCGGCAATTCTTTACAGCCCAGCAAGGCATTAATGGGACACATAATCGGAAACAAACAAACAAAACCTTGGCAAGTTTATTGTCAGCCAAGGCACACACAGGACTTGTTCATAAGTGGGTTACAAAGCAAGACACACAAAGATTCTGGGTAAAACTAACTGTACAGTTGAATTCGCATTGCCTTGTTTGAATTTTGGTTGAATTATGTTTAAAGAAGTGAAAAATCAGTGTGAAGATACACAACTTCCATACAATAAGGTCATATGCATTTACTCTAACATAGAAGGTGATACAGTTGCAGGTGTTAGACAATGTTATTAGGAATATCTATGTGTAACAGTTTTTGTAGGTAATGTTTTACTCAGGGTAGACTTTAGATTTACTCAGACCAGGAACAGAAAGTTTTTTATTTTCCCAAAACACACACACACACTATGAATATAAGTGTCAGGGAAGTAGTGGGTGTTGTTGGATGGTGAAGCCTTAATAGATACCCCGCTCTATGTGTCAGTGAGAAGTAGACTCAGTCTCTCTCCTGACACTTGTTTGAAACAAAATATTTCTCCCCAAACTTTCTAACTTCAATAACCTCGGTGGCAGCCTTGCCAGTTCTGATGGAACAAGAGGCCGTGACACTCAATGCCAGAGATTTGCTTGTCATCTCCACCGTCGATTCATGCTGGCCCAGTTACTGGGCTGCAGAAATCTGTCATGCACTAATCTGCTTGGAGTGTCAAGGAAAGCTGAGCTGAAGTCTTGACATATGAATCTTCTGTCTCAAATTCTCTCTGCTGGGCTCTGATGAATGCATGAAGAGCTGGCAGCTGAGTGGAGTTTTGATTAACTGTGCTGGTGTGTACCCACTCAAGCTTCAGTGAGATTGTGTGTTGTCAGTCAGCTGTCTCCTGGGTGCTGAATTATCATTTAAGCTTTTGTATTTAACGGGAACTCAGTGTTCTCTCACACTCTGGAGTTTCAAATGAAGTTCAAATCAGATGTAATTTACTGTTTTATAAAAGCTATGTAATATTTTTCTGTCTCTGTAAGTAGCTCAGAAACAGAACTGCCTTTAATGATTATAACTTCTTATTCTCAAATTTGCATTAATGTGTGCTCCCTAACAAGATAAAAACATTTCTCCACCAAGCACATCCATATGGGGGTTATGTTCATGCATATTAGTGTTCCCAGGTACAGAACTGCCTCCTTTTCACTGCCATGACTTAACTTCCGTTGTTTTAAGGGCAATTTGAATGCATGGGATTCACTGGAACACAGATGCACTCTCCCTATCCTCCAAAACAATCAGCAGTTAGATTACAACAGGCTGTGATTGATGCGGGGCTTACGTGGAAATGCAAGCCAACGTGTGCCTAATTGTTAAGCAACAAACATAGATCCCATCCAATGCTCTGGAAGTTAACCTTCTCTTTAAGAGTGAAATCTAATATTGCATTCTGGCTGTACAGAACACAGGCATCTAACAGTCCACAGCTATTACTGTTTCCCTGTCAAATGACTGTGCTGTTTCAATATGAAAAGATTTTTGGTGGAGGTCTATGGATTTTAGCAACATCTTTAAAAAGTTTGCAGTGTTGCTAGTCATATACATACACTGGAATTTAATGTCAACACCACTTAACTGAGCATAAAATCTATGTCTGGGTAGAACAATTTCTGTAGGAAAGACATGCTAACAATACTAGAGTCAGAACTAGGTAAGAGCAAAGAATTATTTGCATCCTGTTTTTTTTTAACTGCTTTGAACATATCTTAATATGTAAGTTTCAGACTGATGTTTTGACCTCCTCTTGTTGAAAAACAACTGAACTTTCCTGATATCCCCCAAAAGCCCACACTACCCCTACCTTAGCAGAGGGGTCCCTGTTTACACAACTGCTAATATGAGAGGAAAATTAATATCACAAGTAATTTAAGAGGGACCAGTCAGGGTCCACTCAGGAAAAAAGAAACCATACCAGTTATCGTAGTAAAAATAATTTAATAAAGGGAATTGTTTAAATGGGTATCGGAGAACTGAAACAGCGAAAAAGGGAAGACTGAGGTAATACATAGACGGTAACTACAGAAGGCAGCTACCCCTCCAGAGGGCCAGGGGAATTAATGGAAGAGGCAGGGTTTATTAGAACCTATTAGTCTGGACCAGGACCAACTTCATGGGTGTGCAACTTAGGCAGTCACACAGCACCTCCCTGTTCAGAGGGCCCCATGCTTGGTTTGATGTTCTGCTGTCATCGTCTTGTAGGTCTTAACAATTTTTTAAAAAGAGGAACTTCATTTTCATTTTGCACTGGGCTCCACACATTATGGAGCTGGTCCTGGTTTGAATTATACAAAATTGCTTTGTTTTTAGGTCGAAATGTTCAAATACCAGCAATTTCATATGATTTAACATAATAAAAGCTTATAGAGGGGCCCTGTGGAACTGGGACTCAAAATTCTGGAAAAAGGCACCATCTAGCTAGTAAGAGAATCTCTGAGGGGTTCACAAGACTGATTCCGGAAGTGTGAATGAAACTGAGATCTGACACCAACAATAGAAACTGAAACCAACTGCCCCTGCAAGGAAAAGGCAGCACGGCTGGGGATGACAGTGACAAGAACAGGAAACAAACAGGAATGAGTGTGTCCCTTCCCTACTCCAGTCACCCAGTCTCCCTTTGTGTCCTTTTCTTGGCAAAACTGAACAGGGAGCCACCTGACAAAGGGGGAAAAAGTGGTTTGCAGAGATTCAGGCCCAGCTTCAAAGCAAAGATTAGAAGGTGGCCGTGGAACCCAGAGACAACAGCTTCATAATCAACACAAAGGGAAGGAAGCTTAAAGGACACTAAGCCAAATAACTAGGACAGGTGGCTCCTAAGAAGTCAAAATTAAGAGAATAAACAGAAGATAACTATGCTAAAAATATAAAAAGAATCCTTAAGGTGATACAAATAGAGAACATAAAAGAATTTCTGGGAAGGTTAAAAAATATTTTTAAATTTTAAAAAATCAAGAGATTAAAAGAAAAAGAATGGTCACTGCTGAAAACTGCTCTACTGTTCTGGATGATGGGACAGAAGAAATATACCACAACAGAAAGTAAAAATAAAAAGTCATGAAAGCATGAGTGAAAAGATTAGGACCATAAAGGATAGATTCAGAAAATCTAATGTGTGAAAAGAGAAGCTTTGAGGTATAAAAACACACAGTATATACATTATATTCAAAGAGTATAGAAGAAAAGTTTCTAGAGCCGAAAAAAGTTGAGAATCCAGACTCACCGAATCATAGGCAAAATTAATGAAAAAGGACACATACCTGGATATCTTGCTAAAATTCTTAAACTCCAAGACAAAGGAAAACTTTTACAAGTTTCCAAACAGAGAGAACTGATTACCTACAAAGGTAGGAGAATCAGAATAGCATCAAATTTCTCATCTGCCACATAGGAAATTAGGATGCATAAGGACAGAGATAGTCAGTAAAATCAGGAACAGAAGAGGCAGATTTTACTTCTTTGAAGTTTATGTGATTGTATATGTAACAAAATCCCAACAGCTCAACTCAATCCCTGTTAGAGAGGGGACATCAAAGGTAGACAGGAGCCAACTGGAAATAGCTCCCAATGGCTAAAATGGAACAATTCACCCAACAAAATAGTGTAGCATTGTATTATATCCCAAAGTCTACAATAAATATCCATGAGCAAATATTTATATAAGTAAATGATTGAATGAATGAATGAATAAACAGGGAGGAGAGAACAATCTTCCTCATAGAACAGTCCCAAATAAGATATGTAGATACTCTCTTAAGGAGGTGCAGCTTAATGTCTCCTTCCCTCTTGAGTGTGGGCTGGACTTAGTGGCCTCCTTCTAAAAAACAGAGTATGGAAAAGGGGGTAAAGTAACCTTATAGTGGAGAAACCTAGCAAACACTACCTTGACCAGATGATCAAGGTCAACATCACCAGTGATACATCATGTTGATAGCATGTACCTTCAGATAGGATATGATCAGAAGGTCCCTAACCCCAACCTAATCATGACAAAAACATCAGATAAATGCAAATTGATGAACAATCTAGAAAATACTTGACCGATGTTCCTCAAAACAAGGAAAGAATGAGAAACAGTCCCAGACCAGTGGAGACTAAGAAGATGTAGTGACTAAATGCAACGTCTTGTCTTGGATCAGATCCTGGAACGGAAAAGGACATTAGTGGAAAAACTAGTGAAAGACACATAAAGTCTGTATGTTAGTTAGATAGTAACAATATACCAATGTTAGTTTATTTGTTGTGACAAAGTATCGTGGTAATGTAAGATATTCACAATAGGAGAAACTGAGTGTGGAGCATATTTTCCATAAATCTAAAATTATTCCAAAATAAAAGTTTAATTTTAGAAAACCTATTAGAACTAATAAAACTGTTAAGGTAGGTTGATACAAGGGTACGTATTTAAAAATCAAGAGTTTTATTAATATTAGCAATAAAATAAAAATCAAATACACATACAATAGTGACAACAATTACTAAAATGTCTGGGAAAAATGATGAAATCTAGAAAACTAGTAAGACCTGAATATACTGAGTATGGTGGTATATTTCTAAGTGGGAAGATTCAATATTAAAAAAATTACTAAATCTTTTCCAATTAATATACAAATTTAACTTAATTCCAAAAGTATATTTTATATAACTGTACAAAATGATAATAAACACCATATTTGATAATCAATATGGAAGAATTGACAGGAAAATTTTGAAAAACACAAATAGTCAAAGGAGACTTCTGCCAAATATTAAAACTTAGTAATTTGTAGTAATCAAAAAATGTGAACCAGGAATAGGTAGACATAGATCAGTGGAACGGGTCAGAATGTTCAGAAATAGATCTAGGTAACTTAATTGATAAAAAAGATGACATTTCAATTAAGTTGCTAATTAGCTAATTTTTCAAGCCAACAATTTCCTAATTAATAAATCAATTCAACAAATATTTATTGAGTGCCTACTAAATGCCAGGTACTAGGATACAACAAAGAACAAGACAAGCTAAGTCTGTCCTCAAGGAATGTTCATTCTAGTCGGTGAGAATAAGCAATTATACAAATAAATACACAAAATATTACCAGGTAGTGCTATGAAGAAAAATAGAGCATGTTAAGAAAATTGAGAGTAACAGAGAAGTCAGAATGCCCTCGTGGAGGAGGTAACGTATAACAGAGACCTGAGCAAAGGAAAAGGTTAATTTTTGCAAATATTTGAGCAAAAGATATTTTTGACATAGAATAAAGCAAATACTATAACCCAGAGGTGGGTGAATCTTATCGTGCTCCAGGAACGGAAATAAGAACAGGCAAGAATCATAGGAGAGTAGGTTGGAAAGGTTTCCTGGAGTTAGAAAATGTCACGTTTTGCTGGCTTTTACTCTGAGTGAGATGAGGATCTTCTAGGTTGGTATGAGTAGAGATTTGACTTTGTGAAAGAATCACTATGACAGCTCTATGGCAAGTAGACCATAGAAGTCAAGAGTGGAAGTGACGAGCCCAGTTAGGAATCTATTGCAACATTCCAGGAGAAATAGAGATAATGGTGGCTTAGGCTAACTGTTAGGAGATGATGAAAAGTTATTGCATTCTCAATATATTTTGAAAGTAGAGCCAACTGGGCTCGTTTATAGATTGAATGTGGGATTTGAGAGAAAGAGTGGAATCGGAATTGATTCCAAGGATTTTGGCCTGAGCCAGTGGGTGAATGATGGAATATTTTTCTAAGATGGAGAACATATGGGTGGAAGAGGATGTTTTGTTTTTTAATTGGTGGTGTGGAGTTGGTGAGTGCAATCAAAATCAAGAGCTCAATTTAAATTTGAGATAACTTTTAAACATTTGAGACAAGTGTTGAATAAACATTAAATATGAATCTGGAATTCAGAAGAAAGTTATCAATTTGGGAGTCATGAGCTAAAAAGGAGACCAGAGGACTAAGCCTGGTACTCCTGCATTTTGAGGTTGGAAGGAGAAGGTACATTTATCAACAAAGACTAGAGGGACCAGTGAGGTGTGACAAAAGTCAGGAGCCCACAGTATCCCTAAGGCCAAGTGAATAAAAGAAAAAAGGAACGATCAACGTGTTAAATGCAGCCAAAAGACTGACCAAGATGGAGACTGAGTTTCAATTTTTGGATTTTGCAATGTTGAATTCCTTTTCTCAAATAACCCCAGCACAATCTATTAATAAGACAAAGCTGAATTTATTGCTTACTGGGTAAAGGAAAACACCATCTGGAAAAATTAAAAATTAGACACATAATCATCATATATAAAATTTGGATTAAGTATCTAATTGTGAAAAATGAAACTAAAATGTAATTTTTCTATTAATATAACCTTGGGGGTTGAGGTGGAGAGGGAGTAGTTCTTAAGTTGTACAGGAAACCCGGAAGCTATAAAGGAAAATATTGATAGATTTTATCTCATAAAAATTGAAATTTTCCATATGGCAATAGACCACTGAGAAAACCAAAAGCAAAAGAAAGAATGGGAAAAAAATAGTTGAAAAACATGGCAGGCAGACAAAAGGTTAATAACACAACTATATCAGGAAGCCATATATATTAGTAAAAATGATACAAAAGAAAATATAGTAAAAACCTTGCAAAATTTTAAAGAAAATGTGCAAAAGGGAAAATGCAAATACCTGATAAGTATATGAAGACGTGTCTAATCTGTCTTTTAATGCAAATTAAACAATAATGACTCATTATCTCCATATTTGCAACAGTTAAAAAGATTGATTACATCCAGGGCTGGTGAGAGTTTAAGAAAAGGAACTGTTTCATTTACTCTTAGTATATAAGGGTGAATTGCTACTTTCTTTTCATAAATTAATCTGGCAGCATCTATTAAAATTAAATAGGTACATGCAATTTGGTCCAACAATTTTAGTTGTAGTTATCTAACTTAGAGAAGTAAAAACATGTACCTACAGTAATATTTATTGGAGCATTGTTGTTAATAGCAAAAAAAATGGAAAAAAATAAGAATTCCATTAACACAAGAATGATAAAATAAATTACATTAGACACAGACTATGGAATGTTATTTTGCAACTACAATGCACTAGTTTTGTGTGTAATGACCTGTGAAATGTGCATGATACATTTTTAACAGCTTTGTTGATATGTAATTTGCAAACCACAAAATTCACCCATTTAAAGTATACAGTTCAATGGGTTTTAGTACATTCACGGACTTGTGCAACCATCACCAGAACATTTTTATTACCCCAAAAAGAAGCCTTGTACCCATCAGCAGTCACTCTCCATTTTCCTACCCTCCCACCACCACCAAACTCCAGGCAACTACTAATTTTCTTAATGCCCAATGTGATGGTATTAAGAGGTGGGGCCTTTGGGAGGTGCTTAGGTCATGAGGATGAAACCTGATGAATCAGATTAGTGCTTAATAAAAGAGACCCCACAGAGCTCCCTAGCACATTTCACCATGTGAGGATACATTGAGAAGTCTGGGACCCTGAAAGGGCCCTCACCTGCTGCCATCCTGATCTTGGACCAGCCTCCGGAACTGCGAGAAATAAATTTATTTTATATATAAGCTACCCAGCCTGTAACAATTTGTTATAGCAGCCCGAAAGAACTAAGACACATGGGTTTGTTGATTCTGAGCATTTTATGTAAATGGAATCACATAATATGTGGTCTTTTGTGACTGCTTCTTTCACCTAACATGACGTTGTCAAGGTTCAGCCACGTTAAAGCATGCATCAGTACTTGTTTTTGTTTTATTTCTGAATAATACTCCATTGTATGGATATACTACATTTAAAAAATCCATTCATCAGCTGATGGAAAATTAAGTCACTAATATTTTTTGCTATTATGAATAGTGCTACTATGAACATTCATGTACAAGTTTTTATTTGGACAATTGTTTTAATTTCTCTTGGGTATATACCTAAGAGTAGAATTGCTGGGTCATGTTATAACTATTTTACCATATTGAGAAACTGCCAAATGCTTTCCAAAGTGGCTGCACGATGATATGCTTTTAAAAATGAAAATAAGCAAGTTACTATACAATAAGTAGTGGAACCTCATTTTTGTTGAATAAATGTAAACCCCTATATACAAATGTCCATGTAGGTTTATGTATCTCTCTGTCTACACACACACATATACAATGCTTGGGAAAGCACAGGATAGTCTACCTTACTGTGGCATAAACTACACAGGGAGGAAGTAATCTGTGAATGGTTTGCATTGTTATAATGAGCATATATTACCTTTACAATGAAAGAAACTTCATAAGATAATTTTGAAGGAGAAAAAAATCTTTAAGAATTAACTGAAAATAGATCAACAAAACTCATATCATTGTAATCATCTAAGAGTTGTGTGTGTAGTTTCATTACAGGCTTATATTAGATAGGAAGGACAGTATATTGATCAGGGGTTCACTCAGCATTAATGTACCAAACATCTATTGAGTCCTATGTCAGACATGTACCACCTCACGTCCATTCAGTCCTGCCTGACCCTGGGGCTTTGGCCTCTTGTCCCACCGTTCCAGACACTGCTACAGGGGCCTACTCTGAACAGGTTCCAACTCACTTGCCATGGCACAACCCAATAGCAATTTGCAGTGGTCCACTCTCCTCCCATTGAAACATCTCTGTTGGACCCAAAGGTGAGACTCCCCAGGACCTGCTCAGTGCTCACCATTGTGAAACCAGGAGTGCAGAGCAATTTACATCCTATAGGGGATACATTAATTTACAATGAATGGATCAATGGGAGATGGACAGAGCTGGCGGATTAAAGCTTTCTCCTTTACCACTCACCAGGACAGCTCATCCTGAGATGCAGCAATTCAACCGGCCTCTTAGAAGATGCTCCCCAAACGGAGCAATCAGTTATGATTAATACCAGTGGTCGCCTCTTCAGTGATGCACCCTTGTCCTGCTCTCCCTCCTCCTCTGCCTCACTCCCTGTCCCCTCACCCCTGCTCCTCTAGAAAGTAGAAGCAAAGAAGCTTTTGCCTCAGGCTCTGCCTTCTGGGATCATCCAGGATAAATCCTTCATCAGTTTTCTATGTTTATGTAAGAAACCATCCCTAATGCTAGTGTCTTAAAACAGCAACAATTATTAGGTCTCAGGATTCTGTGGGTTGGCTGAGTGCTCAGGCCTGAGTCAATTCATGAGGTTACATTCAGCTGGCAGTTAAGCTGGGGCTGGATTCAATTATTCCACTGAAACAGCTGAGTCTCTCGCTCCTGGGTCTTTCTCTCTGTGATTCCTCTTCTACGCAGAGAAAGGAAGTGAGCCAGGCTTGTTCACAAGGAAGCAATGACCTAAAGCAGTGAAAAAGGAAGCTGCAAGTTCTCTTAAGTCTTAGTTTCAGAAGATGCATGACATCACTTCTGTTGCATTCTACTTGTCAAAACAAGTCATGAGGCCAGGCCAGATTTTGGAGGGGGGATAGATTATACTTCCTGATGGAAGGAATAGCAGGCACATTGCAAAGTGTTGTGGACACAATAAGCCTGATTCATTAGGAGACTTTATAAAAATAATCTAACCCAAATCCTCTTTCTCAAAAATCAGTCTTTTTTTTTTTTTTTCCTGAGGAAGTTTTGCCCTGAGCTAACATCCATTGCCAATCCTCCTCTTTTTTTGCTTGAGGAAGATGGGCCCTGAGCTAACATCTGTGCCAATCTTCCTCTATTTTGTATGTGGGACACCGCCACAGCATGGCTGGTAGATAGAGTAGGTCCACGCCCAGGATCAGAACCTGTGAACTGGGGCCGCTGAAGCAGAGTGCACGGAAATTTACTCAGCCATGGGGCCTGGCCCACAAAATCAGTCTTTTGATGTATTTTCCCTTAATAATTTCTTATTTGGGGAAAGTCATCCCCCACAAGGTCACCTGCTTCAATGGTCAGATCTGTCAAACCAAGCCTGGCAACGGATGGGACAGGAGCTATCACAACCATATAACTCACAGCTCCCTCCTCAAGGCTGACCTCAAGGAGGTTTAACAAAGCAGCTGATGTTATTTTTTAAACGCTCTTCAAATTTCTTAAAACAGATGACCATAGTGAGAAACAGAGTGTGCCTCAAAGTAGCTTCTAATTTAAAATCTGTCAGGAAGCACTTGATTGACAGCTGAGTAGGTGAAGTGGGTGGAAGTGGACGGCTCTCTGCCATCATTCCTGGTCATTGACCTGCTACAAAGCTTACAGGGATGCCAACCTCAAATATGTAGACTCTTCTGTTGTTACGTACTGTCAAGTCGGCTCTGACTCCTGGTGACCCTATGAGTGAGTGAGGTCCACAATATCTTGTCCTCAACAGCCCTGCTCAGCTTCTGTAGACTTATGCCTATGGCTTCCTTTACGGAGTCACTCCATCTCATATTTGGTCTTCCTCTTTTCCTGCTGCCTTCTACTTTCCCCAGCATTACTGACTTTTCTAAAGAATCCTGCCTTCTCATGATGTGCCTGAAATAGGACAGTCTCAATTTTATCATTTTTGCCTCCAACGATAGTTCAAGCTTAAATTGCTCTGGGACCCACTGAGACTTGTTCATCTTTCTGGCAATCCAGGGTATCCATAGAGCTCTCTTCCACACCATATTTCAAATGAATCAGTTTCTTTTCCCGTCAGCCTTGTTCACTGTCCAGCTTTCACACCCGTACATAGTAATGGGGAATACGAGGGTGTGGATAATCTTGGCCTTAGTCTCTATGACACTTCCAAACACTTGATGATCTTTCCTGATTCTTTCATTGCTGGCCTTCCAAGTCTCAGTCTTCTCTTGATTTCTTGGCTGCAGTCTCCATTTAAATTGATGACTAAACCAAGGTAAACAAAATCTTTAACAATTTCAATGTCTTCATTGTCTATGTTAAAGTTGTGTAGTTCTTCTGCAGTCGTGATTTTTGTCTTCCTGCTGTTCAAATGCAGTCCTGCTTTCGCACTTTCTTCTTTCACTTTTGTAGAAAGTGTTTTCAAATCATTGCTGCTTTCTGCCAGTAAGATGGTGTCATCTGCATATCTTAGATGGTTGATAGTTCTTCCTCCAATTTTCACTACAGTGGCTTCTTGTCCACAATACAGGTTATGCATCAGGTGCTAAGGAATGCCCATTTCTTTCAGAGCATCCCATAGCTTTTAATGATCCATGCAGTCAAAGGCTTTACGGAAGTCTATAAAACATAGACTAACCTTCTTCTGAAATTCTTTGGAGCACTCAAGTAGCCAACGAACAATCGCAATTAGATCTCATGCACCTCTCCCTTTTCAACATCTAGCTTGGACATCAGGCATTTCTTGCTCCATAGAAGGTAAAAGCTTTGTTGTGGCTCCTTGAGCATCACTTGACTTCCATGGGAAATTAGAGCTATAGTCCTGTGGTTACTGCAATCCTTGACATCTCCTTTCTTGGGGATTGGGATATACATTGAGCGTTTCCAGTCTGTAGGCCATTGTTTTGTTTTCCATATTTGTTGGCAAATTCTTGTTAGGATTTTGACAGATTCAGTCTCTGTGGCTTGAAATAACTCTACAGTATCCCATCTGCCCCTGGTGACTTATTTCTTCCCAGGACTTTCAGAGCAGCTTTCATTTTACTTTCTAAAAGTATGGGCCGCCTGGTGGCGCAGCGGTTTAGTCCGCGCTTGGCAGCCCAGGGTTCGCAAGTTCGGATCCCGGGCGCCCGCAGACGCACTGCCTGTCAGCCATGCCGTGGCGGCGTCCCATATAAAGTGGAGGAAGATGGGCAGGATGTTAGCCCAGGGCCAGTCTTCCTCAGCAAAAAGGGGAGGATTAGCAATGGATGTTAGCTCAGGGCTAGTCTTCCCCACAAAAAAAAAAAATAATAAAAGTATGGGTTCTTCCTCATAGGAATATTTGTCTCTTCTATATAGATCTTCAGTATACTGTTTTCACCTTCCTTTTATTTTCTCCTGATCAGATACTGTGCTTCCCTGTTGGTTGTACAGCCTTCCTAACCTAGGTTTAAATTTCTTTTGATTTCTTGAATCTTCTGGAAGAGACCTCTTGTTCTTCCTTTTTTGTTGTTCTCTTCTATCTCTTTGCATTGGCCATTATGGTGGTTTTCTTCATCTCTTCATGATAGTCACTGAAAAACTGTATTCAGGATTCTAACCCTACTTTTATCACCTTTTACTTTTGCTTCTTGCCTGTCCTTAAAAATTTTTACTGTTTCTTCAGTCAGCCATCTCGATTTTTCTTTTCTTTTTATTTTAGGCATTGTCTTTTGGCATTCTTAATAATAATAATTCTAATATCCTAAATAATAAGAAAATTCTAAATAATATTCTTAATAATATTTCTGGTTTCAGTCCACAGTTCTTCTGGTTCTTGGTCAATTAAGTTTAACAATGCAAATCTGTTTTTTGTGTGGACTTTAAATTCATTGGGAATGTGTTTATGTTATTTTTAACACCATGGTTCTTGTAGTGCTCTTCCTCAGCTTTACTCTGATAATTGTTACTAATAGTTCATGGTCAGGACCACAATCTGCTCCTCGTCTTGTTCTGGTGGAGAGAATATAACTTCTCCACCTCCTGCTTCCAATTACATAGAAATTACATAGTCTATTTGATTTCTATACTGGCCATCTGGTGATGTCCATGTATACAGTTGTCTGTTCGTTTGCATGTATTTGCGATGGACAGATTGTTGGCTTCACTGAAATTCATAAGCTGATCTCTTGCTTCATTTCTGACCCCTTGTCCAAATTGTCCAATGATGTTTGATTCTGTTTTATTTCCTACTTTTGTGTTCCAGTCACCTCTAATTGTCAGCATGTCTTGTCTTGGTGTATGGTCAACTTCTTCTTGGATACTTCTGTATCTGTAAAAACAGATTTACAGAAAGTTTCTGTAAAAACTTTCAATTTCATCTACTTCAGCATCTGTAGTTAGAGCATAGACTTGGATGATGGTTATATTAATAGGTTTTCCCAGAAGTCTGATATTATTCAGTCAGACCTTGCATTATAGCTCCCAATTGCCTGTACCACATCTTGCCCTGGTTGTGGAGCCACTCCTTTTCCTCTGTGTCATTTCCAGCGTAGAACACTTTGTAGTCTGACTGAAAGTGTCCCATTCCAGTCCATTTTACTTCGCTAATGCCAAGCATTGCAATATTTAAATGTTCCATTTCTTGCTTCACAATTTCCAGTTTACCTTGGTTCATGCTTCTCACGTTCCATGTGCCAATAATGTCTGTTGTATAGCATCGGACTTTCCTTTCACCTTTGTGCACCTCAGCCACGAGACGTTCTTCATGCTTTCGTCTAGTTGCATCTTTAGCAACAGAGCTATTCTACTTGTTCTTTGCTCTTCCCCTGTAACTGTTTGAGTGCCTTCCAACCTGGGGGTCCCTTCTTCCAGCACTATCTCGTGTTTCATTTTGGACTGTCTCATCAGAGGGTTTTCAAGGTAAAAAAAAGTTTAAAAGGAAAATACAGCAGTGGTTTACTGTTACCTTCTGCTGCATGGTGTGTTGGTCCAAAACCACGTGCTTGGATCCATGGTGTTGCAATCACCAAATGTCTGTGAAATGCAGGTGCCCCTGCAGGTGTAGAGTCTTCTACTGAAAGCAAATTACTGGAATGAAATGTGAAGGTGGTTTTCCATATGGCCAAAAAGAGCCACTGCTAGCACTGTGAGAATTAGAGTATTTGTGACAATTACAAAGAGGTGCCCCTTTCTTGAGGGGCTGCAGCTCCACCCCAGCCCAGAGGGCTCAGATAGGCAAACTGGGTGCAAACTGGATTCCAGGTCCCCTCACCCCTCAGCCAGCACAACCTGCACAATCAGAGGCAATGGCCCTGGCCAGGTCACCAAGGGTTATCAGAGTAACAGAGGAAGTGTGAGCAAGGAAGGAAAAGCAATCTGACTCCCATGAGGAAATGGCAGTAGAAAAGAAACAGAAGACGGCAGAAACAAACCTGTATTTCAACCAGTTCTAATCCATCATGCAGGTTTTCTCATGAAACAGAAGAATGAAACATCTAATCTAATGAAAACATCTGTAATCTATTTTCAGGGAGATAGAAGATAGCATCAAAGTTATGAAACAAGAGATCAGGACAAATTCCATGATAAAATAAATACGCATTGGAATCATGAGTACTGGAATTAATGTTTCCAAAACAGCTTAATGGAACAGAAAATAGACTCTGTAAACATATACAGACCACAAAAGAAAATAACAAAAGTGACAATTCAAGAGAGGATGACAAAATTATAGAAGACAGTACATGAAGAAGCTACCCAAGATTAACTGAATTTCCTAAAGGAGAGGACGGAACAAATGGGAGAAATTTATCAAGAGCGTAGTTGAAGAAAACTTTCTGGAACTTAAAGAAACCCTGAAAACTTAAAATTGATATCCAGGTTCCAGAAGAGAAATAATAAGCAGACTCTAGCATCAGAACACATTTTAGTGGTATTCTTAATCTTTAAGAAACAGAAATTCTTCTTATCTTTAAACTAAAAGGAAGAAAAGAGTTCAAATTTTGCACAAGTGATTTTTTTTAAAGGTATCTTAACTCTAAATGACTAGAAGAAACAGGTTTGATATTTCTTAGAGGAGAGTGTGACACAACAGTGCCAAAGAAATAAAAATCATAAAATTTCTAAAAAGTAGATAGATTTGTAAAAGTCTCAAAAATTTTTACCCTTGATGTTTTTTCTTCAGAAAAAAAGGGAGTTACAATCTAGAAAGCATACAAATGCCAGATGCGTTTACCTCCGCTATTTTACAAAATGCATTCTCACTAAAGACTCCAATAATCTAATTACAGGATCCAGTGGTAAGTTTTCACTCCAGCTTTTATTTGACTTCTCTATGAAATTTGACTTTTCTATAGAATTTGAAAATATTACTCACTTCTTTCCTGAAAATATTTTCTGCGTTGGAATCTGTAACACTTCATCCTACTATCGTGACTGTCACAAGAATAACCCGAGACATTCATTCAAAATGAAACTCCCGGGTCTCCCAGAGATTCTGATTCTGAAGGTCTGCACTGGGCCCAGGAATCGGTTTTTTGAATAAGCATCTCAGGTGCATCTGAGCCTGCAAACAACTTTGAGAAACATGCTCTGTTAGTTCTCTTCCTACTCCACTGCTGCTTCTCCCTCTGTGTCTTTCTTTGGCTCCTCTGATGCCAGCCTCCTGAAAACAGGTCATCTTTGGGTTCAGTGCTTACCCTGTTGAGGCTCTCCATTCTCCATGGGGACTTTACCAATTCCCATGCTGTCAGCTGTCACTGATTTGTCAATGATGTCCAAACTCTTTCCTGAGCCCCAAGTCCATATTTCCTTTCATCTTTTGGGCATTTAGACAAATATCCAGTTGCCACCTTGGATCAATATATCCAAAGCCAGATTCGTTAATCATACAGCCTTGGACCTGCTCCTCCTCCGATATGCTCCATCTCAGATGGAACAGCACCTGTTACCCAAGCTAGAAACCTCAGCTTCCTCCATACCCAGCAAAGCAGTCATCAAATAAATGATTATTTAGCATTGCAATAAGTACAACAACAAATTATGCAGGAGACTATATAATATAAGGGATCTAACTAAGACTGAGGGGCTATCAGAAAATATTTCACAAAGGAATTTGACCTTCTTTCTGTTAAAAGTACACCTACTCAGTATGTGTAGCAAACTTTGCTACAGTTTTGGGTCAATGGAGGGGAATTACATAACACTGCAACACAGGGTAAAAAAAGACTTACAAATAAATCTTGTACATCCCCCTTCCTAAAACTTCCTCATTCTTTTCATCTCAGAGGATGGGCCTGGCCTGTTTTCTACTTAGGCTTCCTAGGATGATGCAAAGATCAGTTTTCCTACCATTTACTTTTAAACTAATTAATTTTTATCACCCCTTACACTCTTGACTGTCCTATCCAATACTCCAGTGATTCGCAATCCTGGGTGCACCTTAGGAGACCTTACCTAGTTTATGAAAAAACATCAATGTCTGGGAACCATCTTCACTGATCCGAGATGGGAACAGGGCACAGGCATAGGTCTTTTTAAAAAGCATTGCAAGTGATTCTAATGTGCAACAAAGGTTAGTCCTGTTTCTAAGTCTTGGTGTTTGTCAACTGTGGGCACCAAATACCCATAGAATGCATAGTGCCTCAAAAGTCACTTGGGATTAGATGGTAACAAAAAGATATGATCACTGTAACAAAACTAATAAAATGGGCCCAATGCAAAGTCAAATATGGGTCTCTCGTCCATACGCTTTGAGCAGGAGGTGTGGATTTGATTAAACAAGCATGTGTTTCATAGACAAGAGAAAAGAGGATATGTAATTTGGAAAGTGGAAGATCTACGTGAGAGGCTAGAGGGAGCAGGGAGGAGTAAGAGATGGGGGAGGATTCCATGCTCTGGTCACACAGAACCCCGAGGGATGCCCTTCTACCCTCTGAGGAACTCATTCCTCAACCTTCACTGCCCACGCAGTAGGTGGGGAAAAAACAAAAAAGATAAGGAAGAGTTAGTGGATCCTGCCTCCAACAAGAGACAGCTGTGGAGTCCAAAAACACAAAAGTCTGTACCAAGGATAGCTGGATGAGCCTTCGATGGCACAGATTTGGGCACAGATGCAATGTTTCTATTGTTTGGACTGGATTTTTAACTCATCTCTTCATTCAGAAATTTACTTTCTTCGGAAATCTTTACAAACTAGCTCTTGGCTTCTTACCGGCTATTTCCTTAAATCTCCAACTAATCCATACTTCTCACCATTCCCTGATTATACTCTTTCCTCTTTCACCACCAAGTCATCATCAGGACATGACTCTGGATGACTTTGGCCCTTATGAATAGCTCCTGGACCAAAGTGGATGCTCAGTGAACGTATGTTGAATGAAAGTGCTATATTTAATTGTATAGGACGTTTGCTTCCAAACAAGATGGAGCAACAATACATTTACCCTCCCATCTAAAACAACCGAAAATTATATGAAGTAACAGTGAACCCTATGATTGCCCCGTCTTACTGCCTGGAGAGAGTCTCTAGGCTATAGCATAGGGGAAAAAATTCCAGGCAGAGCTTGGCCAACTCTATAATTTCACAAAAGTTGCTGAGCGCTCAGGGAGATAAGGCAGCTGGCATTCTTAGGACAGAGCACTAGAGAGAAGAGAGCTGCACAATGAGAAAACTCCAGAGATGTGTGGAGAGTTGAGTATTCAGCTGAGTACTGACTAGCTCACCTGTGTGAGGAAACTACTTGAGGTCATGGAAAAAAATCACTCAAAAGGATTAGAAGTAACAGTGCCTGGAATAGTGCCTGATCCCATCAGCAAAACTGGAAAACCTGAAGATTCACAGAGTGTTTGGTGCAGTACACGGAATGTACTGGCTACAGTAGTGGGGGACAGAGTGAGATAAAGTAGTGGGGCCTTAGAGTGAGCAGTACTCTGGTCCTGCCTAGCAAAAGTTGAAGGCAAGATCTGAGAGCATCAAACTGTTTCCAAGTACTTAACTAAATCTCAGAACAAAGTCCAAGAATATTTACAGGAATACAAAAAAATACCAAGAATCCAAAAAGATAAAATTTATATCTGGCATTTAAACAAAAATTACCAGGCATTCAACAAAGCAGGAAAATGTGACTCAGTCAGAAGTGACAGTAATTGAAAATGACCCCAAACTGACAGAGATGTTAGAATTTGCAGACAAGTACTTTAAAACAGTTGTATGACTGTATTCCATATGTTCAAGATTTAAGCAGAGATATGGAAAATATATATATTTAAAAAAACCCAAATCAAACTTCTAGAAATGAAAACTACAATGTATGAGATGAAACAGAAACTGACTGGGATTAACACTAGATTATATATTGAAGAAAAGAAGATTAGTGATCTTGAACACATAGCAATAGAAAATAGTCAAGATGAAATATAGAAAAAATAATGAAAAAGATGAACTGAAAGGAGCATGAGTGAGCTCTGAGACAACTTCAGGCAGCCTGATATACATGTAATTGGAGTCCATGAAGGAGAGGAGAGGAGGGCAGGGCAGAAAAAATATTTGAAGGAATAATGGCCAAATTTTTTCTAAATTTGATGAAAATCATAATCCACAGATCCAAGAAGCTCAATGAACTCTAAGCACAAGAAACATGAAGAAAATGAAACCAAGGCACATCACGATACAAAATTAGTAAAAAGGAGAAAATGTTAAGAGCAGCTAGAGAAAAAAGATACATTACATTCAGAGGAACAAAGGATGAGAATGACAACAAATTTCATAGGCAACAATGCAAGTGAGAAGATAGTGGAACACATCTTTCAAGAACCGAAAGAAAAAAGCTACCACTATAGAATTCTACACTCAGTGGAAATTTCTTTCAAAAATGAGGGTGAAAAAGTTTTTAGATACTGGATTTCATACTTAGTATGACAAAGAATAAAAATTTCTCAAAAATATTTTATATTGATCATATGTTGAAATGACAAAATATTTGGTATATTGGGTTAAAATATATTATTAAATTAATTTTATATCTTATTTTAATTTTTTTAATGTGGATATTAGGAAATATAAAGTTACATATGTAGTTTCATTATATTGCTATCAGATAGCTCTGGTATATCAAATCCATTTACTTTCCTCTCTGAAAAGAAAAAAAACATGGTAGTATTGATGGCTGTCCTCCCCCAATACCTTTCACCTTCTTCACTATTCTTTAAATATTCCTAATTTTGCTTTGGTAAATTCCTCTGTATGTTGCTTACAACATGGTTCCAGAAGACAGGACTTACTTGGGGCAGATGAGTGATTTCACAGCATGTTTTCATGAACTCTGTGCTTCATTGCCTCTGATAAGTGTTAATTCTACTCTTTTAAATATTTTGGTCCTTCTCTTTGATAAATAGGAAATCATCAAAATAGGAGTTGATGATCCACAATCATCTACTACACAACTCTGTAAATCCCAAGTAGTTTTTTTTCCCTTCTTGCTCTAAACAGAATATTAAAAGCCCTTTTTTGTTGGTGTTAGTATTTTCCATGAATCTCTAGCTTTAACCTGCATAATGCAAATCCAATAAGTCTGTGCCATTCATACTAGTTCTTAGTTAAAGATGCTGTGTGCCAGGCAAGTTGGATTAGTCCATCAAATACTATTTCTGAATACAGAAATGTCAGGTCTAATAAAGTTCTTCACTGACTCTATTCATATTCTTAACATAGCTGCCATTTATTGAGTGCCTATGATGTACTGGAGATTTATCACAATGTGGCCTATTGTACTAACTACAACCCTGAGAGCTGGGGATATTTACCTCCATGAACCCGATAAGGAAAGTGAAGAAAAAGAGGTAAAATGACCACCCTGAGGCATACAGCTGGCATGTGACAAAGCAAGGATTTGAGCTCAGTTGTTTCCAGCTAACAAAAATCTACATGTTGATGCTTTGGATCTGAAACCTACATGGTGTAAACTTGTTTCTTTGTTTCTGTTTATTTAAGCTTGTGTGTATTTATTTCATTTTCTTTTTTGGCTTTTTTTTCAGTATTTTGTAAAACCCTTGTTGAAAATGTAAGGCCCTCGGTTGCGATAAGGTTGTGTCTGGGAGAAAACCTGATGCGGCTGTTTTCAAGTTGGACTCACACACTTCCGGGAGCTGAGTGTGGTGGTGACATCGGTGGGAGGCAAAGCCAGAGACTCTCGGAGGGGAGGTTACCTTCAGTGGGATGAAGTCGATGAGCTATTTTCTTAAATTTTTTATTTGGAAATAACTTTAAACTTACAGAAAAATTGCAAAAATTGTAAAGAACACCTATACTCTTTACCCAGATTCATCTATTATTTTGTCCCATTTGCTTTCTCTACATGCATATACACGTTGTCTTTTTCCTAAACATTTGAAAATAAGTTGTGTACATCATGGCTCTTTACTCTTAAATGATCCAGTATGTATTTCCTAAGAAAAAGAATATCCTCTTACAAAGTGATAGCATGGTATCAACTTCAGTAAATTTAACGTTTAGCTAGAACTTTTATTTAATCTATTGTCTGTATTTCAATTTTGTCAACTTACATGCCCAGGAATGTTCTTTCCTGTGTTGTTTTCCCTCCAGTACAGGATGCAGCCTAGAACCTTGTATCATATTTACTTATCATGTCTCTTTAGTCTCCTTTAATCTGGACTCGTTCCTCAGCTTGCTTTGTCTTATACGACATTCGTATTTTTGAAGAATACAGTCAATGGGCCGTTTTGTAATAGCTCCTCCTTTTCATGTGAAATTCTCTTTTCAGAGCTTATCTTTGCTCAAACTTTGATAGTGTTTTTACATCTGGCCAATCAGAGATAGAATCAAGCCATATATGTTTATGCCAGAGATGCTAAGATGTATGGAGAAACTTTTCTGAGCAGACATTTGATAGTAAAGGGAGAGTGAATGGAAGAGGGCTAACAAATTGAAGAGTCCTTTGAGAGTAGGTTATTTTATATATATACATAAAACCTTACATACATATATATACCTCAAGCCTTTGAGACAGGCTTAAAGGTAGTGCATTAAATGGTAAATTTCTGCCTATTCAATTCTGAGTTCTCCAAAGGTTAACTTTAATCTTTTCTTTTCCATAAGGTCTTAGGTCCACAGTCCACAGTCCCAAGAAAATATCTGTTGCTAGAGCAATTCTCAGAAAACAGAGCTCTCAGAAAGGGAGTTCCTAACAAGGGAATCAGAAGCTGTTCTGCCCATCCTAGGAATGAAAGGAGGATGGAACTAGGCAATGAGTCTTTCCCACCGGCTGGCAGTGTGAGGTATAAGTATTATCAGTTGATTTTAGAGGTGGAAGTTTTGGGTCCTGAGTTTGAACAAGCTATTTAACCTCCCTAAGTCTCAGGTTACTCGTCTGATCCAACATCTGGCCTGCAGACCTCACAGGGCTGTTGTGATAATGTATGCAAAATCATTTTGCAAATGATAAAGTAGTATACATATGTGACTCTTACTATTATTATTTACTATTTGACCTGGAAAATTAATTCTTGAGGCTCTCAGTCTAATTTTGCATAAATTTCTCCTTAAAGAGCCCTTCTACTCAGCCTCCTATAAGATCCCTTTGCTTCAGCCACATGTACCCAAGTGTCCTATTTTCCCAGCTTGGAGAAATTGTCCCAAAGAAGTGAGCTGGCACAGGACATCCTTGCTCCCCATCTTTCCTGTGCCACTAGTTTGGCTTGGGCCATGCAATTCCAGGGACTCAAGTACAGCCTGGGTTCACATGGAAAGGAAAACTCCCAGGGAAGAAGATAGGAAAGGAAAACTTGGGGTGAGGGATAAAAGGAGTAGAGACGGAATGTGGGGGAATGTGACCATCACCAAGACTGCCCTGCCCGCCTGTCCCCATTCTGCTCTGGCTGTAGCTTGTACCTCCTGGCTCCTACAGCTTCCTGCACCAGCACTCCACAACAGTTTCATTTTTAGTGAATGCCTAGACTAGAGGCATCCAGAAAGTTCCTCTCATTGTCCTGGAAGTCATAATGCACTCTTTTTCATTGTCACTATATTATGAGCATCAAAATTTAACTTTTACATTGGAAACCTTTGCCCATGAATGTAAGTTATACACATTACCTGCTTTACTATTTACTCACAACAATCTGCAATTCAACTCTTGGACTTGATTGGATTTTTCATTTCTTAGGCTCTTAGATAGTTACCTGCATTTTCAGTAATAACTCTAAAGACATCTGAACTTGATAACCTAAGACACGTAAATTTCCTATCTAATAATGAAGACCAGTTGAAATTGGTGAACTCCTAAAATATGCAAATATGTGTTCTATTGATAACAACAAAGGCCTTTGTGACAAACCTTGTACTTAAGAAAAAGCAAAAGCATCTACAGACACCTAAATATATATGAGACTTGGCAAGATAATGGTCAGGAAATCAATTGTTTCTCAGAAGAGTGACTAGAATTAGTAGCAAAGCAGACTGTTAGTGAATTTATGATTATGCAAAGCCTGTTAATTCACTATACCTTCTAGACATAACCCTTTATTCTAAGCCTAATTGGAGCCTGAGTCGATTTGTGGTTTTGGCTTTAAAACCCTGCACCATCAATCTCCTCCCAAAGCCTATGCACATAGAGACATCCCCAGTGTGTTTGCACAGAGCTCTTGCCCAGCAGTTAAAATTCTGCATAGAGCTCACCTCGTCTTAGAGTTTTTATTTTTCTTTTAACAGAAATTAATGGACTTTTACATTCTTTCATTTTCTTAGGATCATGTAACTGTTACAGATACCGAAAATGACATGCACCTGAATTTTGGATTTGTACGTGGCTTTATTTGACTCAAGGTTACTGTTTAAGGTCATTCTACAAACAAAAAGCAAAACTTTAAACTGTAAGCAAAAAATGTTGTCATCTTAATGACCTTGTTCTGGGAAAACAAACCAGGGGAAAGGCTGAAAAATTCTACTGTACTCAAGTAAAAAAACATTTATTCATCAAAGTAAAACATAAGAAAAGACAACTCAATAGGAAAAATTGGTAAAAGATAAAAACAGTATTTCACAGAAGAAAAATCACAAATGAACAGTAAACATAAGAAAAGTTGCTTAACTTTACTTGTAAATAGAAAAATACAAATTAAAACTATCATGTAATGCTATCTCACATCTACCAGATTTGCAGAAATGCTAAGTATTGATAAGGATGTGGAATGATGAGAACTCATATACATTGCTGGTGGAACTGTAAATTGGTTCAACCACATTAATAATTATGATTATAATATTAGTGCTGGGCACTCTTTCAAGTCTATTATATATGGTAAGTTATTTAATCACTTGGAAAATTATTTGGAATTATCTTATGAAGTTGATAGTTTTCCTACTGGAGACTGAGCAATTTCCCTACTAGGTGTATACCCTAGAGGAAGTCTTGTAAATGCATGTTAGGAGACTTCCTAAGAATGTTTATGGCAGCATAGTTTGCAGTAGTAAAAAAACTAGAACAATTCGAATGTTCCTCAACAGGAGACTGGATAAGTAAACTGTGGTTAATTCAAACACTCACACTGAAAAAAGGTCACAAAATACACACCATTTACATAAAAATAAAAGTGATGGGGCTAGTTCAAAATTAGAAGCAAATATTTGTTGAGTTAAGCAGAAATATGAAATATGGTTTAGGGATTCGTCCATATTTAGAAAACCTATGAAGAGGAGGCCGCCTGGTGGTGCAGCGGTTTACTCCGCGCTTGGCAGCCCGGGGTTCGCTGGTTCGGATCCCGGGCGCCCGCCGACGCACTGCCTGTCAGCCATGCCGTGGCGGCGTCCCATATAAAGTGGAGGAAGATGAGCGCAGATGTTAGCCCAGGGCCAGTCTTCCTCAGCAAAAAGAGGAGGATTGGCGACGGATGTTAGCTCAGGGCTGGTCTTCCTCACAAAAAAAAAAAATAAAAAATAATAATAAAAGAAAAGAAAACCTATGAAGAAACCCAAGGGAATTATAAAAACCAAAATTAGGTAATCATCTTGGGTGGAGGGTGGGAAATGAGATAATGAAATATATCAAGGAACTTAAGTGGTGTTGGTAATGTTCTTTTTCAGCTGTGTTAGGTGCAAGTGTTTATTCTATTATTCTTTTTATTGTGTGAGGAAGATTAGCCCTGAGCTAACATCTGTTGCCAATCCTCCTCTTTTTGCTGAGGAAGATTGGCCTTGGGCTAACATTCACGCCCCTCTTCCTCCACTTTATCTGTGGGATGCCTGCCACAGCATGACTTGATAAGCAGTGCATAGGTCCATGCCCAGGATCCGTTACCTGCAAACCCTGGGCTGCCGAAGCAGAGTGTGCGAACTTAACCATTACACCACTGGGCCGGCCCCTATTCTATTATTCTTTATACTGTATATATACACTATAGATATCTCTGTGTTTGAAATATTTCAGTGTTCTTTATAAGTTAAAAAAAAAAGTCTTGATTTCATTATTCCCTTTATATAGTGAAGGAAACTGTCAAGAAGCCCTCAAGGCCTCTAGAACCATACTGTGCACACAGAGGACACAGTATTTGGAGCATAGGAAGCTTAGGTTGATAGTTCTGAGAGCTGAGTTCACAATTCAAAGAATTTTTTCCCCCATATTCTCTTCCTGAGTTTTACAGAGGTGATTTTTCAATGAAAATATGTAATGTAACAAGTATTTTTACTGCAATTGTCAATTCATTTTATCTTCTTGCTAGAAACTCTGCTGTAGCAAATATTTGTCAAGATGAAGAATTGATCAACATGTGGTGCTGAAATATCCCTGCTCATTCCTTTTAGCATACTCAGTTCCAAGATGGGAGATGCTAGAGAATTCAGCTTTGCTGACTTTGTTCTTTCCTTGAGGGGAGGGAGAGCCGAGTGAGGCTTCTTCCTTGCCGCTTCGCCAATTTATTAGCTGAGTAAGTCACTTAACCTGTGTTTTATTTTTCTCATTAGTAAAATGGACATTATAATGAATATAATATCTATCTATCTATCTATCTATCTAGCATCTATCTATCTATCAATCACGTGGAGCATTGTCTAGCATGTAGTCAGTGCTATCTAAGCTTTAGCTATTATTATATACTGGTCATATAGAGTGTATTGGTTTTGAACAAAATTCTACAAATGACAGCTATTTGATTAAACTGTGGTTCATCTCGTGAAAACAAAATGGACCTTCAACATTAGAAACATAATCACAAATAAATCAGATAATATAAAACTTAAGAATACTATAATCAAATCGTCCTTGGCTTAATTTTCATTTGTAAATAGTGAATTAATGTTTTATATAAAACTATGATTTATTATTTATTTAAGCATTTAAATTCATATCCAGTCCCTAGAAGATGATACATAACAATACCTTAAATTTAAATTTATACTAGCTTATACAATATTATCACATGACATTTCATTTGATCTTCAAATCATACTTTGAAATGGAAATAATGATCCACATTTCATAGGTGAAGAAACCTTAGCTCAGAGGGATCAGATATCTCGAAAAAGTGATGGGGTCAGTTTAAGACTGGCAGCCCAGTGTCCAAACTCCAAATCCATGGCTCTTGCCACTGTACAATTAAATATAAACTTGTAAATTGATTTCAGTTAAACTTTCTGTTGACTCACCACTTCTCTCATTATTACAGATATTTAACTTTGAAATTACATACATTTCTGATTGCAGCTATATGCCAAGGTAGAAATGCCACCTTTGCTTTTGATCTAAAATAATTTAATCAAAAAATAATTATATACAAATCCCAATGAACTCTTATTTGAGGTTATACAAAGTTGAGTAAATTAACTTGTATAATAACACATACTACAAATAGACTACAAATAGACTACAAATAGACTAGAAAGCTCACAGATAAAGGAACTCTGAAGGGAATTATCTCAGAATGTGAAAAGCTAACTTTTATGCATTGTTTTTTCAAGTTCACAATTTTATCTCATTGATTTTAATTTTTAAAAACTAGTGTTTTGTTTGATTTATGAAAGTAAAACATTCTCAGAACACTTGCACAATGTAAAAATGTATTCAAAGTAAAGCAAAAATTACCTATGATTCATCTTTCCACACAGAGATAATCATCATTTAATATTTTAAAGTAGCCCCCTCTAATTTGAGATATGCTATATACATATATTTACACATATTTCACATTAAATTACATTGTATAAAATATTTTATATCTTTTTTCACTAACATTATAAGCATTTTGTTTTTAATTGTCATATGAAGACCAGATAGAATTTATTCCAGAGATGCTTATCATGCAAAGATAGCATGACCACCATGGACGATAATTTGATGCTACCTGAATGCTTTCCAGGGCTGAGACAGTGTCATTGATCACTTCAGCTGAAGTCAAGAACAAATTTTCTACCACCTTCTTTAACTGGATGACTCCCATTAAAGGGAAAACCGTCCACAAGGGGCACATAAATAATGAAGCAGTTCCACTTCCGGGAACGTCCACCAAGTAACCGAAGGTAGACTCATTTTGGAAAGATCTCTGCAGTTGTCTGAGGGATAAATGATCTACCAATGGTGCTTCTTCATATACTTGCAGCTCTCTCATAGCCACCCATAATGTACAAGTGTTTTGGGGAGGGAGGCAGGTTAATGTGTGACTTCCCCATAAGAAGTGCAGTCCCAAAGGTATCTCTGGAAAGACGGTTTACAATTGTTCCCCATCCAGGTGCGATCTGCATCAGTCAGAGGGCACAGGCTGCAAGTGCTTCCAACTTAGGGTTCTCAGTTCAGTTTGAATATTTGAGTCAAGTCCTTATTTTTGGAGGGACTGTCTGAGGTCAGTCAGTCTTGTTCTGTTTGTCCATACCACCAGCCAGGTGGCATTTATTTGCCCCATCTACAGTTGCTAAATCTGTCTTGTATAAATGAAGTCTAGAGTTAAATGGTCCAGGGCTGGCAGCTATGCTCCACAGAGACCCAGGTTCCTTAAATGTTATTGCTCTGCCCTTTGTGGCCACAAACACATGGTACAAGATGGCAGTGTCCGTGTTCTAGGCAGCAGAATAAAGGAAGAGATGAGGAGAGAAAATGACATCGACCATGTCCTGTAAACGAGGCACCTGGAAGCTGCCATATTTGTGCTTACAATCTCTGGGCCAGAAGTGAGTCACAAGGCCACCCTTGAATATAAGGGAAATAAGGAATTGTAGTTTTTATTCTGCATATCCATTAGCCTAGTCAAACACTATATTATTATGATAATAGGGGAGAATGAATGTTGGGAGATAAGTAGCAGTCTCTAATACAGAAAGAGTAGTGCTTTATATGCAGGGAAGTAACTTTAATATTACAAACCAGTTAGAAGCCACAGCATTGTTAAGGATATTACCACTACAGCAGAACCAGCTCTGTTCAGATAAATTCCTAATTTTTCTTTTTTTGGTGAGCTAACATCTGTTGCCAATCTTCCTCTTTTTTCTTTTAATGTGATATTTTTTTGAGGAAGATTGGCCCTGCGCTAACATCTGTTGCCAAACTTCCTCCTTTTCTTCTTCTTTTTTTTTTTTACTCCCCAAAGCCCCAGTATATAGTTATATATCATAGTTGTAGAGTTGTAGCTCTTCTATGTGGGACACTGCCTCAGCATGACTTGATGAGTGGTGTGTAGGTCCATGCCTGGGATCTGAACCTGTGAACCCTGGGCTGCCAAAGTGGAGCATGCAAACTTAAATACTATGCCACCGGGCTGGCCCCAATAAATTCCTATTTTAATAACCATTTTCTATTTCAACTAAAAATGAAGTCAACTTCCAAATCACATGGGTGTCATTGACTTTAATCAATCATCAAATTTTATATTTAGGTTATGATCTGATTCCATTATTTTTTCTGTATGGTTTGTTTGGATCTTCATTGCCTTGTGGTCTTTCCATAAAACACAAACTTCTTTTATTCTTTACCCTTCCTTTGTTAACCAATAACTAATCCACTTCCAAAAACAAGGAGAAATCAAAGATCAACTCACTGTCTATCCAGTGAGTTGAATCTTATCACATTCCACCTTCCTGTCTCTGCTTTTACCTTGTTAAGTTTCTATGGACTTAATCCCTTTTGAAATGGTTCCTGGGAACTAGAAAAGAGGGGGAAGGATAAATTAGGCATAGAATAATCAGAGTTAATAATGGTGATAGCATAATATCTTCGCTGATACTTTTTCCCTTTTTTTAAAAAAAATGCTGACTGCCATACATACATGTATAGAGAATATCAACACAGGTAGAGACATGTATTCTCAATAGGCTCACCTTTTTTTCCCCTCAGCTTAGGTTTATTTTTCCTGGTCTTCCACCAATGACTTAACTATTTGAATATACTCATTTTTTTCAGCGAGAAATTTGCAGTCTTAATATCTGGAAGGGCTTCTGATATACTAAGAAGGGGAACTGGTTTGAGCTTTTGGACCCTGACAGGTACACCTTTGCTCCTTGTAATAAAGATTCTCTGATTGTCCAGCATAAAATCCACCTGTCATGAAACCAGGATGATTAATTTTCCTCCTAGCTGAAATGTTAGAGAACTCCAAGTTCACATGGAACAGTAAAGCATTGAGAAAGGCATGACTATAAAGTAAAAATAAAACAAAATAACAAAAATCCAACCAGACAGTCTCTAACACCGTTTTCATTTCCAAAAGCTTTTGATTCAAGGACTACAGGTCCACAGTCATTGTCTTCTTCAAAGTGGTCACACAGGGGCAATGACGCCACCCTTGCTCAGATATTTTTGGAACTTTTTCAGATTTCCTTAAGAACCTTTTGATAGTCTTCAACTATCCTTAATGATGGAAAAGACTCATTCTTTGAGGATGGGTTTGATTTTGGGAACAATTTAAAATAATCTGGAGACAAATCTGATGATTAAATTGTCCGGGAGCAGTTTTAGTCCATTGATTCAATAAATGTGTACTGAGCTCCAACATAAGCAAGTGCCAGGAACAAAAGCATGAAAAGTGCACTTCCTGCTCTCAAGATGCTTAAAGTGTAAGAGAGTCAAAAACAAGGGGTAGAATGACAGATTTTCCTGAGTTTAACATACTTCATATTGCAGGACTCTGTTTTCTGTGTCGCAAGGGCCCGAGGCAGTCCTGCACTTTGCATGCTCTGCAGTTGCCTTCCTGGCAGGACTCCTCTGTGTTCACACTTCCTGAGGAGATGGGTGGAAAATGATAAATCATCCATACTTTATTTTGACAAAATGGAAATGAGTGAATGGAAGTAAAATGGAAGAAGCTGTAAGCTGTCCCAAGTGACGAGAGTGATTTTGTCATTTTTGTTTTCTTACCTCAGTCTCCATATCTTTCAGAAGTTATAGCAGAAAGTCTCAGAATAAAAAATAAAACCTCCAAAGAATTCTTGTTTAGAAACGCTTACCACGAGTTCAGTTTCTGCTCTTTAAAGCTTTTATGTTTGTATGTGTATGTGTCTAATGATTGCAAAAACTGAAAGATGAACAGAGGGCTGATTGGAGGAAGTATGTGAGTGCTGATGTCTTCTTCCTAAGCATATTTTTCTCTATTTGCTTTTACCTTTTCAATTGTTCTGCCTGTATCTTTCTTGTCATTCTGTTCTGGTTAGCATCTCTAAACAATGTTGAATAGAAGTGATAAACCTTGTCTTCCTCATTTTAAAGAGAATGCTTCTGTTTCCCCATTAAGAATGATCTTTGAATAGGTTTTTCATACATATCTATTCTTCATGAAAAGAAGTTCCCTTCTATTCCTGATTTGCTAAGGTTTTTATTTTGAGAATCACTGTCTTGAATTTACCAAATACAGAGCTGTTCTATATTTTGTTTTGAGCCATTACATCTGTGGGCCCTGGGAATCTAAAACTGTTGTTTGTTGCTTCTACTGATTGAGAATCTCAAATAGTGTGTCCTTTTGAAGTTTTAGGTAGTTTCCCTGGAGCTCCCATTCATCCCAAAAAACCTCTTATATTGTTTTTGGTCATACATTTTGCCCTCATATTAAAAACGTGACCTGTGTACACAACAAATACATGTCAGTGGTGCATCTGAGGAGGGGGAGATGAAAATGGGACTGCAGAAGGGAACATGAAAGATTCTAACTGGTTTTGAAATTATTTAAAAATTTTTAAATTTCTTAAAAAAAATTCCAAAGCAAACACCACAGCATGCAATATTTGTCCATTTTGGAAGAACAATAAATGTGTTTGTTATCCTTTGTAACTTATATTTCAAAATAAGTTTTCCAAAAAAAAAAAAAAAAGGAAAGGAAAAGACAAAAAAAATGAGCCTACTGTAGATAATCTTTGATTAAATAATACATACAGCAAGTAGAATTAGCCACTCCATTCCCTGGAATTCTACAACCCTTTGCTAGTGTACCATATTACTCATTTCATTGTACTATAATTTTTTCTATATGTATCTTTATGTTTTCTTTTTATCGATTGTATCCTAAAATAAAAAAGTAGCCAAAAGAAAAGCCAGTATAGCAATATTAATATCAGATAAAACAATTTATAATGAGACTAGTTTTACGTTTCATTGTCCTATGCTGATAGGAAATCTCTCAAAAGCAGGGACGGTGTGTTGAAATTGCTTAGAAACTTCAAAACTGAAATGCAAAGTATATTTATTTCAGCTTCTAGTCACTGTGGAATTCTACTGTTTCACAGAAACAGATGGTAAAAAGTCATATACAGGAGAAATTATAACGTTTCATGATTTAATTATTTTATTTGTAAAAGTTTTATCCTGGTTTCTGTGCTATTATTCCTCATTTCTTCTGGATTACTTTGAGATGCCGTAACTAAACTATTTTAACTAAAGTATAACACATTCTTCAATGTTTAAAAAGAGAACATATATATATGTATATCTAAAACCATGGAAAACTGAAAAAAATATTAATCATCTTACATTTTATTAATTATGATACAAAAATGGTAGCCAAAATATTTATTACTGATTCCTTAAATACACTATTTTAAACCTCTTACATAAAACATTAACATTTTGAGCCACTGGAAAAGTGAACTGCCTCCCAGAAACATTTACTGTCACAGAGGATGCTCCATTTTAACACTAACTCCATTAAGTAATTACTTTAAAAGGTGCACGGTGCTAGCATTACCTATTGAAATTAAGAAACCCAACGAGATCAACAACATAAGGTAACCATATGCTAATATTTTGAACCAACATTTCAAATGTAGACTGACCACGTATTTTACTTAAAGCTTAAATAATAAATGTTTCTTTTTGCTAAGACAGCTTTTATTGTCATTAGATTCTACTGGTTTTTTAGAAATAGAGCCGCTCCACACTGAATCCACTGGTCCTGGTTGCCCCCACACGGAACATCAATATTGGTTACCACACGATCCCTTTCGGCACTTGTGTAAACAGGCAAAGATATGCACTCGTCAGGGGAATATGGACCATATGCACCCTGTTTAAAAAGAAGTAATTTTGTTTTAAAATACAGCAATATACTCTTTTGAAGCAGATCATTAAATAACCAAAGACACAAACACAAAACCCTCCCAAATAATAAGATTTATTTAACGCTTTATTATGAAATGTTTTAAATAAAGACTAGCGTAAACAAACACCCATCATACAGCTGCAACAATTATTACCTCATGGCCAATCGTGTTTCATTTATAACCTTCCCCTTGCCCCAAATATTGGAGTATTTTGAACCAAATCCTGCACATTATAAAATTTCATCTATAAATATTTAAATATGTCTATAAATAAAATATAAAAATATAATCACAATACTATTATCACACATGAAAATATTAACAATAATTCCTTAATACTATCTTCCATCTGTGATCTCATCATCCTATAATTTTAACAAGATTTTTTTTGTTAGAACCATAATTCAAATAAAGCCCATTTTTTGCAGGTTTTTGATATGTCTCTTAAGTCTCCTAAATTTATAGGTTTTTCCTTGTAATTTGTTGAAGAAACTATACCAAAGAATTTTCCACATTCAGACTTTTATTGTCTACAGTCTCACAGTGTCATGTTCTTCTGTTCCCGGTATTCTTGTAAACTGGATCTGGAGGTGAGCTCAGATCCAGATTCAGAAACACCGTGTAGTGGTACCGTATGCTTCCATCAAAAAGGCATTTAATGTCTGGTTGTCTCTCTTTTCAGATAGTAGGAGCCATTGATGATCATTATTACATTCAAGATAACAAAATGGTAATCTAACTCTATCAGTCTTTTTTCATTTCTGGGCAGAAATATATCTTTTTAAAGAGAAACTTCCACTTATCAATCTTTTGATGACCATCAAGTACAGTTCATATAGGTACATGAGGTTACATGCTGGATAAACGCTGTCTAATTTCCTCTTATTAATATGCTTTCAAAATAATGAATTTGTTCCCTAGTATATTGTAAAGGTGATCAACGACCCTCTCTTCCTTTTTAAAAGTATCATTATAAACTGGTGGATTAAAACATACTTGATGTGCTTCAATCCAATGCAGTTATTATCTTATTGATGTTCCAACTGTCAGTCTTTGTGCAGTAGGAACTCTTTAAGTAAGTTGGCTCCTAAGCTTTTTTTGATATGATCCTATTTATCTTCGATAGCTTTCTTGCTTTCTAGTATGTCAAGGTGTTACAAGCTTATCTTATACATTTCCTGTTCCAGAAATCAAATTAGTTGGATCCCCAGTTCCTTTAATGAGAAATGGTACTGTAGCTTGTAATCTGGGTGCTACGAATGATCTATCATTGTCCTTCCAGGATTTTTCAGTGACTGGAGTTTAGAAATACATATTTTTTAAAGAAAAACATCACGAGTTCATAATAGTACCTCCAATTCAAATTTAGGATTGATGTTTTTCTGAACTTATATAATTTTATTCAATTAATGAGTTATTTCCTAAGAGTTGGAAAGAAACTTAGGAGAAAAGTTAGACTCATTCTAGAATTTTACAAGTGATGAATCAGAAACCTATAGAGAATTTACCATGGTAACCTAGTTAGGAAGTGGCAAAGCTGTCATAGATAAAAGGTTTTGGCATATGAGTAGTAGCACCTAAAAACTCTGTTATTCTGTTGCTTTTCAAAAGAGAAGACATTTATGGATATAAATCATTTTCAGGCTCTGGAGGTACTTGTCTAGGAGCTCCTGACCTTAAGTAGCTTACCTTCTGGGCATCAGTTTCGCTATTGTAAAACAGAGATAAACAACACTTGTCCACCTAATAGGATGTTGAAAGAATCCGATGATGTATTAAAGAACTCATAAATAAAGTATTATTTCTCCATATATCACTAACTCTTTGGACTACATATATATATATATATATATATATATGTAGTATATATATATATACACACACACACCTTGTCTTTACTCCCTACTAATTCTCAAACCAACTAGAAAAAAAATCCCAGCTTTTTAACATCCACTACATGTCGTGGATAATGCTATGAGAGAAATGAAAATATTTTTTCCACCATGGAAAAATTTAAAACAAACATTCTATTTTTAAGTCTAAGTGGGCATTATATGAAATTTTGATTATCTTTTCCAATCCTCATATCTCCCCCCATGCACACACACATGAAAATACTGTTCTGACTCTTCTGGTCCTTGATATAAATCAGTTAAGTTCCTTTGAAAAATCTTCTTTGAAGCTTAAAATTTGGTTTAGAAAACAATACACATATCAAATATATAGAATATAATTTTTGGAACAATGAGTATTTCAGAAAATCAAAATAAACAAAATACTACTCTGGGATATGTTAACCTACCAAGGATAATGGAGAGAATGAATCCGGAGTTGGGGTCTCAGAAAAAAAGATAGGATTTGGAGTAAAGAGAATTTTCAACCATTATTCGTTACTGCCTTATTTCTTTCCTCTTCTCCAATTCTGCTTAAATGGCAAAGCTTTAGAATTCAGAAATTCCTGTAATTTTCATAACTCCGTAGCTATTCTTAAAGTTAATAACCTAGTGCAAGTTTTCTTTTGGTGTAGCCTTTAAACTCTTTAGCAAAGAGCAGACAAACATTACATATTTGTTGGACTGAAATGATCTGAATCTATGAATGCCTATTTATAATCCCAGGAAAGGTCTTAAATTATCCTCCTCTGCTACCTGATATTTGCTTTGCTTCCCATAACTTCTATGGTCAAAAATGAAAATAGAAACATCACATTGAAATGTTTTACAAAACTATTCCTTTCTATTCAGGAGATTTTCTGTATATCTCTTCATTTTAATGCCAAGCAATTTTCTCTTTAAATTAGGAACTTGAACAGTAATGCAAAGTTGATTCTTTGCATATTCACTCACAATTTACTAGTTTATGTACATATTTCCAAATGCTTCCAAACCTGCTTTTGGTTGTGGGCTTTTTGTTTGTTTTCAAGTGAAGGTACAAATCTTTCTACCCAAACCTACAGTGAATTTTAAAAGAAAAATACCACAGTTGCTTCTTAAAATTTTGCTTATCATTTCTCAAAATCTCTTAAATGATTAATGTTATAAACTTCTGTAAAAAAGTTATAGACTTGCTCTTAGGTCACCAATAAATAAATATTAAAGTAGCAGGGCTAAGTACTTAGCCACTTTCACTATTAGCACACTACCTTGTGCAGACAGAAGTTCCATAAATATTGTTTAACTGAATTAAATTTTTATCACACAATTCCCTGTTGGATATGTTTCTCTTAACAGACAAAGTATAAGAGGCCCTCTGGGCTGAAATATTTGGATGAAACTAAAATTTTATTAGTAACTATTAACAAATACACTAAGTGCTCACTTAATGGAAAAAGAAAGGAGATACATTAGAAAGATTTCAAATAATTCTTATTATATGACATGTAAACAAATTAGTTTGACATAATTAAGATTTAATAATTAAAAATCTATATATTGTGATTAATCTAAAGTGGTTAATGTGTTCATGTATCCTACTTTATTAAAAAAGAAACTGGTCCAGTTAGCTCAGTTCAACAATGAGGCTAAAATTTGAAATTTCCTACTATGCCTATGCCCATGAACCAAGGAAAGTGACTTAAAAGTACACATATACTAGAAATAGCAGGCAATATGCTAATATTTGAAAGAAGACAATGCATTTTACAAAGGCAAATGGTGATATTAGGTATCACTTAGCCACCAAACCAAAGAAAACAACAAAATAAAACATCATAAGAAAACAAAATTACCTAGGTTGGTTATGTTAACTATTTGGCCAATATCAACTCAATTTCATTATAATAAAACACATATGAAGGGAAACCAAAATATATTTCTCATCAGTTTATGCATAAAGTCCAACTAATTTATTCTAACACATATCTTCTGAATGTTTATAAATCAAGTCAATGAACAGTTATTTTTTAGAAAAGAAGATATTAGCAAATGAGAGCTTTAATGTAAATAAAAGTGGCATAATTTAGTAATGCAACTCTGGAAAAAATATTTCAAGACAGGAAACAAAATAACTTGTCAACAATGAATATTTTGAAACACTCTGCCCTGTCAAGAATGCCTAGCTACTCTTTAAAATCTATTTTGGTAGAGAAAGACTACTTTCAATAATATGATGCTAAAGCATTGCTTTCATAATAAGTCCTTAAAGGAAAAAAAAAAAATCTGTCACATAGAAAAAGATATTAATTAAATATTATTTTTAAACCAGAGTGCATACAAGGCAGAGCTTTCAGCATATATCTTCTGATATACATGATGATATTTTAATATATATAAAAGCAATATAAAGACTTTTTTGTGACTGGTTTGTGGAATCATTTTATAGTCATATTTTCCCTGGAAACAAAATTGTTTCTGAATTGAATTGTCAACTGTGGTGCCTGTTGGAAGGTCGAGGCCCGCGGGGTTCAGGCTGGTTCGGGGCTTCTATGTTACCGTGGGGCTGATAAACACTAAGTAGCATTCTTCACTGGAAAGACAGAACAAAGGCAAACTAACTTCCTGTGGAACATCAGAACAGGGCATCATGTCAGACTGATCTACCTCATAAAGCAGTGTTTCCCAGACTGTATTATGTGGAACACTAGATCCAGATGACGGATGGGGTATAGGTGCACGATAAGGTTGTGTGTTATGTAATCTTTGGGACTTCTCAGAATTTTTCATATTCTCAAATACATCACGAATTTCAAAGGGCAGGGAATGCTGTGCTTATTAAATTTGTTTACTGAACATTTTTTTCACAGAAAACCATTATGGAATAATGTTGTATAAAATATTTTGGGGAAATGCTTTGGAGGAAGTGAATGTGTTTTTGGGGGGGTAAAATCTCCCAGGAAAATCTTAATTTGGACCTATATTAATTTAACCACCAGTATTCACCTGGAACTAGAATATCTTTAAGAATCTGCATCATGAATGAGTGAATATATAAATGAATACTGTGAGTATAGGTTATATTATCTTAGTGTACATAGTTAATGGTGAACAGAAACACTGGGAAAGTATTTTCACCAGTATTTTACTTACTTTTAATTCTCCTTGAGAATTCCTAACTCGAATTTTGCCATTTGGCAAAGTACATTACATTTATAATAGGAGCAATGGTAGAGATCCCCCCGCACTCCCAGTAAAAGTCTCAGAATTTGTTGCCCATATCCTTTAAGTATTACCACATATTAAAACAATGTCAAAGAAGTTCTCCAATCTTATGCAAACTAAAATGTTCTTTAAAAAATGGAGGTGCTATCTACCTAATAGCAATGCTGTGCAAATGACTGGATTGTTGGGGATGTTTCTGCTGAAATGAAGCTATTTAGGACTATTAGGTGTCAGATAACATTGTGGAAATAATTTGTGAAGAAACCTTCTTCTGGCCTAAAAGGGATTAGTCACCAAAGTTCTGAACCACATGATTTCCTCCAAGCTTACCAAAGGATTCTGGACTTTTTGCAATAAAGTAGCTGTAAGAGGAAATGGCAAGAGTCATTCTGTTTCACTGGCTTACATAAATTGATACTGATGCTTCTTTCAACTTTACGCTGGTTTCTTCCCTCCCAGTAAAAATGCACTAAAATGTTAATGTTCCTCCCTTAATTCTGTAATATTTATTAAAAACAGCTACAGCTACCCTAAAAAAAATCCAATTTTTTGTACAAAATAAATTTTCACTGAAGCAGAAGTTAGAGAGTTTAATAGTTTATACAGAGTAGGCAAACTATTTCGTTAAGGGGCCTGACAGTAAATATTTTAGGATTTGTGGGCCATGTGGTCTCTGACGCATTTACTCAACTCTGCTGCTTAGTCTGAAAGCAGCCACAGACAATATCTATAATAAATGGGCATGGCTGTTTTCCAAACAAAACTTTATTTATGGACACTGAAATTTGAATTTCATATAATTTTCACATCATGAAATATTCTTCTTCTGAGTTTTCCAACTATTTAAAAAGGTAGAAACAATTCATAGCTCACATGGCTTCATGCAGCACAATGGATTTGGGCCCGTGGGCTGTAGTCTTCTAAACTCTGGTTTACACTGTTAGGTTGGCTCAGTTATTAGGCCTAAGATTGAAGAGTGACAACCTGGATTTGAATCTTAGCTGCCTACCTATTAACTACATTATCTTGGTCAAGTTACACAATCTTTTAAGCTTCTGTTTTCTCAGTTTAAAATGGAAATAATTTCTCTTTCAAAATTTTTTGGAAGGTTTAAATATATTGTATTTTAAACACTTTGCACAGTGCTTGGCACACAATCAATACAAATAAATGCTAATTATTATTGTTCAAACACTAGTGCTACCATTGTGGGATCCATAAAAAATCACTTACCTTACCTGATTCTCAGTTTCCTCGGTAGCAAAGCAAAGAAAACCTGCTCTATCAAACTCACAGGATTGCTATGAAAGGAACGTGTAATTTTATTTCACCCTGTGCCAATCATCAACCTTCTCCCTGCTAAACTGATTTTCCAAACTACAAATCTGATCTTACCACACTCCTGTGCTAAATTCTTTTTTTTTTTTTTTTTTTGTGGGGAAGACCAGCCCTGAGCTAACATCTGTTGCCAATCCTCCCCTTTTTGCTGAGGAAGACTGGCCCTCGGCTAACACCCGTGCCCATCTTCCTCTACTTTATATGGGAGGCCGCCATGGCATGGCTGACAGGCAGTGCGTCGGCAGGTGCCCGGGATCTGAACTTGCGAACCCCGGGCTGCCAAGCGCGAACTAAACCGCTGCGCCACCAGGCGGCCCCTCCTGTGCTAAATTCTTAATGGCTTCTATCTGACCGTAAGATGGTCTAAACTCCTTGGCTTGTCATACTTTCTTGGCCTTTCTTTCTAACCATATGCCCTATCACTCTCCATACGAACCACACATTCCGGATGTACTATACTACAGTTCCCAGAGTAATCTAACTTCTTTTCACACCTCCATGCATTTAAATATGCTGCCCCTTCTATTTGGAGTGCCTTGGTCCTACCTTTTTTGAATTTGTTCTTGAACTCTTCTTACTCATTCTGTGACTATAGTTCTGAGAGAAGCTGCCTTCTCTCTCTGTGAGGTCATCTGACTTTCCCTCATCTGCTTACACATGATAGAGTTGAGGCCTCCCTTATCTGCCGAAGCACTTTATGTAAACCCTTATAATTGTACTTATAACTCTGAATTGTAATAGTTTCTTTACCTGTTTGCTCCCTCACTCAACAGAAGACTCTTTGATGGAAGAGATTTATCTTTGTAACCGCAGTGTTCAGCATAATATATGGTATATGGGAACTTAACAAGTAATGAATGATGACTGAAAGCACTTAGTAAACGATAAAGAACTGTATGAAATAAGATAATTATTACCACACTATTGTGAAAACATTTTAAAATACTGGCATCAGGGCAAATTAGATTTACCATGTGTGAGGCACTGTGCTGGATACTTCACACACACAGGAAATTATTTAATCCTCAACATGGTCCTATAGAAATATCATTATCTCTACTTTCAAATGAGGAAACTGACCCGGTGAGATTAGGAAACTTGCCCCAAGTCACCCAGCTCATAAGTTTGGGAGCTGGGAATGGAATTTAGTCTGTTAGACTCCAAAATTTTGTGTTCTGAAACACTTAGTAATATGCTTCATATTCTTTCCTTCTTAGCTGATATAGGAGGGACAGTCTGAAAGCAGTAAGATTATATGAAAAGAAGAGGCTCACTGTAAAGGAAAGAGGTAAAAAGAGGGGAAAAGGAAAGAGGAGAAATCCTATAATATTTACTATTTGGCTCCTTAAGAGGTGGGAAAGCACCTCCATTAGAAATCCTTAATGGAAATCCTTCCATTACATGTCATGAAGAAGTGCGAAAGCCTAGGGGGAAATCCCTTCTATAAAAATAATAAAACATTCTTATTATCTTTTAGCCATCTCTTTTATTGGCTAAATACTCCAATTCATTTTACCTCTCTCTACATAAGCTATTTTTCAAATTAAATTATTTTTAGCTTTCTATTCCAATACTGATCTTTTAAAGGGTGGTAAAATTGGATAGAAATAATACACGAAGTAAAATACTCTGGAGGGATAAATTCTGAGTCTTATAATGTCACGTTGCTTTTCACACAACTCAGTAACAGAGTGGCTTTTTCCATAACAACATTCCATTCCTGATTTGCATTCAGTTTGTGGTTAATTATGTGGGTAATGCTCCAGGTCATTTTCTTCTGCATTTATGCCTACTCAGTTATTCTCCACGCTCTATTTTTATTGCTGGGGTTTCTCCCAGCAATAAAAGTCAACCAGTTTATACATGTCCTACTTTTTCCCCTATCAAGGTCATTATATGGCTTTTAATTTTGTTTGCCGGAGAATTAACACTTCACACAATTTAGAGTCATTTGAATTCATCTCTGTCATCTCATACAACTTTACGTGTTATGGTTACCTCCCTTAGCAAATTCTAAGCTTAACTTTTGTATATAACTTTCAATTCGGTTCACACAGCTAACGTGTGTAACCCATAACTTACCAACTTTCTGATAGAAATTTCTTATAGGAAATAACAGTCAAATTGAAATAAAATAAAGATTATTTCAATGTCTTCTCCCCTTTCTATCTGTTATGTCACTCTAATACTAGAGAAAATGAAGCTGATATGAGGGAAAAATGGGGTGTTTCAGAGAAATGTATCTCTTTTAGGTCAGAGGATGCTCTCTTTTAGTTCTCCAAGCAATGGCTGCTAATTATTGCTACAGCTTTATTAGTTGTTTTTTTAAAATAAATATTTTGATGTGTTGATTTTTATTTTATAAAGAGAATTACAATAATTGGAAAATTTAATGCACTCTTTCCCAGTAAGAAAACTTATTTTTCTTGTAGTAAGCAGTATATGAAATAGTTTTGTTGGTCATTAGATATAGAGTCAAAACTTTAAAGTTGATTCACATATATTCATACTTACATCTTAAAATTTTATTGTTAAGTTTAGTTATGTGCCTCATCTACATCTGTGTCATATTTTAAAGGCAAACATCCCCCAAATTCCATTATTGAAAGTTCTTTCAATAATTGAAGGTTTTAAAAGGATAAAAGTTAACCAAATAAGTCTTTGTCAAGACTATTTTCTTTATCTGCCTATCAGCAGCACAGTGACATGGTATGATATAAAGCCAGGTGTGAGTTAACATCTTGATACTGTCAATCTCTTCATGCCTAACTACGGGGAAGTCATCTAATCTATGTGGGCACACATTTCCTCATTTAAAATTGGGAATAATAACATCCACCTTGCAGGGCTGCTCTGAAGAGTATAGGAGGTAAAGTAGATAAAGCATTTAGCACACTGCTGAAAACAAAAGGAACATAATATGTGGTAGTCTGTACTATTGTTAAAGGCTGTTTTCTTACTAGGCTATAAATGACTTAGAAATTAAAAACTAAAATGTTATTCTTTCTATAACAAAATGAAGATTTTAAAATGTCCCATACATCTTAAAAATTATAAAGGACACAATATTTTTTGACCATAAATTTGTTCAAATGCAGGTGGGATTAGAAAGTAAACAAAAAAATACATAGGTCAAGAATGTCTTATTGAAAAGATAAAATCTAGAAGGAATTGGGTGAATTGAAACCTGTACCTGTTAAAAATGTATTACCTGTGGAATCCAGCCCATAAAACAAGGGAGAACTGATGATACAGTAGGAGAATCATGCTGATTTTCAGAAAGTCGATTTCCATCAAAACTGCACCCTTCCAGTAATAAGCCGCTGATCTGCCATGGAAACATATAAACCATTAAAATATGTATTAAAGTCTGAAATGTCAGGAGTCACTATATTATAACTTAAAAAGAAAGGCAGCACTTTCCATTGTGAGTATGTATCACAAATAACATGAGAACGAAGATTATGGTATTTTATCTGAGAATAAACAAGGTTAAGACCCGGACCAGCGTTCACTGGGAACCTCCTCTACACGAAATTCTCAATTTTAGCAAAGTTTTTAGAAGAAAATACTCACAAATATCATCAGTTATATCACTGCAGGGGCCTTGGCATTAGACTAATAGAAATATAATGGCAAAAACCAAAAAGTTATTCTTTCTCCAGGAGGAGGAAAGAAAAGCATAATTAGAGAAGAAGAACATGTGTTTCCTGCTTAGAATTCTAACTTCATTTTTGAAGAGAACAAAGTTCAGAAAGTTTAATGCAAAAACTTCTTGACATGCCATGCAGAGCTGAAAGAAGAATAAAGGACAAGGAGATCTTCCCTAAATTGGCCTTAGTGTAAATTTAAGAAATTATGAAAATGAAAATATAATTATTTTGGTAATATTAGTTCATATTTCTTCTTTAAATGTTGAATTTTTTAGTTTCTGTGGTGTTAATCTACCTTGAGTTTATCTAAAGGCAACAAATGCAGAGTCAGTATTTTGAATTCAGAGCCACATCTGTATCTCATAATTCGAACTTGATTAGAAAATAGAAACAATCTAATAAATATATTACATACTACCTTTAAGTTTTAACATGAAGATACTTTAAATAAAGATACTATAGAATTTTAGAGAGAAGAGAACACTTTAAGTTGCAAGAGTTAAAATGTTCAGCTGTATGATATAGTTAGGGAATGGTTTAGGTATGATGAGGTACTAGGAGAGTACACCTTGGCAAATTGTTTTGAATAGCTAATTTTACAGTAAGGTTGCAGTACCATGGAAAAGATAAGCAACTTGTTTGTCAGTGAAAGGTAAAATAAAAATACAATATAATATATATTATATATAATATAATAAAGGGATAACAATAGAATAATCAAATACTTAAGTTCAATATTTTTTCTACTATACCACTGATGTGATGATATACAGGCCACTTTAAGAGTTGCTGAAGTATTTTGGCCTTGAAAAAATGTAAAATTTAGAGAGTACCTGCTAATTTCAGTGCTAGAAATTCTCTAGGCAAGATAATTCTTCTAAGGCCTCTTCTAGAAACTTCATCAAGTTTTGAGCTTAGTCTCTATAGAAATTTGTAAAAGTAGGCCCCAACTTGACTATGTAATATGCATAAACTGAGATATAAACTCATCATTTTCCTTTCCTAACCGGGAGGTGGGAGGGGTAAGAAATACTGTTCTCTGGAGTCTTATTTCAGTAACTGGCAGGATTGACCGTGTAGTTGCTTAATCAGACACCTGGGAGACATTCTTGGCTCCCTCTCCCGAACTTCCCACACGCCTTAAACTACCAAGTCCTGTCACTTCCAATAAACATCTTCTAAATCTGTCCTTTTCTCTCAACACCCTCTGTCAATATCCTATTTTGGAATTTAAAGTAAATTTGTGCAATTTAAGATAAAGACATTCTTGTTCCTGAAAATGAAATGAAAACATAAGAATGTCAAAAAGCAATACCTTGTTGTTTAGATTATAAAATGATAATATATCAGGGATTAGAGTGGTACCAACAAATGATACCTTTGTTCCAACTGGAGTTCTGCATTAAAGGAAGAAGTAAAGGCAGACAGGCCCAAAATATTACCTTTACTAATGAAAGAGATAGTTTGGAGAAATAACAGGTCTCCAGGCAAATGGACTTCCTAATATTAAACTCAAGAATCTGGCAGGCTTAACTCCTACTCACAACACTATTAAGCTAAGGACCAAGCTGCACCAGGCGCAGAGACTGCCTTGAAGGAGCAGAGCAGAATGTGTGCACCCAAGAGAAAAGCATACAGAAGGCACAGTATTTGACCCTTGGTTCCTGATTCACACTCATAATCAGATAAACTGACTCCTTTTCTAGGAAGGGAGGAGTAAGTTAGAAGGTAGAGAAAGTCTAGGAGTATCAACATTAGTAAATATTCCTCCACATAGAAGAAAACAGAAGTGGAAAATAAGAATTTTCCTCTAACAATATATTTAAAATACCTGCAAAATTGCCTGGAATATAGTAAGTGCTCAATAAGTATTAGCTATTATTGTTTATTTAATCTAATCCATCTTCTAATTTCTAGACATTTAGAATTATTTTATAGAGAGTGTATCCATTTAAGTGAGGCCAAATAAACATTTGAGTGGAAATTATTTGGATAATTCCAGGCAAAAAACTTTTGCTTATAATATTTAATTTTGCAAAATATTTTCCAAATTTATTCTAGATAATTGAGTCTATTCTATCACTTGACTTACACATCAAAGAGTTAGGTGATGTGTTAGAGCATGCTTTCTAATTTTATCAATGCTGTAATTCCACTCTTTTTCACCCTCATTAAATGATAAGCCACATTAAAATGCTATTTATACTTATGCATATACTTATGGGACATACTTCATACTTTACTAAAAGTTTGTTAGAAGTCTATTTTAACCATTAATGCCTTATTGTGCATGACACATGTCCCTTGGATGCAAAAAATAATTACTGAAATCAGAGCTCATTTGTTTATATTATATTAAAAGAACCACATTGTTGAGGCTGCCTTTTGACATCTGTACAAGTGTACTATTTCAGTCGAATGCAAATAATTAAGTGAAAGGCATCTAAATGTGCATCTCGTCATAATATCATTTCCTCTAATTATTCTTGTTTTGCTTATAAATGCATAGCTTTCAATTTATCAGAACAGAAACAAAATAAAATCATTAAACCATACAGAAAAAATCTGTACTAAATAATGTTATTCACACTTAAACCTCTGATTAAAACAGCTGAAAACAGGTGCAATTGCAAAAGTATGAGAAACTAAAAAAAACATATTTGGTTTTGTTTACTGTTTAAAAACCACTTATTAAGGGATAGTGTGGATCAGGCAGACCACAATTGCATAAGTATATTCCAAATAACTAACTACCACGACCCCAATCTATTTTGAAAGGGCCATTCATGAGTGTAAGATCTTACTCCACTCTTAGTGTCTCACCTCAAAAGGGGTTAGTAACCGTAACAGTCGTGACTTTGTTCACTACAAGCAGGATTAAAGCCATTAACTTATTTCATATATGATCTTGAATTTCTTGAACACTTCTGATTTCAATTTGAATTTAACAACTGAATTTCACATTAAACTCGGAGTTTTATTTTGATAAGTTATTACATGGCTTTATTTGCTACAACCTTCCTCTTAAAAATTAAAAAATATTCAAACACACAGAAAATCATAAAAATATTTTTAAACCTACAAGTTCCTGTCACTCAGTTTTACTAGACTTATACAGCCATGTTTGTTCCACATGTCTAAGCAAATAAACCATAACGGATATAGTTGAAGTCCTCTGTGTACACTTTGCTTTTCCTGTTACTTTTCTGTGCTCACCAGACCTAGTCATTACCCTGAACTTAGTTTTACATGATTGTTAAATATATATGTATCCATAAACAATAAATAGTATTGTTTTTCATGTTTCTGAACTATATGTAAAGGGTAACATACATTATATACCTACTCTTTTCCTTCATCATTGGTCTAGGTACATCCATTTTGTTCTTTCATTTTTAATAGTTGCGTAATATGTTGTCATATTAACATACAACAAATTATTTATCCATTCTTCTGCTGATGAACATTTAAGTCATTTCCAATTGTTTACTGTTACAACACTGCAATAAACATTATGGTATTGATACCAGCTCAAGACAAGGTTGACATAAGGGAAGCCATATTGTAGAAAAGAAACTATATTGTAACTTTGAATGACCTTTGACTAACTGACAGGCTCTGTGGATTTTATGGCCCCTCCCAGCTGCAATAAGTTGATAACTTTGTTCTTTTGAGTTCCTTAGGAATGTGATGACCCCTGGGCAGAGAGTCAATGCTGATAGCCATCATCAATGACAACTGAAAGGTCAGGGTATAGGGTGTTGCTCCAGTTTCTGATGCATATCAAGTAAAACAAAAGCCTCAGGAACTAAGACTAGATGGATGCCCCCACCCTGAGACCAGATGCCTCCTCCACCTGGAGACCAGCCTGCTATATAACTGGCCTATAGTCTTTGTTCTGAAAGATGGTTCTTTGAGACATGAGTTGGCCATCTTCCCCCTTGCTAGCAAGCTGTAACAAAACCCTTTCTCTGTCACCATCTTGCCTCTTGACAATTGGCTTTTGTCTTGCGGTGAGCAGATGGTTCCCTTTGTGCGGTAACAGTATGTCTCCTTATACACATCTGCATGAATTTCTCCAGGTACAGAGATGAAATTGCTACATTGCAGCAAATGCTCATTATTGTGCCCCAAAGTAATTCTATTGATCTATATGCCTACTTGTCATGTATAAGAATTTATATTATGCCACAACCTTGCCAATACTTGGTCTGTTGAGACTTATAGATTTTGCCAGTATGGTATCTAATTTTGGGTTTAATTTCATTTCCCTGAGTAGTGGTGAGAACAAGTATTTTATGTTTGTTAGTCATTTGGGTTTCCTCTTCCTTTAAGTTGCCTATTAAAACACTTTGCCTACCTCCCCAATTCCCCACAATGGGATTGTTTTTTAAAAAACTGATTTGTAAAAGTTCTTTATCTGTTTTAAGCACTGATCCTTTGTCATTTATATAAGATGCAAATGTCTTTTCCCAGTCTGTGGCCTGCATTTTCACTTCCTATACTGTCTTTCAATTTTAATGTAGCAAATTTATCAGCTTTTTCCTTTAAAATTTTTATTTTTGTGTGTCTAAAGAAATCCCGAATAAAGATATTTTCCAGTATTTTTGTTTCTAAAAGTCTTTTTTTTCCCAGAAGAAGTTTTATTTTCATAATTTAGATTCTTAAACTATTCAGAATGAACTTTTGTTTATAATATAAGGTATGGATCAAATTTTGTCATTTTCCATGAGTGACCAATTGTCTGAGAATTATTTATCAAATAGTTTCCCCATTACTTCTCTGATTTGCTATGCCTGCTACTTCTGTCACGTGTCAGGGTTCCAAACAGACATGAGTCTGTTTCTGGACTTTCTATTCTGTTTCATTAGTTGCTCTGTCTGTCCCTATAGCAACATCGTACTGTCTCAACTACCATAGCTTTATAATAAAACTTATTATTCAATGAGGCAAATCTTGAGACTGTATTATTTTCAAATTTGCTTTGGCTGTTCTTGTCCCTATAGCCTTTCCATATTGTGGCAGATTGCAAAATATGGCCCTAAATTCCTCCCATCCTAGTATGTATACCCCTTTGCAATGTAAACTTTGCAGCTTTTTCCATCAGGAGGTGGACTTCTTTCCCCACCTTGAAGTTAGGCTTGCCTTGTAACTTGCTTTGACCAATAGAATGTAGAAGGACTATAAGTAACTTCTGAAGCTAGGCTTTAAGAGGCCTTGCCCTCTTGGAATGCTGCACTGAGACCACCATGTAAGAAAGCTCTTCTAGTCTACTGGAATATGAGAGGCCACGTGGAGGAGAGCTGAGGTACCCCAAATCATAACAAGCACCAACTACCAGACACATGAGTGAGCCTTGCATGGACCTTCCAGTCTAGCTGACTTAGCTGAATGCTGATACAGAGCAAGTCTGAGTAAAATTGGCAGAGAAACTGCCCAGCCAAACCACAGAATTCTGAGAAAATAATTGCTATTGTTTTAAACCACTAAGTTGTGGGGTAGTTTGAGCAAACGCTAACTGAAAATTTTAATTTGTACTATATATTAAAAACAATTAGGACTTTGATTGAAATTGCATTAAATTTTGAAGTGATATTGGGAAGTTTGACATCTTTAATATTTGGACTCTTTCTATACTTGAACATGAGTGATCTTTTCACTATTCAGTTCTTTCATGTAGTTTCCATTTCTTTATTCTCAAATTATCCGTTTAGTCATGATTTAGATGTATCTCTTTAAGCAGTATACAAACTGGGTATTATCTTTTTTACCCAATCTGACAATCTCAATCTTTTAATTGGTGAGTTTAATATGTTTGTATTTATTGTTATTAGTCATACACAGTATTTGGAGTTATTTCCACTATTTTACATTTTTTTCCTCTTTATAATTTTTTTTGCTTAATTTTTTTCCTTTTGTGCTATGGACTGTATATCTATCTTTAAGTCCTTAACCATATGTTTCAAATGAATAACTATAAAATTTTCTAATGAGTTCTAATAAATACTTAGGTATTCAGTACTTCTAAAGATGACATGGATTTTATTTTAGCACATTATTCCTAATCTAATTATTGCTGTTTAGAGATTTAGTTTTAGTTGAAACATGACAAAAAGTTATATTTTATAGTCAATATTTAATTTAAATTACTTAAATATTAAAATAATTTTGGCAATTTTTGGTTCACTATTTTTGGTATACAGTCTCTCTCCGGCTTTTTTTTTGTAGAAGTACATGTTTTAATACTTTTATTAAGGTTCTAAGAGTGGTAAGCCCTTGTGGTTTTGGGTTTCTGGAAATGTCTTTTTATTGTTTTCATTATTGAATGATATTTTAGGTGGGAATAAAATCTGAAGTTAACAATTATTTTCCCTCATCAATTTGAATATATTACTCCATTGTCTTCTGGCATCTAGTGTGCCAACACGTCTTCTTGATGTTTTTTGTTTTTGTGTTTTGGTAGGAAATCTGACTTTTTTTATTTGGTAGCTTTTAAGATTTTTCTCTTTAACCTTGATATTATACAGTTTCACTATAGTATGAGTAGGTGTGAATTTGAATTTACTTTATTTTTTTGGTACGTTGCACGTGCTTTTCATCTGAGAACTCTAATAATTCTCCAATTCTGGAAAATTTCTGCCATTTAAAGAATTTTTGCTTCTCTGCAATGCTGTCTGTTCTATACTCCTAGAAAACCTTTTAGAAGTAGGATAGTGTCTTAAACTATCCTCTGTGTTTCATAATCTCTCTTTCCTAATTTTCAAACCTTTGCCTTTGTGATGAGTTCTAGGTTAATTCCTTAGTACTATCTCCCAATTTATTATGTCTTCTTCTGTTATATGTAATGTAGAATATACTTAGTCTATCAAATTTTTCATTTAAATATTATATTTTTCATTCCCAAGATTACTGACTGGTTTTCACATCCAACTATAACTGTATCATCTCTCCTGTTTCCATTCTCTAAGTTCTTGTTACTTTTTAGTGAATGTTATTCCTTCATAATCTGGTTAAGGAAACTGAAATATATATATATTTACATTTTTGTCAGATTTTTCCAAAAAATTAATAACAAACTAAATGATTAGATGTTTCATCTGATGATTTAGCTAGTTTTCTTTTCTAGGATTAGATATTTTTCCCCCACTTATCTTGGAGTTTGGTTTCTAGGTTCATCTTGAGGGGTCTTTTATTTTTCTCCCATATACCTCTGTAATGACCTTTCCATATCTGCCTAGCTACAAGATTTATAATGACAGTTTGGGAGTTCTGTTCTGGTGAAGTCAGGGACACTGCAGATCTAGCAATTGATCTGGTGGGTAGTGTGGTCCAATGTCTAATGTTATGGCTATCTCTTTGTCTTTCAGCTTCCTTAGGCTTAGAGCTTTCTATAATGCCACAGACCCAACCAGTGATTCTACAACAGCTTTATTCAGTCTGTTTTTAGTGGGGAAATGGAGAGCCTAACCCCACTCCTGAATTGAAGTAATGAGCCTTGTTTCAGCCCCCATCTCACATACAGCACTACTAACTCCTTTTACACTGCTGGGGCCATGCTTTTGATCACTGCTTCCTACTTCTGAATGTGGAGCTCGTGAGACCTGTAGTTGCAGCCTTAGTCACAATTTTATTTTCTGTCCTGTTTCTGATGCAATGAAATACTTATCTTATATTTGAAGCCAGACTATGTTTGTGGTTTCTTTTTTTTCATATTTTATTTATCATTATTATACATTTGGAGCAGAGGGGATAAATCATGACCATCTTCATCAGCAATCTCAACTGTTTAACATCAAACTACATTATACAATATAAAAATATAATATATAAAAGAAAGAAAAATAGGCAGACAAATATCTAGGAGGATATCTTACATATCTCTTATAATGAAAGGAAAGTTTGCACTGAATATGTTAGGTCTATTTAATTATAAACAGTTTTGAGGAAAAAACTGTCCTAAAATATAAAAATTAATCTGAAAGTTTCATAAGTCTGTTTATTTATTAAAAAATTTATAAAGTTGCACTCAAGATTTGTGCAGTTTATTGTATGATGTTATACTTCACTATAAAGGTTTACCAAAAAAAAGATACAGAGGTCAACATAAAGAGTCTCTATGTATAAGCCAAAGACTAGGGATAATTGCACAGGAAAAAGGATATTAAATGCAATTTACTGAAACACATTAAATATATAAGAAGCTCACACTGATAATTAAAAATAAAGAAGAAATGTCAGTGGACACTGTGGCAAATAGTGTATCGACACCATATTCTGAATAACCCCAGTTTAAATGAAAAAAAATAAGGATTTATCCTTTATTTTCTATCTAAAATGTATTTCATGGTATCCAGGTAACCACAGAGACCTAGTTGATGAGGTTTCCTTGCAGAAGAATTCCAGCTAATAAACGCAGAAGGAATAACAGATTGAGAAAAATTAGTTTTGCAACCTCTTACTAGTCAGGCAATGAACACCAATGGTTAAAACTATTAAATGGAAGACTGATGGGAAACTTTGTCATGAAGGAATGAGGCTATCACAACCCATACACAGGAATCAATCTTAGCATCACTAAAAACAGGAAAACTACACACTGTGTGCCTTATCAAGTAATGCAAAATGAAGCAAACAGTGCCACCCACTAAGTATTTTTGCCAAAAAAAAAAAAGTGGATCAGGCCCCTGGAACTAACTTTCATTTTATAATAAATAAGGGACAGAGGAACAAAAGTTATATAATGATATAAGGAAGCAACAGATAAATACAGAATGTAGATCACGTTATAGGAGAAGTGACCCTGATTCTTTAACAACAGTGAGATGAAATAAAAAGAGAAGCCTGATCTAGATATAAAAAGACATGGGTACATAACAACCAAACACAAACTATTGGAAAGAGTTCTTTTTGAGACAAACTGGTAAATATTGTTATGGACTGAGTAGTAAATGATGCCAGGAATTATTGTTAATTTTTGTATGTGTGATAATACATTGTGTTTATTCAAGAAAATACTGATTTTTTTTTGAGAAATGGAGCAGTAAAATAAAATGATTCCTCAAATTTGCTTTAGCAAAGACAATAAGAAAGAGAAAAAGAAGGAATGTTTCTAAATCTTGAAACCTTCTGTATTTGATTGAAATATTTAATAAAAGAAAATATTAAAAGTGATTAAAAAAGCCTTCAAGACCAGAGGATATTTAAATTTTCTTTAGGGTATTACCTTCTCTGTCTAGAGCTACTGTCCAGTATGGTAGCCACTAGCCATGTGTGGCTACTGAGCACTTGAAATGTTGCCAGTCTGAATTGAGATGTGTTGTAAATATAGACTACATGCTGGATTTCAAGGACTTTTTTCAAGGAAAAAGAATGTAAAATATATCATTTATAATTTTAAAATATTTATTACATGTTTAAGCAATAATATTTTGTATCTATTAGGTTAAATAAAATATGATATTAAAATTAATTTCATCTGTTTCTTTTTTTAATGTAAGTACTGGAAAATATAAAATTACATGTGTGGCTTGATATAGGTTGAAGAAAGGAAAGCATGCTAGGAAAAGTTATATTCCAGATAGAAATATGAACAGGTTTCTTAGCGGTTTTTGAAAGCTGGAGAATGACTAGAATAGTTGATGGAATTTAGTAGATAATCCTAGCACAATGATTTTTTTCAATACAGCATCAAAGTCAAAAAGTTTCATAGAAGAGAGATTTCCGGAAGAGGAAATTGTAGCCAGTTCTTACCCTCCTGATAAATTTGGGGAACACGAGAAGATAGCATTAAATTGGCAGAGCTTTAAACAGCACAGTCAACTAAGAATTAAAAATCCTTTAAACTGGTAGAAATATAATAAGACATTCAAAGCTGTTAATACTATAAGGATATCAAACCGATTTAAAACCTCTGGTTGCTGCAGTCACTTAAATTAAGAAAAACCATTTCTGTTGAACTGGTTTTATATCATATTAGTTTGCATATACCACATCATTGTAGAGATCTACATTTAGAGAAAACTATATTACTAAGCAATCTTATAGTTCTCCCATGTTTTCGAAACAATCTACTTGATAATGACTATATAAGCATATTCACATTAAGTGCTCAGTTTTTAAAAATGAAAACTATCAGAAACATATGTCTTAATCTGAATAGTTTCAGGGGTTTTTTGAGGGTTCTTTTGGTAAATTTTCCACTGCTGGGCTGATGAGCTACGACTGGCAGCTCACACTCATGCGGGGAGGATGTGTCTAAATCTCCTAACTCCTAGAGCTGATGACGCATTCTCCATATGAAACCACAAATGTCTACATGTCTAATTGCTTCACTCTTTTAACTTCTATTTCCTGATAAGGTTCTATGAGGAAGGGAACTGAAACATGAATAGTATAATAACCACTTGCTGTATGGGTAGACTCTAGTCAGGCATGAAGCCGCTGAAGTCACCTGGCAAGGAGAAGGGGCTATATGACCCTATGAGGTCACAGATGTGTTCATAAGCCTGGTTTGCCCAGGTGGAAGACCTGTGGTTTTGCCTTCTGTGTGTGGCGGCATCAGCAGTGAAGGAGGGAGCCGGGAGCTCTCCAGTTTGCCAGGCCACTCCTCTCACAGCCTTGGGCGAGATCGAACATGCAAACTAAACAGGAGCTTGATTTATGATTTTCCAGTATGAAGCTTCACAACTGCTGTTCAAGAAATAATAAATCAATAATAGTAGTGAGGAAATTTTAGAGGGCCACATTCAGGATCTAAAAATCAATATACATACATGTTTTCTTAAGTAGGTCTGGAGGGTTTGAGATATTGATTGGTTTAGGGAACTACAGCCTGCTTGAACATTTCACTGATTTAATTCAGTCTAAGGTGGTAAAGATTGAAAAATTCAAAACCAATTAAATTCTAGAGTGACAGTGAAATTCAAATATAATTCAAATCCAAAGTTCTCCTATTGAAATAATCCTTTTATTGAAAAATATGATTAAAAGGAACTAAATAGATTATTTAACTTACTGATTTTGCCAAGTACGAACAGTTGAGGGGCTTACAAAGACTTCTTATCTGATAAATATTTCTGGAAACTGCAGGTAAGAAAGTTAGGAAATGTGCTTTCATAACTCACATGAATGAGGAACCAAAGAGGAAAAATTCTGTTGAATTTTAAATCTCCTGTGTAGGCATGGCTTTGGTACTTAAACTTATAAGTATATGACATAATATATTAAACTAATAATGTTCCTAAATATATTTACCTGTAAATATTTTAGTTTTTAACAAAATCTCTTTTATGAATGTCAAATGAAAAATGAAAGAATTCTGCTTTACTGGATAAAAGCAGAGAACTTTATATTAAAATATACTTTTGTTTCTAATTAAAAAATAAATATTGCCTAATAAAATCTAATCCAAACTGAGTTAAGAAAAATAATAAAAAGTTACACACATAAACACAGGCTTTCAGAGAGCCTGGTAATAAAAGTGTCAAGGAAGTTATTAAATCCATTGATTAATGAGACAACAAAAGCTCAGTTTGCTCCATTAATTGCTGTAAAGGGTCACACGGCTCTTTTTCAGAGAACTAAGATTAAAATCTTGTTTTACTGTCAGCTTTTTTCTCCCATCTACAAAACATAACATATAAGCTTGAGATTTTCTCATTGTAGATAATTTTGTTTCCATTTTGTAAGAAGAGGGCAACATAATTTTGAAATATTAACACACCTTGACACAAAATAAAACTCATTTCCCATGCTTTTTATACTACTATGTCTGAGTAATGATACTACATACTATGTGCATGGTTCACAGCTGCCAGAGACCACACAACCAAGTAAAGTGCCCGGTTCCTGGATTATACATAGAGTCTCCCCTCCCTCTCCTTAACAACCGGACAACAGTATATGACCACCAGTAATAGCTAAGGTAGTTCTCCTTATGGGCTATGGGCTAAGGTTAAAATAAAATGCCACGAATGAAAGAGAACCTATCTAATTCCTTCAGCTTCAAGGGAGAATTTTGTAGCAATCTATAGGGCCCAAAGTGAAAGATCTAGCATATGATTAATGATCTAATTTCTGGCACACTACACCATTATAGCTGATGCTAATAACACCTACTATAGTGCCTCTCCTATTGTATCCTCAACTCAACAATTCAACAAAGGTTTAATTGAGTGTTTCTTATGTATCAGCTATTATTTGAGGTATTTGAAATACAACAAAACTGGAAAAAAAAATGACTCTCATGGGACTTACATTCCAGTGGAGTAGGAAAGACAACAAACAATAAACATAATAAATTATATAGTATGTTAGAAAGTAGCAGTGATATGAAAATTGTTGAACTGGGAACTAGAACTATATAAATAGAACTTCTGAAAGCTAGTTGCCTAAGGTTAACTAAGTTAACGAACTATAGTCTTACATTTAATAATATAATTTTTAGACTCAGATAAATGTCTAAAATTAGTCTAATACCTTAATTTGCAGCTTTGCTTCTTGCAGTCGACCCTTCCATGAGGCCACAAATTTAAGGCTATCCACAGAACAGCTCATTGCCCTGTAAAAGTAAAGCATCACATGTCAGAAAGAAATAATTCTCGGGAACTAGAATATTAAATGTAATAGAAGATAGATATATTCTTATTTATTTAAAATTGAAATATTTACAATGTGCAAATAATCAGATCTCTTAAGCTATGCACAAACACCTTAGACTTCACATTAAGATTTTATTTTTTTACTGAGGAAGATTCGCCCTGAGCTAACATCTGCTGCCAATCTTCCTCTTTTTATATGTGGCTGTATGGCCACTGACAGATGAGTGGTGTAGGTCTGCACCCGGGAACTGAACCCAGGCCACTGAAGCAGAGAGTGCCAAACTTAACCGTTAGGCCACCAGGGCCAGCACTCACGCTGTTTTTAAAGCTAACTGGTTATGTCAGTCTCCTCTTCAAGATTGTGTAAGTTCCTTGAGGATAGGACCTTTCTTTTTTATTTTTATGTTCTCCATTTTGACCATTACCCTCAAATGCAGGTACATGATGGGTATTCAATAAATGTTTATTAGCTGAACTGAAATATTGATACTTATAATATAATCCTGAAGCATTAAAAATTGAAACCCCCCAATCACTAAACAACTAAATTTTGTCCAGTATATTTTTGGTAGTATCTCTTTTATTACATTCTAACTTGTTAAAAATTATAAACTATGTATGATATGATAATCCAAATTTGTTATAAAAAAGAAGTTGATCTTAACCATCAAATACTGTTCCTTACCAAGAAGCCTAATCAACACGGTCCAACAGAATTTGAGTCCAAAATGGTAGCCACTCACCACATGTGGCCGTTGAGTACCTCAAATGTGGCTAGTGTGACTGAGAAATTACATTTTTAATTTTATTTAACTTTAAATCATTTAAATTGAAATAGCTCCATTTGACTTCTGCCTACTATATTGGACACAACAGATCTAGATAAATAGATGACCAAAATTTTAAAAATTAAATTTCACCTTTTTCAATTCTAATAAAAACCATCACAAGTAAAAGCAATGCTTTTTAAGCTAAAAGTTAACTGACTTATTAAAAGTCAAGTATTAGGAAATAACTCAACTATCTGGATTCAACAATAAATTTACTTCTTGACAATCAAGGGAATGTGAATAGAAGTAAATAAAGCAAAGTATAATTCCCTCAGGGACAAATAAGAAAAGTATTTCATTTTATTTACCTTGCAGTTTCCTGGCGAAGAGCATTGAGAAACGTGTCTGGGTGGAAGAGTTCTGACAGGTCAAGTGTATCAGAGAGAAGAGCTTGTTTTTCAGCTCTCTCTACCCAGTTCTACAGGGAGAAAAAAATATATACGTGTACATTTAAAAACCTTGTAAACTTGAAAGATAAAGAAATCTATTAAAGAATTATTATGCAGAAGTCATTTTCAATGAGAAAGTTATGCAGTTTCCAAATGCTTTGAAATGGTGTCTAGAAAAAAACGACTTCCACTGTACATTGTAAGATCCATTATAGTTTTTTGATGTATCTATCTATCACAAAAAAGCTTCCTTGCACAACCTGTTGTTGGTAAAAACCTACTCAAAATAAAAAGCCTAAAATACAAAAATTAATCTAATATGTAGCATTTCAGTTTGGGCTGGCACTTTTCCAGTGATGAACCACCTCTCAAGATGTGCTTAGGAGACACTACTGAGCACCCGGGTCTAACTCCAGAGTCCCCAGGGTCCCCAAGTCTTGGTAATGAAAACTGAGCTAGGATTTCAGATCCAGATTTGACAGTGAATTTGCCACCTTACTGAATCAAGTACCATAGGGGAGGGTAATGTCCAGGAAGAAATAATTTTTTGTTAAAACGTGTTTTTAAATAGTCTTTTCTACTTTTCTGCCATTTTGTAAGTCAATTTATACTCCATTTGAAGAAATATACATCATCATAACATAACGTCTGATGAGTATAATAAAAAATTGCCATTTGGAACAAATAACAAAAATAACAAAGTCGTGTTACACTTACTATACGCTTTCTATATATTATCCAATTTTATGCTTATAACAACCCTGAAAATTAGTATTGATATCCCCATTTTACAATGAGAAAATGGAGGCATGGTGAGCTTAAGTGTCCTGCCCTAGGTCACACAGTAAGTGTTGGAGCCAGGTAATAAACTCAGGAAGTCTTAGTGATTGGTTTCTCTGTAATAGTTCCTGGAGGTGCTAATGTGCCTTGAGAGATAGCTTACTGATGATTTCTGAATCAGTCTATCATTTCAGTTGGTGCACAGAGATGGTGTCACAGTAACGTTAGCTATTAAAAACTTGCAGAATTCTCATTTACTCAGTAATTCATTTTGCATGATTTATAAACAGTCTAGGAAAAAACTGTTTATTTAATTTATTACTGTGTAGAAAGGCTGTGTCTCATGTACTATAACACCCTGTTAACCAAGCATTTACACCTGTCAGTCAGGTCTAAAATACAAGAAATTAAAATCTCCAAAACTAGTGTGTTTGCATTAATATCTTAATGTATTTGACTAGTACTCCCACCGTATAGCAAAAATGTTCCTATGTCCTTCCTGCCAATTGATAACGTTGATTTCAAAAGTAGAAAAGACGTTAACAAGAGATCTCTTTAACAAAGTATAATTATTTCTTCTTGAATATTATCCTTTATAATACTACTACTTCATAAATTATCTATTTTCAATTAAATAATTTAAAATTATGCATAGTAAATATTATTTACTCTCTATCAAGTATTTTTATTATATTATCTGTCTTCTATATTCATTACCTAAACATAGTCAACAAATATGCTTGCATGACCCTTTTCTATTGTAAAGAATTATTATTCCTGTTATTTTAAAACAACTGTATTTTTACTCGATAAACATTTCAAATTACAGTATTATTTCATTAATTCCTTAAAATTAATTTTGAATTCAAAAACTCCAAAAGAGTTGCTGCCAGGAATGGATGTGCATATGTTCAAATTGATTAAAAATTACAATATGGCTGATAATCAGATTTTTACTTCACTAAAGTTTGAATTAATATAATTAGTCAAGGAGGAAAAGCTTCCTTAGTAAAAATGTTTTTTATTAGCCCATAGGAAAAATAATAACTTGTTAGCCTATTAAGCTTAAAGCTAGACTAAAGTGAAGGTATATTTGATAAAGTTTAAATAACAAGGATTCTTTTAACATGTATAATGTCTTTGAACAGCAAACTTTACAGTGAAGAACAAACAAGCACATTTTTTTTATTTTTAAAAACTACATTTAAACATGCACATGGATGTTTATAGCAGCTTTATTCATAATTGCCAAAGCAAAACTGTGGAACATCCAGAAAAAAGACATGGAGGAACCTTAAATGCATATTACTAAGTGAAAGAAGCCAATCTGAAAAGGCTACACACTGTATGATTCCAATAATGTAACTGGAAAAGGCAAAACTATGGAGACAGTAAAAAGACCAGTGGGGGCCGGCCCAGTGGCGTAGTGGTTAAGTTTGCAGGCTCTGCTTCGGCGGCCTGGGATTCGCGGGTTCAGATCCTGGGCGCAGACCTACTCCACTCATCAGTCATGCTGTGGAGGCATCCCACATACAAAATAGAGGAAGATTGGCACAGATGTTAGCTTAGGGCGAATTTTCCTTAAGCAAAAAGAGAAAGATTGGTAAGAGATGTTAGCTCAGGGCCAATCATCCTCAGCAAAAAACAAAAAAACAAAAAGATCAGTGGTTGCCAGGGGCTGGGGAGGAGAGAGAGATGAACAGGCAGAGCACAGAGGATTTTTAGGGCAGTGAAAATACTCTGTATGTTATTGTAATGATGACTGTATGTCATTATACATTTGTCCAAACCCACAGAATATAAAACATCAAGAGTGAGCCCTAAGGTAAACTATGGACATTGGGTGATTGTGATGTGTCAACTTAGATTCATCCTTAGTAAAAAATGTGCTATTCTGGTGAGCAATGTTAATAATGGGGGAGGCTATGCATGTGTTGCAGTAGGGGATATATATTGGAAATCTCTGTATCTTCCTCTCAATTTTGTTATAAACTTAAAACTGCTCCTAAAAAAAATCTTTAGAAAAACCCTACATTTATACTAATTTATACGAATGGAAATAAAGACTTAAATAGCATAATCTTTAATAAGCAGTAATATGTGTATATGGATTGAGCTTTCAACAAAGGTGTAGGCATATTAGCTGGCAAATATTTTTCAGTAAATGTTTCTTCTTTACTCCACTCCTTGTTGTGGTCGTCTATGCTCTTTTTAAAGGATTAGGTTTGAGACTGAACATAAGATCTATGCCTCTCCTGTGATTATGAAACTACATAGCTATAATTCTTCAAATGATATATATTAAATGTAATTATGGAGATAAGCAAATAAATAGTTAACAGAATTGAACAGCTTAATGAGTTGGGCAATTTCTTGAATACTATACACACACCACACACCCACACAGAATCATAGGCAGTAAAACTTCTAAACTGGAATGAACCATATAGATCATCTAGTATAGTTCCCTTACAATAACATAATAAAATGATTTTTCCCAGGTGATATGGAACAGTTTCATATCTTATTCAAAAAATGCTAGTGATGAAGCAGAATGTATGGATTCAAATGGCATTGACTTACTCGCTCAGAAGCACTTACTGAATGCAAAGAGCTTATCATCTAGTTAGAGGAGTTGAAACATGCATAAATAATGGTGATAAAAGGTGTTAAGTGGAAAACCATATAAAAAATGAATAGTGTCTCATGACAGTTCTACTTGTATATGGACCAATAAATACAGAATTTTGAAGGAAAAGGCTGTTCCTTCAAGAATGTTATATCTAGTTAACCTACCATTCATTTGTGACTACAACTGAGTATCATTTTTATATAGGTTAGAGTTCAGAAAATAAATACACCATAACTCTGTATCTTTCTTTCCTTTAAACATTACTCAAATGTTCTCCAACTGTTTTATATACAGTCAAAACTAAGATTTTTAAGGATGTAGAAGTCAGAGGCTAAAGCTATTGGTTATAAGCAATGAAATCAGCTAAATATAGAATTAAATCTAAATGATTATTGTAACAAAATTAAATGCATATAACAAACAACCTTTTGAGAAAACCCAAAGGACCTAAAAGCATAAAAACAAATAATGTAATCAAACGACTGGAGTAAATTCAATTGTATCGGTTATACCCCACAAAGAAAAAACATCCTTCAAGTGTTCACACACGTTTACGAAGAAGCAGCTGAGTCTCAGTCTCTGGTTATAATGAAGCAAACATGTAAGAATTTAATATATTATAAGGGGGGCTCACAGATCACAGGGGAATGGAAAAAATATTCAATAAATGGTGCTGGGGGAAAATAAAGTTCAATCTTTAATTCACATTCCGGCTTAAAATTATGCTACTTAGCATTCAGAATAGAATGTTACTCCATGGATTAATGGGCGAAAAAAAGAAAATCACTTTAAGACCAGGAAAAAAAGAGATTACGTATCTGATTATAGAATGGTAGATTTTTTTAAAAAAAGAAAAATGAAAAGAAATATGTTAGATTATAAAAAATTTTGCATATTCAAAAATATCATAAATAAAAGTAAAAGGCATTAAAACCAAATTTAGAAAAATATTTTCTACAAATATGAAAATGGGTTAATAATGTTAACACAATGGTAGATTGTTTACATGCTATTGAAACATGAATGATAGGATCATCCTTAATAGCTATGTAAATTTAAAACCTAAGATATGTTTTTAGCTCATCAGAATAGCAGAGTGAGAAATGATAATGCTCCAATGTTGGTAAGTGTGTAACATGGACAAAATTTTGGTAGGAGTGGATACCGGTACAATATTTCTAAAAAGCAATTTGATGAAACATGCCAAAGCTTTAAAAACAGTCAAGCGATTCTACTCAGTAATTCCTTTTCTCTAAATGTAAATTAAGGAAATAATCAAGAGACTACTACACATGGCTTGCTCATTTAAAATTATTTATAATATTAAGAAATTAGAAGCATAATAGAAATTATAGAATAATAATATATTATAGAATAATAGAAGTTAGCTAATAATATAAATAAGCCAATTATATTATGGTACCTCAATACAAAAAAAAATTACATAGCAATAAAAGCTGGTATTTGAAGAATATTAATGACATTGGAAAATGTTCATGACCTAATGTATTTATCAGAATGTAAAAATGTATACATAGTATGAACCTAATTATGTAAAAACATTATTTGAATACACAGAAAAAATATGGAAGAAAGTATAATATATCATTTCAGCTGGGTCTGGCCTACAGTCTATTAATGACCATTTTCATTCACATGAATTAGCAATTATCTAGTATAAAATGAAATGCATTAATAAACAGATGACATTTTATTTTGTTTTAATGTATTGTCTTCCTTGGAAAAAAGTGTTTAAGGCAAATAAGTAATTCAGGCATCATTCTTCTCAATGTGCCATTTTTTCATTCCTTCATCTTTTCTTCAAAATTATTTAGTATAAATTTAGATGCTTAAGGGTCTGAGAATAAATTCATCCAGAATTACTGAGACCTTGTTTTTATGGTAATTTAACCTTTATTCATCCCAAACTTTCTAGGAAGATGCTAACTGTCTTGTAGAATGTGAATGCCAGGATTAGCAGTAGATCTGGAGCCACAGGGAATTGAGATGATATTTTCCTGTAAGATATCTTTTTAGAAACAGTATTAATAGGAAATTTCTCCACATACTAATTTCTGAACAGAGCTTGAAACTGCTCATTGGTATTGTGGAAAAATATAAATACAACATGAACATACCCATATTCATTCCAGTGGAAAGCACTCTAGAAAATATAGTAAGTTCCCCCTTTTGCTTACTATTTCTTTAAACTCAAAATACTCATTTTTCTACACAAAGTTAATGTTTTCTTCCTGTTTTAACCCACGGCACAGTGAGCACAGAACCTGCCTCCATGGGGCTGGAAAAGAATATTTCTGAAGAATTTTCAAACTCTGTAAGTGATTTGTTACTTGTTAGGCATTCTTTATAATTCTGCCTCTGGCATCTTACAAGACTAAGGTTTACTCTCTGAATATTTACCAGGCAATTACAAAAAAAAAAGTTCCTACTACTTTGGGTCCCACTTTATGGTTATTATCCTGATTGGCAAAAATATATATTTGTCAAAAATGTTAAAAAAGAGCCAGCCTGGTGGTGTAGTGGTTACGTTTATGCATTCCGCTTCAGTGAACCAGGATTTGCAGGGTCGAATCCCAGGCATAGACCAATGCACCACTCATCAAGCCATGCTGTGGCAGCATCCCACATGCAAAATAGAGGAAGATTGGCAACAGATGTTAGCTCAGGGCCAATCTTCCTAACCAAAAAAAAAGTCCAGAAAAAAACTACCCGACCTATTCATCCTCATTTCCAGGAGCATTGCTCCTTACATGTACATGCTCCAGTCACCCTGGCTTCCTTTTTATTCCTTAGGCAAGCAAACCACATTTCTGTCTCAAAGGTTTTGCATTTGCTGGTCCCTCTGCCTAGATCTGTTTTTCCCTCAGAAATGTTCATTGTTTACTTTCTTACTTCATTCAAGTCTCTGTATAAATATCACCTCCTGAGAGGCCTTACCTGACCACTCATACTAAAGTGTCACCCTCTCTAACCCATTCACTTTCTAGCTCCTTTAATCTGCATCAATTTCTTTATAGCATCCTGATATTTACTAGAAATAAAGTTCAGTTCAGCTTCAATATTTGGCCAAGATCTATTTTTTGCCTTCACCTTCATCTAGCCCCAATAAATAGATGCCTATTTTAAAACTGTCCTGACATACCAGAAATGGATAACATCAATATTTGTATACGCACAGATATTACTACTCTATCTAATAAGTGTAACTATGTTACTAATGCCAACAAGCCATGACATTTACACTTACTTTAAATATTAGATTATTTACTATCATATACAGATAGGTATTTTATATGCTACTTGGAGTGAAAATAATCCCTTATGTGCTCTATAGGTTGAAATTCTCTTAAACTATAAATATGTATTTATTATTTATATTATTAAGGGTAAAATTTAAAAAATGATTGTGAAATTTGTTAGTTTTATGTAAAAAAATTAAGAACTCTAGGGTTTGATAAATAGAGAAAGATTGACAATTAATAAAATATCTTTAGGGGAGACTGCAATAGCACTAAAGAATAATGTTGGAAGCATTTTAGTCAAGAAATATTAATAAAAATTTAACTAATACAAAGTATAATACACATATTTGTCTACGCTGAAATCCACATCTTCCTAAAATTGTTTGACATACCTGTGTTTGCAACATTAAATAAGATTACGTTTTCTTTTTTTGCTGAGGAAGATTCGTCCTAAGCTAACATCTGTTGCCAATCTTCCTCTTTCTGCTTGAGGAAGATTGTTGCCGAGCTAATATCTGTGCCAATCTTTATCTATTTTGTATATGGGATGCTGCCATGGCATGGCTTAATGAGTGATGTGTAGGTTCGCACACAGGATCTGACCCCGCGAACCCTGGGCCGCTGAAGCAGAGTGCACAAACTTAACCACTATGCCACCAGGCCGGCCCCTTCTTTTTTTCTTGTTTGAGGAAGATTCACCCTAACACCTGTGCCAATCTTCCTCTATTTTGTTTGTGGGTCACTGCCACAACATGGCCACCAATGAGTGGTGTAGGTCTGTACCTGGGAACCAAAACTGGGCCACTGAAGCAGAACATGCTGAACTTAACGCCTAGGCCATGGGGCCAGCCCCTAAATAAGATTACTTTTAAGAACAAAATTTAATTGTAGGTTATTTAATTCTATTTAACCATGAGTCCTTCAAGAGGAAGTCCTAGTTGGGAATACTTCCTATCTTGTGAGGATGAAATAACAATGATACCTACAAAATAACTTGTGATATATAATATATATTGTATATAACCTCTAATATATAATAACCTCTAATGTCATTTACAAAAATATCCAATATAGGTCATCTTCCATCCAGAAAGAAAAATTAAAAAATGAAGAAAAAAGAAAAAGTTAGATACATCAAATATTCATTTTCTGACTTACAAAATTTCAAAACAATAGATATTAAAAAGAATACCTATTTTATTGAAGTTTTGAATCCATGGAGGTTAAAATATGCTTGACAAAATCATTGACATAGATTACCAATCATTTGCAGGACATGAAGTACAAGGAGTTTTGAGATTTGTTTAAGCTGTGACTCTTATGTTCAAGGTTCTTCCTAGAAACCATATTACTGAAATATATTTTCCGAAACGATTTTTACTATATACAAACAAGTTAATATTATTGGTAGTATCATTAAATAGTTACTTCAATATTACGTGCAATAGACAATTAGATGAGCATATATATCCCAAAGGGCTTTTAAAGTGTAACAACATGTAAATTAACAAGAAAACCAATCACTGCTTTCCTTGCTTCTGAAGTGTTTTCCAGTTGCAAATAGCTAACAACAAAGTGAACCTGATAGAAGATACACTATAGAATGGAAAATCAGCATGCAATTATCATTGACAATGGAACAAATGTGGTGAAGGCTATGATTGATTTAGGAATCAAAAGTACACAACGTTTTGTTCACAACCTTCCATTGTGTTTTCAGAAGTAATGACAGTATTTGATAGGACAGACTTATTGACTACAGCAGAAAAACTGTCAACCACTTCTACTGTTGTTCTTTAGCTAACGATAAACCTACATGACTTAAAAGACATTCTGCAATTGTCTTGTTATATACTAATAAACAATGTTCAAACGAGATGTATTAGAAGCCTTTAAATGGTAAAAATAGCTGCATGAACCAAGGAAAGCCTTGAAACACTACTTTGAAAATAAAGGCACCAACATAGCAGATATTATTAACAATCACTGGTTACTTTCAGGGAAAGTAGTATGTTTGCTAGAACCTGCTGACTCTTCAAGAAACCAAACCTGTCATAAGAGTTTAAGTATTCTCTGCTGTAAAGATCCTCTTATTATGCTACTCCAGGAAGCTGCTGAGATTGGTATGCATATGATGAAAGCTGAGATGCAGATAAAAATTCAGGGAAGATTTTGTTATCTTGAAAGCCAATTATGTTGCTATATTGTCACATTTCTAGAACCAAGATTTATCTTCTGCAAGCAGTACAAATAGCATGGTTTACAGAATTGCTTTTATAAAACTGCAGATCATCATAGACTATGGCTACTGTTTAGTATTCCAAATGTGCAATATAGTTGACCATAGGCAGAATTTATCAGCTGACAGTGTTGAGAAATTACTGTCCTTGTACAAAATTTGACTCTAAAAATTTGGTAATACTACTGCTACAGTAATAGCTATGTTTTACCGAATAAAATTTGAAATATATACCCTAAGTTCATTCTATGATGGTGATAATCTAGTTGAAAGTTTGGCTGTATACTAATCTTAAATCTCAGGATTTTGCCAAGACACATTTTTCCGTGCAATTCTAATATGAACATATTTATTTGTTTATTATCTCTCTCTTTCACTAAATGTAGAGATTCCTGTTGGCAGGAATTCCATGTTTTTCTCACTACTGTGAATTTTCAGCACTTACAACAGTGGCTGGCACACAATAAAAGCTCAATAAATATTCACTGAATGAACAAATAAATTAATGAATATATATGAATAAAAAACATCCATAAGGTAGCTCTTCTAGCTCTTCTAGTATATAAAAATAGGGGTGCTGGAGGTTTTAAACCACAGACTAATTTTTCAATTTTGTTTATGTAAGTCTTTCTATGAATAATTTTATTGAGTACCCACAATGAGTAAAACACTGTACTAAGGACTATAAGAGTTACTAAATAGGAAACTAAAGGAATTAAAGAGTTAGGAAAATAAAGAGTATCCTTTTTCATGCAAAGTACTGTAGAACCTTCCAAAATAAGAGTAAGACACTTTAGAAAATGAATGAAAAATAAACAATGCAATTTTAATAAGATTACTTTTAAAGTATGGAATCTTAAGAGAAAATAAAACAAGTCTTCAAATAGTAGATTGTGGAGTATAAAACTAAACTATAATGTTTATTGGGTAGACTTAGATAGAAGCTAAAATCTCAGAAGCATATCATGGATACTACAGAATACATCTCAGGAGGCTAAATCATGAGGACTGGTAAACATGAAAGAGATTTAGGTCAGTTTGGTTAAGAATAACTCTAAGATTGACTGACTCATTCATTTATTCAACAGATATTTATTGAAAAACAAGGATTTTTTTGGGGGGGGGAGGTTGGGAGTGTCAGCCACGAGGGATTGCAAGAAAAGCACAGCAAGGTTATTGTGCAGATTTAAGGCCTCGCCTTCCACATTGACAAGTTTCTAGAGATGAGGTCATCCACCCCTTTTCCCAGTACAGAGGAGGAGATACCTTTATAAATGGAGATTTCCCTTACAAATGTTCTGTTTGGTAAACAAACTGTGATAGGGATGGGCATAGCAAAGACCCTCCCAGTCTACGATACCCAGAGTCATCCAAGGTGAAGGCCCATCCCAGGGACAGGCCTTCCATCCCAAATCCCTTTAGACAGTTGGGGGGGGGGGGTGAAGGTCAAATCCTCCTTCAGAGCAAAGTAAAGAGACACATCTTGAGGTGGCCAGTTCTGATCCCCCACAAGCACATATATGCCTGGCATCCAATATGTGCTCAGTTCTTACAAACGTTCATTTTCTCTTTCTGTCCTTCACTGGATCATTTAAAAAGTTTGAATATATGTTTGAAGTGGTGCACTGAAAGAAAAGAAAGTGACCTGAGGTTCAAATTTAGGTAACCAGTACATTTTACTGCTAAGAAAGTGAGAAGAGCTATTTAGATGAACTGAAAAAAGGTATAATGAGATACATTCCTAGATCTAGAAATGCCACTCTGACTCCTTAAAGATAGTCAGGGTTAAAGGGGAAGAAGTAAGAGCTAGAGGCTCACCAATTTTTTTCAGTGAAGAATCAGTCTTTCTGAAGTGGTCAACAGAAGTAAATGCAACGTGAAAAGTTAAAGAAGCAAATTTGTGTGGCTAAGGTAACACTAAGCATCTTAACAGACATGCTAGAAACTATGTGCCTGAATATTAATTTGAAGAAAAGATAGGAAGCAGCATCTAAAAAGAATCTCGAAAACACAAGAGTGAAGGAGGTGCACGGGCTGACACCTATACTAGGGAAAAATCTGCTTCCCAGCATTGCGAGGTGGGAGGTCTTGAGCGGAGCAAGATAATATTAGCAACTGCTGGTAGAAGGGGTACTCTGGCAGTCTAATACATAGTGCCCAACTTAGGCCTAATTTAGGCGATTGCAGGAGGACAAATTTGGGGACAGTGGGGACAGGAGATAGCAGGTACTAAGCAGAAGGTACTAAGGTACTAAGCAGAAGTACCACAACCTAGAATCATTATTTATTCCTATAGTACTGTACTTCCTTTATAATTTTGACTGTTGTTGCTTATTTAGTTGTCTTTCTTTCCTGAATGACATTTATTAACAAGAACAAGAACAATAACTAATTCTATTTATTGCTCAGATCTCCCCAGACTTCAAGGTCCCTAATAGTTGATATAAACAACAAAATATCATCATAAGAAAGAAAAATGTCGGGATTTGATAGTATATGTGTATTCTAACCACTGGGTTGAGTTAGGCCAAAAACATTGGGTAGAATTCAGGAAGTCATTATAAATTTTAAAACAAAAGACAAGAAACCTAGGCAGAAGCTCAGTCCTAAAAATGAGCATGAAAGCTTTCCAGTGACACATGGTACTCCAAGTCTGGTGAGCAGTAGAAGTATAATGTGGAGACATTCAGGAGTCCATTAGACACGTCTAGAACATGGTCTGTTTAGCATACCCAAGCTCAACTGGGTACTGGAGATATAGGTCTACACATACTAGCTTAGACAGAATCAACTCATGAACTAGGGTGGAACAAAAATTGCAGGTGTAGAGTCAAGGGATCCAGCTGTGAGAGGTTGAGAATATGGAGACAGAGGAACAAAGGTAAATGGTGGCACCATAAGATTTATGAACTGGGTAGAGAACATGCTGGAATTTAAAATGATCAACACACTGGGGCCGCCCGGTGGCGCAGCAGTTTAGTTCGCGCTTGGCAGCCCTGGGTTCGTGAGTTCGGATCCCGGGCGCCCGCGGACGCACTGCTTGTCAGCCACGCCGTGACGGCGTCCCATATAAAGTAGAGGAAGATGGGCACAGATGTTAGCCCAGGGCCGGCCTTCCTCAGCAAAAAGGGGAGGACTGGGAACGGATGTTAGCTCAGGGCTGGTCTTCCCCACAAAAAAAAAATAAATAAATAAAATAAAATAAAATAAAATGATCAACACAGAAGAATCAGAATATACTGGGGAGATGTGCTGCAGGGGCTATTCTGCAGGCCAAAGGGAAAACAACGAGTCGTCATCAGAAACCAAAGAAACTCTCAGAAGATGTTATTTCTGAAGAAAAGTCAGAAAAATTTAAAGCCAGGAAAATAATTTTAGGGTCCCAAGAGGAAATAAGCTATCTAGTCCATTTATTTGTTCATTTATTCAGCAGACATTATGCTACGTATTGGAAATACAGTGGAATTAAAAAGAAAAAAAAAGTCTTTGTTCTAAGGGATCTTATACAGTGGAGACCAGAAAATGCCAGGCTGCCTGCAAGACTCTCTTTGCCAGAGATTCATTGGGTACATAGGGGTTCTCTGGTTCTCTCTAAATTACCAACATTCAGAGGAGAGTCTTAAACTTTATGCCACCTAGTAGATTCAGACTGTCCACATTGCAAAATGATTTCTCTAAAACATAATCTGATTTCCCTCCAAAACATCCTGCAATGGTTCCCTTTTGCTTTTAAGATCAAGTATAATTCCTTAATGTGGTATCATGACTTGGCCCTTCCTGCTCCTCCAGCCTAATCTCTGAACACCCCTCCTTCTTGCACTATCTGCTTTGCTTTTAGTTACTTGAAAGCACAAGGCTAATTCTGGCCTTCCTCTTATCTGGGACATTCTTCCCTCTCCTCCTCGCTTGGTCTATTCTTACTAGGTTCTCAGTTTAACTGTCACTTCCCTGTTCCCCTGTAGGTTAGGTACTCCTGCTTGCTATTTGCTCCCATAGCCTCGTACTACTTTTATCACTATTATTGCTGTTATTTATTCAGTTGTCTATCCTTTCTGATAAATTGTAAGGATAGTTCCTTGGAACACAATGTATGTCTACTTTGTTTACCATTCTACATTCAGCAACCTCTGCACAGTTTTTGGCACCAAGATAGAATTTTTAACTGCTAAAGTGAATGAACGTAAGAAATGAAATTCTGTGAGGCAGGAACTACATCACTTTACTAACCATTGTATCTCCAGCACCTCACTCAGAGCCTAGCATAAAGTAGCTGCTTACAATATTTTGAACGAATGAATGAATAAATAAATGAATGCCACCCCAACCCCAGTCAGTCTCACCTTATTTGTACAAAACCCCTGTACTGAACAGGCACCGTATATGATACTCTCAGTAGCTTGTTCTGTTTCCCTATATGTTATGCCCTAAAATGAAACGCTGTGGGATCTTAAACTACGGCTGGAACTGGGCTCAGGCTGCTGTGTACCTGTTTGGATTCAGTCTGATCATTACACTTTCATAAGAAACCAAAAGGTGCCATTTTCACAGATCTGTGCAACTAGTACTTCTAATTCTCCCTTCTCACCCATGTTCTCATCCCTCTCTTCCCCACCAAGGTAGCTATATTGTTCCTCTATCTTCACAAGCTGCTCTGGATATGTATCTGTGAAATAGAGAAGGCACATAAGAAAACAAAGGACCTAGCAGACCCTCGAATAGATGGAAAGTGAATCCCAAACATTAAAAGTTACCTTAGGGAGGTGGGTATTTTTGAACAAATTAAGGCAGAAAAACAAAACTATAAAAAAAAAAACCATATCCCTAAGTGGTGATAGAAATGATGAATATTGCACATTCCCTGGGTGGAAGGACAGAAGATAAGCTATGATCAAGCCTGAAGGCTGTCTTGAGGGTTAGGAGGGTATTTTATCATTACAATTAAGGCTAAATGAATATAAAGCTTTTAAGAAAATGACAGAGTAGAAAAGTTTTCAGTTTTGATGACCAGTATTCAATATGCTCAATACGAATAATCATGCCAGAGAAATTGTAATAATTCATATAAAATTGTTTTAAATATCAATTTCAGTATCAATATATTTATTGTTATATGCACATAGCATAACTATTCAGTGTACCGTGGGGGATCAGAATTGGCCATCTCAAAATGTCTATTTTCTCTGAAGGAGGCTTTGACCTTCCCCCGCAAGCTGTCTAAAGGGATTTGGGATGGAAGGCCTGTCCCTGGGAGGGGCCATCATCTTGGATAACTCTGGGTATCAACAGACTGGGAAGGTCTTTGCTACCCCCATTCTCACCAAAGTTCTGTTTACCAAACATTTACATTTGTAACGGAAATCTCCATTTGTAAAGGTATCTCCTCTGTACCAGGAAGAAGTGGGGAGGATGACTTTATCTCTAGGGATCTTGTTGGTGCAGAAGGTGAAAACTTAAATCCGCATACTCTTGTTTACTGTGCTTTTCTTGTAATCCCTCATGACTGACACTCCCCAACCCCCCAAAAATCCTCGTTCGTCTCTGTAAGAGGAGAACCTCTGCCATTCTGGCGAGAGATACTCAGTTTCCCTGGGTCTCTCCCATGTATGCATGTTATAAAGCTTTGTTTGATTTTCTCCTGCTGTTCGGCCTCCTGTCAGTTTAATTTGTAGCTCAGCCAGAAAGGACCCAGAGTGGGTAGAGAATGCTCTTTCTCCCCTTCAGTACTTACATAAATAGTGTAATATAGGCTACCATTTGCAGCATATAAAAAAGTTTCTGCCCTTTATAAAAATAATCTAAAGCAAACAATACTGACAAATATATGAAGTGATAAATTATCACAGCCATGCAATTATAACATACCAAGAAGTTCAGAGCATTTCTATATTTTTCCAAGGTCACTGATGGACTAATTGGTTCTTCCTCTCTGCCCTCTCCAACCTTTTCCCCTTCCTCCTTCCTTCATTATTTTAGCATTTAGTGATAAATTATATCCAGGCATATACACAGCAGATAGAAAAATGAGTAAATCAGAGTCCCTGCCTGGTTCTTCTCTACCTGCTAATTTTACCCTTATTTTCAGATCCACTAATTTTTTCTCCAATAATCCTACAACCCAGAGATTGGTTATACTAGAAGCCAAACAAACATTCAGATGAGTCCTGGCCACTTCAAAGGAGTCCCATTTGTAGGCTGGCAGGATAGAGGAAGAAGGGAGGAAAAAACAAAAAGACCAAAGAACAAGCAAAGAGCCCCCTGGAGGAAGTGCCTAAAGACCTGAGAGCAGATGGAATCAGGTATAGAGGTCTAGGGATGTGCCTTAAACGGCAGAAGGTCAACTTCTGTTATATTAGAACAAAGATGATGGGGGTGGGTTCAGACAAGTTTGTAGGTGGGAGAGAAGGGTAGGAATTTTCAAGTGGTCATATTTCATAGCTTGAATTTTCTCTGTAAAGTAAAAGTAAGGTGTTGTGCTAAGGGAAAGGGGAGGCAGTGACAGAATGGAGTCTTCAGGAAAGAAGTGAAGGTTTGAGACATCATTGTGGAATATAGGAGCAGTGCTCAGGGTCCATCCAATACTGGACACTTGATATCTGACGTATCAACAGCAGAGCTCAGGAGCTTGTGTACAGACAGAGACTGATCCAAGTTCAATGGTTTTCAGGAAGGAAGAAGCATGAGAGAAAGCGAGTTAGGATAAGTGAAGATGCTGGAAAGAGAATGGTTGAAGTTAGGTGCCATGGATTCCAGGCTGAATTGGACAGGGTCAGGAAAGAAAGTGACAAAGTGGGAGAACACTGAGCAGGAAGAGTCTGGAAAGTCTAAACAAGCAAGAAATTGAGAGTGAAATGTGGTTGTGGTCCAAGAGTGACATGAACATTTTAGGAGTTCAAAGGTGGAGCAGTAACGAGTAATGACAAAGTTAAAGATGCAGACAGATGTGTGCACTAGTAAAAAAAAAAAAGCATGGACGAAGATTGCTGCATCTAGAAGGACACTGATCAAGTTACTCATATGATATTACAAGTTGATGTGGCAAAGGTTGCTTGTGAAGCAGGTGCAGCAAGCACAGGAAGAAGGTAATAAGACGGTGCAAAAACCACACAGGAAGAGGGGTACATTGCAAGCACCAACTAACCTGTTTGATATTTGATATTTCTTAAAAAAAAAAAATCACTCTTTCTCTCTCTGTATCATTTCTCATTCTACTCAATTTTCCTGCAGTTACCTGACAGGGTCATTCTGAATAAAACTTGATCAATCTGAAAAAAAGCAGCTACCAACAGGAAGGATATGCCCCAAAGCAAATTAGTTATAAATCAATTTCAGTTACTATCTATATGATCCATCTATATTGAAATTGTAGATTTCTGTTTAAATTCTCAAAAATTACGAAAAGCCACACTACACAGAAAGAACATCTTTTGTTTTTTAAAAGAGTGCTATACAAATCACAGATGACAGAACGAGAAATGAATGTATGGTGCTTTATGTACAAAATCATTATATTCTCACTAGTTGCTAGCAAAAAAGGCTATCTCAATATGCATGTCTATAACACAATAGTCATGCAGTCATACAACATAATTACTGAATAATTTAGTCTTACCTGTAATGCAAGGGCACGAGCAACAAGACCTCTAAGGTATTGTAAGGGATCTTCTGGGCCTTCCCACTTGCTCTGCCATGTGAGAGGACACTGCAATTTAAAAAGGGTCCAAATTAAGTTTATATATACACTATTATATATAAAAGATCTTTTACCATTAGTGTGATGGAGAAAATATTTTGGCATAATTCATATTATGTGTATCATAAATTCATTCCATTAAGTTAAGTCTGTTTTTCTTTGATCTTATCTCATTAAAATTAAATGACAAATAGAGACAGAATGAATTAATCTGTTTTTCTAAGAGGAGATTTTTTTAAAGTAAAAATTCTTGAAAGAATAAACAAATGAACATAAACTGCTATAGAGAAAGCTGCAAACCATGTTTTCTTGAAACAATATTTGTGCATAATGAAATCAAATTAAGTGTGACAAATTCATTTTATAAGAGGTAAAGATAAAAGAACAACCAGTCTTGGTCCCTACAGAATTTCTTTAAGCTATAAATAGAGCAATATAATGGAAATTTTGTCCCTCAAACCACACTGAGATATATGATAAAAAGAGAATAAATAGGGGCCGCCCGGTGGCGCAGCGGTTTAGTCCACGGTTCGCAGCCAGGGGTTCGCGGGTTCGGATCCCCGGCGCCCGCCGATGCACTGCCTGTCAGCCACGCCGTGGCGGCGTCCCATATAAAGTAGAGGAAGATGGGCACGGATGTTAGCCCAGGGCCAGTCTTCCTCAGCAAAAAGAGGAGGATCAGCAGTGGATGTTAGCTCAGGGCTGGTCTTCCTCACAAAAAAAAAGAGAATAAATATTCTAAATTAAAATCAAATAAATTAAAAAAACCGTTCTAAAAACGTTATCTTTTGGGGCTGGCCTGGTGGCGTAGTAGTTGAGTTCGCGCACTCCACTCTGGCAGCCCGGGGTTTGCAGGTTTGGATCCTGGGCGTGGACCTACGCACCACTTACCAAGCCATGCTGTGGCAGGCATCCCACTAAAGTAGAGGAAGATGGGCACAGATGTTAGCTCAGGGCCAATCTTCCTCAGCAAAAAGAGGGGGATTGGCAGTGGATGTTAGCTAAGGGCTAATCTTTCTCAGGAAAAAAAAGAGTTATCTTTTTAATATCTGACCTTCTATTAGCAGGCCTTCTCCATTAATGCATACTTCTTTCCTTCACAATATTCTTTAAGTTCATGTTCATTATAACATTATACCTTTTCTGTGAGGGTTTTCTGGATTTTCCAAATATTATGTAAATATCATTCAAGCTTCTTAATAGCTTATTTTTCTGAAGCGTAGTAACAAAGAGGGAACAATTTCATACTCCCAAACACTGTCTGATTGTATAGTTGAGAAACTACTCTAGGCTGGAGCATATATAACACATGGAAAATGGAAATTACAAGATAACGGGATTTACAGTGGAAAAGGACTTTAGAAAACATCTAGATCAATTAATTACTTTAGATGAGGAAAGTAAGCCTTCTTAGGAATATGGTAGATAAGCGCCAGAACTGTGCTTTGAACTGAAACAGGTGTGGTGATTTTTTTTTTTTTTGCTTGGAAAGATTCGCCCTGAGATAACATCTATTGCCAATCTTCCTTTGTCTCTCTTTTTTTTATCCTCCCCAAAGCCCCAGTACATAGTTGTATATTCTAGTTCTAAGTCCTTCTAGTTCTTCTATGTGAGCCGCTGCCACAGCATGGCTACTGAGAGATGAGTGATGTGTTTACGTGCTCATGAACTGAACCGGGGCCACTGAAGCCGAGCGTGCCGAACTTTAACCACTAGACCATCAGAGCTGGCTCTGTGGTGATTTTAAAACATGACCCCCAAAGCCTTTGACACTTCTTCCAAGTCACAGATACTTCAAGTCACAGGCACTTGAAATCTGTGCTCCTCTCTTTAAATAAGATTCCTGTGAATACAGCAGAAGTGATGTGCCAGTTTCCAGGTCCGGACCTTAAGAAATTGGTTACTTGCATTTCCTGTCTTTTGAGACTCTTGATCTTGGAACCCACCCACCATATTGTGAAGCCCAGTTTTTGGAGATGCCCACGTGGAGATGAACTGAGGCTCCTAGCTCTCAGACAGCACTGACTCACCAGCCACGTGAGTGAGCTGTGTGGAAGAGACAAGCTTTCTCTACCAAAGCCTACCCAAATTTCAGATTTGTAAGCTTAAAATAAATGATTTTTTAAAAAATGATGATGTTTTAACCCAGGAAGCAGGCTGTGCACTGTCAAAACTATACTGGTTTGTATGATAAATTAGAAGATTGTTCTGGTTATTAAAAAAAAAAGTTCAAATTCACATAACAATTTGAAGCTAAGTGGTCAATTCAGGGATTGAATCCTAACTTCATTAGCACCAATATTTAACTAAATTAACCCAGAATTACCAAAAAACTAAAGCAAAGGAATAAACAAACTGGATAATAGGTAAAACATAGAGCTGGTATGGTGAGTAGTATCCTATATATTGAAATAATAAAGGTACCTTGAGAAAAGAATCTGATGATTGAAAATAGCTATTGGGAGAGAAGGATAAATTCTATTCAAAATGTGTACACTTCTTAAAACAGGTATTTCTTTAGTATTTGTCCTTATTTACTTCTGTGAAATTTATCTGAAGATAATGTTCAATAACAAATTTCTATGCTTTTACATTCCTTGAGATTTTAAGAATTTACAGATTATTTCTGCATGGTTTTTTGTCATACATTCATTTAGACAATATCATGTTGACATACTTAAATGTATGTATTTATGTATGTATTATGTAGGCATGTTGAGGTTAAAATAATTTGTATCAATATTTTATCAGTGATTTTAATTGAACTCGCATCCAGAGCAGAGTTAAATGGGCTCTGAGGGTTTGCATTAATACTGATCTATAAATATCATAAAACTAATAATACTGAGTTTTGATTTCCATAATTTGCCATACCTAACATGGTAAATGAACCATAAAAATCAACAAATTCATGAATTTTTGTTTATAATTTTTTATTTAAACTAGAAATGACTACTAATGCAAAATGGCATAATAATGTTTTAACAGTAATTGTTCACATCATCATGGAATAAGTGGTTAATTAATATAAATTAGAATATTATGAAAGAATTACTGGGCCAGTCTCAATAGTAATTTCTGAGCATTAATGCAACTGATCAATCAGTTGCTTCAGGTGAAACAAAAAAACTTGGGTTCACCCCATTAGTTTGTTACACCTTTGATATCAAATTAACAAGCTATTAATAGAAACACAAACTAGATAACAATCATTAGTTTAGTCATAGACTTTGTGTATTCATTATGCACATGTGTGTTTAAAAATCTTGTATATATTCTTCCCAACTATATTAAATTTTGGTAAATAATTCCTAAATTAAAAATAATACATTCACTTTAGGCTCTAAATAGTATTAAACTTGTGTAGGGTGAACTCAAAATATAACCAAAAATTATTGACAATATTTTCACCCTCAAAGTTTCTTTGTTTCCCTTTATAATCTATCAGACCTACCTCAAAAGCCTAAGTTCTAGGCAATTGCTGATCTGTTATTAACATATATTAGTTTGTATTTGTCAATTATACATCAAAAAGCTAGTTTTAGTTTGAATTTTCTAGAATTATATATCAAATAAATTAAAAAATTACTTTTTACCTTCTTTCTTTTGCTATGTATAATTGAGATTTGTCTAGAGATGTAATAGAACCAACTTATAAAGGCCCATGAGAGCTGATTCTTAAAATTCTACAATTTATGCAAGCCAGTTGTTAAACAGCCATTATTTAAAATGATAGGAATTTACAACTAAATAAATTTTATTTAAAACAAAGCAAACAAATATCCAAAACTCATCACTGTCTAATTAATTTATGACTTATTATCTATGTGTTTGAGATTGTTTATATCTATTATATCTGTATGGTGGGAATACTATTAATAGTATGCTATTGGGCATCTCTTCCCAACTCCATTCAGTGACCTTGCATTGGTAATTTGAAATCAGCAATAGTAGAAGTATTTACACCATGGAAATGAGCAAATGCTACAGATGAGGGCTTCTTATTTTTAGATAGCCAGTTGCTAGCATTTGCTAACATTTGCTAGCACAACAGTGAATTCATCCATGTTGTTACATAAATCAGTATTCATTCTTTTAAATAGTAATTAGCTTTCCATTTTTATGGAGACATCAGGATTTGTTTGTTGTTTCACCTTTTGACATCTAGGTTGTTTCCAGTTTTTATTAAAAATAGAGCTGCTATGAATATTCATAAACATTTGCGTGGACATATGCTTTCATTTCTCTTAGGTAAACACCCCTGAGTGGTATAGTGGGCCATATACTAAGTGTATGTTTACATTTTAAGAAAAAGCCAAACTATCAGCAGTATATGTGAGTTCCTGTTGCTCCTCATCCATGTCAACACTTGACATGATTTGTCATTTTAATTTAAGCCATTCTAGTGGGTGAGCAGTGTTGTCTCATGATTTTTAAAAATTTCTTTTTTTATTAAGATATAATTCACATGTCATAAAATTCACCCTTTTAAAGTACACAATTTAGGGGTTTTTAGTAGTTTCACAAGGTTGTACAACCATAACCACTATCTGATTCCAGAACATTTTCATCGCCCTCTAAAAATACTCTGTACCCATGTAGTCACTTTTCCATTTCTCCATGAACAAAGGATGACTTTTCATTTATTTTAGTCTTCTTTATTTTCTTTCAAGGCTGTTTTGCAGTTTTCAGTGTACAAGTCTTGCTTTTTTTGTTAAATTTATTCCCATGTATTTATTTTTTTCAAAGCTATTATAAATGGAATTGCTGTCTTAATTTCATTTTGGATATTATAAATGCTATAAACTAGTATTCATTGCTATTGTATGGAAATAGAACTGATTTCTATATATTGATATTCTCATTGTCATTTTAATTTTCATTTCCCCAATGTCTAACAATACTGAGCATTTTTTTCATGTGCTTCTTTATTAAGATGATATATAACGGCAAAGTGTCTATTCATATTGTTTCCCCATTTTTTAAATTATGATGTTTATCTTCTCGTTATTGAGTTGTGATTTTTAAAAAAAATATATTTCTAGAGATGAGTTCCTTTGTTGGGTATATGTCTTGCAAATCTTTTCTCCTAGTCTGTGGCTTATTTTTCATTTTCCTCACTGTGTGATCAACTTGCAGATATATTTTACCTGGTATATGTTTGGAGATACAGGTGTAGGTTATTTATTTATTGTTTTTGGCTTTTGGCTATTCAATTGTTCCAGTACCATTTGTTAAAGAAATTTTCTTCTCCATGTAATTGCCTTAGTGTATTCGGTGAAAATCAATTGATCATATATCTATGGGTTTATTTCTGGGCTCTTTATTCTATTTCATTGAGCTATATGCCTATATTTATGCCAATACCACACTGCTTTGATTATAATATCTTCATAATACATCTTGAAATCATAAAGAGTAAGAGATTCTATTTTATTCTTCTTTTTCAAAATTGTTTAGGCTACACTAGTTCTTTTGGAATTTTGCAAAAAACATTAGAATCAAATTGTCAGTCGCTACAAAAAATCCTGCAGAGTTTGACTGGGATTAACGTTGAATCTCTAGATCAATTTGGGAATAATTGGCATCTTAACAACATTAGATCTCCTGATCCATGAATACAGGACATCTTTCAGTGCATCTTTCCATTTATTTAGGTCTTCTTTAATTTCACTTATCAGTGCTTTTCAGTGTGTAGAAAAGTGTTTACACATCTTTTGTCAATTTTATCCCAAGATACATCATCTTTCTGATAGTATTATAAATGTTACTTTTTAATTTCAATTTTCAGTAGTTCATTTCCAGGATATACATAATTTTTATGAATTTATGTTGTATCCCACAGCCTTGCTAAACTTAAACTCTCTTACTAGCTCTAGGGATTTTTTATAGATTCCTTAAGATTTTGTAAATAGATATCATATCCTATGCAAGTAAAGACAGGTTTCCTTCTTCCTTTCCAATCTGTATGCCTTTTATTTCTTTTTCTAAACTTGTTGCACTAGCTAGGATGTTCAGTACAATGCTGAATAGAAGCGGTCAAAGGGTACCTCAATGACTTATTCCTGATCTTAGGGGGAAACCATTCAGTTTTTTACTATTATGTTAGCTGTGGCTTTTTCATAAGATGCCCTTTAACTGGTTGATTAGGTTCACTTCTAATCCTGATTTGCTGAAAGCTTTTACCATGACTGGATGTTGAATTTTGTCTTTTGAATTCAATGTCTTGTTGAATGCCTTTTCTGTGTCTATTGAGATGATACGATTTTTCTTTATTAATTTATTAACATTATAAATAACATTGTTTTTTTAAATTAACCCAAACTTCTATTCTAGTATAAACCTCCTTGGTCATGATGCATTATCCATTTTCATATTTTGTTAGATTCAATTTTCTAATAATCTTGTTAAAAAGCTTAGTGTCTATGTTCATGAAAGAAATTGGTCTGTAGATTTCTTTTATTATAATGCCTTTGTTAGGTTTTGTTACCAGGCAATGCCAGTCTCATAGAAAAAGCAGAGAAGTATTCCCACCTCTTCTATTTTCTGGAAGAGTTTACATAGAGTTGGTATTATTTCTTCCTTAAATATTTGTTAGACTTCACCAGTGAATTCTAGAAGCTGTCTTTGTGGGAAGGTTTTTAATAACAAATTCAACTTCTTTAATAGGCTATAGGTTATCTATTTTTTCTTTAATGAGCTTTGGTATTTTGTATCTTTTGAGGAATTTGCACATTTCATCTAAGTTGTTAAATTTATGAGCATAAAGTTGTTAATAATATTCCCTTATTATCCTTTTAATATCTGTAGGAACCATAGTGATGCCCCTTCTCTTATTCCTGATGCTGTGTTTCCATCTTATGTCCTATATTGGCCCATTATGCATACCTCTGTGGCATTTTAATTTATTTTTATTGGTTGCTTTCGAGTTTATAGTACACATCGTTAACTTACAGTTTACCTTTAATATTAATAAATATTAAGTAATATTAATAAAACCATGTATAGCATGAAAGCCTTACAGCAGTGTACTTACATTTCCATTTGCTAAATGAATGAAAAAGGACAAGTAGAAGAAAAACTCTGTTTACAGGGTTACAATCTCGGTTAAAAAGAGGAAGTATACTCTACTATTTTGGCACAATGATAGTATTAAGTTACTGATATTGAAGGAGAATTTCAGGAGACTAGAGATTCTGGGTATATGCAGGCCCCTTTGTTCTTACATAGAGAGTAGAAACTGATCTACTTTGATAAGTATATACAATCAAATTCTGATTATAAGTGAAGCTAGAGATGAGGAGTTGGGGGAGTTCCATCCCAGTATTTGGTAGGCCTTTGGAGATGAGTATGTGGAGTTCTGTCAAGACAAAGCTGATAACTGTCTCTTATAACAATCACTACCATTTAGCTGCATGACCGAATTAACAAAATATTCAATGAGAGAGGAAGTGGGAAGAACACTGCTCTAGGAAACACAACATCAGGACTGCAGGATGGGCTTTGACATTTCACCAAGATAGCAACTACTTTCAGTTTTAGTTTTCTAATCTAAGTAAAAGGGGGATGATGAGAGCAGCAAATTGGATAAGGGCTACAAAAGTGATCTATAACTGGTAAAGTGTTATATAAAACATAACATATTACTTTATTCTAATGGAAAAATGCAAATTATTCAATATTAATAATTATCATTTGGTAAAATAGTTTGGGTATGACTTTCCTAAGCAATTATTTGCATGAAAGTAGATAAATTTTAAAAAGGGGGCCTTTAAGAAAAGATGGGGTCTTCAACCATTTTATAAGAATCAGCATCTTTTCTTTCCCACAAAGACTTGAAGACCAATGATGGAGGTGGTCATGGATGTTGACTAAGAGGAGTTGGAGATGGCAGAAAGGTGATGTGGCAGGTACCAATGCCCTTTTTGATGGGAATTCTGACTACAGAACAGCGTTTCTCAAACCTTAGCATGCATCAGAACCATCTCAAAGGCTTGATAAAACACAGACTGCAGGGTAACAAACTTAGGAGTTTGTGATTGGATAGCCTGGGGTGGGGCCCAAGAATTCATACTTCTACCAAGTTCTCAGTTGATGCTGATGCTACCGGTCTGGAGACCACACTTTGAGAAACACTGCTATAAAGAAGATCATGGCAGAGAAAGGAAAAACCTGTCTAGCAGAGGAGAACTCTTAGATGTCCTCAAGTTATATAATAATGCTCTGTAAGTATATATATGTGCATATTTTAAAAGAATGCATCTTTTCCCTTCAATTTCCAAAGATGTCAGTGATCCCCAAAAGATTAAAAACCAGTTGATTGGAAACATTTTAAAAAGAATTAGGATCTACTAACAATTTTGCTATATTGTTGAGGGACTCCCAGATTTAAAAAATTAAAAAGCCATAGTGTTACTACCTAGAACATTAGGATACATTGAAATGTATAGCCAATACATACATTGGCTTTACAAGGGTACTATTAAAATAATTTTTTAAAAAAACAAGACAATCTATTAATTTCTACAAAATGGTAATTCCCTTAGTGATTATTCAGCAAGAGAGATGAGTAATTTGAAGTTGTATCTTTTAAGTTATGATTTAATGCTTATGTCCTAACATGTAAAAGAAGAATAACAATACTTTAACAAACAAATTATAAGTATTATGACTTTTTACAAAGAAAGTTTCAGTAGATCACCAGAAACTGTCAAGGAAATAAAAGAGTCATAACTCTCTCTAGGAAAATTCCTACTCCAATCATGTCAGACACAGTAAAGAAAATGTCAAGTACCAAATTACATTAAATCATATCACATAATACAGAACTTGTCACATTCAAATGTAATAAAAAATCAAATTTTTATCCTGAAGTAAATGGGATAGTACTAAATTCACAATTTTTGGTAAAACTCATTAGAAAGTAAATGTTAGGAACTATTTCACTGATCTGGTCTTAGCAAAAGTCAGCCTTGTCTCATTTGAGTTTCACCAAACACTCTGAAATATTTCCAAAGACAGTATCTGTGATATAATTTAAGGTGCTTTGCAAAATACATTTTTTATCCTTTGAAAGAATTTTAACATATTCACTTTCATGCAAATCATAAAAGTATTTCAAAAATTGTGATATTTCAAAGGCTGTATTTCTTAATTCAAAGTGTAATATAGATACTTAATTTAATGAATTAATAATGAGATTGTCCATAACCTACAAAAACATATTTTAATTAAGAAATAAGTCATCAGGTCCTGTTGCTATGTTAAATATAGAAATACCTAGCAGATCTTAATGGGTCAAAAGAAGAGAAAGAAATATTATAAAGAATTAAAAAATCTATGACTCCTTTTCTAAAATACCATCCTGGGTCTTAAGGAAAACGTTTCATATAATAAAGCTCATTTGGTTCTTTGTTATCTTTTAATATGATCTAATGTAAGCCACATTATATTACAATCATAGAAAATGATGTAAACTTACTCATTTTTTTCAAATGTTTATGCCAAAGGTCACCCAGATGGTTAATAGTAGAAGCAAAACAAAAAAAACAGGCTTGCCGATTACCTCATATTTTTCATTAATATCATAGAATCCTCTTGAACTACCCTATCCTATGGCCTAACCACCTTTTACTGAGATGAATAAATAGTAACCTATATGGTATCCCTACGTCTATAAACTCATTTTGCACAGTGTTACCAGACGAATGCTCTAAAAGCTGTTTTTCACAAAATGAAATTCTCCTAACGTAACAGTAACAAAGACAACTAACATTTATAAGGTGCTTGTTATGTACCAAGCACTTTACCCACGATTTAATTTAATTCTCACAACAATCTCATGAGGTTGGTACCTTTATTATTTTTATTTTCCAAATAAGAAAAGTAAAGTTTAGGGAGGTTTAAGTGACTTGCCCAAGGCCACACAGCTACTAAGTGGTAGAATAGGATTCAAATAGGCAGACTTATTCCAGAGGCCACATTCTTACCCATTTTGCTACATAATTTCTACATAAAAATATTCTTATTGCCTACAGCATTGAATCCAAACTCCTTTTCTTGGCTTTAAAGACCTCATAATCTGAGCTAACCTTAATTTTACTACACTTCATTGTATACCAGTCCTACTGAACTCACTGTTCTCTTCTACACAAGTCATATTCTTATACTATTGTTATTCTCCTCCTAGTCTTAATTCAGCTGTAAACTAGTCTATCCCACACATTTGCCCTTATACAGCAAGTATAAGAACATGATTTATATAGAACAGAACAGTAAGAAATACACTCTCATGAGCACCTATCTTTGATAAATAAATTTAAATCATTTACATTTATTATGGCAACCAGACCTGCCTAGGTTCAAATCCTGACTCTGCAACCATTCACTGTGTGACTGTGATTAAGTTATTTAACATTCCTCTGCCTCAGGTTCCTCACAGTAAAATGGGGAAAATACTAGCACCATCTTGTAGTGTTAATGTGATGATTAAATGAGTTAATTAATGAAAAGTTCTTTGAAGTTCTTAGATACTTTCCCACTAGTTCCTTCACTGTGTCAAGGAGCTTTCATGACTGATAATATAGCTACTTCAAATTAAAAACAAATTAGTTACAATTTGTAGTATAATATAGTATTTTGACAATTACAGTTGATTAATAGGATAATAATCTATACATGAAGGAAAAACTATTTAAATTCAGCAAACAGTGCAAAGCTGAGATTATTTTTTCAAGGTAAAGGAAAAAGGAACATAAGGTTGTTGGAGTAGATCATTTTGCATATGTGGAAAAGAACTGGATATTGTGATGGATTAAGTTTGTTCTCTTAAAACTCATAGGTTGAAACCCTAATGCCTGATGTGATGATGTTTGGAGATGAGGTTTTAGAGAGGCAATTATGTCATAAGGGTGGAGCCCTCAGAGTAGGATTAGTGCTCTCATAAGAATAGGCAGGAGAGAGCTTGCTTCCTCTCTCCTATCTGAAATGTGAAGACACAGCAAGAAGACGACCATCAGCAAACCAGGAAGTGGGCTTACCAGACACCAGATCTATTGGCTACTTGATCTTGAACTTCCCAGCCTCCAGAATTGTGAGAAATAAATGTTTGTTGTTTAAGCCACCCAGTCTATAATTTATTATAGCAGCCCGAACTAAGTCAGAAATCTTTTTTATGTCAATGAGTAAGATATAGAAAGGCTACCTTTTATATTCAAACACAGAAGACTTTTCGGATGACTATCAGATGTTTCTCTATGTTGAGGGTAAACAGCAGGAGAAAACAACACTTTTCTTTCTAAATTCCTATAGACCCTAGTGAATTTTTTTCCAGATGCCAAGTTCTGTAAGATTTATGTTCTCCAAAAAGCTAAAGTAAATCTTAAATACTCCATATTTTTTGTTTTTCTCCCACAGATCTAAAATACATAGATTTTACTTTCATTTAAAGTGGTCCAATTATTCAGTAAGAGACATACTGATTTCTCTTTCTTCTGCTAAAAGTACCCAGGTTTTCTCCAGGGTCACCATCCTTCCCTTACTTGTAGCATATATGTTATAGATGGAGCTGAATCCATCCCCAGTTCTGGGGTAGGCATTTGGCTGAAGTCCTAGCCAATGTGAGTTTTTCATATCCTGCCCACAGAACCAGTATGGAACTAGGCACAAAACACAAGCCAATCAATTTGGATGAAAGCTAATGCCAAAGAAACAGGTGTTCTTTCTCTTGGACTTGGAGCTCAGAGGATATAAGATTCATGCTCCTAGGATACCACCATGTACAGAGAACCTGCCCCAAAGTGAAATCAATGTGGAGGATGTGTGCATGTATATGTGAAGGATGTGTGTATGTATATGTATGTATACACACAGACACACAGACACACACACACACAAACACACAATATGACTAGAGAGGTAGATAAATTAACACAAGCTAAGATCCTAATGACAATTTTAAGCTCCTGCATCACGGTGACTTAATGCTAGCTATCCCGGATCTTCCAAGGTACATCAGCCAATTAATTCCTATATGGCTAAAGCTAGCTTAACTTGGATTTTCTGTTACAATTAACTATAAGACTTCTGACAAATGTATACATGAGTGAAAAGTCATTTTAAATAATGAAGTAAAAACACATATATTTAGTATTGGCTTACCTTTTGATTTAATAAAGCACTTGCCAATTTTTGTACTTCTGAACTCAGTAAGTTAGTTCCTCTGATGACTTTGCTGAGAGCGGCAAGAGACTGATGAACACTTTGTACTAAGCGAATGGCATTAAATTGTTCAAGAACGATGAATGATAATATTGGAGATCCTTGTCGATCATTAGGAGGAGACACTTTCTGATGAATCAGGTTTGAATTCTAAAAGAATAATATGTCATATTTACTGAAAAGTAACACAAATCACTGATATAGTAAAACACATGAAAAGTTATTAAAATCTTTTGTTGTTCTATCCTATTTTGAAATACTCTTGCTTTATGAATGGCCAAATGTATTAAATTTGTAATTACACAGGAAGGGAATTCTGGAGTTCACCAAAGTTGAAAGTGGTGTGGGGGTGGGAATTGAGAATAGGGGTTGGGAAGTGAGAAAGGGTAACCATACTGAGAAGCAGTAGTTAATATAGTAGGAAAAATGGAAAGAGTGGTACCCTGTAAGCCAGTGCAAAGAGAGCAGAACAGCTACACTACCACTCTACCACTATCGGGAGAGCAGAAGAAATCATGGCTTTGAAATGTGAATGGACATTTAATTTAATTTGAAAATTACCTGTAAATGTATTAGAAAACCAGACTGAAGATGTTCTTGCACTCAAGACCAGTGAATATTATGTCTTAGTATTTATTTCTACATCTGTAATTTAACAGAGGCTCTGATATATGAAATTTCTAGTGCTTCTCAAATTATTAAGAAAAACTCATGGAATCCCAGTTGTTTCTAAACAGCTTATATGGTTAGAGGACAAAAATTCACCTTCAATAGTATTCTAAAAGTCAAAGAACTGTCAAGAGATAAATTTGGGAAGTTTTGTTCTCTTATCTACTATCCATTATCCTAATTTTCTCTCTATATTCTGCTTACAATCCTAGTTAAGGATCCCTTCTCTTTGTTCTAATGGTTGTCACATTCATATATTCTATGAGAACATTGTTTCTGTTTCATTTATTTAGTATGATGAATAACTTAATAATATGATGATCTAGCACAAGTATTGCCATTAAATAAATCACCATTAAGTAAATTTTATTGGCATAAGATCATTCCTGAAGACAGATTTAGGCTATGTGCTCAAATTTAGGCATTTTTATTTCTATTACGACTACATTTAAAATATTAAAGCTGCTGAAATAATGTTTGAGACACACATAAATGTACACACAAATAACTGGTGGTTAACAAAACTGAATCTAGAAGAGAAAAACACTACAATATTATCAAAAATTAATTAAAATTATTACCTCGAGATTGAAATAGAATTAACTATTTGAACCAGAGTATGTAATAAATAATACTTAACATATCTCCAACCCAAATCAACTAAGTAATAAAACTGACATAAAATTTGCATTATAGACTTTCCTTAATTCCTTATATTAAAACAACATTCCTAGAAGTGAATAATATATGGCATTTAAATATTTATCAATCTTATACTAAGCAAGATTACAAAATAATAATTTAGTTTATTTAACAATAGAGTGTGTGGATTTTATCCACTCTATTAAGTTGATGTAACAAATTTGCACAGTTTGCAGTTACTTTTTTGTTTTTTGGTGAGGAAGATTAGCCCTGAGCTAACATCCATTGCTAATCCTCTTCTTTTTTCCTGAGGAAGATTGGCCCTGGGCTAACATCTGTGGCCATGTTCCTCTACTTTATATGGGACACAGTCACAGCATGGCTTGACAAGCAGTGCGTCTGTCTGTGCCTGGGATCTGAACCTGTGAACTCTGGGCCGCTGAAGTGGAGCACGCAAACTTAACCACTATGCCACCAGGCCAGCCCCTGCACTGTTACTTTATAGAACAAGAACACTCAAACTTAGATCATTCAAGCAAGATTCCATTTATCAACAATCCAAGAAAATAGAAAGCTTACTGTACTGAACTTTTAAAAAGGTTTATTTATAAGAGTAGTGATCAGGAATACTTAAAATTCAAAGAGAGTTTAAGTAAGCACTATGGTCTAGAAGATGTGCAGTAAGTATAAAATACAAATTGGATTTCAAAGACTTCATATGAAAAAAGGATGTAAAATATCACATTAATAATTTTTATATTGATCACATGTTGAAATGTTAATATTTTGGATACATCAGGTCACATAAAATATTAAAATTATTTCACCTATTTCTTTGTACTTATTTAAATGTGCCTACTACAAAATTTAAAATTACATATATAGCTATATGACTCCCATTTGAGTTTCACATTATATTTCTAATGCACAGTGTTGGTCTAGAGACTAGTGAGTAAAATGCCGTAAGTTCAGCAATAAGAACAGAAGAACAGAGGAAAAAATAGCACAAAGTAAGGTCTCAAAAAGTATATAACTAATGAAAGACAAAAAAATTGTGAAGGAAAAAAATGAAGAATAGCAAGGCAAACTGCAGTATACAAATTATGATAAATTAATAAGTGGGAAAAATACAGCAGAAGATACTAAAGTGTATTGTAATATATGTTATAACATAATATATTTCCTATAGGCCTTTACAAAATTTTAATAAAAAATTAATGTAAAATAACTCTAAAAATAAATGTAGATATCTTATACATTCTAAAAGAATGAAGTATAGAGATTTATAGCAATAGTAACATGTTAGAGTGTTACAAAATCTTAAGACTAAAAAATCTCAAATTAAGTATCATTTATAATTCAAATATAGCTAAAATCACCATTAGCAAATCACAACATCTATACAGTATGATTTTTGGTGAAACTATCAAGGGATAATAGTCATATCTTTAGTCAATTGATTATTGTAAGAAAAGCTTTCTTATGAGTGAATACAACTGACTGAATTCTGTACTTTTGAAGGATGGCTTTGACATTTTAAAGTTCATCTTGTCATTAAAAAGTTAAGAATATTCAGAGAAAATCATTACCTGATTTTGGAGCTGCTAGGGGAAAAAGGTTATGGATATCTTAAAACTTAACCATACATCAAACTAAAAAGCTTCTGCACAGCAAAGGAAATTAACAAAACAAAAAGACAACCTATTGATTGGGGGAAGATGTCTGCAAATCATATATCCAATAAATGGTTAATATACACAATATATAAAGAACTCATACAACTCAACAACAAAAAACAAACAACCTGATTAAAAAATGGGAAGAGAATCTAAACAGACATTTTTCCAAAGATGTGCAGATGGCCAACAGGAACATGAAAAGATGTTCAACGTCACTAATTATTAGGAAAATGCAAACCAAAACCACAATGAGATATCACCTCACACCTGTCAGAATGGCTATTACTAAAAGACAAGAAAAAACAAGTGTTGGAGAAGATGCCGAGAAAAGAGAACCTTTGTACACTAATGGTGGGAAAGTAAATTGATGCAGCCACTATGGAAAACAGCATAGGGATGTCTCAAAAAATTAAAAATAGAACTACCATATGATCCAGCTATTCTACTTCTGGGTATTTATCCAAAGAACACAAAACCACTAATTCAAAAAGATACATGCAACCCTATGTTCACTGCAGCATTATTCACAATAGCCACGACCTGGAAACTATAGTGCCCACAGATGGATGAAGAAATAAAAATGATGAGATACATATAACATATACAAGGGAATACTTCAGCTATAAAAAACATGAAATATTGCCATTTGCAACAACATGGATGGACCTTGAGGGTATTATGCTAAACAAAATAAATCATATGGAGAAAAACAAATACAGTATGATTTCACTCATATGTGGAAGATAAACAGACACATAGATACAGAGAATAGATTGGTGGTTACTAGAGAGAAAGGGGTTGTGGGGAGGGCAAAAGTGATGAAAGGAGACATTTGTATGGTGATGCATGGCAACTAGACTTTTTGAGGATGAACATGATGTAGTCTATACAGAAGTCGAAATATAATGATGTACACCTGGAATTTATATAATGTCATAAACCAATGTTACCTCAATTAAAAAAAAACAATTATTAGGCAAGGAATATGTTTTGGGTACGAAAAACTAGTATAATTTGGTGCAATTTAGGTGTGAATCCAGGATTTTTGTGCTTAAGCTGAAATAATTTCCTAAGTGGAATACATTTTAGACTTAAGTAAAATTGATGACACATGAAAGTAGTATTCATTTTTTTTAATAATTAGAGCTTTCAGACAATGGTTCTCTCTCAGAATTTTTGTCACTAAAGGAAATTTAAGTAACGACTAGACCAGAGGTTAGCAAGTTCTTCTGTAAAAGTCCAGAGAGTGGATAGTCAGGCTTTGTGGGCCATAAGGTCTCTGTCATAACTACTCAACTGCTGTTGTAATGCAAAAGGAGCCACAGACAACATATAAACAAACAGGCGTGGCTGGGTTTCAATAAAACTGTATTTACAGAAACTGATGGCAGCTCAGATTTGCCCCATAAGCTGTAGTTGGCCAACCTCTCAGGTTATCATTTATTCAAAGCCTTACGGAGATTCAAATATTGGTCTAGATAACATCAGAGTCCTTTCCAGATCTGTGATTCAATGAAATTAATAAGACATGACTTATAATCTCTATGTGTATATTTACCCATGACTTATAAAACAGTAATTCAGTAATTGGACAGAGGTATTTTTTTTCCTTGTCTTGTGATTGTGTCTTTGTCCATGATATGTTTTCTATGATACAGAAGATGTTAAAAGACTCAACACACAATCATTTTAAAAAGCAAAAAAGAAAATCAGATATAGAAACAAAAGTGGGGTGGCTCTATAAGGGCTACAGAAAAGGGGGTAATATCTTCATTTTCATGTGGTAGAAATTTTACTTTTGCCCTCTAGTAACCCTTCATTCCTCTTTAGATGATCATTTCCTAATATGTCTCTGGGGCAGAAACAACTTTAGTCCATATGGTCCTGGTGGACTTGACTCAGCTCAGTTCCAGAAACTAGCATGTGACTTAATCAAGGTTAACTAATTAGAGCATTCCATTCTCCTGACTATAGTGATTGGTTCAGAGATGGGCACATGACCAAAGAGAGATAATGAAATGCATTAAGAATTTTGCATTAATTCTGATAAAAATATAACTGTTCCTTTTCACTAGACTTGAACCTAAAAGATCATAAGGTAGAGAATTGGTGGTCATTTTGCAACAATAAAGAGAGAGGCTGTATGAAAAGTGGTGCCAACACAGAGGAGAGCAGGGCATATATGTATGTGTGTGTGTGTGTGTGTGTGTGTGCACACATACATGTATATATACACACACACACATATATCCCATATCAGTTTCAGTGCATCAGATCTTTCAGAACATATTTTTATAATTGCATATATATATAATACATATAATATTACTGGGTCCTGATGACATCCTTTCAAGTTCCTTGTAACAACCTGTGACTGAAACCAATTTAACACTTTTTCAGTTATGTAAGCCATAAATTCACCTTTTTCGACCTAAGCCAGTTTGAACTAGGTTTTCCATCACTTGCAACCCAAAGAGTCCTAGCTGATTAATGCAAGTTTAATATTTAATAAACTCCTGTCCCAAGCATTCATAATTAGAAAGGTCAAAAGTTTGACATATTTGCATTAAATTATGTCTATCTAGAAGGGATTTCTGACAAGATTGTGGAAAGGAGAGGGAAGAGAAGGGAATAAAAAAAGGAAAGAAAATATACTCTGAGTTTGGTGAGTTCAAAGAGTTAAAAGATCTAAGAATTTCTGGCAGCCTATTTCCCAGGTCAGCCGGCTGCTTTATTGTTCTGTTTTATTGTATCCAAAGTCAGTTATTAGTGAACGAACAGAGCTTAGATTCCTAAACTTTGTAACAGCTATTCCTTTTCATACCAAATTATCAGGTGGATGAAAGAAAACCAAAGGAGTCATGCTTTAATGCTCATTTCATGTATTTAGTTACAATTAAAGGTATATTACTTAATTGAGCAAGCAGAGCTCAACCAGGACAAGTGTGTGTTAAATACCCAATAAATTGTTTAAATCAGAAATGTTGAAGAACTGACATGAAAGGCAAAATTGCTGGTGACTAGTAAAGTAAAGCCAAGGCTCAAAGATAGAGGAAAGGAGTATTTTGAGTTGATGCACTGAAGCTCATGTTATAAGCCATTACATCTTTCTAAAAGAAAAATTGCGAGGAAGCTAGGGAATGCTAATAGAAAGGAGCTTTTGTTTTAAATATAAATTTATTAATTTTATATGCTTTGAGAATGTCATAGCTTTTATTTATAATACTATGATATTAATAAACACCAAACCCAGTAGCTACCCCTAGGGAGAGAGGTACAAGATTCACAGACATCACTGTAAGACCTTTAGCTTTGTCTATATCCCTTAGTTCTCTGATAGAAAGCCATTATTCATATATAACTTGGGAATGTAAAATAAAATGGCAAATTCTTTTTGAAAACTTGGTAATTAATATAAAAATGGCATATTAATAAACCATATTTGTTTCTAGGAACGGATCTTTTCATTGCCAATCTTCCTCTTTTTTTTGCTTGAGGAAGATTAGCTCTGAGCTAACATCTGTGCCAATCTTCCTCTATTTTGTATGTAGGACGCCACCACAGCACGGCTGATGAGTGGAGTAGGTCCACACCCGGGATCTGAACCTGCAAACCTGGGCCACTGAAGCAGAGCACAAGGAAATTTAACCACTCAGCCATTGGGCCAGCCCCTCTCGGAAAGTATCTTTAATAGGCTATCTGCTCTACAACTTGGCCAAAGGAATGATTCTGCTGCTCTGTGAAGCTATCAAGAAAAGAGGTAATTTAGTAGAATAATAGAGTGATAACACAATCTCACATTAAGAGACCTAACACAGACTGTGATATTTCAGAGGAAGAATGACTAACATTCTAGAGTAGTGACTATGTGCCAGGCACATCATGCATTTCTACATGAAGTTATTTTGTTACATTTTAACAGTTTCTGCAAGATAAAAAAGTGATAGAGAAGGATGTATTATGAAGAATGATAAGGAATGTTACAGAATTTGAGAAATTGTACCTGCTTGGAGGAAATAATAGGAGGACATTTTGTTCAAAGTGGACCTACAATGAACAGTTTACCTTTTCTTCCATGCCCTCCTAATGTATATTTTTTCATGACAATGGAATGCTTTTTGGAATGCCTATGCATATGACTGACTCTTAGACAATAAGACAGCACAAAATGCTTTTGTGTGTGTGTGCATGTGTTGTTTTAAAGTTTGAGAAGAGCCCAAGTGTTCTAATAGAGTGAGCAAACTGTTTCAGAACTTTCAGGCCAAAAGAAATAGCATTTCAACAATCAGTGCGCAGATTCAATGAGAAAATTAAAAAAAAAAAAATTCCAACACTGCATAATATCATTACTTAACAAAAAAAAGTCTAAAGACAAAGCATAATCACTTAAGAGACACATACAACTTATTTCACAACATCCAAACAGGATGTTCTAGGAAATGTAATGGGCTTGAATTGTAACCAACACTTGTGGTTTGTAAAAAAAAAAAAAAAAAAAAAAAATCTCTCCAGGAGCTAAGTGATCTAGAGGTGTTTCCAAGTTTTGGCTTTACCCCTTTTGACATGTAAACACCTAGGGAGATAATGCTCTAGTCTCTCCAGCACCCTGGGGCTTAACAAGAACTGAGTCAGGGCTGTAACTTTCGGCCCCTCAGAGAGATAACAGAACTTTTATTATCTTTTCTGATCAGAGCAATTAACTAGACAAATGGTTATAAAGCTAATTCTCCTGATAGGAAGAGTCACATAGGCTGTGGCTTCTTATGGGAACCCTGAGAAATCTGAAAGGTTTTTATTTCTTCACACTAAGGGTGAGAGAATAGCAAGCAAGCCACTGAAGTTCCCTGATGCTGGTGAACCTGAGTTTTAGTACTCATGGACACGGCTTGGCAGACCAGAGATAAAGTCCAGTATCTGCTCAAGGTGGAGAGGTTAAAAGGATACCTCCAAAAAACTGAAACCCCACATGACTACACCCTCAGTAGAAGGGTAAAATAGAAATAAACTGCCTTCCACACATCACCTCTGCCCCAAGGACTACAAGAAAAACTGCATATGTTAAAATTTGGTACTAATTGGAGGGGGAGAGTATGTATAGGAATCTTTCCTCAAATATAATTGTCACAATTAGAATTTTAATGTTAGTTTCCATGCACTACTTTGGAGGTTCCAATAAACTTCAAGAAGATAATTAAATTTATATGGTTCCAGACTATTAGTATCTCAAAGCATTAGAAAGAAGCATGATCCTGACCCTGACCCAAACCAAACCCTAATCCTATGCTCTAAATTGGATGGTAGAACACATGTTAATTCTAGACCACAAATAATAATTAGCAGTGCATGGTTTTAAAAAAACAAAATACTATGCAAGTAAATAAAGCACTATTGTCAAGTTATCATATACAATGTAGAGAAGAATCAAATCCACAAAGACTTCGGATATTGGAATAATCACATATAGCATATAAAACAATTATGTTAAATGTTCCTAGAAATGATAGAAAATCTTAAACAACAAGCAGATTTGGAAAAGAAACAAAGAGAACTTTTAAAAATGAAAATATAATTAAAATGTAACCCTTTAATACTAGATTGGATTTAGTTGAACAGAAAATGAATGAACTGGAAGACAGATCTGTAGAATTTATTCAGAATGCATCATATAGAAAAAAAGAAATGGGACATGTGAGAAACAAGTTAGGACACATGATGAATAGAGAGAAAAGGTCTAGCATATATCTAATCAGAGTTCCAGAAGAGAGAAATAGTAAGCAGAGTCAGTATTTAAATAACTGAGAACTTGCCAGCACTGATGAACAACAGCAATCAAAATTCAAAAAGCCCAAAAGTTGCGTGTCTCTTAAGTGATTATACTTTGTTTTTAGACTCATTTTCATTAAGCAAAATTTAAAAATGAATTAAAGAGAGAAAGAAAACAAATCCACACTGAATCTCATCAGAGTAAAAGTATAGAAAACTAAGGCAAAGAGATCTTAAAAGTAGCAAGAAAGAAAAGATAGATCAAAGGAACAAAAATTGACTTTTCAACAGCAACAACAGAAAGCAGAAAAGAGTAGAATTATATCTCACTATACCTTCAATATAATGAGAGACAATAGCTGTTAATATAGAAAAACATACATTTTAAAACAGAGAATATATCAAAGGTATTTTAAGATAAATAAAAACACCCAAGGACTTTTTCTGTACTTTAGGCAGAAGTGAAGGGGACCCAAATGGAAATGCCTGAGATGCAGGAAGGAATAAGGGATGATGAAAGTGATAAATGTGGGGCAAATTTAAATAAGCATTGAATGTAAACAACAACAATAAAGACTGACAGATACAACAATAATTGCATATAAAGTTGGAGTTCAGTATAATGTCCTAAGTTTCTTGAATTCTCTGTCAGGTAGGTAAATATATTTAGTTTAACTTTGATAAGCTATATATGTACAATAAAATATCTAGGATTTCACTAGAAAGGTAGAAAATGTGTATAATTTGTAAACTAAGAGAGAAAGATATGACAGAAAATAATCAGTCCAAAGGAAACAAGAAAGGAATGAAAAAAAAGTAGGAAAAATTAAAACATAACATATAAAGTAATCCAAATTAATGTAAATAGACTAAATGTTCTACCTAAAGATCAAACAAAATCTAGCCATAGGCTCTTTATAAGCTATACTCCCCCAAAACGATTCAAAAGTTGAGAGTAAAAGTTTGAAACAAGATATAACTAGCAAATAGTAATTAAAAGAAAGCTGATAGATTTATTAATACCAGAAAAATAGGAAAAACATTATAAAAGCTAAAGAGAATTACTTTACAATGATAAAGGTTAAATATATCAAGAAGAAATATCATTTGAATTTGTACAATTCAGAAATTAATAGTAAAAACACCATTATATATACATATATATAAAATATATGAGTTGTGAACAAAACATTTTAAAAACTTGATCTAAAGCACATAATTTGAGCATAGCAGTCATCAACAGCAGAATACACATTTTTTTCAAACATAATATGAAACATTTTTTAAATGATGATATATTGGGCCATAAAGCAACTCTCAACAAATTTCAAAAGATGAGTGTCATAAGACCACATTCTCTGATTGCAGTGTAGTTATAACAGAAATCTATAACTAAAAGGTTACCCGGAAAGCAATTTATGAATAAAAAATGGATTACAGAAGATTAAATCATAATGGAATTTAGAAGATACTTAAAACTGAGCAACACACATACAAAATGAAAACATACACACAAAAATTTGTGGGATATAGTCTAAATTGTAATATAGCCTTCAGTGCTTAAATTAAGAAAAAAAAGGTGAGGGGGAATTACTGAATCAAACACCCAAATCAAGGAGCAGAACATTACAAAAAGAAGAATAGAATAAAACCAAAGGAAATACAAATGAAAAGGCCCACCCTATTCTTGGAGAGGAGATATTCTCTCTCAGCTCCACATCAACCCACCTGTCTATTCTCTTTGTGTATAGCTTTGTGATGCTGAGGCTGAGACTCTGCAAACTAAAGTTCTCCTTTGCCAGCTGTTGTCCTGTTAGATTCTGACAAATGGGATTTCTAGAGGAGAATGGAAATCAGGAATAGGAGAAAAGGAACTTCATCCTTCCTGTTAGCTTGGCCTCTTCTCAGTATCCTCCTAGCAACAGCCCTTAACCCCTAACAGCAGCAGTTGGTTCCAGCACCTCAGAATCAGCCAAGACATTCTCTCAGACATATCAGCACTCTTTCCTGAGTCTGAATCCCAGCTCCATGGGGCCTCTCTCTAAGTTTGGAGGTTCTGATTACTTCAGACACTTCCCTTTGTTCCTCTAACTGTAAGGAAGGTAGTTGCTTTCTGCAAATACCTCAGAGTTATTCAATTATTCCTTTTTCTTTTTCAGCCCTCTAACACTTGTATAACCAATTCCCTATATTAAATTATCTGTTGAAATACCTAGTGTGTTTTCCGCTTTGCTGACTGGAATCCCACAGGTAAAAGACGAGTCACTGTAAATTACACAGTTCTTATTATTAAAAAAAAAGCAAGTTGTTTTCTGGGGTGGTGGTGGATAAAGCTTTAATAGAAACTAAATTCTATGGGAAATCTTTTACCTGGGACTTATTGAAACAGTGGATTATATTTGCTGAGTTTCAGAAGTTTTGGGAAGTACAAAAAAAGCTCTACACACAACTGAGAAATGCTTTTATCCAACAAAGGTATATATCATAGATATGTTCCCTACCTTAAGGTTTCTAAGACCAGGAAATAGTAATCATATTTTATATGATTTCAGCTTAATTAAAAGGGAAGAAAATTGGACAAGAGTCTGGGAGTAAGAAATAATCAATTTAAAAGATATTTTTAGTTCAAGAATATAAGAAAATACTAGTCCTATTAATTGTTTATTCTAGCACTCTGGATTTTAATTTTATTTAATTTCAGTGTACTCTTGAAATTAAGCTATTCTGAGTCTACAAGTTTAATTTGACAGAAACACAAATCTACTTACCAATCTGAAAAAAGAAATAATAGCTATTGGGTCAACTGATTCAATTACTGTTCAGAAAAAAATCCATCACTTATTTTTCTCTCAAGTTCTATCAGCCTAAAAGAGATAGTTTTATATGTGCCTCTTATCATATAGATCATTTAAATGAGAATTAATGGGAGTTCTCAAGTTATATAAAGGAGATGTAAATTGGTTAGAATGTCAGTAATTCTCATCAGTTATCACCATCAACCAGGTATTGAAAATTGCTGGGTGATAGCTGGTGTGTAACAAAAATTTTAAACCATGAGTTTAAAGATCACATGAGTGATCTTTCAAATGCACACATGCAGAATATTAAATGAGATTAGGTTCCTCATATGTTTTGCTTTTCAGTATTTTGCTTTTCAAATTATTGTTCTTCAAACTACAAAGTTTTTCAGTAGAAATCCCCCCAAAAAGTCACAAAAATATGAGATGTTACTAAATTATGCATCTGAACTATTTAAAAGATGATATAATAATATACGAATTAACAGTTAACACAAAGTAATGTTAAAAGTTATAAATACATATTTGTATATATTATATATTTTCCTGAAAAAGATATAATCACTACTATATAGTCACTAAAAATTTAGATAACCTTAACCTTCAAGCATGAAAGCATACATTAATAAAAGACCTTGAATATGGCAATGTCATCAACACTATTAGGGTTTGTTACACTAAACTTTTAAAAATTTACAAATTTTTAAATTTTTACATTTAAATTTTTAAATTTTACAAATTTACATACAATAGCCCTGTGAAGACTGATTCTATTTTTTTTAAATTATTTTATTGGGGCCATATTGGCTTACAACATTGTGTAAATTTCAAGTGTACATCACTATATTTCAGTTTCTGTATAGCCTGCATTGTGTTCACTACCAACAATCGAGTTTTTGTCAGTCACCAGACATATGTGCCCCTTTATTGCTTTCGCCCTCCCCCCACCCTCTTCTCCTCTTGTAATCACTAATCTATTCTCCTTATCTATGTGTTTGTTTATCTTCCACATATGAGTGAAATCATACAGTATTTGTCTTTCTCAGACTTGTTTTGCTCAGTATAATACCCTCAAGGTCCATCCATGTCACAAATGGCACAATTTTGTCTTTTTTATGGCTGAATAGTATTCCATTGTATATACACACCACATCATCTTTATCCATTCATCTGTTGACCACAGTACTCAATAAAGTTCCTACCATCTTGCTCTTAAAACACTGTAACTTCCTCTTAATTGGTTTTCAGGCCTCTAGTATCTCAGTCTAAGCCACTGTTTACACCATCATCAGTTTTGCCTTTATAAAACACAGATCTTTTCATATCATCTTCCCATCTCCTTCTTATTAGCTTTATCGAATCCCCGCTGCCTACAGGATAAAGTACAACCACTCCAGATGACACTAAACCCTTTCCAACCTGGTCCTATGAAAGATTTTTGCTCTTATGTCTAGCCATTCTAGTCCAAGCAGTCTTCACTCCAGTCAGGTTAGAAAAACAAACATGGCAGACTTTTCACTCTCCCCGGAATACCATTCCATCTTTTTTATCTAGAGAATTTCTTACTCATAGTGTAACCTTCCCTGACATCTTCTCAGCAGAATTAATTATTCCGTCACCTTGGCTCCCAAATAACATTGTAATACCTATATCTTTGTGTATATTGTTATCATCTCTTAATCAATCATAGTACCTAGCACAGTGCCCAGCATATAGCAGGCATACCAATAGATATTTGGTGAATGAGTGAATGAACAAATAAATGCAGAGAAGAGGTTATCACTCCTTTTTTACACAAGAACAAGTTCAGAAGTGATTCAGCTAAGGTCCTCTAGCTATTTAATGGGAAAAGATTAGGACATGAATATTATTTACTTTCCATCAAAAATTTACTTATTTTTGTTGCTAAGCATAATTATTCCTTTAAGTATAGCTAGTAATTAACCATAACCTGATAAAAATAATGATGAAAAACTCCAAAAGAGGAATGTGGCATTAAGTTGTTTCATTTGAAACATTTACACGCATAAATTTTAAAACTCCCCCCAAAAAGAGAATTCCCATTCCTAAGTGCCATAGCTTAACTTGCCTAGTTTAAAATACAACTTTTATGAGAATTATTATGCAAGTTATAAATTAGTTCTATAGAAACATGGAGAGAGAAATGAGTAATAGCTGAGAAGGCTTCTGAAAGATGCTGGGACCTTATCTGGCCATTATTGGTTTAGCATAACTAGGAGATTCCAGGAGAAGGAAATAGCATTTGGAAAGTCCTCACAGACAGAATCTACCATGGTTTGTTCATAGAACACTGAGCTCTGCCTTACTATGGAAGAAGCTTAGAAGTAAGGTTGGGTATGGAGCCACATTGAGAAAAAAAGATTTTCTTTAGGAAAATTAATGTGATGATATGAAATATGATTTAGAAAAAGTATATATTAGAAGCAGAGTCAAACTGGAGGTTTCTGCAATGATCCATATGAGAACAGAAGCCTAAATTATGGCAATGGCTTCAGGAAGGAAATGGGAAAGAGAAAAAACAAAACATTATAACAGGTTGAAGTGCAAGTTACTTGATTAATTTGGCTATTATGAATTTAATATAATGACAACTTTTTAAAGAATCTATATTTATCTTACAAGTAAGAGTTAACATGAAGTTTAAAAAGTTATGCTTGTTTCTGGACAAAATGGCAAACTATCTCCCACTTCTGAATCCTGTCTTTGACAAAACAAGAGGATAATGAACCCAGAAGATGGCACAACAAGAATGGGAAATATCAGGGAGACAGAAGGGGTTTGGGTACTCGTAAGTGGGAGGATATCATAACTTACAGCTGAAGAGGGTTGGGTACCATGGCTGGGGATAGGGTTAGGGAGAGTTTTTGGTTGCAAACTTTTCTTTTCACATTGCCCTGAATGGATCATTGTCCACCATGTCACCAATTCATGGCTAAAAATAGCAATATCAAGCACCAGCCATAGATAGCAGGGTATTTAATATTACATAGCATGCAGTCAGCTAGTTGGGGGAACAGACTGAAACAGGTGTAAGTGGAAAGATTGGCTTTTGGAATTGCAAGCTCTCAGAGCATCACACAGAGTAGGTGCAAAAAAAAAAAAATCCACACCTCTATATTTTATGGTGAAATTTAAGGAGATCAGAGACAGAGTATTCTAGAGAAAAAAAAAACCCAAATCAGTTATAAAGAAATTAGAATCAGATTAACAGCAAACTTCTTCAATAAAAAGACAAATGAGGAATATTTTCTGAGTTGAAGGAAGACTCAGGTATACTATATACTGCATCTATACTATCAGTCTATCAGAATAAAGATATCCTCAGATGTAAAAATCCTCAGAAATGTTACTGCACAAAGAACAACATTTTAAAATAATGCTTAGAAATTGCCTTAAAATTAGAGGTTACTCCCTCTGAGCCAGATACCACACTGGTTCTTTTAATTTCAATGAGATGCAAATTTCAGAACACTGAGAAAACAGTTAATAGGTTCACATGCTGTTTATTTCTCCATTAAAAGCAATGCTCAAACCACATTTATTTGGTTTTAGCCATCCACTTGAAAGTAAAAATCTGAGATATCTAAGCAGTCCTAGACAACACAGTGGCTTGAGAATCTCTCTCTATGTAGTCTCCCAAGGGCTTAACTCCATTAGCTCACTGAGTAAGTGAACAGATTTCTCTTTAAACAAACAGGAAAGCCCTTTCCTTAATTAGAGAAACAAGGCAGCCAGTCCCATAGTGAAAGAACTTAAAGAAGGAAACATTTATTTACATATTATTTATTCTCACAAGAAAAATAAAAAAAAACAAAGTGACTTCTGGAATACCTTGCTGAAAAATAACGCTCATTAATTTATCAATATATTCTATTCCTTGTATGAAATGAAGGGATTTGGCGGGAGCAGGGTGAGGTGGGGTTGGAGATATAGAAAGAATGATTAGGACTACTGAAATTGACCATTATAAATATTTGGATCATAAAAATTAAAAGACAAAAACGCTTTGGTTAAGTTTTAATGAAAAGTTAGAACTTTCTGAACTGCATGTACCCATCTCTGTAAGAAAAGAACAGGGAAGAATTACCCCCATGCTTGAAAATATAAAAATTAACCTTACATACTATTAAAGCAACTATTCTCCCAAGATATAAAGGAGAAAAAATTCATTATTTGTGTTTGTATATTCATACTGGTCTTAAACGTTGTGTGTAAGAATGTAAGAGGATTAGTTTTATTTTCATGTTTTAGACTTTTAAAAATGGAATTATATAACAAAATGGCTTTTTGTTTGATACCTGTAAGCATAATCAAAAGAACAAAAAATGGTGTACTTATTCAATAAAAATATTATTAAATTTTAGTTTATATATATGTTAGTCTAATCTATTACACAGTATTACTTTATTGAAGATAACACAACAAATCTCTGGATTTAGAAGTATCAAGGACAATAAAATAGAATGCTAAGCTCAAGGTGACGCCTCTGTATCTTTATTTTGCCACCTATCCAAAGGTAAATTAAACATACTTTATTTTCTAATTATAACAAAAATAGTGTAACAATAACAATAATAAGGCTAACATTGATTGATTGCCTATTATGTGCCAGGCACTACTGTAACTATTTAATGCTAATGACAATGTTAAAAATAGTAGTAGTCCTACACCACAACGTTTATTATTAATTTTTATTATTGTAAGGATAGGAAAATAAACTATTAATAATAACAACTTGGTTTGCCAAAATATTGGGAGAAATTAAATTTATAGTTAAAACTGTAATTAATTCACTAGTCAGTGAAATGACATTTTATACATTCAAATTTTTTCTTTTGCAAAAGGCAACAACAAACAAACAAAATACTGAACAAAAGAAAAAAACTGATTTTCTATCTTATAAGATACTAAGCCATCTGATTAAAAAAAAAACTTTTCAGAATTATATAGCAAAAAATTGTTTAAGATTTCCTTTCAGAATCTATTGATTTAAGAGAAAAATGACGAGACTAATGAGCATTCTAACAATAGGTTATGGAAATCATGAAACACATTAAAAAAAACTCAAGTCGGAAGCAGTACACATGCATCCACATTAAGGCACAAACAAATGTACATGAAATATTATACACTGGAAACACAATAGAAAAACACTAAAATAATAATATTTATTCAGAACTCACATATTAATCATTCATTAAAAATAATGATCATTATTATGCTAGAGAAGTAATTAATTTAAAACAATTTTACTGGTATTTGATTGAAAACCCTCTGAATGTGCAATATAATTAGGATTTTAAAGTGACCCATTATACTAACATTTTTCTACAGACCTATGCTTTTTTATCTAATTAGGGTAAGCTTCTTTGTTAATCATATCTTTAACATAGATACTAGAAAACTTACGCTACATTTCTAGATTCATTATTTAGTTATTAAAGGGATACCAAATTTCTAGAATATAGAGACCCTAGAACAATTTCATCCTAATATTATCTTTAAAATCTCAATTAATAGGACTGGCCTGGTGGCATAGTGGTTAAGTTCTCATACCCCGCTTCGGTGGCACGGGGCTTCATGGGTTTCGATTCCGAGCACAGACCTATGCACCACATGTCAAACCATGCTGTGGCAAAGACCCACATATAAAATAGAGGAGGACTGGCGCAGATGTTAGCTTGGCCAGTTTTCCTCAGCAAAAAAAAAATCTGAATTAATAACAGCTAATATTTATTGAGCACTTAACATGGGCTAGGCACAACTTTAAGTGTTTTACAAGTACTAACCAATCTACTTGTTACAACAATCTATTACCCCCATTTCACAGAGCAGGCAACTAGGCAAAGAGAGATTAAACAAAATGTGCAATCACATCTACAAGCGGCACAGGTAGAATTTTAAACCAGGTAGTGGAGTTCCATAGTCCATGCTTTACTACACTATATGTTAAGAAAGACTGGTAAAAATGTCTTATTTCTGTCCTATTTTAATAAAACTTTATATTATCTTGCAATATGGTTTATAATAAACAATGATAAACTATATTAAACTAAAAATCACATAGTTTCTTTTAGCAGAAAAAAGTGGGAAAAACTGCGTTTCCATTCTTAGAGAAATCACTCACATTCCTATGTTAAAAGTTCATCTATAAATGGACCTTAATCTGAGCTCTGATACCTCTTGCTTTATTTTCTGGTGTTTTACTTTAAAAAAAAAATGAATGTAATAGAGTACAAGGTCTGTTTTTACTCCTAGAGCACATGCACACTCTCTCTAGTACACACACACACACACACACACACACACACACACACAGAGACACACACACTTGCATTCCTAATGCCTAAAATGGTGCGTTGATCCTGTCTTAGTAATGAAAAGTGATCCTTATATTCAACCCAACAAGATATTGAGGAATATTTCATTTACATCATTTCCTCCAAAGCCATCTATTTTGTGACACCACTTGAGAAGACAGTGACTGTCCAGTTGCCCCTCAGTTCCATGACTATATTTTACATGAAAGGAAGTTCAAATATGCTTAGTAACTACAAAATTATAAATACTCCTCTCTCCTATGATGTGAGTTCTGGCTCACTATCCCCAGTCTATTGTCCTGCATTCAAGACTACCTCACAAAAATTGAAGTAGTTTGTTCTTATCTGTTTCTGTTAAAGATTATGATAAAACTAGTTTATGATTCATAAAAGCTGCATATTAGCCCAAAATGCATGAACTCTATTTCCTTCTTTCTTTAGTTTCAACCAATTTGAACATAGCTTAAACACACAAATGCAAATATAATACAGGTTTTAAAAATTATAGAATACAATTTCTTTGCAAGATCAAACCTTCTGAAAGAGAAAGAGGGTAAAATTTCCCTGTACAATAAAGGATTGTGGCCCTAAATCTATTTAGTTTGCCACCTCCACTCCTCTCCTTTGGATATATAAACAGGGTTGAAGGTTGGAAATCATTGGCCTAGATCTGAAAAGTGAGTTAAACTCACTGACATCTGTTTCTACTTTCAATCTGATCAACAAATTGAACAAATACTTACTGTATTCTTGTGGATTTCTAACTTATTCAGCCTAATATGAATAAAGAGTTAAAATTTTGGGGTTTTACATAGGATATTTTTAGGAATCTCCAGTAACCTCCTATACTAATTTAACTAAATTCCAAAAGGTTTATATACATTTTTAGCTTACTAATCTAAAAAATTCTACAAATGAAAAAAAAAAAGAGAGAGACATCAATAATTACTTTGTTAAAGTCATGAATCTTCCCTGTCCTGAGTAGTAGGAGGGATCCCAGGTGGAGGCTCCGGGCAGTTCTCTGACTTCTACCCCCTCCTTGATGTAAGAGACGTTGCTCCTGGCCTACTGTGCCTATGGATGGAATTCTGACCTCCATCCTACTAGTGCAGTGAAGAGTAGGTGTCCCTCCCCTCTCCCCAGCTGGCTCTACAGACTGTGCGGTGCAGTACGGTCACGTGAGACACCGTGAGGCAGACCAGAACAGCACCGCAGAGGCTTGATCAACTAAACTGACATTGGAACCACAACCCAGAGAAGTGAACCAGGACGTGCGTTCTGAACCTAAACATGTTGACTACCTGCTAAAAAAGATTTAAATAGGCACCAAAATCTTACAATACTCAAAATGTTCAGGATAAAGTCCAAAATTAGTTATTATACCAAGAACCAGTAAAATCTCAACTTGAATGAAAAAAGACAATCAATAGATGCAAACACCAACATGACACAGAAGCTAGAAGTATTGAACAAGTATTATAAAGCAGCTATCATAAAAATGTTCCAATGAACAATTATGAAAGTGTTGAACAAAAGTCATGAATTAAATATTTCCCTTGGCCCTTTAAGAAAATCATCAAAATGAAACTGCTTTCCCACTATGCTTCCTATATCCTTTATTTTGTCAGCGGATTCCTCTATTTTAGTCCTTTTGCTCAGAATTTAAGATTCTTGAATTCTTAGAATTCACTTAAGCTTCAAGTATATATATTGAGTTAGATTCATTATATACATTGTAAATAAGCATTAGCATTACAGAAGGTTAATATTTCAGTAAAATCGAACTATACATCTGATTTTCTTTAGCCATTTCCTTCCCGTCATTCTCTGTCAAGTGATCTAAAATGGCCAGACATCTGCACTTTTCTACTAGTAACATTTTCTTGCTTGCCTTATAGAGATTTAAAGTCCTCATATGGAAACAAAACTCTTGTTATGTTGGGAAGGCCTAGTCTTTTCTCTCATGACTTTTTGTGAGTCTTTGGCTTCATGAAAATAAAACAATGTCCACTGTCACAATAAGTTTAACTAGTCTTCACCTTTTGTATAAGTTTTTTTTCAAACATAAAACAGAGAATGCATACAAAATCAGCTACAGTAACATGTTTGTATGCCTTAAATTATTAGTAATAGTTGGTATTGTAGACTTAATTTATATTTTTCAATCCCTTTATTCACTAGAAATATTTCTAGAAAAAAAAGTATAATATTTCTCTACACCCCAGTTTCAACATGACACTACTCAATTAGCACTGCCTAGAAGCAGACAGTATAAATATTAAGATACAATATTCTGTGTCTTTTGCTGTAAGCATACGTCAATGCCTTCCTGTCTGTTGTTGCTCAGGGTTGGTGACTCTCTCCTCCTGGTTCCTAACATCTTCTGAAAGATGCAGATGCTTTATTTAAATTATTTTGATGTTTTCACATACTTTGGGTAACTTTTCAAAAACTACTTGGCATAAATGGTTAATTTCCTATTTTATCCATATATAGTTTGACTCACTTGTAAATTTCCTAATGCCAGTTTTTCTTTTTCTAATTATGCCTAACAGGAAAATTCTAAAATCTAGCTGTTAATAAAAGGTATACAGTTTAAGTCCATACCTATTAATATTTCCCTTAAAGGAACTCAGGTTTTGGAAGGAACAAACATCATACTTTTTAGATCAAGAGTTAACCTATGGTAAGCTTTTAAGTTAAGTATTAATCAGACCCTTCATTGCAATTTTAAAATTGCTGGATTCTGGAATCTTTAAAACTTCTGGATAAATATTCTCTCACAGTTGAAATAATACACTAGTAGATCTCGTCTCTAGGTCACTCATAAACATACTCTAAATAAATAGATTTTCTCTTAAACTAATAGTTTTAATTAAGAAAAAAAGAGGAGAGGAGAGAAACTGAATGTGAAGAAATCTACTTCAAAATAATTAAAACATGCTTGTATATTTACCTCTGTTTTGTTATGAAAAACAGGTTTGAAGTTTCTGAGAACTGCAGTAATACTAAGGCATCTCACGCAGAACTCAGGATAAGAAAAAAGCTAAAAGTGGAACAGGCTTCACTGTACTTAAATGAAATGCCTATTACATCATCTAAAGAGTAGATAATAAAGAGTAAACTAAAACGAGGAAATTTAGCAACTTAATAGCACCCTATTTGGCTGAATAAGCAAAGTCAAAAAAAACAAAGGGTCATAAAGCTGAAACTTGATTGTCCAAATTGGATAAAGTGTGATGTTGAGAAGAGATAAACGCAGTAGCTGGGGCTATATCAATAGAGGTAAAGAGTGGGAAGAACACTTCCCTGTTGAGCTAATAATTAAAAAGAAACACACATACCAAACTATCCAATAACTGTTGAAACAACAGAATTCTATGGAGTCAGTAGCAAGAACAGAAAAGCAAGGCAAGGTTAAGCCTTCAGACCGTTTCACACAGAGAAACGGTTGTATCAAGTCATCCTAATTGAGCTCTGCACTTGCATATCCAACTATCTATTAGGTGTCCAAAATTAAGTTCTCGATCATCTCGGCATCACTGCCTACTCCACCCCAACTTTGCAGAATTTGTTGCTCTCTCAGTTTTCCCTATTTCAGTAAATAGTGCCAGCTTCACCTAGTCATTCAATACAGAAAACCAACACATCTTTTTTTAACCCCCACATTCAAATCTATGTTTAGATTCTTTCAGTAATACTTCCAATACCTTTCTTGAATGCACCCACTTCTCTCCTTCTGCTCTACCACCATAATCTGAGCCACCATCAACTCTTACCTGGATTACTGCAAGAGCCTCCTGATTGTTCTCTTTACTTTCTCTTGAACCTCACTCCAAACTGATTTCTACACAACAGCCAGAAAGATCTTTTGAAATTGTAAACAGGATCATAGCTACTCTACCACTTAAAGGTCTTTCTTGGTTTCCCATCGCATTTGGAATAAAATACAAACTTCTTATGCTCCTAATCATCCCCCTTATCTCATTCCATTCTATCCTTTAGTCTCTATATGCCAATCTAACTGACTCCCTTTCAAGCTTATTGAATATGCCAAGCTTTTACTCTTCTCGGGGAATTTGTGCATGTTGTCCTCTCCGCTTAGAACGGTCTTCCCCTCCAACTCTGTCTGGCTACCTCCTCCTCATTGCTCACTTCTTGGATTTGATTTCACTTCTCAAGTAAGATATTTCCTAACTATCCTGTCCAAAATAGGTCTTCTCTCTTTTTCTTTATAATAGTACCTGTCCTTTCCTTCCACAGCATTTGCAATAATTTATAATATTTATCTGCTTATTTACTTGTTTAATTTTTTAAGTATATCTCTTACAAACTAACTGTAAACTCCATGAGGCAAGTACCATGACTATTCTGCCCACAACACAGTCCCTAGCATGAAACCACTGAAACAAACTAGGTGCTCAATTAAAGTATTTTGAATGAATGACTGAATAATATATAATTATACAAGTAATAAAAATAATTTGCTTAGAAAAGGGGTAAATGGAGTAGTGGTCATATATTATAAATCTTTATACCTTCAATAAAAGTAAAATGAATAGTTAACAGAGACTGCTCACATATACCAGGCACTACTACAAAAGCTTTACATATATTAACTCATTTAATCCTTATGAGACTCCTATGAGGCAAATACTATCATTATCCCCATTTTATAGATAAGAGAACTGAGACACAGAGAAGTTGAGTAATTTTCCCAAGTTATATAGCTAGTAAGTACTAGAACTAGGATTTGAACCCAGCAGTCTGGCTCTAGAAGCCACATTCTTATATTATGTTGGATAAAGTGTGATGTTAGATTACTGATGAGTATTAAAAATATTGAACTGCCAGGTCCCTATCAGCAGACACAAGGACCATCCATTCAGAACAGAGGTTGGGTGTAACCAAGTGAAATGGCTGTGGAAGTGAAAATCAGCTGCATATCAGCCTGGCCTAAACAATTCTCTAGAGAATCTCTGAACAAATTCCCTTCAACCTATTCACCTAAAGAGAAACAGTCAGCTTGAGTAGGATATAAATATTCTATCCAGTGAGAACTTTTAACAAATTGCATTTAACTTGATCCTCAAACAGGAAGAAAAATTAGTTGTGTCCTAATGACATTATACGCCACGGCAAACAATCTCATACTTAAAACATGTTTTTTCTACTAAAATTATAACATAATACTCAGTAACTAAGACTTTTACCTTAAGGAAGAAAGTTACAATCTTTTTCAATTAGAAATTATTTAACTCTTATGTTGCTTTGTATAAAGAAATAACTATTAAATTGGAAATCAAGGAAAAGTAAATTTTCAAGAGATTACTAAAAAGAGGCTCATGTAATAAGCAAAAGATGAAAACAGAGCTAGAGTGATCCTTTCTTACATGCACCATTTCTGTGAACCTACACATTAAATATTGTGTGAGCTTCTTAAGGACAGGGCAATAGTTTACTCATCTGTATTACCAGTGTTTGCAATGCATATCTCTGGAAAGCTATTTGTATTAGACTAGTAAGCATTATAAAAAAAGTTATCCAATTGAACAGAGAGGAAGGTAAATCTATGCAGAGGGAACCACAAGAACAGATACAAATGTGAAAAAGTGCCTGGCATGTTAAAAACAAACAAACAAACAAAAATCCCAGCAAGTATCCTCGTGTAGAAAAATATGGGACTTGTGGTACAAAGAGGTCAGAATGAAGACAGCCAGTCAGTCTGGGATGAGACTACAAATGCATACGCTAAGAAATCAGCATTTTATTTTATTTCTAAGCAATCAAATGAGTTTTCAAAAAGGTGAATTATGTGATCCAGAAAGACAATTAAGAAAAGTGCAGAGGATGAACTGAAAGGCATGGTCCCAGGTTTAACCTATCTTTAGGATGAACAACAAAAGCCAAAGCAGCCACATGGCAATGGGTCTGAAAAATTACTCCAGAATTTACAGTTCACCCTACCCTTTGATTCTTTGTCTTAGGCTAGGATCCCTGGCTGCCTTCCCCTCCGCGTGGCCCTTTCAGAATGATGAATCATTTGGAGGGTCTACTGAGCTTATCAATATGATTTCTCCCCAAAGTGCTTCCTCTAAAATAAAATCTTTCATCATATATTTTAATCTGTGCATCTGCCTGCACTTACCACAATGTTCCTATGATATTGTACTCTACCCATACTCCACCCTTTTTCCTCTGTATGTAGGAATGGGGTAGTAACGGGGTGTGTTGTGGCAAGAATCCAACATCGGAGAGCTAGTAACAGGGTATATCTATATCCCAAATGAGAAAAATGAGGGGTTGGGAAAGGTAGAGAATTAATTTGAGTTTCTAATATTGGGTTGTGTCTTAGGAGGCAAATAATTTATATATTTGAAGTAAACTCTGTGGTCTTCTTTATCTAATAACAGAAAAAAAATCTCCAAAGTTACAAAGAAGTTATCTGCATGTGTTAGCAGACAGGGGTGGGTGGGGGTGGAGGTAACAATAAAATCTGGTGGGCTTGATGGAGAGAAGCAGGTATGGTAAGGAAGGAAACTACAGATTCCAGGAAACTTCACACAGTTGGAAGAGTCAACTTCAGGAACTTTAGGAATTGCCCAAATTTAAAAGAATGTAATCCAAAGGAAAGTGAGTTAGTAGAAGACCACGTACTCAGCAACGTGAGTTGTCCCTTGCAACTTTACAAATGTTCATTAACCTACTGACAGGATTTAGGACATGCTACACCAAAATATGACAGTTTGGCATACTGAATATTTTAAACTGAAGGAATTTGAGAAACGGCAGTCATTGACTATAAAAAGAGGAGAGAGAAGGCAAGGAGTGAGTAAAATATATAGCAAGTATAGAAGACGACATAGCACATTACCAGAATAAGACAAATTACACTGGTAACACTGCTTCTTGAGCTGATCTACTTCTGTTACTGTTATTTCCTCCATCTCTTTCCAGGATATTATATACATTAACAGCAGATCAATACAAAATTTTACCAACATGGACAATCTGGATATAAAAGTGAGAAAAAAAGATAGGAAGGAAAAAAAAAAAAAAAAAGAAATCAGAAGAATATTCCACCACTAACCTGGTTTAGTTTCTTCCAGAGATTGAGGACAGGAGAAAGTTCATTAGACCAGATTTCTCTATCAAATTTGCAACCAGCTGTTACTGATCTGCCCAAGATCCTCAACTGTGAAATAACCTGAATGAAGAAAGTAATAAGTAGTAATAAATGAAAATGACTTTAGTCAAACAGAGAGAAATAGCATAGATACAAAAATAGCCATATTTATTTTATAAAGACCAAATATAAACAAGTTTTAATCCCATTATCTATGCTCAACTGGCTCAATATTTTAATTATTTATTTAAGCAGTTAAAAAACGAAAGAACTTAAAATTGAGAGAAACCATTATAAAAATTATATATTATAATGGCTCTTTTTGAAAACCTGCTTCTTTACCCAGGAAAAACTCTATCCATTATTAACAATCTCTTAGTGTCTCTATTTGCTCACTTCTGAAATCCAAAATATTTTTCAGTTTCATTTAAATTTTGTAATTTCAAAATGCTGATAAATTAATGATAGTCTTTTTGAAAAGATGAAATGACAGGAAAGATAGCAAATAGCATAGCAAACTGTATAAAATAGTAAAACAATTTTAAGTAATTATTGATTGATAAAAATTATCACAAATATAAGTTTTAAGGCTTTATATTAATTTTAAGTTGTCATCTCAATGTTTCCTCTACACTTAGACTCAAATGAAAGACGTATAGATCAATTAGTTAAAGCGAGGTGGGTAAACAAGTATTCCCAATTTAGGGCTTTCACTTCCGTAATTTCCTTGTTAACTTCTTTTTCTTCATTCTCATCAAAATCAATTCACTCACATTTTCTTTTCTAAAACAGTGTTTAATGACTTCCATTTCAGTAACATTAATAAACCTCCTCAATCATTTGATAAGAATGATCCAGAATATTACTGAGTATGATAAATATTGTATCACAGATTTTGGAGTGTATGTATAAAATCAGTGAGGTATCCACTAATTGTTCTTCATAAATATTTCAACTTAATATTAAAATCTTGCTATCTCATTGCTTATCTGACATAAACAAAATAAACCCAAAAAACCAGGTATGTTTTCCTAAGCTAGTATTTTAAACATCAACATTTGCAGCATGTTGACTACTTTTCTCTTTTACTTCTTGAGAGATGTAAGTTGTTTTCCCTTCTTAACAGATTGGGCTATATTTCATATTTTGTTGGGTTCTTGTATTAGCAAAGTTTGTAAAAAAATAGGGGCCATAAATCTTTCAAAATGAATGCACCACTTAATTGTTAAACATCCACAATCATGCTGTTAAACCAAGTTACTTCTAGAGTTTTTGATTGATTCTCTAATCTTGAAAAAAATGTGGTGATTCAGTGTTTCATTTTCTTTGTTTTTCTGATAAATTATTTTCATTTGCTCTAGCTGAACCCCATAACAGCACCTAATTGATCAGCTTTGCTAGACTGCAAAACATCAGTAGCTGGTAGCCAGGAGAAGTGCTATTTGAACGCGGGGAACATTTGCTATCACTTATTTGTGTTTTAAATTTGTCAAACACGACAGAAAACAAATAAGAATGCAGAGAGATGTCTAAAGGAAAAAAGGTTCAAATATTTTTCTATACCTGATGTTAAAAACTATGTTAAGAATAAAATGTTTACCAGCTCCAAAAAGGTCATGTTTTCTGTCCTAGAAAAATAACACGTGAAGCTTGCTTTTCTTATTAACACTATCACTATATAATCTTTAATGAAGAGAAGAATAAAGAGGGAGTTCAAATATATAACATTTTTATAACGAGAATAGGGCTATAACTTATAACAATGGATCATCTTTTGTTTTTACAAAATCTTACATATTTATCTTTTTACAAAGCACAGATAAATTATTCATGTTTAAACCAATTAAAAAATACTGTTTTTCAATAATACTTTAAAATGGTGTCAAAGGGGACAAAATTTCCCAGGAACAACACATTTACATCACTTCTTCCATGTTCTATCCATACTGAACAGCCTGCATTATGCCACTGGCATGTTTTGGGGCAACTACAAGGTTGCAAGGAAGCTACAGAAGATGCTGACACTCCTGTTCCACCTGTCCTCTTTCCAAAGAACAATGGGAGACATTACAGAAATAACTATGCTTCTCCCGAACCATTGGTGTGTTATTATCATAAGGCACTAAATCTTATACACAACCGTATTTTCCTTTTTCCTTTGGATGTTATGAAGCACAGAGAAAAATTTCTGATCTAACAATATCAACTTTATAGAACTCTAGAGCATGGGCTTTGTTGTTTGTTCTGTCCTCTTTTGGCATAAACTGTTTCCCTAGTTTTATTGTCTTTTCCTTTCCTAATTTTCTCTTTGACTGATTTCCTCAACTACTGATTTTATACTAACAGATTATTTATATTTTTGTAAGTCACCTCCAGTATAATCTTTCCTAGAATGAGAAGAAAAATAGATTTTAAAAATAAACACCTATTCCCAGTTTACAGATGAGAAAATGGATTGTCAAAGAAATTAAGTAAATTACATTTTTGTCTCAGGGAATATGGCAGACTGAATGTCTGGAGAAAATTTTACAACACAGTACATTTTAAAATTATGAATAAATGACAACATTATCAAAAAAAACCTTTTAAAATTTATTACTGAAGTACCAGGGAAATTAAGGGAAATCCTGAAACGCTAGAGCCAAAGAGGCAGAACTAATATAGAGACGGAGGTGAGTTCGGAAGCCAGCATTTGTCCTGGGGCATCTGTCTATCCCAAGGGGCCTATAGCTTGTTTTGCTTACTTTTTATTTGAACTACTTTTAGACTTACAGAAAAGTGGCAAAATTAGTACAGAGAATTTTCAGTATATATTTTATCCAGCTTCCCCTAATGTTAACATCTTACATAATCACAGCACAATTATCAAAACCAGGAAATTAACATTGGTAAAATATTATTAACTAAACTACTACAGGCCTTATTCAAATTTTGCCAATTTTTCCATAAATGTCTTCTTTTCGTTTCAGGAGAAAAACACATTGTATTTAGTTGTTATTTATCCGTAGTCTCGCCTAAAACTGTGACAGTCTTTCCTTGTCTTTCATGACTTTGACACTTGCAAAGAATACTAGTCAGTTACTTTGTAAAATGTCACTCATTTGAGTTCATAAAATCCATTTTCAAAGATAAGAAATAGAAATCCAGAGCCCTCAAAAAGCAGCACCCAATAGGATAATTAGAAAACAACCTGCCCTGCAGAGGAAAGACGAGGGACACTGCTTTTCTCTGCCTTGGCTTTGGGTGATGATATGATCTGTTTGAAAGACTGTGATGATGAAAATCCCACATATCAAAACTTATGGAACTGCAGTGAATGAGATTCTTAAGAAAAATTATAGCAGTAAATACTTATGTCTGAAAAGAAGCAATGCTGAACACTGAGCCAAACTTAACAAATTATGAAGTTGAGAATGTAGATGGAAGTAAAATTCAATTAAATAAAAAAATTTAATAAAATAGAAAACAGGTACAAAAGAGGTCAGACAAAAATACAACTTGGTTTACTAAAAAGACTAATAAAATTACAAAACTTCTGACTAGACAGTGATATACAGACAATAGATAAAATAAGAGAATGCAAAAATTTATTTTAAAATTCTAATTTTAAAAGGAATATAATTACAGATATAGAAAAGACTAAAAGACAATATAAGATTATTTTTAATAGCTTTATGCAATAAAAAGTTGCAAATTTGGCTAACAGAGAAATTCTGAGAAATTAACAAAACAGTCTCAAGAAAAAAATAGAAAAACTAAATGGGGCTACAGTTGTTTATAAAATTAAATAAGAAGTTAAAGATATTATCTCAAAGTAAATCCTAGACACCAGCAGTTCACGTAAAAGTTCTACTAACGTTCCTCAAACAGAAATTCAAATCTTGCACTAACCATTTCAAAGACTAGAAAACAAGGCAACATTCCCCAAATCAAGTAATAGAGGCTAGTAAAAACATTACACCAAAGATAATAGATATTCATAGATCAGTCTTACTCCTGAACACAGATGCCAATAAATATCAAGCAACGTATAAAAAAAGGTATACATGATGATTTTGAATGTATAGTTCAATCATAGAAAATATAATTCACCGCATAAACAGATTAGAGAGAAAAATAATATAATTATCTCAACACTGGGAGAAAATGTGGTCAATGAAATTCATCAATACATTCTTGGCAAACTACTCCCAGCAAACCTGGCAAAGATGTGTCAGATTGTTATAAGAGTCTTTGAAAAATTATGCCTCCTTGTAATCACACCTGTTGCAATGTAATATTGCACTCCTCCCATATCAAGAGATATCTATTTCTCCACCCCCTTGAAGCAGGACTGGTCCTATGACTTGCTTAGACAAATAGAATGTGGCAAAAGTGATCTGCAATTTTCAACCCTCAACTTTAAGAGAACTTGCCGTTTCTGCTCTGGCCTTGGGATCCTGAAACACCATGCTAGCCTCTGGTGGATGAAAGGCCTCAGAGTTGAAAACCAAGTCATCCCAGCCAATAGCCAGTGCCCTCCACAAATGTGAGTAAAGCCATCTTGAACCTTCCAGCCCAGTCAACTCTCTAAATGAAGGCAGCCTCACGTGTGAACTCAGATGAAACCAAAGAGGAATAACCTACACAACCCACAGAATCATAAAAAAATCATAAAACATTATTGTTTTAAGTCACTACGTTTTGAGAGAGTTTGCTATGCAGCAAGGAATAACAGAAGCATCAGAAATAGTAGAAAACTCCTTTAACCTATGTTATGGACTGAAAGTTTGTGTCCTCTCAAATTCATGTTTAAGCTCTAATCTCCAGTGTGGGTATATTTGGAGATGGGGCCCTGATCTGATAAGATTAACACCCTTACAAGAAACACCAGAAAACTCTTGGGTGAGCTCTCTCTCTCTGCAAACATGCACAGAGGAAAAGCCACAAAAGGACACAGTGAGAAGACAACCATCTGCAAGTCAGAAAAAGAGTCTTCACCAGAAACTGGCTATACTGGCCCCTTGATCTTGGATTTCCAACCTCCAGGACTGTGAGAAAACAAATTTCTGTTATTTAAGCCATCCAATCTATAGCAGTCTAAGCCAACTAATACAACCTGACAAACGGTATCTACAAAACATAGCAAATATAATCAACAATAAAATGTTAGAAAGCATTCCCTTCAAAACCAGAGCATGATACAAATGTCGACTATCACTACTTTTATTCCACATTGCACATAAGGATCTCGGTATCCCAAGAAGACAAGAAAGGCAATTAAATGTAAAAGGATTGGAAAGGAAAAAAGCTAAATCATCATTTTTTCTCAGAGAGTATAACAATTTACAGGAAAACAAAAGAATTTATAATACTTTTCATATAATATAAACTATATACTATATTCATACCTTATTGTTTTCTATTTGTGTGTATTTGAAATGAATAAAAATTCATTAAATACTATTTTTTTTAACTTCAGCTCAAGTATTATTTCCTTTTTCAATCGTTATTTGGGGGCACTTAAAAGTTTACTTAGTCAATATTCCCATCAGTCACCCCCTAACATTTTCATGCTTCCTCTAGGTACTTGGCCAGGTACAATAAATATGTTTAACTGTGTTACCAAACACATCAGGATATAACAAACCATATTAAATCTTCCCACATACTGCAAAAATGAAACAGTACACTAACATGTTAAAGTGAAATACAGGAGACTATCCAGAGGTTTATCTTTCTAATGTTAATATATGCAGGATAAAAGGGGGAAAAATCCCTTTTTCTGTGTCTCTCATGTCTTTCAATAAAAATGTTTATGTCAGTCACACAAAGACCAAACTGTAATTTATGTTGGTGATCTGTGAGATGAGATTTCACCCAAGATCAAAAGTGAAATATACAGGCATTCTACCATGTAAAGAACTCCCATCATCATTTTTTCAAGGCAAAATGAAATTAAAAGCCTGAAAATAAATTTCAGAAGATCTCCTGGCTTGTACAATTTTAACATAAGCAAATTAAGATGAACTTTCTCATTAAAGGATGTTTAAATTTTACTAAGACTAGTGAATGTACCAGTTTTCAAATACTGAGGTACGTATTATTTGAAGTAATAGGCTAAACACTTCATAACAAATCATATATATTAATGTTTTACGTATAACTCTGGTTAATACTAAATAACTTAGACCTAGAATTAATCACTAAATTGTATGAAATGTTTGGATCCAACTCTGCCTTGAAGATATATAATTATGATGCTTTGTTGTACTTTGTGTAATTAGTGGCTCTAACAATCCTACTTGCTGAGAGTAAAATTATACTTTTGTTATTCATGGAAGTACAAGTAAAACAGACATAGAATATATAAATATGTTACATTATATAATCATACCCATACAGACACATATAAGGACCTCATGTCTCCTAATACTTTTATCTATTTATTTTTTTAAAATATTTATTATATACCATATTTGAAAACAGTTTGGCAGTTAGTTAAAAAATTAAATATGTATCTGTCATATGCTCCAGCCATTCCACTTAAGTATTTGCCCAAAAGAAATAAAAGTATATGTTCATACAAAGACATAAAATGTTCTAATATATATAGCAGCTTAATTTTAGTAGCCTCAAATTGGAACCAATATAAACGTCCTTCAATGAGTGAAGGAATAAGCAAATTGTGGTACATCCACACAATGGACTACTAGTCAGCAATAAAAAGGAACAAACTCCTGATGCACACAACATAAATGAATCTTATAACAGTTATGTTGAATGAGAAAGAAGCCAGACAGAAGAGTCCTTAACTGTATAATCCTTTTATATGAAACTCTAGAAAATGCAAACTACTGGAAAAAAAAGAAATTAGCAGTTGCCTGGGACACAGGAGGGGAGACAGGAGGAAGGGATTACCAAGTGTTAGAGAAAACTTTTAGGGATGATGGCAATGTTCACTACCTCGAGGTGGTGATGGTCTCACAGGTGTATACATGTCAAACCTCATCAAATCATACACTCTAAATACATGCAGTTTATTGGATGTCAACTAACCTAAATAAAGCTGTAAAAACTGAAAAAAGATAACTATTAAAATAATGTTAGGTAGTTCACAGAATAATCAGGAAAGTGGAAAAGTGGGCTTTAGGGTCAATAAAAACACTGGTCATTCTGGTGGGAAAAGTAAGGAAAACCTGATATTGCCACTGAACATCGAGACTGTGGATTTTTCACTATCATCACTGGCCTTGGCTCTGGATGCTACCCAGGAACCAGAACTTGCTTCAAGTGCCACTGCCTCCCAAGAGAGGTGAGGAAAGCAATTGATTCACTAGATCACTATTCATAGGCTGGGGCTGGGGCCTGTCATGCCTGTGCTCTAAGTGTGAGGCGGGCGCGGAAAGTGAGTATCTGTCATTTTCAATATACACCATGGTAGTAGCTTGCTGCCTCCCACAATGAATTTTCTGGATGAAAGTACTAAAAGCTGTCTACATGTAATTGGATAACAAGGTCAAGAAGACACATATAAATATCTATCACTTTTATTTTAACTTTGTAAAATTAATTTTACTATGAACATTTTCAAAGATACACAAAAATTGATTTTAATAAGAACAGTTTCAAAGACACGCAAAGATACCCATCATCCAGATTTAACCATGATCAAGATTTCCCTGCATTTGCTTCATCCATCTCTAATTTATTTTATTTTATTGTTATTATTACTTAGTGTTTTAAAACAAAATCGAGGCCACATGTTATTTAACTCCTACATACTTAGTATAGATCTCAAAAAAATGGGCATAACCACAATGCTATTATTTCACCTAACAAAATTAATCAAAATTCATCAGTGTCATATAATACCCACTCCATATTTAAATTTCCCTTATGGTTTCAAAATTTGTTTAAAAACGGACTATTTGCATTAGTATCCATAGAAAGGTGATGTAGTTGTTATGTATTTTAAGTCTCTTTAATATAGGGCAGTTTCTCTGCCCTCCCTTTTTTGCATGCTATTAACCTGTTGATAAAATGAGTCAGTTATTTTGCAGAATGTCTCACAGTCTAGATCCACTGGTGTCATTTAATTTGCTCCTTTATGCCCTGTGTTTCCTTCTAACTAGAAATTAGTTCTAAAGGCTGGATTAGATCAGGTTCATTTTTTTTGGAAAGAATACTTTTGGAAAGTGTACTTCATATTGTATTACAACAGGAGGCACAGAGTGTCTGAATGCCTCCTCTTTGTGATACGGAGACTGATGACTGGGTACAAGTAGTGACAGCTGATCCCTCTCTTTTTTCCGCCATCAACCTTCCATCTAATGGTTTCAACCTTTGATAATAACTATCTTAATCAATTATTTTATCAGGGTTTGTAAAATAGGGATATTTTAAATTCTGTCATTCCTTCTATATTTATTACCTAGGATTATTCCATAAAGAAGAACTTTCTTTCAGTACCATGAAATATAGTTTACAGAGGAGAGGTAATATAAATGCTTAATTCTTTCCCTTTAATTGCCATTTTTCAAACCGAGATATTTTTATATTTTACTAAATGATAAACTATAAAAGTAAAAAATCAAATTTATAGTATTAGTGAACTTAGTATTTCCCTGTAAACATTCAAAAGTAGTAAATATAAAACCATCATGTATGCTCCAAAAATAAATAGACTGATAATGTCTTTCCATCCACTTGCTTTTGTCTGAAATGGTCCTAGAACTCAAAATGTGACGAGTATTCACACTCGGATTTCCCTGCAGTTAGAAGTCAGAAGTTACTACACTGTGTATAAAAGTACATATCTATTACCTCTTTTTGCTGATGGTACTATTGGCAAAGTTGTAGCTAATAAATATGTTCCTGAAATATGAGTTTATATATTCAAACAGGAAGATATCTGAGAGAAAAGATCATCTTAAGCTTCCTAATTTCAAAAAATGAATTTACCAGGAACTTGTGACTTATCTCTAATAACTGATGAGAAACCATTTGAGTCAGGATAACTGCAGCTGCTGAGTATGAGTAACCACAGCTGCTGAGCTCGCAAAAGCCATTCAATGCAAGATTGCTAAAATTATTACACTAGCAATTAATCCTCAAATCTTTGGGAAAAGAAAAACCATCATTACATTTTAAGAATAAATGTAACACATTTTACGAATTTTGCTATGAAATTGCCATTGAGTCTATGAAAAAAATAATAAAGTTTTGGAACTTCAAAGAATGTTTAGCAAAAAATAAGTGAATATGTAGCTACTGCTTAAAAAATACGTAGCCTTATAGAAAAATAAATGTTACTTTTATAGATTAAAGCTAATAAGGAATTTGATCAATAACAATTGCTTCCCAAAACCTGCTACCATTCTTGAGCAATAACATTAGCCGACTGCAATTGCTTTCTAACTTGTCTCTCTGCTTCAAGTCTTACTCCCTGTTGTCAATTCTCTATAAGACATACGCCATCATAGTGATCTTGTTATTACCATGGCTCAGGAAGCTCAATGTTACCTACCCCTGCTACTCTTCCTCTCCCTCACGGTGCTTCAGCCACATCTGTATCATTGCTGTACCTCCAAGTGAAAAAGCAGGGATGGCCCATAAGCATACGGAAGGATGTTCAATCTCATTAGTAAGCAAAAATACAAATTAAGACGACACTGAGATACCATTTTAACCCATTAGCTTGGCAAATATGGTGTCCAAAAACACCAAGTACTGGTGGAAATAAAAAGATGTAGACATCACACACTGCTGGTGAGAAAGTAAATTATACAACTACTAAAAACAATTTGACACAATTCTATTCCTAAGTATACACCCCAGAGAAACTCTTGCAGATGTATCAGGAGACATGAACACGAATGTTCACAGTAGCATAGTTTATAGTAGCAAAAAAAACGGATAAACAAATTGTTATATTTACATAATGAAATATTAAACAGCAATCATAATAAATGAAACTACAGCTAAACCAACAGCACAAATAAATCTTACAAAAATAATGTGGAATGAAATAAGCAAGGCCTAGAACACCACATGCAACACATTGTTTTATAAAGTTCAAAAATAAGCAAAATGAAACAATAGATTTTTAGGCACAAATGTGTGTGTGAATACATGTATGTAATACAACTATTTAAAAAGTATTAAACTATAAAAAAATGTTTTACACAAAACAGTCAGGATGGCTCCTTCAGCAGAAAGGCAGATGGACGGACAGCATAGAAGAGAATCAGATAAGTTGACGCAAGCTACTGGTAATATCCTAGTTCTTGTGTTGTTATTGGTTCATGAGTTTCATCACATCATCATACTTTTAATGTTTTATTTATATTAATGTATTAATGTTACATATATAGTCTTTTATATGTATCAAAGATTGTATTTTGAAAAGATAGTAAAAAATTCAAAATTAAAGAAACACAGGTCCTACAGAAACCTAAGTCTTATGAGAAAAAAAAGCAAGTTAAGGGGAATAAGCAAAACTAAGTGTTGAGGGAAGTGACTCTTTTATATAAGTGGTCAAGAAAGGCCTGTTTTATAAGGTAACATTTAGAGACCTGAAGGGAGTAAGAGAGTAAGCCATGTGGATATCTAAGGGATGAATGCTCCAGGCAAAGGGAACAGAAAATGCAAAGCCTCTCAGGCAGAAGCTCAAGGTGAGTGTAGCCAGTGTGGGTGCCCCAGAGTGAGCAATACAAACAAATCTTTAGAAGATAAAGGCAAAGAGGGAGTAAAAGGCCTGAGCACTTAGGTGCTTGTAGACCTTTGTAATGAATGTTTTTACTCTGAGTTAGATGGGAAGTGACTGGAGGAAACTGACTATTGCTATTGCTATTGACCATCTATAGAATTTGAAAATGTACATTCTTTTGTTAGAAGATCATATTTCCTGGATAGAGTTGGGCTGGCCTAAGAATAAGGAAGCTTCCTCCAGAGGCTAAGTCTTATTTGACTATATCTAAAATCTTTATAGAAAGATTTAAGTGCTTGCGTAAATATGGATTCAAATGACTTTTAAGACTTTTTTTCTGAATCATGCAGGGTACTGACTAGATGCACAAAAATAAGAAGTATTTGCACCAACATTTCATAGCAATTATCTCAGATTGCTCTAGAGATTCACTGATTTCTAAAGAAAGCGAGGGAGTGGCTTTGTTGAAGACTATTTTAAGAACTGCACTTTACCATATCCCTGAGTTTAAATCAGCCTCTTTTTTTTTTTTTTTTGGTTTTAAATGGAACAGCAAACCTGGCAGTTACCAAATTCAGGAAATTCCTAGATTTAAAACACTCATTTGAGAAAAAAACTTCTTAAAGAACTGAATTCTTGTAGACACTTTCCAGGGGGAGAATTTAGTAATTTAAGAAACCTTGGTTATAGTGCTGGGTCTTCTGCTTACCAGTGTATGACAATAGGGACTCAATACCGCTCTAAATAAAGTTTGAATAGATTATTTCTAAAGTCTATTTCAGCAGCAAAACACCTTAGCACCTAAGGGTTTTTTTTTTTTTTTTAATTCTGAGCCATAGTCGAGTGAGAAATGTGACTTTGTTTTGACCAGACTGTAAAAAAGAATCTGATATGCAGATTTCATGCCATTTAAAATACCAAAATGAGGAATTCTCTGCAGTTTCTCATAACTGTAGTACAGATGCTTTCAAAATTGAGGGTACCTAAGACTCACCCAAAATGCAAATTCCAAAGCCCCACTCTCAGTCTAATTTTACAACATTGAAGAAGTGGTACATCTTTCATGAAATACCAAATTATCGGATTATATTTGCACAAAATTTTACTGGCCCATAAAGACTCTTTTAGTCAAGCTATATAGCAACTTCAATGCTCTGAAGGATCACTGAGAATATAGGCTAAAGGTAACACTTCATAGGCAGTTGATTTAATTGCAAAATACTTATTTTAATGTCAGGATCCTTTAGAAGATTTTCTTAATTTTTCAAATATTTTATTAATTTATTTACTTATCTTCCAGGCTTCCCTATCGGTAAAATACATATTTGTAATTAAGATTAGACCTTAGTTTTCTAGATCAACAAGTGGTAAACATACAAAAAAAAGAATATTTTAATAATTACTTTTGCCTAGCAAAGCATTTTTTTCCCCATAAAACGGAGGCTATATGGAAAATGAAACCTCTAATGGAGAAAAGCTATTGAATCTCATAATAAAAGAAAGCTCAAATTCAATGATTTACTCTTGCTCTATGAGTGTGCATGCATAAACTAGTATTCACTGACATGTTTAAGTCCCAGCTCATTAACTTACTATAAGTGTGATCTTGGGAAAAATAAAAACCTCTCTTGGCCTCAATTTCCTCAACTGTAAAATGAGTTAAATAATAACACCCATATCATAGGGTTATTTTGAGAGTTAAAGAAGATAATGCATGAGAGTGCTTAGGAAAAAGCTTATTACAGGAGGCACAATAAGTATCAAAATCACCATTACCATCATCATCATCGTAAACATAGATTAACAAGATGAAACTAGAGGAGCCGGCCCGGTGGTGCAGCGGTTAAGTTCACATGTTCCGCTTTGGAGGCCTGGGGTTTGCCGGTTCAGATCCTGGGCATGGACCTACTCACTGCTCATCAGGCCATGTTGAGGCAGCATCGCACATAGAAGAACTAGAAGGACCTACAACTAGGATATACAACTATGTACTGGGGCTTTGGGGAGAAAAAAGAAAAAAAGGAAAATTGGCAACAGATGTTAACTCAAGGCCAATCTTAGTCAAAAAAAGATGACACTAGATACATCCTAAAACCTAAATAACAGTATGGGGGAGAAGATAAAAATCACAGTTTTAAAAAAGATCTAAGTGAAGCAGTCTGACTGACATAGCTTGGTTTGCAATGTGAAGGCTGGATTGGGACACAGTACTTCATATAATTTTAGTAATATAAAAATTATATAACTGTTTTGAGACAAAAGGAATTCCAAAAAGCAATTTTCAACTCCTTGTTTTTTAACTCACTGCTAACGTCTCATGACCAGAGCTATGTTTTACCTCCTCAAAACATCCCATTTTTCTCCTTCATTCCCAGATCATAATTCTCATACCACTTCTAACCTGTACATGCTTCTACTTTTGAAGCTACTAGAAGCCTCTGATTGAAACATTCCATATAAACCAGGGCAGGCAGTTCTGTGATGCAAAAACTTAAGGAATCAAAATTGTATAGCATTTAAGAGATCAGATTTGCTTACCTGAACATCTAAAAAATACTTAAATTGAAATTTTAGGGTAGTTAATGTTTTCAATTGCTAGAGTGGATCAAAGAACTTCAAACGTAAGAGGTAATTGTAAGCAATTTATACTGATTTTATGTTAGATGCTGATACTGAATCTGAATTAATAAAAAGAAAAACTAACAAAATATCAATTAAAATATTTTTAAGTAATCAAAAGAGAAGACTTCATTACAGGGAATTATTGGAAAGACACAAAACTAAATTTTAAGTTTCACAATGGCAAATGATACTCCTATAAGCCAACCTGTTCTGTGCCATCTGTGGCAGAGACCAGCAAATTTATCCCAGTATCTGTTCTTGCTTTCTTCCTTTACAATTAAAATTTCCAGAGTTTTACTAGACATGTGACTACTCACTTAAGAGATTAGAATAGGTTAGCCTGTTTATGTCAGAAATTAACTAAAAGAGATGGAAAACTTTTTTGAATTAAAACTTTATAGTATCTCAATTTCATTCAAACTATTAAATTACTAAGTACATTCTCGAAGCTAAAGTTTTCCCATATTCTCTGACCTTTTGTTCAAAGATAACAGATTTAACAACGCTTCTTTCCAAGCAACATGCTGCATGTTTCCTTAGTCTGGAGAATGTGCTGTCACTGCATGATTATCAACAAATGCAAACACAAAAAGGAAAAATGAAAAAGAAATAGAAAAAAACACAGTTGTTAAATAAAACTGGGGTACTGTTGAAATAAAAGAAATTTCTCCCAGAGTTGAACGTATTGCAGATATTTTCAACACCTAATTTTCTTTAAAAGAGAAAAACAATTTTCTACATGAGAAAAAGCTAATTTCCCATGGTCCTTTAATGTCTATGATGATTTAAAATTTTGTATTCACCTTATTCTATATATTGGATTTTTTGACAGATAAGCCAAGATGTACAAGAACTAAAATCCATCCTTAGAAAGCACTTAAGGGGAAAACCACCAAATCCATATCCTGTACAAAAAAAATTAGCCACATGCACCCTTATACCCACAGACATCTCCTTTTCTAAACATACATAACCTTATAAAAATTTTACCCTTTCTACACACACAATTTTATAATAATTCTACCTCTGATTCAGGAATGATACAGAAATACTTTTATGATAGATATGTATGAAAATTGTAAACTGGAAAGTTGGTAGTCATTCAAATGTGTGTTAATATGGAATTATATTTATATGTATATTCATGTACATTTCATTAATCAATTTATTGACTGACTGACTACTTCCTGATGGCTTTATAGGGTCTGAAAACCTCCTGAAATTGTTTCCAAAGTTGTGTGTATATGTACAGGCACGTATTTTTTCTAAGGAGAGAATTCAAAGCTTCAGGTGCTAAAACAGGTCCATCATGAAAAAGAAAAGGTTAAGAACACTGCCCTAAAATATGATTTTTAATGGTTTTGGTGCTTTAGTGAGTATATCATAACTTATTTTATCATTCCCTATAATTAGGCATTGTGGTTTTATAAAATGTTGCTTATATAAATAATGTTGCAATGAGTATTGCTGTATGTTTATGTCTGATTATTTACTAAGAATGAACATCTAGACATGAAATTGCTATGTCATGTTAACATATTGGAACAATCTTTCTGGGGCTTCTGGTAGACTACGTCCAGGCCTGCTATTGGTCCAATGATGCAGTAAAAACAATACATGAAAATAAATAACAATGGCACGGCAAGAATGTCCTCATATGGTAGTAGATGTCCTTAACTACAAAGAGACCTCTCCCCTAGGTAATACTACAGAAGGCATTAAGCATAATGTTCTGAAGCCCTCTACCAATAGCAAAAGAAACTATCAATATTAACTCATAGAGACAAAGAGACTGAAAAAATAAAAAGAATCTCAGTGAGCATTAGAATAGTATCAAGCACATAATAAAAATTTCAGAAACAATAATGGACAAAATTTTTTTCCAAATTTAATGAAAATTATAAAATAACAGGTTCAAGAAACCCAATGAATACGAGTAGTAAGATAAAAAGAAATCTACACCATAATAAAACTATTGAAAACCAGTTATAAAAAGAAATACATAAAGCAGAAAAAAGGACATATTAAGTATAGAAATAAGCACAAGAATAACCTAGAAACTACATTAAAAGGATAATAAAAAAAGTAATGAACATTACACCAATAAACTTGATAATTTAGATGGACAGATTCCTTGAGATAGATAGATAGATAGATAGAACCAAACTGATGCAAGAAAAACAAAATAAAAATGAACAGATATAAAAATGAAAGAAATTGTCATTTTAAAACTATCCAATAAAGAAAACTTCAGGCCTAGATAGCTTTACTGGTGAAGTCTATCAAATATCAAAGGAAGAAATACCAATCCTACACAAACTCTCAGAAAATACAAGAAGAAGAGAGACTTTCCAATTTACTTTATGAGGAAGCATGATAATATCAAAAATTATCAAAAATATCAAAAGGTCTTACAGAAAACAAAATTAAAGACTAATATCTTTTATGAACATAGATGTAAAAATCATTAATAAAATATTAGCAAATTAAATTTAGCAAGCAAATGGAGTTTATTCAAGAATGAAAGATTGTTTCAACATTGAAAATCAACATAAATCACCATATTTACAGAATTAAGGAGAAAAAAATCATATAATCATCTCAGTAGATGTACAAAAAGCATTTGAGATAAGATCATAAAATTATTTAACAAGTAAGGACAGAAACTTCCTCAATTTGACAAAGGACACCTATAAAAAAAACCTTCAGCTAACATCATACCTAATGGTCAGAATGCAAAGTCTATTCCTGCTGTTCAACATTTACTGGAGATCCTAGTCACATTTAAAAGACAAGAAAAATAAATAAAATACATACAGATTGGAAAGGAAGAAGTAAAACTGTCCTTATTTGTAGACAACAGGATTGTTTACATAGAAAAACCTAAGGAAGCTACAAAAAAAAGTTATTAGAACTAGTAATTTAATTTAGCAAGGTCACCGAATAACAATATCATTTAAAATAGCATCAGAAAAGATAAGTAAATTCAAAAAGATCACAGATATATATTTTAAAAGATCTAAAAATAAAAAAATTCCCCATGTTTATAGTTTTGTAAACCCAATATCACTAATATTTCAGTTCTCCCCCAATCGATCTCCAGTTTCAATGCAATCCCAATCAAAATCCCAGTATGTTTTTTAGTGGAAATTGACAAATTGATTCTAAAACAATATTAAAAAAGAAGAATAAACTTGGAGGACTTTAGACTATCCGATTTAAAGACCGACCACAAAATTACAGTAATCAAGACATGCTGTTTTAACATACTAGGAGACATATAGATCAAATGAACAGAATAGTAGTGGGTCCCCTAAATATAACCACAAATATATGGTCCATTGATCTTTTACAAAGGAGCCAAGGTAATTCAACGGGTGATACAATAAAGAAAGAACCTTTACAACTCAATAGTAAGACAACCAATAACTGATTTTGTTTGTTTGTTTGTTTTTTTGCTGAGGAAGATTCACCCTGAGGTAACATCCTCTGCCAATCTTCCTCTTTCTGTATGTAAGCCGCCGTCACAGCATGGCTGCTGACAGATGAGTGGTGTAGGTCTGCACCCAGGAACTGAACCTGGGCCGCAGAAGCAGAGCGTGCCGAACTTAACCACTAGGCCACTGGGGTGGCCCCTGATTTTTTTCTGTGTATGTGGAAGAAAGATTAGCCCTGAGCTAACATCCATTGCCAATCTTCCTCTTTTGCTGAGGAAGACTGGCCCTGGGCTAACATCCGTGCCCATCGTCCTCTATATAGGATGCCACCACAGTATGGCTTGACAAGCGGTGTGTCGATCCGCACCTGGGATCTGAACCTGCGAACCCTGGGCTGCTGAAGTGGAGCATGTGAACTTAACCACTATGCCACCGGGCTGGCCCCCCCGATTTTTTTTAATGCAAAAACGATTTGATCAGACACTTCACAGATATACAAATAATCAATAATCTCATTAAAAGTTGCTCAATATTATTAATCATCAGAAAAACGTAAATTAAAACCACACTGAAATGCCATTTTACACCTGCTAAAATGGCTAATAGTAAAAAGACTGACAATATTAATATTTTTAGAGAGAAAATTTTAATAAATCCCAGTAGTAAAATGGTTTTAGGATAATTCACATCAGCACTAAACTTGTCTAAATATAAAACTAAAGCTAATGATTTATAAAGACAAAAAGTATCTTCAACAAATTATTAAAGTACTAGACAAAAACCAGATGTTACCAGCAACTAGAAAACAATCAGATACTGAAGAAAGGAAGTACGGATAAGACATTTCACTGCAAATTCACGCCATCCATTCTCATTGAGCATTGTCTGGTGTATCACTAATTGATTCCCTCTGACAAAGCCTAACCACAGAGTCTTATCTAAACTTTTCCCACTTTCCTAAACTTCTAAACTCATGCTTTAATGAGAAGATCCAGGAAACCAAGCATATGAGAACGTTCAGGTTTCCCCCCTGTACTTCAGAGTACCTCTTTTTGTTTACTCGTATTCTTTTTCATCTCGTCTTTAAGGAACAATTATCCTTTCTGCATTACGAGGCTAACATATCTGCCCAAGTCTCCTACGGAACCTTGTTTGCATAAGTCACCCCACCTCTTGCACATCCAATCTCTACCTCTCCACTGGTTGCTGTATCTCAGTCTACAAATACGTTCATCTCCCACAGTCTTAAAAACTTTTCCTAAACCTGTGGCTCACTCAAGACATTTTCACCATTAAGATTAACTAAAGAGTATCGATGGGGTTCAGGACCCACAATCTCAAGATATGGCACCTCAGCATACTGAATACTTTAAGTTAAAGGAATCTGAGAAACATCAGGTGCAGGAAGGACTCTCTGACCTTCCCATGAAGCAGATCATAAGATACATATGTGAGAGGTGTCCTCACTAATCTGGAGGAAAGGAGCATCCTAATCTCTGAAGACAGAAGACAGTAAGAGAAATCTGAACACACAGCTCTTGCTAAGTTTCTCCCAGCTTACTATTCTTAGCTCATAGCCCTTTGTCCTATGACATTTTCCCACTACTTTCTGCTCTTCAAACCTGACATAAAACTGCTCAGGTTTAATGGTTTCTTCTGGTCTTCATTTCCTTATGAAGGCTTCCACGTCACATAAAATTTATACTAAATAATATGCTTTTCTCTTGTTAATCTGTCTTTTCTTTCAGAGCCCCAGCTGAGAATCTAGAAAAGTAGAAGAAAAAGAATATTTTCTTCCCCTACAGCATTATTCATTCAGGTGATTCTATACAGCACATTACCTGCAATCTGGATAAAAATATTCTTTTCTCAAAGGTAATAAAGTATGCTAATATCCAATCCCAATCCTCAATTGAGCATTTTTATTGTTTCAACTTATTATATAATTTATCATTTATAATTTGTTGAAAAAAATAGTGGTTGTCCTAGGGCTTACAGTATACATCCTTAATTAATCAGTCAGTCTTCAAATATTATTATGCTGTTCCACATGGTCTGTAAGGACCTTACAACAGTATATTTCCAATTCCTTCTTCCTAACCTTTGTGCTATTAGTGCTCATTTTACTTTTACATATGCTATGAATACAAAAGAGATTGCTACTATTTTTTGCTTCGGATGGTTATCTTTCAGAGAAATTAAAATAAAAATTTAGTTTAACTTCATTTATTCCATTTCCAGAGCTCTTCATTTTTTTGTGTAGACCCAATATTTTGTCTGGTATCACAGCTCTTCTACCTGAAAAACTTCCTGTAACAATCTTTTAGAGTGAACCTCGCAAAAATTCCGTTTTTGTTTGTCTAAGAAAGACTTTATTTCTTCATTTTTGAAAGGTATTTTGCTGAATATAGAATTCAGAGTTGAAAGGTTTTTTGGTTTTTTTTGGTGGGGGTGGGGGAGGAAGATTAGCCCTGAGCTAACATCCATTGGCAATCCTTTTTTCCTGAGGAGGATTGGCCCTGAGCTAACATCTGTGCCCATCTTCCTCTATTTTACATGTGGGACGCCTGCCACAGCATGGCTGGATAAGCAGTGCATAGGTCCGCGCCCAGGATCTGAACCTGCAACCTCTGGGGCTACCGAAGCAGAGTGCGCAAACTTAACCACTATGCCACTGGGCCAGCCCCAGGGTTGAAAATTTGCTTATTCAGCACTTTAAAGTTACCATTTCATTATCTTCTGACCTCAGTGACTTCTGAAGAGAAGGCTGCTCTAATACTTATTTTTGTTCCTTTGAATGTAGCATGTCTTTTTTTCCCCCTCTGGCTGTCTTCAGTATTTTACTCTTTTGTTTTCAACAGTTTAACATTTTATGCCTAGGTGGGTTTGTTTTTCTTGGAGTCCAATGGGGATTTATCCAGCATGGTGTTCTTTGAGCTTCATGGACTTGTGGATCCCAATTACATAATTGTTAGACAGTTTGATATTGTCCCACAATATTGGATTCTTGTTCTTTTGTTTTTTTCATTCCTTTTTTGTCCTGTGTTTCAGTCTGGGTAACTTCTATTGATCTACCTTCAATTTCACTAATTCTCTCCTTGGCTGTTTCAAGTCTATTGATAGCTTGTTGAAGACACCATCTCTGTTACTGTATTTTTTATTTCTAGCACTTTCATTTTATTTGTTCTTATACATTTTATTTGTTCTAATAGTTTCTATATCTCCACTGAAATTAACCATCTGATCTTGCATACTGTTTACCTTTGCCATCAGAACCTTTACCAGACAAATCACAATTATTTTAAATTGCCTGTTGGATAGTTCCAACATTTGTGTCATATCTAAGTCTGGTTGTATTGATTGTTTTGTCTCTCAAGAGACAAAATTCCCAAGAGAGTATGTTATCTTTTCTTGCATTTTCATACGCCCTATAATGTTTTGTTGAGAGCTGAACATCTTATGTAGATCAGTAAAGACTAAAGTAGTTTTAATGCTTGGAAATGGGTATGGCTTTGTTTCTGTTAGGCCTTTAGTGTAGAGTTGGGCTAGATTTGAGAGTCACTGTTGCTAGAGTTACCCTTGGTATGCCACAGGTTTCAAATTCTTCTGCAGATACTTTTTATTTAAGTTGGGTACTGGTCGGAGCAGGTTTTTACCAATGTCTGCTCCACTCTCGTGTTTAGGTCTTCTCTTTTTTCTGTACCTTAGAGAAGGTCTATCTCTTGTGACTCTCTCAGCAGTATAAAATTTATTACTCAACGTTCGTTAGCCCATTACCTGTTTTTCTGATTAAGCCTCAGTCTTAGGTAGACACTGTATCTCTAGATCTTGGAAATGTGGCCTTCTAAGAGACCCTTCCCCTGTCCTAGCTGTAGTTCTTGTCCTCACACAAATTCCTACCCCTTCACACAGGTCTAGAGGTTTTTTTTCTGTTTGCTAATATGCCTCAGAGAGGGTCTATCTGTACTCTCTTACAACCTTAGGTAGACACTGTGTCCCTAAGTCTCAAGGATGTGGCCTTCTCATTGCTCCTGCCCCTCCAAACTGTAATTTGGGCACAGATTCCTTCCCCTAACACAGAGAGAGAAAGCCTTTTTTCCTATTCCCTTCTCCCAGCTGCAACGCGTTTTCACCAGTACCTTAAAGGCAATACTGGTTTTTTCCCTTGTTGTTTTGTTTTTTTGTCCCTCTCCCCACAGATTAAGGCTTTTGTTCCATAAGGCAGATAGAGGCAGAGTTTCATGTCCCTCCTCCTCCCAAAGTGACTTTGTTCCCCTCCCTCAGGCCACCACTACAAAGGAAGCTTTCTAAGCACTTTCATCAGGTGGGGGTCCATTGAGAAAAAGCCTGCAAGAGGGTGAGAATTCACCCTATATTGATGGCTTTCACACTCTAGCAGCCTGTACTCGGCCTTGACCAATTAGTCAACTATTCCAGCTGAATTCTTACCAGTGCCTGGCTGCATCTGCTCCAGGTAAGCAAATGCTTGTGTCTTGTCACCACTTGCCGGCACTTGTCTCTCCTTAGATTTCAGTTAGTTGTTGTTCTCCAATCTCATCTCTCTGATAAGTTCAAGCAAAGTCATGAACTTGACTTGTTTGGCTCCTTCTCTTGTTGTAAGAGTAGGAATAATACTCTTTCCATCTCTTTCTATCCCTGAGGTTAACTTATTATTGATTACAATGGTCTTCCTCCTTTCACTCCAAGTATGGCCACCATCAGGAATAGACTTCTAATATTCCAACTTATCTAATCCAATGAAAAGAGCACATTTTTGGTCTCAGTGTCTGATTATCAATCCAGGGAAGGAATCTGAGTGACTTTGTTGGTGCCATACTCTATCTTCACCAAGGAGATAAGATTACTGTTTTTTTGCTCAATTTTGGTTCAAGAGGAGAGGGATGTGAAAGAGCCAAGGGAGACTGTCATTAACAATCTCACCAGAACCACACAAAATAATGGGAGCTATTATTTCCTGAGTGTTATTTTAAGTATTTCATATGTCTGGGCACACAAAAATCAATATATGTCCCCTACAGAAGATACTGCCTCATCTTGCTAAGCAAGGACACACATTAATGATAACAGTTTAAAGCTTATTTGAGGAAAGAACATGATTCTGAATATTAAACTTAATTCTGTTTAGCTTTCATTTTCTCAAACAAAAAAATCTGTTTTGTTTAAGAAAACAATAAGCTATAGGAACTAGAACTCTTTACTATGAAAAAAGTAATATTTCAAACATTCATAACTCTGAAATTGTAAGAGAAGTATAATTTTTGCTTTAAAGATTTCTTTGGTAGAGTTTCATTGGCTTAATTTTAAAGTGTTTCTCATGTACTCAAACTGTCTTAACTTCATAAATTCTGTTCAAACACTAAAAAATCATCTACTTCATTTAAAAAATTCTTCAGCAATCAAAGATGAGAAGTGCATACATTCACTGAGATTCAAATTCACAGGATACATACTCAGATAACTAGAATACATGCTTCTATTTTACCCTTTATATTGCAGAGGGACTTTTTCATACATTGTTTTCTCCATTAGACTGAATTCCTTCAAAACAGAGACTATTTTTAATTCAACTCTACATTTCCAAAACCTATTCCAATGTCAAGTTACACTGGAGGCAATTAATGTTGGATAATTGAGCATACATAAAAGTGAAAAACCCAGAGGATCAATACAAATACTTCATAGAGAAGGTGTGCTTTGGACTGGGTATTGAACAGAATATTTACATAAGCAAAAAATGGTAGCAAGGGCAGTTCCAGAAATGAGGTAAACAAAGGAACTTTAAAATGCCTCTACCCAAAAAGCTAATAGAAATATTTTAAAAGCATTTTGTCTGCAAATCAACTGCAAAAAACAATGTTTATAGTTACTTTAAATGTAAAATACTTTTTTAAAACTATACCAATACTTAGTGGAGTATTGTGCTAGAGTATACGAACAAGTATTGGTGCAAAAAATACATTCTCTACTCTTGAGTAACTCACAATCCTGTAACAGAACATAGGAAAAAACATGCTTCAGTCTTTTCCAAAATCAATAATAACAGTTTCTCCCTGAATCTTGTATTCCCATTAAATTACCATCTTTTCATCTTTTCCTTTAAGTTTTCTGGCAGAGACATAGGTTTTGGTCAGTGCCAAACTTCCTAAGTTAAACATCTATATTCATTCGCCCAGTTTTTCACTCACTCCCCCTCCCCCTAAACCACTGCAATTTGATTTCCACCCCCCAACATTCTACAGAAGCTCCACAAAGGATTTTGAACAATTGGTCAAGGCCCATGACTTATTTTCGACTCTAATCAATCTTCAGCACTTAGCCCTCCTCCTCTACCCCCTAAAACAATGACATCCCTCTCATTGCTTGAAACTGTTCTTCAAAGCTCTTCTGATTATCTTATTTTCTGATTGCAGTTTACTCTTGCTAAAATTCTTTCAAGGATTTTGCCACCTTCAAGCATCTTCTCTTCCTGCTCTGTCAATGCTCCCTAATCTCTGATTCCCATGGCTTCATCTCTCACAGATGTGCTGTTGTTTGTCAAATCCTTTAAAAATCAAATCTATACCTGAATTCTCTCCTGTGTTTATTTAGTCCAAATTCCTACTAGACATTTCTGACCTGATATTACATGGACACCTCAAATAAATATTATTCCATGGGTACCTCAAATTAATATACTGAATCTCTTCTCCTCCCCACCATCAAAAATAAAACCCAAAGTCTCTTTCTTTTGACTTTCACATTTTGACTAATGCAACGTCATCCATACATTTATAACATGGTGGAAGAGTTGAAGGAAAAAGGGATAATGTAATAGCTGATGTGGATGAGAACACTATATGGCGTGTATATTGCAATAGGTTACCAAAAAACAAGCTTATAACTGCTGACTCACAGCACTTATACAAAAGTCTCATTAAAACTGTAATAAACACCACTTGTGGTTACTGCCTAGCATAGATGCACGCAATTAATTTTCAGCCTTCATATTTGTACAAAATTGGCTATTCAACTTTGGCATTGGCCTTGGCCTTTATTTTTATTAATTTATTTTTTGTATGTGAGGAAGACCAACACTGAGCTAACATCCATCACTAATCCTCCTCTTTTTGCTGAGGAAGACTGGCCCTGGGCTAACATCCGTGCCCATCTTCCTCTACTTTATATGGGACGCCGCCACAGCATGGCTGACAAGCAGTGCGTCGGCGGGCACCCGGGATCCGAACCGGCGAATCCCGGGCTGCCAAGTGTGAACTAAACCGCTGTGCCACCAGGCTGGCCCCTGGCCTTGGCGTTTAAAATGCCGAATCATCAAATACCTGCTGCAACATCAGTTCTCATATCCCTAAACTCACACATGACCAATAATGGTTTTTGTTAAATCTACTTAGTGTCACTCAGACTTCTTAATATCTGAATATTCCCTTTCAAATAAGGACAAGCATTCTAAATGTGGCTCCAAATATGACTTGAAGTGAAAATCTCTAAATATGCTCTAAATATAGAAATTTTATTAATTCAACTATATATATATATGTTTCTAATTATGACAATGTTGCAATAATTGATGTCCTGCAAAAGCTGTTTAAGTATAAAAATGATGATAAAGAACTTTTAAATAGTTAAGTAAATAAATAGTAAAATAGACTGACAGCTAAAGTACAAATATTAAGAGAGTATGTGTCACCAGAAAACTTCAGAAAGAATGTGTTATCCTTTTCTCATTCAGTAAATATTTACAAAAACTTAAACACTAAGGCAAGACAAAGTAGTAGAGATTAGATCATACTAAAATAATAAGCCCCAGACCTACGTGACTAAAATGTAACAGAAGATTGGTGGGAAACTAAGGCTGCAAATTCTCAGGGCCAAGATGATGCTCACACTCTGAGCTCTTGTCCATACCAGCCATACATGTTCCAGAAGCAAAAGAAGCTATATATACAGGTGGCTGTTAGGCCTCTCCACAAGATGAAGATGCTGAGCATTCTGCATTTCTTGTTCTATATCCTTCCCTAAAGTCTCTAAGGCTGTATCTAGTCTATGTAACTCTTTTCTCTTCATCAGATGTTTGATCCAAGCTGTGCTAAATGAAATTCTCTCAGAAGCTGAATGATACTGAGAATAGAAGTGGAGGAAGCCACGTTATGTTAATAATAGGGCTTTAAAGACAAGACTCTTGAATTTCTATTGATAAAAGTTCCCAAAGTAAACACTTTCTTGGCTTCTATGAAATAACATGTTATTCTTTTAATGACCTTTTAATTCTTTTAACCTGTTTTGCTTAAGTATTGTTGTAAAATTATACACACAGATGCAAACACAAACATATATATATAATTCCTATCTGTTATTGGTGGGGATATTGAAAAATAATTATTTCAGGTCAGCTAAAAAGGATGGAGGGAAATGATTAGAATGTAATCATATATGTTATGAAACTAAGGGACATGTAGGGCTTTCATGGATTATCTGACTTAAGACTTTGTATGAGAAAAGGAAAAGGAACTGGCAAGTGTCTTCAGCTAGCATAGATGAAGAGAAATTGTTAAGATCTTATTTGTTTCAGAGAACATTTATACTTAGTTATGTATTATATAAATGAGCATATATTTATATACTTAAATTTTTTTTTACAAAGATGTGAGAATGAACATTAAAATTGATAACGTTTCCTCTCTTTTTTATTATTATAATGTTCATTATGCAATTTTATATATGCTGGCTAAAATAACAAAAAATACAAAACTTTACAGCTAAATAAGGTAATATACTCTAACTTTATAACCTTATGTAAGGGTTCATAATTTGGAGTGCACAGCTTAGCACTACATTTATGCCTGAGGGGCAGCTGTAGCACATGGTGCAAAGGCCGTGTCTTTACTCAGATAGCCTGAATTTAAATTCTAGTTCTACCCCTTACTGGCTCTATGGTCTTGGGTAAGTAACTCTCAGTTTCCTCATCTACTGAGAGGGAAAAATAACAGCTCTTACCTCACAGAGTTTATGAAGACTAAGTTTCTGAATGTAAAACACTTTCAGGCCCAGAGTAAGAGGTCAATAAACGTTAGTTCTTCTTACCATCATTTGGTGTCAATAGAAGCTAGAATATACACTGTTCATGGCTAACATTTTTCTATGTCTCAATAATTTAAAAATCCATACTTCTCCCAATTTTTATGATATTCAGTTATGGGTAAAATCATATGAAATATTAAATGTTTATTTTTTATAAACTAATACACAAATGCAAATTATGTATCTATAGCTGGTATTTGTTATGAAAATATTAAATTCAGTGACATATATTCAATTATATAAATTACATTTAAAATAAATCACAGGAATAAAACAAATATATTTTAGATGAAATTGATAGTGTTCAATGTTATTTTACTAATTTTAACAAATGTATTAAAATAGAGCTATTTGGCTCATTTAAAGTTTATTTAAGGTAAGACTGGAATCTATTGGGTTAAATAAAATCAAAATTTTAAATAAAAGCTTGTGAGGTCTGCAGTATTAAATAAAATTGAATGTTGTTTCTTTCAGGTTCAGTAGCAACATTTTTTCTCAAGGGTAGATCTTTCCTTAGTTACCTGAGAACTGATCATGCGCTGAGATGAGCGAGCAATATTGGCAGGCAGACCAAAGAAACTAGGTTTGTCATCCTCTGGAAGTTTTTCAATGACAGCACGATAGTCCTAAATATAAAGAAGTAAAAAACAGCTTTTCAATGAAGATTGAACTTACAACCATTGAAATCAGAAACAACGAATACTGTTAAGTATTAAATTATTAGTTATTCATATGTTACTTTTCCTAGGTAAAACTTACTTTCAGTCTGTATATTAACTCAGTTATCTATGGGAAATATTCTTTGTCATTACTACTTCTTCATACTTAAATTATTTGATACTATATTTTCTTATTCTAACTCCCCACATTCAAATGGATCCTGAATTGAATAAAACATATTTGAGTGGCAATGCCTACTATGTGTAAATAGTATGTTAGATGTTTTCAGGAAAGCCCTGTAATTATTTTTCCTGCAACCTACCAAAAACGAATCTACAGAGTGGACTTCTACTTATACCAAGATAAATATTCTAGTAATCTTTTTTTTTTAAGTTATAGAAACCCCAGAAACCTATACACACACACTCTGGTATGCAAGCACTGTTTTGTAAATCATGTTATCATAAAGCAATTCCACAGTTAGTCTTCAGTTTGCTGGTGAGGTGTGATGAGATGTATTAATAATCCTATCATTTCATCCCAAGAATTACTGTAAGCATGACTGAATTGTCAAGCATGCATCTGAAGAGTTATTCACTCATGACTATAGATGGGAAACTAAGTGTAAACCAAGAGGATTTATTCAGTTTGGCCCATAGATGAGAATTGTTTTGTTTGTTTGTTTTCATGAAGAGACAAGTTACTTTAAGGCAGGGATTGCATATGCGTCTAAACTGTTCTTGCTCAAGTAGGAGAAACTGTTCTTGGTAAAGAGACTCATCTTCTGCACCCTCCTACCTCCTCTAATCCTTTCTCATCCTTGGCAGCTGTCCCTAAAGGATTTCCAAGGAAACAGTTGGATTCCAGGAAGCCCAGGACCTATAAATATGTCAAAATTTGGAAAGACGTGCTGTTCCTTGAATTTTTTCCTCTCCTATAGCTCAACATTTATAAACTCCCTCAAGGTGTTCAATCACAATGAATACATGGATAAATATATATGTATGTATATGTGTGTGTATATGAGTGCATACTTATATATATGCATGCATTTATATGTGTCTATGTGTATGAGTGTACGTGTGTGTATGTTCTCATCCTCCTGGAAAACTTTTGACTTCCTCCTTCTATCTAACTCAATTAGATAGAAAGCTAAACATTGATTCTCATAAATCATCTTATAAATTTATAACTACTACTCTCTTTGTATTTATACACTTTGTTCATTTCAAAATGGCTGTGAAGTTTTCTCATCTAGACTGGCTAGAGTCTTCTCTTTACCGTGTTTCCAAAATAATAGCTAGCTACATATCCAGACTGATTTATCCTCTCTTAGACACAAAAGAATATATACCAAATGATACCATGTACATTAAGCACAAAAACAGGCAAAACTAATCTAGGCTGTTAGAAGTCAGGATACTGGATCCTTTGTGGGGCAGGTAGTGACTAGAAGGGAACACAGGGAGGACTTCTGGGGAGCTGAAATGTTCTGTTTCTTGATCCCAGTGCTGTTACACTCATGTGTTCAATGTATAAGAATTCATTGTATTGTACATTTATGATGTACACTTTTCTGTATGAATTTTAGTTTTCAATTTACACCTCAAAAAGAGACAGAAGACCTGTCAAGGTACACTATCTGAAACAAGAATGTAATAAATAACTATGTGATGTATCTGTTTGCTCGTTCACTCTAAGGTTCTCACACTAGAAAGTAAACTCCAGAGATGCCTCATGGGATCCACAATGTCTAGAACAGGGCTATCACTGAGCAGATGTTCAACGCATCTTACTGAATGGATGAGTAAATGAATAAAAGATACTAAAACACAAAACAGATGGGACACTTAATAACATAACAGATGTGATATTCAATAAGAGTAACATATTTAATACTGGTTGTTAACCTTTTGGTTTTTGACAATTATATTACTGAAACAAAGGAATTTTCTTAAAAAATATATTGATGAGAGAAAAAGGCACAATCCTAAGAGAAGAACTATATAATTGAATATATATATATCAGTAATTCATGAAGAAATGTACAATTATAATACCCTATGTAATAAAAACATTATTTCAGCATTTATACAAACATATGTCTGTGGTAAAATAAACCAGAATTGAAATCTTTGGGCTACATTTAGTACTATTTTCGGGAAAAGACACTGTGTTCTGAGAGGCTCTTACATGATGACTCAAAGGAAAAAGCTACAGCTGCTGAAAATAAATACACATAAAAATGCAGCCATGAAAGCCAGATAAAATGAATCCCTCTTATATATTTAGAACTGCTTTAAATTTATCAGCCAGAAAGTGAAGATAGATATTTGTTAAATAATATTTGATTTCTTTCATATTCTTTAATATATCAGAGCACTCTCATGCCTACTAGGTGGGATGTAGCATATTCTCCCATTCTGGATTTTCACAGCAGTCCTACATTTAAAAATTTTTCCTTGGTTACTTCAAGATTTGCCTACACACTATACCCTATTATCATTAATCAATCTTCAGTAAGTATCCAAAAATATATAGGACACCTAACCAGAGTTGAGAGAATCAGGCAGCATGATAAATAATAATCCATATTTGTGAATGATAATTAGTGGTATATTTGAAAAGAAACAACATATATTTAACAATGATGCAAGTGTCTATCTAGTAATAGATTGAAAATGATTAATTTTACTTACCAAAATGCTGCTGGATTTTGGTAGGGATATGGAATATGGAAAAACACTTTTCTTATTCCTTTGGTTTAAAACATCAATTATGGAAGAATTAAAAAACTGTTTCAGGTATGACTGAAGAACTCTAAGGTCAAAATAGTTATCTATACGTCCTCCATAAATAGCATTTTCAAGTAAACCATGTACAAATTCCCACTGTACATCTCTGGTACCTATAATAAAAAAATACTTTTATTAGTTTCATTTCTAAGATATTAGAAATAAGTGAAAAATATTCTAAAATACTAAGTAAATTCCTGGCTCCAGTTATATTTATAGAATATAACAATGTGTAATTAATTCTGTTAAATCATTCCTTAAAAAGCTTATTAATATTAATATAATGCTCATTAATAAAATAATTAACATAATCACACAATGGCTAATATTTATTGAGAGATTATTTAAACAAGTAAAATTTCCCAAATGTTTTACATGTATAAATTCATTTAAGACTCATAAAAAACAAAGAAGTATTAATATTATTCAATTATACAGATGGAGAAATTGAGGCATAGGGAGATTGAGTCACCAAAATCAGAAAGTCACACAGCCCCACAGATCTGAACTGGAACGAGGTAGTTTGAAACCAGAGCCATACTCTTATCTGCCATCAATACTGCCTCCTTAAATTGGAAATTCCTTAGAAGAACATATCCAAAACACAATTTTATACAATGAAAACTCAGTTCATAAAATAATCTGATTAATGTGGAAACTCTACAAAACAACTTCACACATTACAGTCTTCTAAATATCATGATTTTTTACAGTCAATTGTCCATTTTCTATTCTAATAAAAGAGAAATGTAGTATAAAAAACCACAATGGGATTTTTCTGTAAGATATTATTTCATTTTGCAACAGAGATATACTCCCAACCACACTTCACTGGTAATGTTAAAATGTATGAATTAAAGTTCAGATCTCCAGTAAATATAGGAAACACAATTACATTTAAACTAACTAGTTCACATCACTGCCAGCATTACTAGTTTAGTTCAATTTCATTACTACAAAATTCTGAGAAATTCACAAAGATTGATGGCAGTGTTATTATATGCCTTGGGACATAGGTGACTTAGGCTGCCTCCTGCAGAACAAGGGCACCTCTAGGGTGGAGGACTAATTAAAGTTGTTTCCTGCTTATATCTTACTATCAACAGTGGCTAAGTAGCTATAACAAGGGACTCCACCAGAACTCAATTTTCTAGTTCTGCCTTGATGTTCTCTAAATAATATATTAGTAATGGATATGTCATTCATTCATAAGTAAGTCACCAGGGCATACAGAAATATTAATGAACCTTTCAACTTATAAAATACAAACAGCCATTATGTGAAATATTTAATAGAATTTTTATAAGAAAATCTCATTTTTCTTCTTAAACTCATTGTTCTCAAGACAAGTTTTATTTTGTTTAGGATAAGAGAAAATGAACAACTTAAATTATAACATAGCAATAGTATTAACAGTAAACAATTATTGCTAGCTTACTCAATATGTTAAATGCACTAAATGCTAAATGCTTCATGTGGCTTTTCTCATTTAAACCACTCAAAACTTGAACCAACTGAGGTAGGGCCTACTATTATTCCTGTTTTACAGATCAGAAAACTCAGGCCTAAAGATTAAGTAACTTGCTCCAGGTCTCACAGCTACATAATCGCTATACCAACTGCCCCTTATAATTACAACTTTTTCTCTTTTTTGAATGTAATTCCACATATGTGGAAGTCGCTTAATATCAGGAAATTTGTAATCTAAGATTATACAGTTAGATTTTTACCATCAGATTCAATATCATTTCAAAGCATCTGCCTCTTATTCACAATTCAATGATGTAATATATGTAAATATCACATGGCGCTATTAATTAATTTCATCAGAAGCTTGAAACACAATGATAAACAAATCATTCAAACTCTGTGCTTTGGTTTTCTAATCTTAAAAGGGCACTAATAATATTTGCCTTATAGTGGTATTATACAAATCAAATGTTCAAAAGCTTTTAGGAAAATTACCAATTTTCTACAGAAGCTAAAGTATTAGTATATATCCTCTAAAAAATTCTGTGTCAAAATAAACATAAAAAACACTGCTCATGGAAATCAGCAAAGTGGTTACTCTCGGCCGACAATGGGGAAATGTTGGTTCATGTGTGTAAAGGAGTTGGGGAAGTGCTTCTGGAATGTTGGTAATACTCTATTTATTGATTTGGGGCTAGTTACATAGGTTCAATTTAGGAAAAGTTATTGAATTATAAATTTATGTGCACTTTTCTGATGTATAATTCTTTTTTTTTTTTTTGCTGAGGAAGATTCTCCCTGAGCTAACATCTGTGGCAAATCTTCCTCCTTTTGCTTGAGAAAGATTGTTCCTGAGCTAACATCTGCCCCAATCTTCCTCTGTTTTGTATGTGGGTCGCCACCACAGCATGGCCACTGACGAGTGGTGTCGGTCTGCTCCTGGGAACTGAACCCAGGCCGCCAAAGCAGAGCATGCCAAACTTAACCACTAGGCCACAGGGCCAGCCCCCTCAACGTTTTTTTAATCTCATAAACATATAAATTAAAATGGGACTTGGCCACATCCTAGATGTCTATTCTTATTCTTTTGCCAAAGACAAGTTACAGGATAATTTCTGATGTCATTAATTTAACAAACAATAACTGAGTGCCTAAGATGGGCAAGGCCCTGCTTTAGATGTTAAGGGCATACATAGTAACCAAAACAGTCAAAGATCTTGCTTTAACATACATTACACTCTATTGGAAAGAGATAAACAAAATAACAAATGAATAAATAAACAAGAAAATATCAGGTAGTACTAATGTATTAAAACAATACAAGAGGATAGAGAATCATTAGAAGATTACTTTAGATTTGGTGGTAATAAAAAGCTTCTCTGAAGAGGATACCTTTAAGCTGAGATGTGAATGATAAGAAAAAGAAAGTCACTTAAAGGTTTGGGAGAAAAACATTTAAGACAGAAGGAAGAGCACCTACCAAAACCTTCTGGTAGGAAGAAGCCTGGCTTGTTCCGGAAACAGAAATAAGACAAATATGGCCATAGGTTTAAAATGGGAATTATATGCTTTATTTTACTTTTCTAAAAAAAAAAAAAAGTTTGTTTACTGTGTGGAGCATTTTTGAAAAGGTGCTAAAAAGGAAATTAGACTAGGCAAGAAGCTACTGTTTGGACTACCAAGGGACTGATGAAGTTGAAAGAAGTAAAGAAACTCATGATGTGATTTAGACATGGAAGGGACAGAAATTGCCAAAGCACTGGATGTTTGAAGATGAGAAAAAGAAAAGAATCCAGGGTGACTCATAGGCTTTGAACTTGAACAACTACGTGAATGGCAATGCCATTTACTAAGGGTGGTTTGGCAGGGTTGCAGGGTGGGAGAGCGAGACAAATATCAAGAGTTGTGTTTGGGACATTTTTAAGTTTGAGATTCCTATCAACATCTTCTCTTCTCTAATCCATCATGCTCTAAACTCTAGTGTCTCCTTACCTTGGTCCTGCACAATAAACTTCAGGGATTGGGCTGTTCCTGTCTTCAGGAGGCACAGAGTTACATGGCCTCGGGGGATCAGATTATATGGTCTTGTTTGCTGCCCTACTTCAATCTGTTATTGATACCCTGATTCCTGATTCCTACTTAATCACACAATTATGATTCTACAGATCCTTGGTACTGACCTTAATCTACCATACTCCTGAATTTTAACCGTTTCCTTGAAAGAGATCAGAATAATTCAGTTGAAACCTGAAACTTCTGAAGCCCACAAAGTAAAGACAAGGTCTTTCTAGCTTTCCGCTCCCTAAGAGCTACAGATCAATCAAAAATCTTACAGGCTATATCAAAACCCATAACTACAATTGATAATTTAATGTAAGAACTCTCAGATAATACAAGCATGGCAATAGCACATAAAGCACAAAATAAAAAGTGAAAAGCAAATTTTATGATAAGAAGTTCAGTCACTCTTGAAGAAATCATATTGTTAAAAAGACCTCAAAAATTTTTTTTCATTAACACCAGAGATAAAAATTTTCATCATTAGAACTTACCATCAAAGAGCCTGTCAATAATGTTGTACCCAGCTCGAAGATCTGATAAAGAAAACTCATAAAATTTGGTCCAACCCTATCAAAACAAATTTTAAAAATATTAAAGAACTATAAGCAGTTTAAAGATATATATGTATGCATCATTGTCCTTACAATCTTAAAAAGAATGTTCAATATATACTAAAAAAAAAGATAACTCCTGAGAAGTTTTAATAAAAACAATAAATAAAGTAATAGTAAATTTTTTAAAAAAGAAATTTATTGACCTCCACAGCATGCAAAGGACTTATAATACCATAATAGCTTTTATCATTTAAGTATGTGGCAATACAGTCATACATAAAGAGAACAAATTGGTGTAGTAAATTTTTGGGTCTACATACTGTACACAGTGAGATAGTTCCTATAATTTTTTCCTTCAGAATTGTGGATTTTCTCCACAAACATGAAAAGAGAAATATCACAAAAAAATTTAAAAGACCCAAAGGCATATAGTATTATTTTCTGTACATTTGACCCACAAGGCATTCAGGATGGAACTAAATAAAATTATAATGATAGCTAATAACTACAATGCTTGTATAAAAAGAACATTCATAGAGATCTATACTTTGTAGAGAATAATATGAAATAATTAAAAATAATTTCTATGGGGCTTCCATTAACTGTAACTAATTAGTTTTATTCCATAAAATCAGTTCAAACTAAAATCTATTTAGACTTGAATAGTATTTAGGAATATTGATACAAATTTCATCCATTCATTCATCATTCCAAAAATTTTTATTAAATGTGTATTATATATCAGTCTCCGGGAATGAAAGAATGAATCAAAACAAATAATCCTTGCCCTCTTATGGTTTCAGTCAAATGTGGGATGGATACAATCACTCACTCAAATACACGTATAACTACAAATTGTAACATGTTTCATAGAAGGACATATACTTGGTATATATAAGAAAGAGATCTAACCTAATCTAAGAGGTAAGGGAAAGTCACCCTGGTGGGGTGGGAGGTGGAATAGAAAGACAAAAGTAGATAGATAGGACAATAGACTTAAAGAATTTTTGTACTGCATTGTAATGGAAGGCAGAGACACCAAAAAAAGAGGGGTTAAGAATGACTTGTAAGCTCATGGCTTATTCAAATTGATGGTGGTGTCATGCATTGATAAGTGGAACATTGAAAGAAAATGAGGTCTGGAAAGGGATATCATGAGAGCGTTGAATAAAAGTGTTCAACAAAACTTACTGAGTGCCTGCTATATACCAGGCATTGTTTTGGTCAATGAGAACATTGCAAAGAACAAAAAAGACAAAATCTGTGCTCTGACAAAGCTTATGTTCTATTACTTGGATCCAGAATATGTGGGTTTTCAGTCATTTTTTGAGACATCTAACTGGATAGGTCAAATAAATAGCTGGATATATAAACCTAGAGCTTAGAGAATTGGTCTGAGTTAGATATAGAAATTTGGAGGTCACTAGCATTTGGATAATTATGAAAAAATATTATAGATATTGTGAAAACAAAAGAAAGCAAACTTCACTCACTAAGTTATTCTACAACTAAGAATTAAAGATCTGTAAGGAATATGTACCCATCAACAGTTAACAAAGTTCCTATAATATTTTAAATAATTTTTCTACCAACTCAAAACAAAGTCTTCTTAATAACATTTCTTATATCACTCTATTAGATCTTATTTGTGAAATGTTCATGTAAAAACTTTTTAAAATACCTTAAAGATTAATCAATACTTATAAAACTCTCAAATTAGAAGAATGTTGCTATCGATATTACTTAATATAGCAATTTCCAACTGAAATACTAATTCTAAAATGATAACTGTACTCATATATAACAGTTAGTGATATACTGTTAGATGATTAATGATTTAAAAAATATGTCACAAAAATTTGAAAGGTAATTTTTGTTATTCGTGTCATATTTCCTGATAGAAATAATGTTGTAAATTGTGGAGGGGTTCTCTAGATAGCCAATCAAATCTTATTTAGCCCACTTAAAAATTCAGGCCCTGTGTTATGTGTTCTTATGAAAATGAATGAGATGAAGCCTATTATCAAGGTGCTCGCAGTCTAGTAAGAATATCAAGATATCAAAGAATAACAAACATAAAACAAAACTGACATTACATCAAGTGCAGTATTAGAAGTACAATATGCATGTGTAAAATAGAAGTTAATTCTGCAACCAAATATAGCACTGCAATGAAAAGTAACAAAAAATAGTCTTTTACTAACTTGAGGAATAAAAACTGAGTTGAATTAGGGGCTGGCCCGGTGGCGCAGCGGTTTAGTTCGCGCTTGGCAGCCCGGGGTTCGCGGTTCGGATCCCGGGAGCCCGCGGACGCACCGCCTGTCAGCCACGCCGTGGCGGCGTCCCATATAAAGTAGAGGGAGATGGGCACGGATGTTAGCCCAGGGCCGGTCTTCCTCAGCAAAAAAAAAAAAAGAGGAGGATTAGCAACGGATGTTAGCTCAGGGCTGGTCTTCCTCACCAAAAAAAAAAAAACTGAGTTGAATTAGTAGTGGATCTTTACTTCCGAAAGCTGGTGCTTAGGAAAAAAATAAAGCAAAATCAAATGAGGAAAAGAGGTAAACTAGAGAGTACATATCCCTACGACATGGTCGCTAGCAATTTATGGCATTCTATATTTTTTCTGCTTTTTACCTCCTATTTTATGATTTTCATGAAAGCAAACTTAAGAGTGGTAAAAAATAAAGTGACATTTTTCAAATATTTTTGTGTGTGTAAAAGTGAATTTCTCTGTATTCTCTATGAAAAGCATTTTAGTAATATTTATGAATTTTTAAATATATACATATCTTTTGACCCAAACATTCCACATATAGGATTTGGCCACCATGAATAAGAGTTAAATGAGGCAAATATAGGGCTATCCATTGCAATAGTTTCTCTAACAGCAAAGATTGAAAGGAATATGTATGCCCATCCACAATACAAAACTGCTTAAAAATATGTGCATCGATATAATGAATACAAGTAATATTTTTAGATTAGGCATTAAATGGGTACTAATATTTAGCAATCTCTAAAATGTATTGGTTAATAAAGCAAGATACAGAACTCTATTTGTAATGTGCTGCCATTTGAGTTAAAAAGAACATATGTGTGTATATGAATACATTAAATACGTTTGTATATTTATATAGGATCTCTGAAGGATACCCAAGGAATGTTGCACAGTGGATGCCCCGGGAATAGAAATTGGGTGGGAGAGGGATAAGGAGAGAGGAGACTAAATTTTAATTGCAAATCTTTTCATAGCTTTTTAATATATACTCTGTGCATGTATTACTTAATAAAAAATAAAATCTAACTTCATTTTAAAAATATAATTTTCCTTTTTTCAATAAAGGTGGATCATTATCACTAATCTACGTGTATCCATCAAGATGAATTGATACATTAGGCTAAAGATGATGTCAGAAATTAGGGGCAAAGGTTTTAGAGGAAGGTGTGCCTTGTCATTTCCAAGCTCTGACAGTTTTTTAGGTTGATTCCTTTAGAAAGTTAATTACCATCGAGATTTACTGTCCTCTTTTGTAAAAAGAGAATAATAAGCATACCCTCCCCGTAAGTGTAGTATGCAAATTATATGAAACAACACATTGCTATTATTATTTACTATTTCATCAGTTTGACAAATATTTATGGACAGACTATGTGCCAAGCACTGTGTTCAATACTTCTAAACATACCCCATTTCATTTAATCCTCACAACAAAGATAAATTTGATCATTATTCTCATTCTACCCTTTGGGAAACTGTTGCTTATTGGGGTTAAAGTAATTTACCCGAGGTCACACAGCTAGGAAATTCTAGAGTCAGGACTCAAACCCAAGTTTATAACTCCAGAACCTAATGCTCTTATTCTGACATGTAACTGAAATAGAGAGAGAAGCTAAGAGGAGGCCAAGTGGGGAGGGCAGTGTGAGGAGAGATTATCCCAACAGAAGTAGACAAAGTTGAAAAAAGAGGATGGGAAAAATTTAAAGATGGAAGAGTGATGCAATTTATGGGTAAGATAGGCATTTGGCAAGAAGAATGAAGCATTGATACCAGCTAGGACTGTCATGGCAATGGAAAAATGTGGTCTATTGGTTGTGATAACAATAACAGCTAGGGCCTGTGGTGAGAAAGAGCTTGATCAAAGACCATAAAGAAGTCCAGAGTGACTGAAATGTTGGGAAGAAGTGGGAAGAGGAGGCCTGAGAGGAGGCTGAAGAAATAGGCAAATCTTTCCTTCTGGACCATGGTAAGAAATTTGCATATTTTTTCCCAAGTACAATAAAAAGCCATTTGAAGAGTTTTAAGCAGAGTAGTGAAATAATCAAACTTACATTTTAGAAAAACAATTCTAGCTGCTAAATGGAAAAAGCAAGAAGAAGAGTTGGAAGGTTATCTTAAAGTAGTACAGGTGAGAGGCAATGATGCTTGGAAAAAATGGTAAAGAGAAATGCACAGATTTGAATTATATTTTGGAAGTAGAATCAACAGGACTTAATAACGAATTGTGTAGGGAGGCTAAGAAAGAAAAACATATAAAGAACTCAGGTCTCTAGTTTGAGAAAGTAAATGGATGTCAATGCCTTTCACTGAGAGGTATATACTAAAGGAAAAGCAGATATGGGGAATTCAGTTTTTGAACTTTGAGATGTGTGTTAGATATAAACCATAAAAATGATACCTAAAATCATCAAAGGCTTATGACAGTTCACGCATTGTTCTAAACACTTTAATTCAAAGAGATGTGAACTAGCTAACTATATACAGTTCAGAAGTTTCACAGAAAAGATTGAACTAGAGATATAAATTTATGAATCACAAGCCAAATTATGAAGTAATCCAAGCCATTTACTCTAAACTGTAAAAACATTCTAATATAAAAAATGTGTACAGCTTAGAAAAATTCAAGACATGTTCTTACTTACCTGTGGAATATAATTTCTTCTTTCTTGACATGCAGCATGAAACCACGCAAAACTGAAGAGAGCATGAGCTCGATGTACACTATCTTTTTTGCTAATTTGCTCAGGAGTCCAAGATTCATAAGTACGCATTAAATTCTTCTTCAAACCTGGAGGTGACTATAGAAAAAAAAAATAACAGACATCATATTGTTTACAATCTTACTAATAAAATAAATCAGTATTTAACATATTTGAGAACATATTTTAATGAAGGAAAATTTTCACCATTACCAAGTTTGACTTAATTATTATGTTATTTCAAAACGTACAACTAGTTTTATAAACTAGTTTTAAACTCCTTATACCTAACAGTTCACCTCAATTATAAATCCAAAATAATTTTTCAAATTAAAAAAACCTATATAACCAACAATATTCAAAAAATCAAATAAGTTTTATATGTTCATTGAGGCATTTTACTGAAACTAAATCATTATTTATAACACAAATATGATATTGATTGTTATGGGACAGGTGTTTATGACTTTAATATGCCAGTTTTTCCTCTCTAGGTGCTATCTGAATTTCCATGAAGACTTCACCATACTATTTACATATAATGTCAACTAACCTTCCTTGCACATTAGTCCACTATGTTTAAAGTGAACACTGTGTATGGTTAAAGTGGATTACCTGACACTGCCAGGCTCATAAACACAAATTCAAACCCAGAACTGAAATTGTATATTGGACTAGTACTCAGCCAAAAAACACTTATCCACATGTCCAGAATCTGTTTACATTATATTTTTAAATTATCAGAACAAAAAAAGAAAAATTTCAAATGCTTGGAAAAAGAGCAAAGTAAACCCATTTCAAACAGAAAGAATTCTTCTAATGTTAAAAAAAAAAAAGAACAGTAATGTGCATTTGTCTGCCCAATTTATTTTAATTAGCTTGTTTTAAAAGTAAAATTTTTCTGCCAGGATAGTTTCTAACATAAATAGAATAAATAATTCAAGTTTAAGAATGCTTGCTACATGAGGCTGGCCTGGTGGCATAGTGGTTAAGTTCATGAGCTCCACTTCAATGGTGTAGGGTTCGTGGATTCGGATGCCGGGCACGGACCTACACACCACTCATCAAGCCATACTGTGGCAGCGTCCCACACACAAAATAGAGGAAGACTGGCACAGATGTCAGCTCAGCAACAGTCTTCCTCAAGCAAAAAGAGGAAGATTGGCGACAGATGTTAGCTCAAGGCCACTCTTCCCCACCAAAAAAAAAGAATGCTTGCTACAAAGAATAGTTATTATTCCCTTTGCAATCCTTTTCATTCTATTTTTTCTTAAATAAAAAGACTTTTTTGTTTAAAATTAAAAGAAAAAATACCATTACTAAGTACATATCCAAATTTACACTTTTAAATAAAAATGTTTTATGTTTATGAAACATTCATAAAAAATTATCATAGAATTTTCTGTGCTCGAATTTTCTGAGCACTATTCAATAAAACGTGACATTAATAGGAAACTGAACAACCACTGTGAGTTTTTTTAAAGGCACTATGCTAAAGATTATGCAAATGAATAAATCAATTACAGAGAAAAGCATACAGAAATGCAGACTATTTGAAAAATAGCAAAATGAAAACACTAATATATCAATATATATCTTTGGCCTTATGAAATTAGGCCAAAGATATATGTACTCAATTGCAAACTTGCAAACTAAAAATAATTTCAATATTAATGCAAGTAAATATAAACCAATTAGGCATTCAGCATAAATCAGGAAAAACAAAAGCAAATACAAATGTAAAGAAAATATAAGGAAGAAAAAAATAAAGAAAAAAATAGGAAATTCAGTGAATAGAAAAGAATTAATAAGAAAAAAGTATCAGAAGTATGACCAGTAATTTGGAATAAATTATAAAAAATTCTGCCAACTAATCAAAAAGGAGAGGAGATAATAAAATGGAGATTTAACAATTTTTAAAGATTATATATATGTATATGTGTACATACATAATTTTGAACATAACTGCACTATTTCCTAGGATAGATAAAAATTATCTACATTGATTTAAGAAATAGGAAACAGGGGCCGCCCGGTGGTGCAGCGGTTTAGTCCGCGCTTGGCAGCCCGGGGTTTGCAGGTTCGGATCCCGGGCGCCCGCCGACGCGCTGCTGTCAGCCAAGCTGTGGCAGCGTCCCATATAAAGTAGAGGAAGATGGGCACGATGTTAGCCCAGGGCCAGTCTTCCTCAGTGAAAAGAGGAGGATTAGCAACGGATGTTAGCTCAGGGCTGGTCTTCCTCACAAAAAAAAAAAAAAAAAAAGAAATAGGAAACAAATTTATCAATAATTTAAATAAAACTGAAAATTTACATAAAAATGCAATTAAATGACCTCCTAGAAAAGGTTACACATTAAGATAAAACAGTCCCCTAATATATTAACTTTTCATTTATTGAAATATTTACTGTGTTCTTCCTACACCAGGTATTATCAATATAAGTACAAAAAAGCAAGAGAAAAAATAGCCCCTGCCCTTGTGGCTTGTACAATCCAGTTCTAGAACATAGTTCAGTAGAAGACTGTACTCGGAGAGTGGCTGGAAAAGATTATGGCAAGGTTCTTTCTTACTATATATTGTAATGATATTCATTCAATTAATGTATTTCCAAATACTAAATCATCTTTGCATTCCCTGAATTAATTAATCCTTATCCTTTTTCTTCCTTAAATGAGACTAACACCTTCAGATGAAAAATAAAAATAGAAGTACTGATCTAAAATAACAGGTAGTTATAAACACTAATAAGACATTTTTCTTCAGAAAAAAAAAAAGATTATATAAACCAGAGAAGTTTTTCTACAAATTGAGAGAAACAGCAAGCAGAACCACTTTTGCCAGTTTTAAAAAGTTTTAATTCATTTTATTATTTTATTTATGACTTTGACCAGTTACATAATGTCATTCCAAACACATATAGTGTTAGATATATCAGGTTTGGGGAAGACCTACCCAGTATTATAGGTTAGAAAGATGGATGGATGAAAGGCAGGAAATAAACACTGAAAATCTAACTTAGTTATGTCAAAAAACAAATGATATGAAAACTTGATATCCATCTGCACAAGAATGAAGTTGAACCCTTACCTTACACCATATACAAAAATTAACTCAAAATGGATTAAAGAGCTAAATGTAAGACCTTAAACTATAAAACTTCTAGAAGAAAACATAGGGGAAAAGCTTTATGACATTGGATTTGGCAATCATTTCTTGGATATGACATCAAAAGCACAGACAATGTTATGTGTCTTTTACTATGATAAAAACAGCAAAAAAAGATATGAAATAAAATTTGAAAGGAAAATTTAAACGTATTTTTTAAAATATTCTCTTATGCTATTATTTATGTATATTATACCTCATCTAAACACAAAGGGAGGTTTTTGTATGTTTGCATAATAGTTGTTTGTAGAGCTTTAGAAAGCATGTACAGATTACTGCACTTATACAACTAGTGGTTCAAATTTTAAATCTTCTTACCTCATATGTTATCTTCAAACTTGACTGTAATAAAATAGGAGTAAAATTGGGATGAACTTCTGCAGTGAGCCAAAGACGAAAGGTATCTTTAGGTTGAAGAGTATTCAATTCCTTGTTTATAAAAACAACAACAAAATAAAAATCTACTTAAATACACACCCCATTTTATAAATATATTATATATTCCACTTTATTTTTCCATTTTATAAATATGATAAGTAATTTTTCTTACTAAAATCTTTCCAGGACATTCTGATGTATTTCTGAATGTTCTAATTATATTCCCTTTAAATTTTCATCTTCTCTATCACTAGCTTAGTGTAACAGACAAGAACTTGGACCTGGAACTAGGCCAACTAGGCTGAAATCCAAATTCTGCCACTTATTTGCTGTGCGACTGTGGGTTCTATAAACTTACACCATCTCTAAGTAAGGATAATGATAGTACTAACCTCATAGGATTGGGTAAAACCTTAAAACAGTGCCTAATACACAGTAAGTACAAAATAAGTATTAGTTGTAATGGCTATGCCTAAACTACCAGCCATTTTCAGGCTTTCAGTTCTCACTGCTTCAGTTCATGCTTCCACAAGAGATATATAATAATACCAATTCCTTTCTTGACAATTTTTTGTGTATCCTATTACTTATCATATAAATTCAAAACTTCACCATACAAATTCATCTGCCAAGCTGTATGCTTTAGTCACTTAGTCAAATTTTTATCTCTGCATCTTTACTCATACTCTTTCTGCCTGTTATTCTCTTTGTAACCCTGACAAATTCTTACTCATCTGTCAAAATATCATTTAAATATCACGTCTTAGTGGAATATCTTCTCCAACTCTTCACTACCACAATCCCACGCAGAATTATCACTGATGGCATTTTGTAAATTCTCTTCTGTAATATTCATCATACTACAATATAGTTATTAACATGGTCTGTCTTTTCTGAACTGAGTTCCTAGAGAGCAGGTATAAATTTTGTATGTAACCAGCACCTAGGACAATTCCTGGCTTTTTTCTGTACTCAGCAAGTGTCCTCAGAATGAACGAATCAATGACAAAAGAAATACTGATAGCTCTAAAAGAGAATGAAGTCTAAAAATTATTTTAATCAACATAATCTATTTCTGATACTAACATTCATTATTAATATCATGTGAAATGTAGAGTTAAGATGACCAAAAATGGCAAAAGAATTGGCCATAAAAACAGTGTGCTTGCTTAAAATTGTAAATTATAAAATGTATCTATACCTAATAATTTAAAAATGTAAAATTTACATAAAATTTTGTCTTGGGATAGCACATTTAAAAAAAAGGTAAAAGAAATAATAGTTGGGTTTGAAATAAATTTGTAATTTTATATCCAAACAATTCATCCAAATGTCCCAAAAGAAACCAAACTGTTTTTAATTTTTTTAAAGTTTTGTAATATAATCTACCCTATATGCTTCAAAAAGTTCTAATTAAGATTTGCTTCCAAAGTAATAACTATAATTATATTTTACATAGATTAATAGCTATCAATCAACTGTTTGGAACACAAAGCAGGATTCAAGCATTCACAGGCCTTCATTATATGTTTTAAAACATATATGATTCATCAAACATGAATTTTATAATTTTTATACATTAGTGATTTTTTACTAAAAACTGTAGTAATAATGGAATTACTTGAATATTACCATGTACCTCAGTTGTAAAATCTATATCCTCTTCTAATTATAAATAAAGAATCATTATGGTCCATCAATTTATCCACTCAGTCAGTAAGTTATTAATCAAAGATTTACTGGTTATCTATTTTGTGTAATGTGTTATAGCTGCCAATCTATTAGGACTGCACAAATTTTCAACACATCACAACTAGGTTAGAGCTTCCCTCAATCCACTCAATTCTAAATAGTACTTCTGCCAAATAAATTAAATTAACTAATTCACTATTGACTCCTCTGTCAAGGACCTCCTTTGACTCTCTATGTCCTAGAACAAAAATCCCAAGCTCTTCTACAGGGTTTTCAGGGTATTCCATAACCGAGCCCTTCCTAGCGATCTAACTCCGTTTTGCCCCACATTACCCTGCCTGGCCCTTCCAGTACATTTAGGGACATCTTGGCTCCTTGTTTTAGGCATGCACTATGTCTACTTGTGCTGATGGAATTAACAATGATATCCTTTCCCCCCCCACCTTCAATTAGCTAAATCACACGAAGCATTCAAGGAACATCTTGTCTTCCAAGTCATCTGTAACTACCCAAGACCATATTCATCTTTCTTAAATAAGCACTAGACTCAAATCCAGGTTTGCATTTAAAACCTACCCAGCAATTCATCCTGTCTTAAGGTTATTTTTGTCCTGGGGCCATTTGAGTTAAATGAAATGACTGCTTCAGTTTACATTCTAGCTCCCTTAGCGCCTAGTAAGTTCTGCATCTCCCTCTGACTACTCTACATCTTTTCTTCCCATACAGATGCAACAGAACAAGAACATAAAGAGAAAGTAATGGTATAATCGGGTCTTCTACAATCCTTTAAAGCATTTCCCTATTTTTCTTCTGAAAAAAAATTCTGTAAGCCTCCCTTCAATCTTGATTAATAATTTCTTGGCTTCCCTTAAATGCCTTTAAAAAAAGAGATTCTTAAAGACATCTTATTAAAATATCCATCTTGGTTTGTACAAATGTACATATTTAAGAAGAAAATACTTAACATATTTTAAATGATTTCTCATCAAATACCAATTTTTTTAAAAACATCATAAATAATGCATAATATATTTTAACATTGGTGTTCGCTGGTGATTATTGAATTAAGCATATTAGGTATTATTTGTGCCACATTTATCTGAATCTACCTTTTCCAGAACTGGCAGCCAAGATACCACAAGATGTAAGTTCTTCAAACAGAGCCAGTCTCCATTGCGGGCACATTCTTTTAGCATTTGAATTGCTAAATCAGCTTGACCTTGACCCATGGCAACCTGCCAAAACAAAACCAAAAAAAAACAAAACTAAAAAAAACATCTGATAACGTGTTGTAGTAACATAAGAGATTCAAATTATCCTGTCACACATACTGAACTGACACAAGTATTGTAATCAGGGCTCTACAGTTTTATTAAGAAATATCAAACTCTGTTGCCATTTCCAACAATTGTCTTGTTTTCGTTCTTATGTCAATGGCACATTTCTAATATTTTTCCATTTATTAAAAAGATATTGTCATTACAGGTTTGCAAGTTATAGAACAGTATAAAGAATTATTGAATAGTCTTTTGTTCCTCATCTCACTATTTCCTGCAATTCTTACCCTTTGAAACATGGACCTTTAAAAAAAAAAAAACTAATGTTTTTTGTAACTACAGTCCTGTTGAATTCTTTGAGGGATTTAACATTAATACTACTACTTCCTTGAAATTTACTTCTCTTTTAATTTCTCCAGCATTGCACATATTTGGCTCTCAAGCTACTGCTCTATTTGACTGTGTAATTCCCTAGCCCTTCACCATCTAGCAAATCCTAACATGTTGGTAGGCCTCTAGACTCTACAGTCAGCCCTCTGCTCCTCTATTGCTTCTCAGAGCGAGGAGGCAGGAAGGAGAGAGAGAGAGAGAGAGAGAAAGGGGGAAAGAGAAAATGAAGAGGAGAGGGAGCGAGAATGAGAATCCTGATCTCACTGGAATTCCATTCCAATTCTTCCAGTCTCTACAGTCCATCTGCAAGTAGGACACTCATGTAGTGGAGTGGGCCCTTTATAAAATAGAAAACTTCCAAGCATTAAAAGTATTCAAGCAGATGCTGAAAGGCCCTAGACAATAGATTCAGTACATGAGATTTCTGTATTATTTGAATACTTGGACTAGGAGACTACTTAAGTCTAAGATTCTATAAAAGTTTTAGTCAAGAATCTAAAATGGCTACATGCCATTTACCATAGCAAATCTAAACTTCTCCACATGTTTTTTAAAGAATAATTTATATAATACTTGTATATCAGTATATCTGTTTATATATATAATTTATATAAACATATATTGGGAGTCCTGGCTCAAATTTTTTATTGGATAGATGGTCAAAACACTTTGAAGTTGGGCCGCCCGGTGGCGCAGCGGTTTAGTCCACGCTTGGCAGCCCGGGGTTCGTGAGTTTGGATCCCGGGCGCCCGCCGATGCACTGCCTGTCAGCCACGCTGTGGCGGCGTCCCATATAAAGTAGAGGAAGATGGGCACGATGTTAGCCCAGGGCCAGTCTTCCTCAGCAAAAAGGGGAGGATTGGCAACGGATGTTAGCTCAGGGCTGGTCTTCCCCACAAAAAAAAAAAAAAAAAACACTTTGAAGAGTACTGTTATAGATTATTTCAAACCATAGCGATTTTTTTCATAATGAATACAAGGTAGCATTTAATTGTTTTTTAGTTGATTTTTACAAGTATTGGTTTTGTTTTTCAATTAGACTAGAATGTCTTTAAGAGTGGGCACCACGTCTAATTCATAGGATACTAAAGCATGCAACAAAACAGGTAATAAACACTCATATATTGATTTTTCTGCTTTTTAATTTTCAAGTTCTAACTCTGAACTAAGCAAACAGGGATGAAACAAATACTGGTTGAATTGTTTCAATGTACATATTAGTTTGCTATTATTAAAATGCAAAAAAAAAATGAAGGCATGTACAACACAATCAAAGGAAAAAAGAATAACTATTTTGCTCAAAATCTTCCATGAAGCATAAATTGTGTGAAAACAGCTTAAAGGTTCATGAAACCTTAGAAGAAAATATCTACAATAAGAAAAAAAAAATTTTTTTAAAAGCACAACAGGAATATGTCAAGGAGATGGCTAGCCCCTCCCCCCTAAAAAAAATCACACCCCAGTTTCTTGAATTAAAAATTAATTTTTTGCATTAAGAACATATTATTATCCTTAGCGTATATATTCAGCATAGCAACATTTTAAAATAACAGGAGAATTATGAATAAATATGTACATATTTAAAGCTTTTACTATATTAAACAATTTTGCAAGTTCAGTACACAAAACTCCAGAAGTTTAAATAGTCAAACCTACTGTGAATGCAAATAGTTTTATCTTTCTGTCAAAATCACCGCTAACAGCTACAACCTGTAGAAAAGGACTCAGCTTCCTCAAGACAACTCATTGACAACTGAATATTGTCCTAATGAATATAGTAATATACTATGACTAGGATTGAATAAAACTCCCTAGAGGTAGACAGTGCAAAACCTGCACAACTGAGCCTAACTCTCTGCTATCTTGCGATCTTCTGTTTAAGTTCCTCATAACAGTCTTACCTTTCAGTTTTTAGTTTCTGTGAAGTATTTACTTTTTTAATCATTATTAAGTATTTTCCCAATGAAAAAGGCTGATTTATTCACTTTCCAAAAATTGAGGGTAAATTAATAAATTTTCAAATTTACATGGAAACTGAATTGGAAAAAGGAGGTATTCTGAACAAACTCAATTTCCTAAATTTATCTTAGGAAAATGGTATTATATTAGATAAATTTCACTCAAAAATTTATGTATTTCTTTCATGTCAGTTTTTGCAGGTAAATATTGCTATGATTTACTATAAAAGCATCCAAGTAAAAATTTTAAAGTTATTCTCAAAATGTAAGCAAACATATTAGTTTCCCATTACTTCTGTTTTATCTTATCAGACTTCTGGAGGTTAGAAGTCTCACTAGTCTAAAATCAAGTTGTCTGGGTTTGAAAATAAAGGTACTACAGGCTGTGTTCTTTCTAGAGGCTCTAGGAGAGAATCCTTCCCTTGCCTTTTCTAGCTTCTCGAAGCCACTTAAACTTCTTTGCTTGTGGGCCCTTCCTCCATCTTCAAAACCAACAACATATCACCTTCTCACCTCCCTGACCTCTGCTTCCATCATCACATCTCCTTTCTTCATTGCCTCTTCTGTCTCCCTCTTATAAGGACCCTGTGATTATACTGGGCCCACCTGGATAATCCAGGCTAACCTTTCCATCTCAAGACGCTTAACTTAATTACAGCTGCAAAGATACTTTTGCCATGTAAGGTAACAAATTCACAGGTTCTGGGATCAGGACGTGGACTCCTTTGGGGGACATTACTTGGCCAACCACAACAAAAAATATCTGTTTCACTAATAGGATCAAGTATGGCAGGAAAAGCAATAGCTGTAGTGAAAACGGCAGGGAATTTTGTACTGACCTGGTGATAACACTCTCCACCTCTCTCAGCATTCGCAAGCTCTTGAAGTTCCTGAGAAGGATCAGCACCCGGAGAAATAATTATCAAGATGGGTTCAATTTCTAGTGTCTCTTTGTACAAACGTTTGAGATTTAGAGGAAGTGGGGACAACTCTTTCAGTCCTAAAAGATATATTAAAGAAATTAAAAATAAAAAGCAACATGAATCAGAAAAAAAAGTCTATTGAAACTAATTGCATAATATATAATAGAGAATAACTAGATGCATTATAATCCCACACACATTAAAGTTTTCTCACTCTAAAATCATTCGCATACCAGTAACAACTAACATTTATTGAATGCCTCAGGTGCCAGACATTTTTCTACACACTTTACATCTACGATATCCTCTAATCATTACAACAATGCTAAGAGGTAGGTACCCTGATTACCACATTTAACACATAAAAAAGCATACAATCAGTACTGTGGTTTTAATATACAATCCTCTCCCTATAAGATAAGACTGAACCTAACCATCCATCTGGACAACTTTTCATTCATTCATATGATAGCTGAGTGCCTACTCTGTGCCACGCATATAGGGAATCAGACTTCCAAATGATCTGGTAAACAATTTCACTGTTACTATATAGAATAAAGAGTTATTGCTTATGTCCATGAACTAAGAGGAAAAAAAAGTGGTATTGAATCAAAAGAATGCTTAGTTTGGAGACGGAAATATATAGCTCTCAGTTTACGTTTGCTAGCTGAGTGACTCTATGCAAATCACTAAAATGCACTGTACCTCCATTTCCTCAATTGTTAAACAGGGATGCCACAATCCATAAGTCATTTGGGGTCAAAATAGGACATGATAATAAAAATAGACTCCATTTATTCATCACCTACTCTATGCTAAGCATTATAGCAGGTAGTTTATTTTACGTATAAAGAAACTAATACTCAAAGAAATCGAATGTCTTGCCAAAGGCCACCAGCTGCTAACTGCTAACTGTATTCAACACAATTCATCTGTGCTTTTTTCTACTCTGAAGCTCCTCACTATAAAGTCCTACACAGACAAGAAATTACAATTTTGCTATTATATTTAAATCTCTCCTGCTAAAATTTGAATGGTCTTCTATAGAAGACCCGCTTCAATTAATATTCAAAAATATACTTGTTTGAATTGAGTGATAAAGAAGAGTATGACACAGAGTTTAAAAATAGAGGATTAATAGAATGTAACAGAACGACTACAGAGGCAAGAATGGCTTCCCTACATCCTCGAAAGTAAAAATGAGTAGACAATATTGTACCTCAGAAATTCTAAAATAGCAGGAAAAAGATATTCCTAAGGATTTCTGTAGCAAACACTTTAAAATATGAATTCAATGCCATAAAGATGGGCTTAAAAATGAATTTCTAGATGACTATCCCGAAAAGACAAATTTCACACCTGAACCACTCCCCTCTATTCTTCACAACGGCAATCCAAAATGATAAGTAAGAATTTCAAAGGCAGAAATATTCTTAATATCAGGTGAAATTTACCCCAACAGCCACTTAAAATTGATGAATTGCTTCTAGAAGTATATTTTATGAATTTTATTTTTAACTAAATTTAAATTGCTAACAATCATCCTGCTTTAAGACCTAATAGAAAAGAATTCTTACGGAGTTGTGGCAATGTAATAAAAAATATTTGCATTCATTTATTCATAAGCTCCATGAACATTTTAGGCCAATTAAATGTACTGTCATATGATAAAATGCATCAAAAGTCTTAAAAATGTACACGACCTTTGACTCAGTATCTCAAATTATAATAGTTTAAGAAACAATTCAGGATATGAATGCAGAAGCATGTACAAGGACTTTTACTGTATCCGTCGGTATTAGTTAACAACTGAGAGAAAGACATTAAGGAGTCTCAATGAGTAATTTCCGATGCCATATACTGAAATTGAAGTTACAAAAATGGTGAGGTGAAAGATAATTTACTGAAAAGCAGATTACTCAACAGAATAGACAGTATGATTCCATATTGTAATATATACACATCCACACGCCTAAAAAAAATAGAAAGGTATACACAAAAATGTTAATGATTATCTCATTGCTATGAGATTATCTCATTGTTATGAGATAATGATGGAATAATGAAATAAGTATTTCTTATCTTTTTATTCCTCTATATCTTCTCATAGACCTCTGATTAGATGTATTATGTGACAAAAATATCAAAATACATATAAAGATATTTTCATATAAAATGACTACTGACTGAAACGTGTTTTATTTGGAAAACATATGCAATAATAGAAACTGCCTTTAAAATGTTAAAATGCAGATTACATCATTTCTTAATTTAACCAATATAGACTGTAAACTCCATGAAGGCAGGAATCATATCTGGTATATTCACCATTTTATATCCAGAGCCTAGCATAAATTCAATTATTACTTCTAAAGTTAAAATTCCACAGGAGATAAATATATGTTCATTAACTCATTTATACAATATTTCAAACTATTGGAACATTTTAAATTAGAGAAAAAAATCATGAAAAGTATTATACCATTTAAGATAACAAAGGTGACATTCATGCTACTTGGAATTCCACGTTAGCCATTCTGCCCACAAAACTCTAATAAAATTCCCATTCCATTTTAAGTCAACTGAGTTTATATATAATCATTGGTTTTATTAACCCAAGTAATTTTGACTCATGATAACAGTAGAACTGTCAGTGTGAATCATTCAAAACTACTCAATAAAATTAAAGAGCCAAAAATGTTCACTGCATTGTGAATTATCATAATGTAGGACTACTTGTAAATCATGGGATCTTATATTTTGACCATGCATGCTTAAAATATATCATTTCTTTCAAAAGAAAAAAAAAAGAACTAAAAATAAGTCAAAGAAATAACTTAAACCTTTACCGTATTTTATTTTACTCAAATAAACTACTGAGATAATAAAAAAGAAATAATTTGCAGTTTAAAAAGGAAAAAATATCACTCCTGCACTTTTAAGGTACCTAAGTGAGTAAATAAAGTAGTAAATTAATATCAAACTTGTATAGGTGGTAAGTATAATAGATTCATTGTCCCTCATTCATCTCATCCTCCCTAACAAAGAGACTGATAAGCATCAGGTATACAAAATTACTCTTCCTTTATTAGAAAAAAAAAAGACAACTCTAAAAATGTACCACAAACATCAATAAAAAGAAGAAAAATCAACAATCACTATCTAACCTAATAACCATCAACCAACTAAATGGGAAAATACTCTTTAGAAATGGAATAATACTCAAGCCTAAGAACAAACAAAAGAAGTCAAACATTTTGTAACAGGCATAATTCTAAAGATACCCATTTCAAGATTCCTATCCTCTGGTTGTTCAAACACTAAGATAAGTACTGCTGTGAAGGGAATTTGCAGATGTAACTAAGGTTATGAACCTTAAAATAAGATTATCCTGGATTATTCAGGTAGGCCAATTTAATCACTTGAGCCCTTAAAAGCAGAAAAATTTCTCCAGCTGAAGTCAAAGAGATGCAGCAGGAAAGATGAGGCAGAGAAGGAAATCAGAGATATGTGGAGCATGACAAGAAATCAATCAACCACTGTTGGCTTAAAGATGGAAGAAGGGGGCCACAACCAAAGAACGTGAGTGGCTTCTAAAAGCTGAGTAGGACTCCAAACAACAGAAAAAAATGGGGACCTCAATCCTACAACTGCATGGGGCTGAATTCTGTGAGGAACCTGAATGAGTCTGGAAATGGATTCTTCCTACAATCTCCCACTAAGAGCCCAAATGGCCAACATCTGGATTTAGCCTTGTGCGACTACAAGCAGGGAAATCCGGTGAGCCCACCAGATTTCAGACCTACAGAACTGTAAGATAATAAACGGATGTTATTTTAAGCTGCTAATTTGTGGCAATTTGTTACAGAAGCAATAGAAAATTAATACATATTTCCTTATGTCTTTCCTTTTCTCTTAGACACAGACTTCACAAGACAGATTGAGCTATGGAAGCAAGGTGCACAGGATAGGACGCTAGCATGGAAAAGAGAAGCAGAGGATTATAAAAGTAGGAATGTTGAAAGGTTCAAAAAGACTTTCTGATGGAGAACCTTTGAGAAGTTATCAGTTCTTGTAGCTACTGTAGCATCTTCTGGGAACACATCTTGTAATATCTCAATACACACAGCTTACTGTCTTGCTCAGAATAGTTAATTTAAAAAATCAAAATTAGGGGCCGGCCCGGTGGCACAGCGGTTTAGTTCGTGCTTGGCAGCCCAGGGTTCACGGGTTCGGATCCCGGGCGCCTGCCGATGCACTGCTTGTCAGCCATGCTGTGGCAGCGTCCCATATAAAGTAGAGGAAGAGAGGCACAGATGTTAGCCCAGGGCCAGTCTTCCTCAGCAAAGAGAGGAGGATTAGCAACGGATGTTATCTCAAGGCTGGTCTTCCTCACCAAAATAAATAAATAAATAAAAAGTCAAAATTAAATCAGACTTACAGAAGTCAGAATATTTGTATCTGGTAACTGCTATTTTTAAAAAGTAATGTAGATTTTGCCAATACATAGGGCTTGGTTTGTAGGATTATATTAAATGGTATTCTTGGGGCTGGCCTGGTGGTATAGTGGTTAAGTTCGCACGCTTCACTTCAGCAGCCCGGGGTTCATGGATTCAGACCCTGGGCACGGACCTACATACCGCTCAACAAGCCATGCTGTGGCAGCATCCCACATAAAAAAACAGAGGAGGAAGACTGGCAGAGATGTTAGCTCAGGGACAATCTTCCCCAAGCAAAAAGAGGAAGATTGGCAACAGATGTTAGCTCAGGGACAATATTCCTGATCAAAAAAACAAAGGCATTCCTAAAAGTTTTGAGAATTGCTCTACTAACTTAAATCTTCAAATTGAAACTACTTTTATAAACACATCTTTACAAGTTACTCTTTTAAAGTTTATAGATTATAAAAAGGATTGCTAAAACTTAATAAAAATCTCTCCATATGAATGATGCTCAAGAAATTACATTTGAAATCAAATCTCTAAAATTTGATTAAAAAGAGATAAGTGCTTGTCATTCTCCAGCAACTTGAATTTTTAAAACTTATTCATACAATAAAAACTCCAATTTTATCTAAAATCTGTATTAATAAAACCACTTGACCAAATACAAAGTCATCCAGCCATACACCAGTAGACATAACTTTTGCTTAGAAATAGGTAGAATATGGTTTTAGAAGTATATTAAACTTTCAAAGCATTTGAATATGTGTCTATCAGGAGGTTTTTACTTAAAACCTTAAATGCCATTAAACCTTAAATATCATTTAATCTGGAGATGAAACAGTACCACAACAGAAGTATTGCAAAGAATTGGTAGAGGGTCAAAAACTACAAAGTCAATAAGAAAGGTCATGTGCAATGTGGTACAAAGAGCATATTTTAAAAGACTAAATGAATGATAAAAGAATAGACTCTTAAGAACCTCTCTGAAAATTGCCTCATTTTACTTAAACTTGCATCAAGTTATAGAAATAGACAATAAATATATAGATAAGCTAGAAATATACTAGGTAGTGCTAAGTACAATGTGGAGAATTAAAACAGGTTGATGTGTTGATACTGATTAGATAGTAGACCAGAAAGACCCCTCTAAAATGCAGCGTTCTGATTTAACATCTGAATGATGACACAGAGGAACCATCCATAAAAAAAAACAGGAAAAACACAGAGCATACAGACAGCGCAAAGGTCCTAAGGCTGGTTTGCCCACCAACGCATAGCGGACAAGCAAGAGAGGTACCAGATGAGGTCAGAGAAGTAAGTGGGGGCCAGACTGTGTGGGGTTGTGTAAGCTTAAATAAGGAGTCTGAATTTAATTGTAAGTGTTTTGAAAAGATTTTAGAGATATTACACAAAAAGAAAACAGATGATTTAGTTTAAGTTTTTAAAAGATTACACAGCTTTCTGGAAAGAATGGAGAGGAGGAATCAAGAACCGAAGTAGGGAGACCAATTAGGAAGGTAGTCATTGATTTAACAAATATTACAGTGCCTCTGTGTTCCAGAAGCTGTTTAAAGCATTGGAGCACAACCATGAACAAAACAAAATTTGTGCCTTCATGTGGCTTATATACTAGCTAGGGGCAGACAATTAATAAACAAATTAATAACAATATGTCAGATGATGATAATAGTTACAGAGGAAAATAAACAAGGTAAGGAGGACACAGAAAGCAGAGGAAAAAGTATGTTATTTATATAGAGTGCTCAGGGAAATCTTCACTGAAAAGAAGACATTGAGCAGAGAAGTGAGGGAGATAACTGGGGTAGAGCTCTCTTGGAAGAAGGAACAGCAAGTGCAAAGGTCTTGAGATTGCAGAAACACACTTGAAGCACTAGAAGAACAGGACAAAGGCTATTATGGTTGGAAAGGACCGAGCAAGGGTGAGAGTGGTAGGAGATGAGATCTGAGTGGAAGTAAAGGAAAAGAGGAGGTAAAACCCAGGAAGACATTGTAAGGACTCCGAAAGATGAGATGCCATCAGAAGAGTTTGAACAGAGGAATGATATAATCTAACCTACATTTCAAAAGGCACTCTGACTGCTATATTGAGAATAAACTGGAAGTGGAAAGGAAAAGAAGCTTGAATGATAATAATCTTGGTCATATGACAGTGGCTTCAACAAAGTGGTAGATGGTCGTGGAGGTGTGAGGAGTGATTGGATTCTGGATATATTCTGAAGATAGAGTCAAAGCTATGGCAGTAATTGAAGTGAGAGATGATGAGAGTCTGCATTAAGTTGGTAGTAATGACACAAAGGAAATGAATTCAGAGTAAATTTTAGAGTTGGAGTCAAAAGGACTAGCTGGTAGACTGGGTATACAAAGTACAGAAAAGAGAGAAAAGATTACTATTGGGATTTTGGTTTGAGCAACTGAGTGGAAGCTAGTAGAAAGAAATCAAAAGTTCTGTATTGGTCATGTTAAATTTGTGATATGACATTCATATGGATATAAAAATCCAGAATTCCAGGAAGAGGTGAGAGCTAGAACTAAGAGATAAAAGAATCAGTAATTTACAGATGACATATAAAGCCAGGGACTGGGTTATATACTCTAGAGAGAGAGTATATTAATGAGAGAAGGGACACCAGGGCAAGACTGCAGTGGAAGGAAGAATAGTCCACATTTAGAAGACATACAGAGAATCCACCAGTAAAGGAAAGTGAGAAGGAACAGCCTAAAAGGGTTGAGAAATGAAAGAAGAAAGCATAATAATCAAGAGAAGAAAGTGGAGAGTGTTTAAAGAAGGAAAGATGGACAACTTTGTTGAGAGATCAAGTAAGACAAAAGCACAGAAATCGCTGTTGGATATAGCAATATAGAAGCAGACATTATTAACCTCAACAAGAGCAATCTTGTAGAACTTGAGGGATGAAAATCCAAATGGAGTGACTTGAAGAAAGAATAAAAGTTGAGGAAATGGGTTACTGTAGCCTCTGACTACAGACACATTTTCAACATGTTTAGCTGTAGAAAGTAAGGAAATAGGATGATAGCTAGAGAGGGGAATAGGGTCATGGGAGGCATTATTAAGATAGGTGATACTAAAATATGTTTGTATGCTGACAGAAATTATTAAGTAAAGGAGGTGAAATTGATGATGCAGGAGAAGGGGATAATGGCAGGAGTGAAAAAAGAAGAAGCAAATGGGTTGGCCTTTAATTGGAGCAAGGGCATTCATTCATAGTGACAGAAGGGAAAGCAGAATGAATATGAGTACCAATGCTTGTACTGGTACAAGATTTGTTGGTGAGAAATAAAGAATTCTGTCTTATTCTATTTTCTCAAAAATGCTAGTAAAAGGCTACTACAATCAACTAATTTAAGTGGTAAATACAGGGATAGTTGGTTTTCATATTTATTATACACCTAGTATTCAGTTATTACTCACCATGTGTGTCTGTATTTGGCAATGTGTTAAATGTTTCAGTTACAAGACAAAGTAAGCTCATAAGCATTTTTTAACCTGGACACTAAGACCTTTGTTCAACTATTCCATTCTTCAGAATCAAGTTAGATATTTGTTACTCTTAAAGGAGTCAGACTCTCAAATGCATTTTACAAATTAATGGTTCAACTATCAAACTACTGAAACATGAAAATTAGTTAAAACAGATTATATGTAAGCTGATTATAATGGATATCTATTGTTCTGTACCAGCAGTTTTTTCCCCATTTCTGGTAACAGCCCCTCCCCCAACCATGATTTCTTTTGAGAAAACTGCTATTCCATATATTTTTGGTGGGATTAGCTGTAGAGGTGATCATGTTACCCAAGCTGAGCAAATCAGAGTCCTTCCCTAGGACTTTTGATGGTGAAGTTGGGACGGAAAGTTTTCTTTCATCACAAGCTTTAAATTATATCCCAGGAAGTTGACAGCCGTATGCCCGAGAATATATATGAACCCTGAGACTAATGGCAACACACAAGCCGGAATTTATTTAACTGGAGTCTAAAAGCAACATGAGAGAAAGAGAGATGAAGACACCAAGAAAAAGGGAGAAACAAAGAGGGAAAGAGAGAGAGAAAGAGGAGGAGAGAAACTGCAAATGTAAGACAAAGAAAGAAAGTCTCCTAATGTTGTCTGAGTCCATGAAAACAGCTGGCCCAGAGGACAGCCCTACCTGTTCCTTTCTGAGTACTGGTTATACTTTTCCCCCTATTTCATTTAAGTGAGTTTGAGACGGGTATCTGTCATTTGCAAGCAAGAGTTAGGTGGATAAACATTCTGCCACAGATATGAGTAAAAATTATTTAGCAGATAAACATTCTATCAGAGATGAAGAAACAGGGACATTTCCTCTCCATGCTTAAGGAAAGGAAAGCACAGAATATGTCCAGATCCATTTCCATATACCCATCACTAACCAACCAAATGATCAGTCTAAAGAGCCTCAAAATATTTGTATATGTGGATGTGTGTGTGCACACGCATGTTCTGGTGGAGGGTGAAGGAACAGACAGACATTATGTGAAAAGTTGGGTTGGTAGGTATTATGAGTTGAGTTGTGTTCTCCTAAGAAAGATATGTTGAAGTCCCAACCCCAATAACTCAGAATGTAACCTTATGTGGAAATTGGGTCATTGAAGATATAATCAGTTAACTTCAGATGAGGTCATACTGGAGTAAGGTAGGCCCCTAATCCAATATGACTGGTGTCCCTATAAGAAGACAGCCAGGTGAAGACAGAGACACACAGGGAAAATGTCATGTGATGACAAAGGCAGAGATTCAAGTTATGCAGCTGTAAGCCAAGGAAGACCAATGATTGCCAGCAAACCACCAGAATCTAGATACAGGCAGGGAAGGATTCTCCTACAGGTTTTGGAGGGAGCCACCGGGTTTGTGGTACTTACAGAAGCTCTAGGAAACTAATACAGTAGGTTAGAGTAGGGATGGATGTGTGTACAGAATAATTTTATCTAAGGTTTAAAGAGACTTTTTTATGTTAGCATTCACCAACAATATCCCTCTAAACTGAGAATAAATTTGACTCATTTGGTATTTAATAAGAACACAGGCTTTGGAGCTGGGTTTGAAGTCTGTTGTTTACTAGCTGTGTCATCTTGTTTCCTCTTCTTTAAATGGATATAGAAGTAGACCCTCATAGATTTGCTATGAGGATTAAAAGATCTGATATATGCATAGCACTTAGACTAGTACCTGGCATATAGTAAGAGCTATTTAAATGTTAGCTGTGATTATTATCATTATGAACATTCAAGTTTTATGGAAGAGTGTGTTCACTAGAGTAAAATTGACCATCTGAAGCAAAGAGACAGTTTCTCAAAATAATACCCTGATATAACTAACAATATCAACTTTACAAACTAACAAAAGAATGATTATTCAGTACCGTAGAGTTTTTTGGTGATAAGAATGCAAGGCCCGGTATATTTTTTCAATTTCAAAAAACTCTGGCTAAGCTTATTTATATGATAAATTCTAATTTAGAGAAAACATACATAAAATGACGTTAGGCTTACCTGATTGGAATAATGTAAGTTATAACTAATAGAAACAATTTCTATATAAAATTTCATATACATACATATGGAAAAATTAAATAGAAATGGAGGATTTCTAGAAAAAATTGTCAGCATACTATTTTAACTATGCCAACCTTTTCATTTCCAACATAATTCTAAAACCTCCTGCAGTTTAGAATAGCAAAGATCCATTATTCTTGGATGACTCTGTACTTCAACTAAAATACTTCTCATAGTCTTCCCTTTACATAGTTTTTCCAAATTTTCTTGCACAAATGGAAATATGATATAGTTACAAATGAGTGATAAATTTCAATTCTTCAGATAAGACTATCTGAAAGACTTAAAATTATATTGAACAGTTTGTATGTAATCTAAAAGACACAAAAATTCTTCATTTTTTTTGTTTCAGACAGAGCAAAAATAACTCATTTTAAAGTCTTTCTTTCCTAAGACTATGGTATCTGTGAGGATGTTTCACTTTAATCGTCTAGATCAAACATTTGATTCCCTGCTCTGAAATCCTAACAAATGTCTAAAATGCTTTCATAAGAAAATAATTTTTAAAACATCAAAATGCATTAACTAAATATAGGATGTCAATAACGTATCAATGTAATACGACATGAAGTATGGTCATATCCAACACAAAGAATGATTTTTTAAAATGAGGTAGAGACTGTAAGATAAGTAGAATGAAGAAAAAAAGACCTTATAATCTTCTACACTAAGGTCAGCATAAAATAAAATGTAAATTAAAAACAAATCAGGTCAGTGGTCTAGTTTTAGAAAAGTATTGTACTTACCCAGAGTTCTACATGCAAACAGGGCCATGGCACTTTGCAATCTGTCTGGTCTAAGAGCCTGTACCACAAGAACCTTAAAATAAAGTACAGGGTATTTTTAAATAATAAAGTTCCCACAACAGCTTTAACTAAACAATAGTTAATGTTAGTTAATTAAACAAATGTTTACTAAAATATATGAACACTGTTATCACTGTTCCACAATATTTATTATGCCTCAAACTGTCACAATAGGTATTACAAAGACACATCTTTAATAGCCAACATATTACTAAAATTCATTTACTTCCTCAAACCTACCATCAAAAGCAAACATCAGCCTGTAACGGTCATAGGGATAGCTATGTCTCCAGGATCTAATGAAGGACCAAATAGCAGGTGAAAAAAAAGCACTTCTGATGACAGCAGAACAGAGGCCCAAAAATCTTGCCTAAAATTTTCAAATCACTATTTTTATGCTGAATCATGTATATCTATATCTAGATGGTTACGTTTTCAAACGAAGGTTTTTTTTCTTTTTTTTTTTTTCTGTAAAACACACTTGGCAAAAATAGAATTCACCAAGAAGATACAAAGGAGACAGAACCACAGCCAGCAGCCTAGTGAAAAGATATAAATGGAAAGGTCATTTCCTGGAGCATCAACTCCTACAGAGCTCTCCAACTAGAAGCCTTTTGCCTCAGCAAAAGACTGGGTGGAACACACCAGTAGGTTTCATCATTCTATTTTGAAACAGAATGGGAAAGAATCCCCTGTTCCTCACCATGAGGTCTTTCTCTTAGATAGAACCCTGGGAAATAAGTGAAGAACCGGTACAAACTATACCTTAATTTCTTTCTGTAAGACATTTTCTCCAATGCAAAATTACCCTTGGGTCAGAGGCAGAGGGATTAAGAAAAGCTAGAGTGGAAGACACCCTACCCAGAAATTTTGTCAGTGAGTATGTCCAGATAAGACGGCAAAAGCAGAAAGCTCTTCCCCACATAAACCACATTAAGGTTATGTGACAAACAAAGCCGGAGCTTTCATTCAAGTGACTTCTGAACAACCAGAGAAATGTTAAATACTTTTATGCATTTAGATAACTTACCTGCTGAAATAAGGAAACTTTCTTTGCAAGAATAGATGGAAATTCTTGCTCACACATTGAATTATGATAATACGTACGCCACAGAGCTGCATCTTCAAAGCAGAGGGTCTGATAAAGACTGGGGAGAGCAATCTAAAAAATATAACCATATATAGTAGTGAGCTATAAACAAATATAAGTAAATATGTATACGTATTACTAAAAAAGTAAATAGAAACCAATCATTGATAGATGTTTATTACTTGTTTTCTACTTTATGTTGCCTTATCTAATCATTTCTAGGTCAGAAATAATACAGTAGACTTATCCAATCCAGAATTAAATAAAAGAAAATATTTTCAAAGTAGTACTAATTCAATACTTTTAAGCTGACAAATCCTTTCTCATGTAAAAACATTTGTACCTATCTATCTCCATCTTGTGGAGAAACAGATATTTTCACTAAAAATAAGCAGAATTTTTTTAAATTGAGGTATAATTGATATATACGAGTGCAAATTTTAAGCACTGACACAATTGAGTTCCACATTAGATTGCAAAAATATGCCAAATTTCATATCAATGTCAAATCCTTAACAAAGCATGCTTTTCTAAACCTTATTATTGATGCCCCTATTCATGAACATGTTGCCTCCCTTGCCTCTAAATGTTCTAAATATCGACTCAAAAATTTCTACTCAGCCCTCAATGTTCACCTTAATATTTTCTCTCAGAGGTTTTCCTGAGCTTATTCATTCCCTCTAACAGTATTCTCTCTTCCAAACTTTTTTCAACAGTGGGCTACGAGATCAGAAATGTAAATCTGTATATATGGAGAATTTTTATTGAAGAACATGGTGAATTTGGAAGATTTATCTCTGCGGTATTAGAATGTCATGTAATATAAACATAAATCAAGTACTTAAGGGTGTTTTATCTAAATATCTATAGTCATTTCTAAATAATCCATGATATTGTCCACGTTTCATTATGTAACTTAACTAAACTTATACAGCAGAAAATTAACTAAGTACATTTCAATTTAATTATTTTCAATAAATGACCTAAGCCAATAGGAAGACAAGGAAAACACTTGATAGCAGTCTATTAACTTTAGCCCTATTAGTATATAAGGCCCCACCGCTACTACTTTATGTGTGCTCCACATTATATAATCATCATGTATTTGGCTAGAAACTTGAGATAGGCTACACTGCAGTTAGGAAGCTCTCTGGCTGCACATCAGACACCATGGGGTATAGCTCTGGTATGGCACCAACCATATCACAAGGTAATTACTTGTTACATTCTCTACAGTGTAAGTTTGTTCAGTGCAGAGTCTCTTCATGTTATAAAATATTTGTCATTCCACTGGCACTATGCTGACTGGTAGTAGGTACTAAATAAATGATTAATAAAGAAAACAATTAATGACATAAAGCAGAATCCATTTATTTTATTCAACAAATATTTATGAAATAAAGGCAGTAAAGAGTAGTGGTAAAAAGCCCAGACTCTGCAGCAGAGAGAATCCTGACTACTTTCTAGGTGACCAGAAGCAAGTGACTATATCACTCTGTGTCTTAGCTTCCTCATCTATTAAATGAAGATGACAACAGTAGCTATCTCACAATGTTGTTGAAAATATTTAGTGAGATAATCCATTTTCAAATTCTTGAATACAGTAAGTCATCAATAAATGCTAGCTATCCTTGTTGTTTTTACTATGTGTTACTGCATTGTTGTAATAGTTGTGAAGAAAAGCAGGGGGATGAAAGGAAGAATGTAAACACAAATAGATTTTGAGAGAACTGTATTTGTCTTTCATCCCCAACAAAAACAACAGCTTGGCCTGAGTAAAGAACACAGACAAAGCTGTTGGGAGTTAGGCTTCTGAACTGGTTTTTCTTCCCTATGCCCCCATACTCATCACCCCTCACACTGGGGAAAAAAGAGGCAGAAAGATGGGGAGGGAAGGAAGGGGAGAAAGAGAGAGAGAGAGAGAGAGAAAAACATTATATCTGGAAAACCTAAAAATTAAAGGCATGGACTTTGGTGTTAGAAAGCATGAATTGAAATCATAGCTCCAAAACTTCCTAGCTTGAGTAAATTATTTAACCTCTCTACACCTCAGGTTTCCTGTTTGCTAAAACAGGCATAATTGTGACCTTCTCATTAGGTTATTGTGGTGATAAAATAAGATAATGCATCTACAGTATTTAACATGATGCTTGGCACATAATAGGTCCTCAAAAAAATATGTATGAAATTAAAAAGAAACCTTAGGTTCATTCATTTAACAACTCACTACTACTGACTCATTTCTCATCTGTAAAAAGAGAATTAATAATACCTATCTCTTGGCATTTGTGTGATAATTAAATGAGATAATTCACTTGAAAATGTTTTGTAAACTAAAATGATAACAAAACACTAATGTGTATTATAAACCTTTTCTGAATAGGAAAGCTGCCTTTCCTAAATGTTTGCCATTTCTTTACTTAACTAGAAATGAGTATGTGAAAAAAGGCATCACTGAAATTTTCAGGTTATCACTGTAAGATTTTTCCCAAGTGTAACCTCTCAGTAGATCAACTGTTCAAATAATAATTATCTGTACTATATTGATTATTTTTTTTGCCATCAGGAGTTCATGAGACAGAGTTCCTGCTCAATAATCCAGAAATCTCTTCAAATTCTATTTTTCATTTTTTGCATTTTATTTTAATTGTTTGTTTAAAAAAATGTTTCCTACGCTAGGTGATAAACTCCTGGAAAGCGGGAACCAAGACTTTTATGTATTTCTATTCTCCATCCCCAACCAGCATATTATAAATACTTAATAAATATTTTAACCCTAAAGAATATATAACGAAGCAAAATTTACCTTATCCATGTGTCATCAGTTTGTCTACTTACAATCTTAATTTGTTCAACAAAAAAAGAAATTTAACAAAAACTAACTATGCATCTGGCATACAGTAGGCACTTACTGAATAAACAAAAGAATGAATGAGTCAGGTTTTGCATTAAATGTTAGGGAAATAAAGTTTAATAAGGCAAGGATCCTAATCTCAATGGACTTAGAATTCAGGAGAAGAGGCAGACATAACAAATCATTTTGAATCAGTATTATAGGTGCCATGATATAGGAAAGTTCAAGATCCACGCCAATAGAAAAGACAGAATGGAGAAATCAGGCAAAAAGTCATATAGGCGGTAAAGCTTTGGGTAAGTCCTGAAAAATAAATAGATGTTTCACAGATAAAAACAATCAAAGGGCATTCCAGGCAGAGGGAATAACGGGACCAGTAAGTACAGGAAACATTGAGGGATAGACTGGAAGTAAAACTGAAGAGGCAGGCAAGGAGCAGACCATGGATCATCTTATATGTTTTCCAAAGAACTATGGACATTACCTGATGAGTGATAAGAAATCATTAAAAGGTTTTAAATAGGGCAGTAACCATGTCATAAGTAAATTTTAAAACAGAAAGAATATAATAAAATGGAGAAGTGTGAGATTAGAAGCAGAAGCTCTACAGCAAAGTCCAGTGTATATCGAGAGCCAAAACTAAAAGAGTAATTGCAAGGACGGAGAAGAGCTGAGTGTGAAAGACGTTTAAAAGATAAATAAAAGTGAGAGAAAGAGTCTGAATTTGAAACTGTTTTCAACATAAGTATCATACTGCATCTCATTACTAATCCTGAAGTACTCTATAAATAAAGCTTCCACATAGCATATCAGAGGATCTTTTATTTACTTATCTCTATATTCTCTATGGGTATATAGCATAGAGTCTTGTGCAATGTAGAGACTCAACATGTATATGTTGAATGAAAGTTGTAATTAATTAATTAACGATTAAAGGATTAATCAGAATAATTCTTTGATATCCTTTTACCCAGGGATTTTATGTCATATTCACAGAAGATTCAACCCTGAGTATGAATAAGCAGCACATAAAAAATACAAAGAAGTAACTCAAATATAGAAAAAATTTCAATAGCCCTCATAGTAGAAAAGGAATACCTTTAATGTTGCCACTGCCCAGCTTCTTTCCTGATCTATCCAAGATGGAAGTTGATCACGTATTCTTTGTTGAGAGTCCTTTAATAACAGCAATTATCTTCCTTCATATATTTGGTAAAATTCACAATTTAAAAAAGTAAACAATTGACTAGCTAATTTTATGAATGCTATTTTGAAAAAAAAACCTCATTCTATGTATTATTTTTCTGTATTTTACAAGTGAGTATTGTACAATTCTACATAACATAGATAACTATTTAGACAAATGTTGCATTTATTTTCATTGTACTCAATCTTTTGTGAAACAAGAAAAACTCAAATGTAATGAAAAACTTCTGTCAAAATTATATTGTTTTAAATTATATCTTGCATTTCAGACATAATCTAGGTTTTGCATTACAGTTTAGGTATGCTGCTTTGAAGAAAAATAGTATCCACTACATAATCAAATAGAAAACTAATACAGAAAAAGCTAAATTTGAATGAAGTTATCAAAAGTTTTAACATGTAATTTTTAAACGTCAGTTATATAAATTTAGTTATAATAAACTAGTTATAATACCAAATTTGATTTTCTTAGGATTATAAAAGTGCTCTTGGAACAAAATATATATACTGAAAAAAACAAACTATATTAATTTCTTAGTATTTAATTAATATTATTCTCAAAAGAATACAGGTCTTCAAGGACAAAAAAATATACTTTAATCCATTTTAAAGTAGGGCAATAGAGGCAAGGACATAGTTCCCTAATTAAAGTATAATTTCAATAATAATTTAAAACTCCTCTGAAGCAAATCATATTTCATGAAGTCAAAGCCAGAACTATTTTCCCTAAGAGTGAAATAATTTTATAATTTTTACTTACAGCTTTCCGCAACATGTCTCCAACAACCACACCTGTAAACGTATCCCATTCCTAGTGAATAAAAATACGAGGAACACAAAAAATATAAAAATACTAACCAGTAACAAAATTTTCTTAATTTTCCAGTAAGATGGCTTACAATGTAGCTTTCTAAGGACATGGAAAAAACCTCTTTTCACATCTTCCCACTTCTAGTACAACATTTAACATTATAAGAATAAGTTCATGTACCAACATAAAACATGAGTATGAAATCTAAGAATACTTTTATTAAAACAAAAAAACATAACTACATCATATATATGTGAGTCTCAATATCTAAAACTTTACATGTCATGTTCAATTATCATTTGTCACTACCTATTAATTTGTCCTATTGCATGCTATTCCTCACTAATAGAAAAGCATAAGGTGCACCAAAAGTTTACAAATTGTGCATGTTAGGAAAAAAATAGAGAAAAGTACTTCCATAAACTTATCTTTTCCAAAAGATTGAGAGAAAATTGCCATTATTCCTTTTTTAATTAATCCATAGAATCAAGATCGATCAAGTGTTATGGCAGCTAGTGCTCTGGGAAAATCTATGTCTTCACCCTGGGTTCCCCCCCAATCAGATAATAATGGACATTACCATATTATCTGTTACACATTGGTCAACAAATAAAGTGAAAACATATTAAAATTTGGGAGCAATATGGAAAAATTACCAAAGCAACATATTTCCTGCCTCCACCCACCCTGACCGCTCACTCTTCCTACTGAAATCATAAAGTCACAAATAAATAAAATAGGAATGATTACTACTACTGTATGTGAGTCAAAGAAAAATGTTCTCCTTTCCCAATGATAATTTATTTATATTCCAGGAGGGAAAAATAGGAAATATTAAATCCTATACACGGTGGAACATATTGATCATGATGAAAAACATACACGATGAGAGAAGGACATCAAAGTCAACTGTAGAAATAAAAAGAGTCAAGTTCATAAATTTAGGTGAAACTATACAAGTCAGCCAGAACATGAGAGAAACAAACAGAACATAAGCATGTGGAATGGTCTGCGTTCGTTTAACTATTCAAATGAGGGGAACCCAGAACATAATGAAAATCTGACCAAGCAGAGTTAAAGGTTACTAGGTCAAAGATGCACTGTCCCTCCCACCCCAGCTACTGGACTCTCACTTTATGTCAACGGCATAATAATGAGAAAAATCACTTATAAATAATTTTTTTTTAAATTAGAAGCACACCAGAGATGGATTAGTTAGCTCTAGCTTGAAGGAAGTTCTTTTCAAGTTTTAGATGGGCTTATATGGCAGACCAGAGATAAAGTCATAGACAAATAAGATACATTATACATAAAAAGATTAACATAAACCTGCAGCCTCAAGGAAGCTTCCGAGAACTGCCCACCCTCTTGCTTCACCTGCTGGCTCTGAGCAAGTCAGTGGAGGCAAAAAATAATGTAGCTATATACTCATATTGTTTCACTTCTTATATTTATCAGTTTCACTGCTTAGACCAGGAAAATAAGCTTAGTCTTCTGGTGTCCCGAATGAGTAGGCTTGGATTTAGAAAAATCTAGGCAGCGTGGTAAATTATTTAGATTTCTTTCTCTGCCTTATCATCACTTCAGAATACTGGGGTCACTCAGAGGGGAGCAGAACTGGAAATCAGCATCTTATACTAAATTTCTAACTTAGTAAAAAAATTGGTAGGTTGATATATAATTTCTAGCCTAAAGTAATCTCTAATCTAACCATAAATCCGCCCATTACCAAACTTCTATGTAACTCTAACATTTTCCTCCGTAATTTACTTCCACTTACATTTTCTTGAAAAAGTTCAGGATGCATGCCTCGAACAAAATGCAAAGCGAACATCAACTGATCAGCCTGAAAGGAATAACAGGTTATTTGCTTTTTCTAAATTTGTGTTTTTGGAAAAGCATAGTCCTTACATTTCAGTTAGCAAAATCTGTCTTCAAATTATCTACTTTTCTGTCTTCAAATTATCTACTTTTATCTGTATTCTGTCTCAAATTATCTACTTTTATCAATATAAGAATAGACTACTCAGATGGCATCTACACAAAACAACACTTCTAAGTGGGAGGTAGGGAGGATAGAGAAAGTACTAAAATTTTTAGAGAAAGTGCTAAGGAGTAATCATCATGTACATCTCATTTAAAAAAGAAACAGATTTATTTAACTAGCTGAAATCCAATTGTGAGGTTTGAATTTGTCATTACTAACCAGATCAACTTCTTGCATTAGTAATCTTCAGTTTGTCATTGTGTATGTTTATATGCTCCTAAATATTCTATATGCCCCTAAATCAAGAAATTTCATTTCTAGGAATTTATGCAAAAGGATAATGAATGTTCTCCTAGATAAGAAATAAGCATATTCATTGTAAGATTGTTTACAATGGAGGGAAAAGTGAAACAACATAAATGTTTAAAAGTCTATCAAGAATAATATTCAAATAAAAATATATAGCATAGCTCACACTGTGGAAGAAGGGGTAATATGTTTATATAAACATATGGGGATATATATCTTGAAAAAAATTGGAGAAATGATTATTCAAAAATTTTTTCAGTGATTTATTTTTGCAATTACAGGTTATTTTTGTTTTCTTTTCTCTTAGATGTATTTTGTAAATTTTCTAAAATAAGCTTATATCACTTGTGTAAAAAAAAAAAACACACAATAAATGTTTACTAATAAAAAGAAACCATCTACTCAAATACGATCTTTCCTACCAAGTTCTAATTTAAACATTTTAGTTAGCTTTTCCTGCATTGTAAGTAATAGTTTATATTTAATATGTATTTATGATTACAAACCTTCAGAGAGAGATAAATATAAGGATATTAAGATACAATAAATGCAAAAGACATATACACATAAAAGAAGACCCTCCTGTAAATACTAACAGCAAGTGATCTCCTTGCCTGCAAGAAAATCATCTCTTTGTGGAAAGATCCAGCATCTTGAATAATACAAAAGAGTAATTTATTTTATAAAAGTATATGTTGCGGGGGCTGGCCAAGTGGCGCAGCGGTTTAGTTTGCGCTTGGCAGTCCGGGGTTTGCGGGTTCGGATCCCGGGTGCCTGCCGACGCACCACTTGTCAGCCGTGCTGTGGCAGCGTCCCATATAAAGTAGAGGAAGATGGGCACGGATGTTAGCCCAGGGCCAGTCTTCCTCAGCAAAAAAGGGGAGGATCGGCAGTGGATGTTAGCTCAGGGCTGGTCTTCCTCACACACACACACACAAAAGTATATGTTGCGTATGTTTGTATATACATACAGCAAATACTCAATAAATATCTATTGATTAAGTGAATAAATAAAACACAAATGTATGTTCACAACTATAACATAGTCAATGAATAAAAAAACAAAGGGGCCGGTCCGTTGGCATGGTGGTTAAGTTCGCGTGCTCCACTTCTGGAGCCCCGGGGTTTGCAGGTTCGGATCCCAGGCGCAGACCTACGCACCGCTTGTCAAGCCATGCTGTGGTGGCATCCCATATAAAGTAGAGGAAGATGGGCACAGATGTTAGCCCAAGGCCAATCTTCCTTAGCAAAAAGAGGAAGATTGGCAACGGATTTTAGCTCAGGGCTAATCCTTCTCACACAAAAAAACAAAGCAAACAACAACAAAGAAAAAATCTTCAAAGTATAAAAACTGAAAGCAGACAGCCATCACTCAGGTGTGGGAAAAAACCAGTTACAACCAACTACGATGTGTATGAAATAGTACCATGTGACTTAAAATTATAAAAAGCAAAACACGTCATTTCAGGAGACATGTAATGTTCTTACGTATTAGAAGGTCAGAATACAGGTTTGGGACTGAAGAGTGACTAGCTGGATAAGCCACTAACATGCTTATTTTATAAATTAATGGATATTTAAAATGATCATAATAGCATCCCTCACCTAAGGTAAAGAAATAACGATTAAGATAAATAAGACAATAAATGTACTAGTTGGAAGGTTTTATCACCTAATAATATAGTTAATCCTTTATTATAGAGATATATACACACAAATTCACACACAGTATTACTACACTTATTTAGCCATTTCTTCCTTTTATTAACTGAAAAAGAATAATGTAGTTTCTAGTGTTAATGGAGAGAAGGCAAGGCCCTGCTACTCGGATTCTCGGATTATCCACTGGAGTCAGTGAGCTAATTGTTAATTAGTACTGAGGCCAAACTCCAAAATGTTGGCAAAAAATACTCGCATAATATGTAGCCAATAAACGGGTTATGGTGGTAACCCTTTTCTCCATTTTCTGGTCACAGAAAACATCCTGACCTTAGGGATAAGCATACAATCATAGTTGGGCCAATCACATTATATTGCTCCACAGAAAATGATATGCCATATGACCTAAGCCAGGCCAACCAGGATCTTTTACTATGATTTTCTAACCTGGAGATGGCAGAAAAAAGCTGTTTATGGCAGCTGTCAGGTTGCCCATTTGTACCAATAAATCCTGTTAGCTCTAAGTATTTAACAATAATGTTATAATGAAGAACAATGATGATTCAAGAATAAACCTAAAAATACAATTTACTGAGAGACAGAGAAAATGCATTATTTCCAATTGAATTGAAGTAAAATTAAGAATGAATAAATCAAGCTTAAGGACTTTCTGAATACTTACTAAAAAAAAAAGAAAACCTCTCAATACCCAGAGTTGAGAAAAATTTTGTAGTTGTAACGTCTTTGATCTACACTGCTTACCAATCAGAAAATTTGGATGTTTTAATTCAATGTCAATTTATCTTAGTATCCCTGGGTTCTGTTTACAAAATACTTTAATATCATGTGGATATATAATTCAAAATCTCAATTGATCATCTATATAATTAACTAGAGATGGTAGACCACTAGGTGGTATAAGTCAGACACACATTCCATACCATGCCATCATACACACTCTAGAAAATATTCAAAGAGTGAAACTATTAGAGCCGGATTAATATGATACAAGGGAATCGTAAAGTCAACTTTACAGTTAAGATCAAGTTCACATTTCCAGACATAATCATTTGTTTCACCCACAGCCCGTTAGCAAGAAATCTTCAGCATCAAGCAGAATGGGTTTTAATTCCAGCTCCAACATCCTCTACATCTGAGTAACTTGGAGAAAGGTTACTAGCTCTAAATCTTGGTTTCCTCCTTTATATAATAGGATTGTTGTAGGATTAAATAACAACGTATGTAAGGCACTTAAACAGTGCCTGGAACATTGTAATTCTTTTTTTTTTTTAACTTTACCTTTTTTTATTGCCCTAACAGTGGTTTATAGCATTGTATAAGTTTCTGGTGTACATCAATATATTTCAGTTTCTGTGTAGACTACATCATGTTCACCACCCAAAGACTAATTACTATCTAACACAGTACATTTATGCCCTTTTACTTCTTTCACCCTTCCCCCTGCCCCCTTCCCCTCTGGTAATCACCAATCTAATCTCTATACCTATATGTTTGTTTGTTGTTGTTTATCTTTCACATATGAGTGAAATCATAGAGTTGTAAGTCTTAAAAAGTGACAGATAACTATCTGCTTTACAGTAAACTGATAGACTACATAATATTGGAAAGAAAATTTATTTCAAAAATATTCCATAAACCTCACGATTCTCAGAGACTAAGAAGCAGTAGAAAGTATAAGTAATTCATTCCTTTTATTTCTACTTTATAATAATCATTGCTTTCAACTACGTTTAATGAAAACTATAAAGCAGATATTACCATATGAAGAAAAGTCTTGCTTTAATGTCAAAGAAGTTGATATAGCGTAGAACTTGAATACTTGCATATACGCTTGAAGTTAAAGCATACATTTTAATGAACAATTCTATCATTCACATTCAACTATACTTCAGGAAATCTAAAGGGTTAGATATAATACTAAAAGTTTCAAAGTTATTTAAGCAGAAGAAAATCATCTAAATTATCAAGATTCATTTTAATAGCCACAGGTTATAAGATTTCTAAACACCCAGAGAACTTCCATTTTTTGATTGTAAGAAAACACATTTCAATAGGAAAAAATATCAGATTCAAAATTAAATGATTTGTAAGATAAATATAATCATGAGATGCTATTATTGCTTTATTTTTAAAACATAATATTCATTTGAATTTTACTCAATCAACTAGCAAATTCACTTGGAAAGAGAGGCCAGGTGAGCTGCATAGGTATAAACCTCCAAGGAGTTTGCACAAAAAACACTTCTTTTCATAGCTCACCAGACATTCTTCCTATACCATTTCAGATCTCTTTTAGATAATACTTCCATGAGGAAGGGGAAACATTAAGAATATATGCTTTCCCAACCCTCCTTCCAACCCTTTTCCAAACTCTCACCCAATATAATTGGAAATTATTTAACACTCCAACAACTTTCATTATTTTGTATCTATTCCAAATGATAAAATGGCTTGAAGATCTGATATGTAAAGGTACTAACTTGCACATAGTTTATTATAATCTTAAGTTTTAAGGAACTAAATATGCTACTTATCCTGCAATTGTTTAAAATACTTAGATTACTGAAATAAACACTTTTGATCTCATGGGGAAAAACAAAAAGAATGACATAGGCAATAATCTAAACTGAAATTGCTACACAGCTTTCTCCATTTGGTTTAGTTTATTAAAAGTCTAAATTTTCTTCTATAAAACAAGTCAATCATTTTTTGTTCCAGGTCAAGTTGCTTTCACTTCCATGTGATGTGAATGCTAATAATTCTGGCCTCTCTATTTCCAGAGTCTATTGTTGCCATACTGCTCTCACCAACACAACAGCAAAATTAGCATGAGAGAAACTCTGGCAGGCAGTTTAATGCAATGCTGATTGCTAAAAACCCAAAAAGCTTTCACTAATATGAAATCAGTTCCATCTTATGCTTATATGGTGCTAAATTTTGAGAAATGTGCCTCATTGCTTTACAATTAATGTGCTTTCTGAATTTTTGACCACTGAAACTCTATGGAATGCTGAATTCATGTTGAATAAGTTTAATATTACTCATAGAAATATGAATTTTACAAAACAGATATTCCATCATCAATTAAAAACATGTCTTAAGAATTATAACCATAGCTTTTTTCTTAATGATTTTAACTGTTCACAATAAAAAAGTATTACTCAAGATAGGCAATGAAAAATTCCAGTTTGGTACTAAAATGTGAATGATGTTAAGCCTTACAAGCTCTCTGCTGGTGCAACAAAATGCTAGCTTTGGCCTAACTTAAATATATTTTTAAAAGGTAAAGTGACTTAGAAGTAACCCTCACTATACTTCATTGATATGATAAATCATTTTGGTACTAAATGCTTATTATATCCTTCCCTAATTACATTATAAAATATATGACATAAGGATTTAAATCAGTAAATATACTGCATTACTAAAAATAACATAACAATATATAAACTGAGGTACAGATATAGAGGTTAGAAACAAATAAGAAACTCCCAATAAGAAAAGCTACTAATCTATGGAATGAATAAGGAAGTTTATATCATCTTTTGACTTAAAATATTTTTCAAGAATAACATTTACTTATATCTACTTTCAAAGAGGATTTGGGGGCACCTTAAAATAACTACAGTTCCATAATATTTTCATAAGTGACAGCCTATTTTAGTGTAGAGGTCTTAAACAGAAAGTAAAAAAGCATTAAACATATTGTTAGGAGAGTGACCAAAACAAAACTTTGCAGCCTTAATATATTGACTATAAAATAAAAAAAATTAAATCTACATTAAAAAACTAATCATACAAATTCAATAATATAGAAATCGAAAAATAAATCCAATTAAAAAATAAAACATAAAAACAATAATTATAATAAAGTAGATTTGTTCTATAAACCAAAGTCTGTTCTTTAAAATACCAAGAAAATAGACAAATATGGCAAATAAGGGAGGAAGGCAAAAATAAACAAGTGTAATAAAAATTCAGAGAAGATAAAAAAATAAGATATCTAAAAACCACAACTTGGTAAAAATTAAAAAGATTGATAATATCCAGGGTTAACAAGGATGCAAGGAAGGAGATACCTTAATTACTCTGTGAGTAGGAGTATTAACTCATAAAAAACTTTTAGAAGCCAATATGATAATATTCAACAAAATTTCAAAAGTACGTATCCTTGCACCAACAATTATACTTCCATTGAGAAATCTACTGAATAGAAATACACATGTACATAAAGATAAATATACTGTACATAATTTCACTACAGTCATTCATAATAGCAAAAAATATATAAATTAACATCCACCAATAAAGTAGTAGTTAGACAAAGTAAGATATAACCATATTATGGAATACCACACAATCACTAAAAATAATGAGGCTAACATATTTGTACTTTCATGGAAAGACCTTCAGGACCTGCTGCAACAAAAGAGATGCAACAGAACAAAATATATAGTAAGGAAAATAAAAAACTATATCTACATATTTGTACATATGAAATGAAGAGAGAGGAAATGGACTGTAAGGAGCAACTCAAGCCCTGAACCGGTTTACTCTAACGAAGGAGTAAGAGTTGGAGAATAGGGTGAGATGACTTTTTAAGGTAAGTTTGAAACTCACTCAGAAAATACTTTTCTTTTGTTTGTGTAATAATATTTTTAAGGTATTACATGAGATAATGCATTCTGCAAATGTTAGAGATACCTGAGATCTATGAGTAATGAAACTCTATTGATACGTCATCCTTATATCTAGGATCATAACATTTTAGTGACAAAATAGGCTTTGAGATCATTTGCTTACAATCCCTCACTTTACACAAGTTAATACTGAAGGCCAAACAGGTGATTTTTAGAATGATAGTTAACTATAAGAACTTTAAAAGAAAAATATAAAATCAGTTTTCATTAAAGAAGGAATTCTGCAGGAATGCTCAACTATAATTCTTTGAACCTCCAATAATATCCCTTGTCAAAGTGCTGAAAAGCACTTTGAAGGATTTATTCTCTGTCTCAAGTAAAGATACTCAACAATATCACTCTAATCATAAAAATTACTATTTCTTTCCAAAGAATATATTAACTATATCTTTTTCAAGATTGTCTAAGAAGCCTATATGCCTGCACCATAATAACTCTATTTCTCTCACTTACTTACTTGCCTTTACAAAGCTCTTCTTTAGCATATTTCAAGCTATACCCTAAGACTGATACTAAAAAAAAAAAAAATCTTAAGTGAAAAGCCTCTGTGTTTTCTATAATATTCAAAACTTTCTAAAATACATTTCATTGTGTATTCCTCTGGGGCCCTTATAATACAAAGACTTCTGTGACAAATTTCTCTCATAACTCAGGATCAGGCAATAATTTACTTCCTAATACCAGGAATAGGAAATGATTTTGTCTCCCAACCTAGGGGACATTTGGCAATGTCGAGAGACATTTTTTGATTTTAACAAGTGCGGAAAGGGTGTGCTACTGGCATCAGTTGGTAGAGGCCAGAGATGCTGGTAAACATCCTAAAATGCACAAAACGACCCCCCACAACAAATAAGAATGTGGCCCAAAATGTCAATGGTGCTGAGGCTGAGAAACCCTAGCTAGAAAATGACCAACATGATCCATCGTAGTTTCCTCCTTCAGTGGCTGTGTTCAGAAATAAGTCAGCTAACCCAGGGTTTGCTCTCCCTTCTTCACTTGTGACTTTTCTCCCTACCACATCCTGGAATGCTATAAGACATTCCAGCTATATAAGAGAGTTATATAATTTAACTGAAATATGTATTAAATCAAGGTTCAGGTAGTATTTTACATGTGAAAAATATGTTTCTTACCTTAAACAGACAATGGCATATATATTCATATACCATATGTTTTAATGAGCTGATAAGAGACTGGATTCTCTGTTCTGTATTTTCAGAACCCTGTGGATTACAATTTGAAAATTAAAAAACCATTAGGAAACTTATAAACATTCAAAAGGTACCCCACAGTTTAATCATGCTTATAAATTGTTCCTCCAGACTCAAAGCTAATTCTAGAACAATTATCTTTGCCAATCAAACTTAAGGGACTAAACAAATAACTGCATTAAACTTGTACACCAATACAATAGAAAAATGTATTTTTCTTTAAAGTATACAGTTAAATCTTTTAATAAATGAAAATTACAATCAATTTCTAATAATACAATGAGAATTGAATTTGACCATACCACTTTGATTCCTACTGGCATTAAAAATACTACATCAATCTGAGTTAAAGGCATTTCATTACTTGTACCATAACTAACAATCCAGCCCCCAAACAGTATGACCCGAACCACCCTATAAAGAATTTTCTCATCTTCAATATAAGAACCTAAACAATCTTAAACCATGCCTTCCAGGTTGAATGAGGACGAACAAAAACTTTTGATACTGATTCTGTAAAAACTCATACACATCTTTAGTTTTTTGTACATGATTGCCATGATTTGAAAAAATATCACTAATGGCTATTTTCTTTGATTAATGAAAAATGGCTTGGGGTAGAAATGGGGGAGAAGGAGGTTGTAAAGGCTGATCTTTTCCCTAAGTTTGATATGAGTTTTGTGTCTTACTTCAGGGAACATTTGGAGAATACATGCCTTGCAAAGTTCAATTCTGGTATAATATTTAGACTACATTTGCTTGCTTCTTTGTGATAACTGACAAAAAAATACTAGTAAAATAATTTTAATAGTTTACATAAACACATCCAGGATGAGCAATGTAATGTATGAAATTGGTATAAAACATCATGAACTAGAACTCAGATGCATCATACCTAGGTTTCTGGCCTTGTTAGTAATATATTCTAACTGAGAGAGCTCATTGCTTATAGTTCATATGGCAAACACTCCTCTTTATTTCTCCATGTATTAACAAAGATCACATGTGAAATTAAAACTTGGATCCACTAAAAGACACTCTATTGTGAGAAAGAGTATAGTATCTACAAGATCCAATGGGTTTTCAAAACACTGGAAAGCGAAGTTTTTTACTCTACATACTTAAGATTATATTACTTTTTAAAATAAATTCAAATACACACAAGTACACACACACACACACACACACACACACACGTCAATGTTATTCACTGGCCATATTATCACAGAACTATTGTTACTGAGGAGATACTGAGTTACAAGCTTTTCTAAAGAACACAAAATAACCAATGTTCTTATTAAGTTTAGTTAGAACTTCTAACCTATATCAGTTCTCATACCAGTTTAGAGTCACTGACTTTTAACATGAATATTTTTTGACTAAAGAATAAAAAGGAATTTAAAATGAAGTTATTGTGTACTTTCTAAGTAATTTATGGGGAATTTTTAATGCAAAAAAGGTAAGCATAAATGACTCAGTTTTATCTGCTGACACAGTAACTTAGAAATATGATCAATTAATATATCATGAACCAACTCTCACAGACTTAAACCATTCTGTTTTTGGTAAAAATGCACAATACTAGCACATTATAAATGGTTTGATTAAATTTAACGTATTTTAAAATTCAAAAATATTTTTTAAAAACTAAGGACCAAAACCACAATCATTTATTCTTCTCCCTTCCCCCTCCTCTTGAAACCTAGTGTGTGTCCAAAGGATATTACAAATACATGTGGGAGACATGCTTGTCTACTATGACAGAGTAGACAGATTTTTGCTAACAAAACTTATGCCCAAAGCACTAGCTCTTCATTAGGTGTCATTTTATTTCACTTTTGAATGTAAGAACTTCAAATGAGATACATTAGTGGAAAAGAAATCAGCAAAAATTTAATCATTATTTATAATCAAAGATTTTCTGAAATAACTCATTCATGAAAATGTCAGTCATACCAATCAAGACAAGGATTTTTTTTTCCTGTTTCCTTCTCTGCTATATAACCCAAGCACCTAGAAAAATGCCTAACACACAGTAAGTCTGTGATAAATATTAACAGAAAGAATAATCATCTTTCCTCAGAAAAAACAGACTTAAGTAAACCTACTTGAATATGAAATTTTGCTCCCTAATTTAACTACAAGAACAAATTACTCTCCCCCAAAAAATAATTTTAAAAAACACCCATATTAGTGTTATACCAAACACAAAAACTATAAAGAATAATTTTATGAGTTTGGTCTTGTAAAAATATTTTTGAAATAAAGTGAAAAGGCAGATAATAACTTCAAATTATTTGCAACATATGACAAAGGTTTAAAGTCCTCAATATATGAGAATCTCTTATAACTCAATTTTTTAAATTTTAATACAAGATATAAAAAAATAATTCAATGAAGAAGAAATACAAATGTAAAATAATCCTACATTTATTGTACTAGTGATCAAAGACTCGCAAATACAATGAAATGTTTTTCAATTACCTAACAGGACAATTATTCAAAGATATATAATATCTATTGTTGGTTAAGGTGTAGATGGAAAAAGGCACTCTCATTGCATCAGGTTAATACATCAATAGCATATATTTCCAAAGGACAATTAGACAATATTTGTCTAAAGGCTTAGAAATGTGTATTTTTGCCCCAGCCATCCAAATCTAAGAATTTAACTAAGAAAATAAATGGAGAAGCGAAACACTGAAAAAATAAAACCATAAATGTCTATAGATGCTTTAAAACATAATTCCTGAATTCTTTGACACTCCTTCTTCCATCAGGAGGTGAAGTCTATTTCTGCAACTCCTTGAATCTTAGTAGGCTGGTGACTGCCTCAACCAACACAATACAGTAGAAATGACACTGACCGAAGGCTGGGTTATAAAAGGTGATTCAGCTTCTGCCTTGCTCACTGGAATACATGTTTGGCACCCCAAGACGTAATATAAGAAATCCAACTACTCTGGACTGTGAGGAAGCCAAGCCTCATGGAAAGGTGCTGCAGTCAGCAGTCTAGTCATCAAGTCTTTCCACCCCAGGGACGTATGTATCCCCATTATCTAGAATAGCTGACATATATTACAGCCTCAAAAACAAGGATATACAATGAAATTTTAAATGTTTTTCCAACTAATGAGATTATGTGGATAATTTCTTATCTTTATACCTTCCTGAATCATTTGAGTTTTTTTTTTAATGATCATCTATTACTTATTAATTTATCCTCAGAACATAAATCATTTCCATTAAGAATATGTTACATTGGGATACTTTGTTAAGAACATAAAATACAATTAAGGAGCTAGTTTCTTTTAAATATAGTTTAAAATTGTTACATGTAGTCTTTTGAAACAAAATTCTAAACAAGTTTTCTCAGGAAATTATTATTATAAATTAAGCACCTAGAAAAGTGATCTGTGTTATTCAGTTTTAGCAACAGGGTCACCAACAGCATACCTGTTTGTTTTGCAGAGCTCGCTGGAAAAGTCGGAGAAATGAAGCCAAACTAAAACGGTACATGTTATTAATTTTGGACAAGTCAGAGATAATGAAGTACATCTTGCTGGCACTCTCCGCCAGAGGAAGATAGGCATCCCGCTCCTGTGGATCATTGGTTGGGGGAGAAAAACCCTTAGTACTAGTGCTTTACTGCCACCTAGAGACCACTGTGCACATATGTAGCCACGGCCTTATTATTTCTACATACATAAAATAAATGAAGATGATGATTCACAGAACTTTATAACTAAAAGGAATAGCATGATCTAATTTTTCTTATTTTTACAAAACTGATGGCAATATATTTTAAATATTTCTCTATCCCTCAGATTACAGAGTAATCTGAAGTAGTTCATGGGTTAATCTTAACGAAGACCAAGAGCACTTGTATTAGTGAAAAGAGAGTGAGATAGAACATAAACAGTTGTGATCAGAGAATAAATGATGCGATGTTACATTTCAAAAGAGAACCAGTTTAGGTAATGCAAAAGGGCATGGCACTACTAGGCTAGCCCTGCAGAAGAGAAAAGTTAGAACTATGAATCTAGTGTGTGAGACTGGTGTCAACAAGAACACTGATGGAACTAGAGTAGAGAAGAAGACTGTACCAGGTGCCCACATTAAGATAATAAATCATCTAGCATTGTTCAAAATAAGCACAGAAAGAGCCAATACCCACAGGGGCCTTCATTCTGACTGAGGTAAAGGATGATAAAAATGAGAGGATCATAGGATTAAATGGGCTCAAAGTTCTGAATGGAACTCTGAGAAGGTCCTCCATGTCAATCTGATCAAAGCACCAGGATTACAAATATGATATTGGTAAAACTGTGTGACTCAGCAATGCCTGTTCAGAAAGAGAAGGCACATGAAGTTCAAAATCCCTTCGGGGGGGCCAGCCCAGTGGCATAGTAGTTAAGTTCACGTGCACCGCTTCAGTGGCACAGGGTATGCAGGATCGGATCCTAGGCGCAGACCTACTGCTTGTGAAGCCATGCTGTGGTGCCATCCCACATACAAAACAGAGGAAGATGGGCACAGATGTTAGCTCAAGGACAATCTTCCTCACCAAAAATAAACAAATAAACGAATCCCTTGGTACAGAATGACAGTCATGACGTCTGCCAAGTTTTGCCCTGGTAGAGAAAGTGAGGTGATTAGACTGGAATTGGGCTACAAGTGTGCTCTTATTCTAGTGTCAACAGGGCTCTTTCCCAAGTGAAGAAAGTAATAATATGTAAGTGTAGAATTTGAGCAAGACCTGAGAAACACTGAGAAGAAAATTTGGAAAAGTTATTGAGGTGAATGAGAAAGAATTAAAGGATGTCAGTGAGGGCCCAGGTCAGGTTGGAGCCCGGTAATTCATAGTAACATTAAACTGCTTGCTTGTCTGATTTTCTTCAAGTAAAACTTGGTCTCTAGAATGTAGGAGAGGAAAAGATACATTGTACTGATAGAGGATTGGAATTTTGGAAACGGAAATATCAAAAGAATAAAGTAAAAAGAATTTTAACCATTTGCAAGAAAGTAGTTCAGATCATCACAATCATGGGGTCCAGGATAAGTAGAAAAGAAAAATGTTTTTAATGGAAAAAATAGCTTATAACTCTTTTAAATAATATATTTAACTTGGCTTAATTTAAGAAGACTTCCCAGAATGGCAAAGATGCTTTTAACAGTCATTTTCAATACACTCATTTTCAATTTCAGCATAAAACCGCAGCTCTAGAACTTTAGATAACATTATGCCAGAAATCAGTAGAACCCAGCAGTGTATACTGACCAGCAGTCCTGATCCTCAGTGCCCCCAAAAGCTTATCACCCTCTTTATAATATTAAGAATCAGATCTAAGGCTCCAGTGTTTTTGAATAGCTTTCTTTTTTTGCAATCATTGTTCTGCTGAAGTCCTGATTCTCTCTTTTTTAATGGTATTGACATAAAAGTTTAAGAAAACATGATAGAAGATCACAGAGAAGAAAATAATTACTTGATCAAGAGAAATTTGGAGTTTGTAAGATTCTTGAAGAGACTCTTGAATAAGTGCACTGCTTGCTTTTGTCTGATTCAAAGACTCAATCAAATCCTTATTTTCCAAAATATTGCCTTGCGATGTGGCAAGTGTCTGTAGGAAAAATTAACAAAATAATAATGAATACTATTATACATAATAAAATAATCAATTAAAGGAAGCCCATATTAACTATCATTAGTTTGATGATGTTTACAGGAACTTATGTTATTTTAAAAGAATTTCAATATTTTATAGCCTATAAGAATAATATAGTATATCATTATATGATACCTTATCATCAAAGCACTGCATATATTATCTTTCCAATGAAAATAAAAACTACTTAAAGTTACAGATTAAATCATAATTTCATGCTACCTTTTTTTTTTTTTTTTTTAAATTTTTTTTTTTGTGAGGAAGACCAGCCCTGAGTTAACATCCGTTGCTAATCCTCCTCTTTTTGCTGAGGAAGACCGGCCCTGGGCTAACATCTGTGCCCATCTTCCTCTACTTTATATGGGACGCCGCCACGGCAGGGCTGACAGGCAGTGCGTCGGCAGGCGCCCGGGATCCGAACCCGCGAACCCCGGGCTGCCAAGCACGAACTTAACCGCTGCGCCACCGGGCGACCCCTCATGCTACCTTTTAATGCTTCTTGAAATTCTGAGTATGTATAAATAAATATTAGTGAAATAATGCAGTATAAAGACAATTTTAGTTAAAAATTGCTTGTCAAACATTACTCCTTAGCATCTTGTATTCCAAGATACCTGCTTTTTTCTGTTTGAATTTTGATTTTAAGATATATATTGATATGTCTTTGACAGTTCAAGACATGCTGAAGGCACTATTCAATTAAAAAAAATACTTTTATGTTCATTAAAGAAAAAAAAGTAATACAAAAAAAATCCTGAAAAACTAAATTTTACCTCTAAAAGAGATTCTTCAAGCTTGGCTAACTGTATTTTCTTATCTTCTTCCTGTTGTAATAGTTTTGTTTTCTGTTCCTCTAAATCAGGTTTCTCATGCTGAATAGTTAAAGCTAAAAGCTTAAAAAAATTTTTTTTAAGTCAAGGTTATTCTAGTGATAAGGTTCAAACAAAATACAAACTTTCCACAAACAGGTCTTGTGTTTGACCAAATATTACAAGTATTATGATACTATGTACCTCATTTGATTCTTTCTAGTTAAACATGGGAAATTTTTCCAATTATTTCTGACAAAAAAAGAGGCAAATGAATAGTTAAACTGATCAATAAAATGTTAAATATTATAGCACAGCTGTAAGAAATTGCATTCCTTAACATGTCAATATATAATATTTAGTTCTAAAATTAGATTAAATATATAAAAACTATGAAAACCTAGTATTTTTTAATGGTAAGTATTCACATAAAGAAACAAAGAGATATCTTACTTAAAATATATCATCAAAATCACAATGAGATTTCACTTCACACCCACTAGGATGGCTACAATTAAAAAGACAATAAAAAATGTTGGCAAGAATGTGGAAAAAGTGGAACCCTCATATATCGTTGGTGGGAAAGTAAAACAGTACAGCCACTTTGGAAAAGTTGGTCTGTTTGTCTATTCTTCAAAATGTTAAGCACAGACTTGTCATAAGACCCAGCAATTTCCCTAAAAAAACCACTGAGTTGTACATTTTAAATGAATTAATTGTATGTTATGTGAATTAAATCTTAATGAAGCTGTTAAAAAATGCTATGTCAGATTCTTAATTTTGAAACTTTAAATTAGGGAATGACACTGGCATGTCATAAAATAATATAATTTAAAATATGCTGTATAAGCATCTTCACTCAGTTTTTTTTAAAGGAAGATCTAAATAGCCCCTTTCAGCAATTACTACGGAGAGCTTTTAGACAGAAGGAGCAATTTTGTCAATTAATTCTGCTAAGTTTTGAATAATTTGTACATTGTTTTATTTATAAGAAGATTTATTTATCATCAAGTAAGTCAAAAGATTGTTTATAAAAATATATGCAGTGAGCCATACAATAAGAAAAAATATTTTAAAAGGAAATTTTTTAAAAATTATAATAAAGTAAAAATTGTAGCAAATATATATGCTGTCATATAAATCAAGAGAAAAAAATCTACCATTGTTAGGTGAGGAAAAATAGGATGATACTCAAAAAGTCAACAGTCATCATATCTTTACAGAGGAAAAAAAATAAGTGAGAACGTATGTAAGTAAAAGTCAGAACATAAAAAATCATTTTGAAATTCATACAATAATTCTAAACTCTAATAAGTCCCACACAAATAAAGTGAATTCAAAGATGCATATGTTCTAGTGGGAAAAAGAAAATGTTAGATTGGGCATCAAAGACCCTCAACTACCTGAACAGGTCAATTAAATGCAATTTTCACATTTAAACTTCAGTTTTCACAATTAAAAAAATAAAGTAGCTGATCTTAATCTCTATGATCCTTCCATCTCTCTACTTCTGCCATATATGACAGAAATAGACTGTGAAATTAAATTTATACCGAAAGCAGCAGCATTTTGATATCAGCAACAAATGTAGAAGTCTAACACAAATGATAAATGCAATAAACCCAAATGCTTTACTCTAACTTGCAGGTATATTTCCAAAAGCTTAAATGCTAATCAGTTTAATAAAACAGCTTCCCACTCAAAATATCTAATGAGTATACAAAGCTACAAAAGATTTCTAAGGTAAACTATGATCATCCATGTATACCTGTCCTCGTAATCCACTTCTTGTTGTGGTAAAGTTAACTTCAGTAACGATGGAGGCTGCATCCGGAGGAATAAAGGGATTTGGGTTTCTTGTTGACAAAAAAAGGCGGAATTCTTCATTGTAGTCAATAATTTTGTCACCTATTTGTACCACATAACGTGGGCCTATTTTTAAAAATGACACTATTAGTGACCTGAATATTCTGTATTTTGCTACATGACATTAAAAAATGTGATTTTTCTAGTATTTCTAAATAGTTTGTATTATAGGCTTTTCAATAGAGTCCAAAAGACGGCAACAGTTAGGCCACCCAAGATACTGTTCACCAGAATGCTCTATTAATCAGCAATTATGCAAGCAAGTATAAATAATATTCATTAAGGTGATCCTAGGATACTGAAGCACTAAAGGAGCATCTACTTATATTCAGTATGGTTTTAATTTTAACTATACGTTTCATATTCCAAATTTTTCTGAAATGATTGATAATAGACAATAAAAAGAAAGTCTCAATTATATATTATTCTCTATTCCTAAATTCATCAATTAAAAAGTGTTTATTGTACTAGTATTTAAGATGTAATAGTTAAAGACAGAATGAACAGGTAAAAACCTAGGATTATCAACATATGAGTAATTGCAAAGATACCCATTATTAACATCAAAAATAATTTGTTCAGACTGCCATACTCAAGTGATTTGTGCCAAAAAGTTAAACTAAGAAAAAATAAAGTTCTGCCTCATAAAGGATGTAAGGGAGTACATTCTAAAATTTAAAAAGTCATATTCATTATAAAACATATAGAGAAAAATGAATCAACAATTATATCCATAACTTACAACTTTAAACTGACAACAAATAATTGTTTTTTAAGCACAAAATACACATTATCAAAGATTATTTTCAAAGGCTAAGAAAAACATTGTAAGGAATTTTTGAGAACCCTAGAATAGATTTTAAAATTTTACTTAAAAACTTTTTTTAAGTTAATGTGGAAAGAATTCAATAAGCACTTTACAAAAGGGGATATACAAATGTCCAAAAACAATATCAAAATTATGTTGAACTTTAATCATTAGCAGGAAATACAAATGTAAAAGCCCAATGTAATGCCTCTACACCAACTGCAATGGTCAAGAAAGCTTAAGCAGGATACATGCAAAGAAAACCAATCTTAAGGACATCATAGTCAAGTCACTGAAAAGCAATGACAAAGAAAAATTTTAAAGCATCCAGAGAAAAATGACACATCACTTACAAAAGAGCAACAATAAAACCAGCAGGTGATTTCTCAACAGGAATGACATAAGCTAGAAGACTATGGAATAAAAACTTTAAAATGCTAAAGAAAATAACTGCCAACCCAGAATTCTATGTCAGGCAGAAAAAATAAAAATTCTTCAAAGATAAAAGTAAAAGAAGTTTGTTTCCAAACTTCTCTAGAGAAAATATGAAAGGAAATACTTAGAAGAAAAATAATCCAGATGGAAAGGAGGAGATAATGGAAATGCTGAGAGAATTTAAGAACACTGGAAAGGGTAAATATGTATAAATACAGATTTTAAAAATAATAATTGTAACATCATATGGAGCATGACAATGTACCACAACAATAACGCAAAGACAGTCAGGGGGTATACGGAGTTAAAGTGCAGTACTGAAGAAGTGGCAAAGTATTTATATGTATTAAAATAATAAGTCAAAGATGTATACTGTTATTTATGGGTAATCATTAAAAAATAAAAAAAAATTGATAAAAATATCAGGTTAACTAGTAAACTATATCAGTTATTGCATGAATTGGTTAACTCCATTAAATTAATTACAAATATTAAGACTGCATGGTGAATGAAAATGTAAAACCAAATGACACACTGCTTATGAGAGACATGCTTTATAAAATAAGACCAACAGAAAATTGAAAGTAAAACAATGGAAAAGTATTACCATGCAAATACAAGACCCCCCCCCCAAATTACTGTAACCATTCTAATATCAGACTCTAAAACTTGAGACATTTCTAGAGATAAAGATGGACATTTCATAATGATAAAGAAAATAATCAAACAGGAAGATACCACATTTCCACATATGTATACATCCAAAAACATAGTTTCAAAATACCTACAGCAAAGATTGACAGAACTAAAAGCAAAACAGACAAATTCAAAATCATATCTTCAGATATTCTCTCAATACGTGATAGAATAAAACAGAAAAAAAGTAAAGACATAGAAGATAACACTACAATTAACAAATATGACCTAATTGACTTTAGAGAAAATTAAAACAACCAAGAGCAAAATTCACATAATTTTCAAGTGTACCTGGAACTTTTATGAAAAGCAACCAATTCCAGATCATGAAGAAAGCTTCAACAGGATTCAAAAAACTGAATACTTCAAAATAAGTTCTCTGACCACAATGGAGGTAAGCTAAAAATCAGTAACAAAAAAGTAACAAAAAAAATCTCCAACTGCCTAAAAATTAACTAACAGCAAAAAATGCTAAGTAATTTATGAATCAAAGAAAAATCAAAACTTTTGGTGTGAAGCAGAAGAAGGGCTTAGAGAGAAATTTATAGACATAAATGCATATATTAGCAAAAAGACTGAATATCAATATTTTGAATTTCCATCTCAAGAATCTAGGTAAAAGAAGACCAAATGAAATCTAAGAAAAATAATAGGAATGAAACAATAAAGAGCAAAAATCAGTTTAAAAATACAGTAGAGAAAATCAACAAAGTTAAAAGTTAGTATTCTGAAAAGATTAGCAAAATTGATAAACCCTTATCAAGACTGATCAAGGAAAAAGAGAAAAAAGATTATCAATAACAAGAAAAAGGAGACCTTACAAAACCAACACAAATGAAAAAGTTATGAGAATATTATATAAAAAATACACAAATACACTTGACAATTTGGATGAAACAGACAAATATCTAAAAAAAACTAAAAAACAAAAAACGATACAATTAACCAAAGTTGACACACACACAAAATATAGAAAACAAAATAAATCCAATGCTTAAAGGGCCTTAGCTCAGGTTTACTGGCAATTTCTAATGAAATATAGACCACCAAGAGAAACTGTGCACTGTCTCAGACAGAAGGTATTAAGATGATTATTATAGGATTTGGGTTTATGTTAGGTGATTTGGGAATGGTTCAAAGAAAGTGTAATTTTGCTGGGGTATTGGTGCTATCAGAAAGAGCAAACAATTCTATGATTGGTATCTTCTTAATTTTTATCTAGAAGGCGAAAGAAATGAAGTGAGACTAAGTCATAACTGGTAAAAAAGCAGCAGTCACTCAAATTAGCTGGGAGAGGAGGATGTTTGGTTATTTTTGTGATACAGAAAGTATTCTTGTTTTTGTGCTCAGACATGAGTATGGTCACAGAGTGACCTGTCTGATGTTGGTGCTGTGAAATGGTTTATGTTCAACAGGAGAACACCATGGCCAAGATGTTAAAGCCAGGCCAGCTCCCAGCCCGCAGTAGTTAGCTGCTCCATTTTTCTTTCTCATTCATGAAAAGTACAAATAGAAGCAAAACTGACCTACATTGTTATAAGTCAGGAATGTGGTTATCCTTGTTAGGGACAGTGGTAAATAAGGGGCTTCTGGAGTGCTGATAAAGTTCTATATCTTGACCTGGGTGCTTATACAGGTGTATTCCATTTGTAAAAATTCATAAGCTGTATACTTATATGTGCATGTATATATATGTCTACAAAAAATGTGTGTGTGTATACATACAAAAATATACATACACACACATATATATATTTCAATAAAATGTTAAAATAGAAAAATAACTGGTTTTCTCTGGTGAGTAGGACTAGTCATGAGGAAGGGAGGGACAGAACACCACTGCCATTTTGTATTATTTGATTTTGTAACTGACGCATGTATTATTTTGATATAATATTTAAAAAAATTTCAAAGTAAATGGTTTACTGTCTAAAAAAGACCCTTGGGTATAAGTCCCACATCCTATTCTTAGAAAATACCAGATGTAGAACTATAAAGTCCAACACAGTCTTAACTGTACAAGTCTTGATATACATTGGAGTTAACCTACGATGGAGTTAATTTTGACAAATTTTTTCTTCTGGACACAAAATCTTTACTGTACTTCACAAAACTATGAAGACAGAATGATTGGACACTAGTACAAGATTTGATCTCCTGCTCTCTTTCCAGAGGAAGTCTTAACTTACATGGCTATTATCTTGGTTTCTGAATCTACATCAGGTTTAAGTACATTTTGTTTTGTTTTCTTGGTCAAAATGTATAATAGATATAGACATTTGGGGTGCTTGTATATAAGACTATATTAATTGGATACATTCATTGTGATGCCTTTTGACTTCTATAACATTTAGCTGAAGATACAGGAATCAGAAAGTAAAAACACAACGAGAATTTGAGGAGGAAAGTAGCTTGCTCTTCTTTTCTGATCAATACACATTTGAGGAGATTTTTGAACAGTACAAATTTGAGAAGGAAAAGTATATTCTATTCCTATTACCTATGCCTGCTTTCACCTCAGAATATAGAAAGGCAGTTCATATTGCTTAGATTAGGGACACTGGGATGTAAACAAAATTGGAAACAGAGTTTGTTTTATGTGGTTCTAGGACAACCATCTTCTGTCCCCAAAGGAAATGTATAATGACAAAATGGCAATTCGTGAGGAGCTCAACATTCTGGAAAAGGACAAGCTGAAGTATACTCAAAGAGGATAACAGACTTCAACTAATGTGACATGAATACATCCAACCCTGGGAGGAAACTAAAGAAAGTAAGATGGGGGGCAGAGACAATTCTCTTTTCCTAATTCTGAAATAAACAAATTGACCCAAACAACCCTGCACAACTATCTGGAATAGTGGTCACAATGTAAACTAACCATGATGTGGACTATATCACTTTTCACTAGATCCACCTTCAGGGGACCTTGTCAACACCCATTCTCAGACAATGCCACAGATACTATTAAAATCTGACACCAATCAGAGCTCATGGAGGTTTAGATTTAAGAGCCCTCAAGGGCCAGAATATAGACTAAAAAGAGTTAAATTCAGATGTTACAGGTTCATTTCCACTGCACGCCCCCCACCCCCCCTGCCCCATAAGATAGCATAGCAAGAGCTAGCTCAACAGATCTGAATTAGCACCAATAAAGAACAGACTGAAACCAGAAACTACACACTGGAAGGTAATTCCAGGTTGTAAAGGCAAAAGTCCTGCTACTAGAGTTCTTTTCACAACACATCAACCACTGCCAGGCCAAGCATACCGATTTGTGGGATAATAAATCAACAAATAGCACATGCTTTACTATTTCTCTGCTTTGCCGCAGTAACTCCAATTTTCTATATAAACCTTTTAGTGATAGCAATGTGTGTGGTACAAGTATGTGTATGTACATGTGTATAAATACATGTCTATGTATGTATGCATATACACTTTTCATGACAAGCTTTCGGAGTTGAAAGAATTACTTTCTATTCGTCTAAGTCTGGCTTAGACTTTGCAGAAAAGAGGTAACATAACAGTCCTGAGACTGCTATCCTTAGAAAGGCCTGCTTGCAAGGTAGGCCCATAACCGGCCTCTGGGAATTTGGATTTGGGGAGGGTTCTCACTGTTCCTAAAACATATAAGAGTGGTTCACTGTACTTAAACTGTACAATGTGGTTTACATTGAACACTTCTGGGGAGTTATTGCTTTCCTTTTGGGAGTTTGGAATTTTACTATGTGCTAGGCAGAATGTGCTTACATAATTGGCCCCCACTGAAAACTCTGGGCATTGACTCTCTAATAAGCTTCCTTGGTAGACATTTCACACATGTCGTCACAACTCGGTCTTGGGGGAATCAAGCACATCCTGTGTCACATCTGTGTCCAATGGAAGAAGACTCTTGGAAGCTTTCATCTGGTTTCTTGACTCCTGACTTCACCCTACATGCCTTTTTTCTTTGCTGACTGCTCTGTATCCTTTCCCTGTGATAATTCTTAGCCATGAGTGCAACTATGTTGAGTCCTATGAGTTTTCCTAGTAAAACACTGTACCTGGAAGCAGTGTTGGAGACTGCAGACATAGTGCCTCTTCTATAAAGGCACTTTAAGAATTAGTTTACTTGCTATTACTATTAGACTCTGAAGACATTACCATCATCCACCCCAAAAAGTTTCTATTTCCTTAGGTTCAGTGGCAAGACAAAAAAAAAGTCAGTTAGCTATGAAGTCAATTACTTTGGAAATTTCAAAAATGGTTCTTCTCTGGAAATTATCAAATATTTACCTTGAGCAACCAGATCTCGTCTCAATATTGGATAAAGAACAGGTTCTACACCATCCATCTCTTGTATAACAAGGGTTTTCCCAAAACGTACTGCCAACTCAAGAGCTGTGATAAAGTTACTATCCTAAGAAAATAAAAAAAGAATACATATTAATTCCTTTCTTACCGTAATATTTACAAAGGTCTTTATAGATAATGAGTGAAGATGTTAGGAATAATATGAATATTTCAAAATTTGATATGTATGTTAATAATTCAAATTATTCATGATTGCTTCTCTAGTTATAAGTAACTTCATGATGAATCATTTTAGTTGACTATTACATAAATTTCATAAATAATTTAAATAGACATTCAAGAAAAATAAGGAGTTTCACATTAACAATAAAAAAGCCTTTTTCAATCTTCTACTATAATTTCAAATTGATGCAGAAACAAATTTTCTAATTCTGTATGCAATAAGTTATCACCCAAGTATTAATAAGAACTACGTTGGTTATGTTCAAAATCAAACACTGAATAGAAGAAGAAAGGCAAGATGATGAATTCTAGTAAACTTTTCTTGTGTGATAGGTCTAATCACCGTGAAAAGGAACCTTGAGACAAATTTCTATAATGATGCAAGAATATTGAGGCTTTCTGACTAGGGAAAGAGTAGTTTTAAACATCACTCCAGGACTCCAACTGTGGTTAAAAACGAAATTAAATATTTGCAGTAATAATTATTAAGATCTCCTGTAAAGCACAAGTGACATTAAAGTATTTTATATATTATCCAATTATTCTTAACACACACAAATGAGATAAATACTCCCAATTTATAAGTGAAGTATGTTTTAAAGAGGTAATTTTTCAAGTACCTGAAGAATATCTATGAAAATTAATCATACACTAGGCCTCAAAAAAAAAAACTGACCCAAAATAATTTCTCAGCAAGATAAATATGACAGTGAGAAGTCACTACCCCAAAAACTATGATTACATTTAACTGCCCAATATCAAATCTTGAGACACAGCAAGGATGGTCATTGGTGAGTTATAGGAATAGGAAATTATCAGAGCCACTGAGAGAAACTACAAGTATGCTAAAAGTCCAGGAGGCTTTCTCCAACCTAAGTCAGTAACTACTTCTATAGGATCCTATACTTGTGCCTTTAATCATACTTTAGTATAAATGCTTATTTAATTGTCTCTCTAACCTAGTAGGCAGAAACTGTGACTACTTTACTCACTATTAAGTTCCCAGAGCTTAGATCAATGCCTAGCACACAGAAGGAATCAGACAAATATTCTTATCCCCTTTCTACAAATTAGAAAACTAAAGCTAAGAGAGCTACATTTCTTTCCCCAGGTCCCACACCAGGTAAGTTATAGGATTCAGCTTTGAATCTATGTTTTCTGATTACAGACCCAGAGGTCTTTTCACCATAAGGTGCCATTACTAGTTGGTATCTAAATTGTAAGTAATACACACCTGCTGGTTAATAACTTCCAAACGCGAGTCTTTCAAATGTGTCTTTAACCATTCGGTAGCTTGGGAAGAAGGGTCTATAAGAAATGGGCATACTCGACTCTAGTTCAAAAAAAGAAAAAATTATAAACTTTCATTAAATGGACAAATAGAAACAATTTCCTAAAAGTTATGAATCAATTACTGGGTGAGGTTTTCTCCCAGGCTTTGGAGAACATAAATATACAACCATAAGGGGAAAATAAAGGTACAGTTTTTAACTGCACCAGAGGCCACATTAACAAATTTTACAATGATCAGGAATTAATATTAAGTAATTATTTAACCACAGTTAAGTGAGTATAGTCCTATTTACTACAATATAGTATACTGTATATAGTATTTAGTAATATATAGAAAATGTATATTAACAATATAGTAAGCAAGAGCCCTAGTCCCAACCTTAAGCCATTTGCACCTCTCTTTTTGGCTCTTAAAATACACAATCAAGTTATTTCCTAACTATATATTTTCTGTGGTTGAATAAACCATAAAGGCCTTAGAAGAGAAGTACGAACAAATCATAAAAGTATTGCTGAAATAATTATCAATATAATTCTTTATATTTAAGACACTAATTCTTATAAAGCAGTACATAGTTAATATTACAAATGGAGTGTCGAGAAGAGAAAATTACATAAGTTACAGTTTAAGATCTAATGAACCAGGAACTAAATTCATTACAGAATACCTTGTACTAATTAAACACCGAAACAAATAGAAGTCAGAAAGCAGTGAAAATTCCCTATACACACAATGCCACTTAGCAGATAAAAGGAAGCCAATTATGTATATTTATATATAAAAATGATAAATGTAAATATATCAATAAATAATACGATAAATTTAAAAGTCATCTAACAATCATTGTTACCTAGTAAATCAGATTTAAATAACGACTGACCTAATTTTTCTTAAATCTTCACATTTATTTGAAAATTGTAATGCAGTTGTATGCTTTAAGAATAAGATAACTCATGAAAGTCAAAGTGAAATGAAGACTTAGAACTGAGGTATATCCAATAAGAAGTAGATGTTATTTCAGTGACATACCAAGAAGGAGGTGGGTGGTGGGGACCATCTGCCCCTGGGACCAATAGCATTTTATCAGCAACGTTGTATAAAATTGCCAGCACATGGTGATAGTAAAGAGCTGACTGATTTAAAACAGCTTTACTATTTGTTTAAAATTTTCTCCAGACAATGTACCCCCTTTTTACGTGCACCCAGAATGGACTACTCACTCCCCCACCACAGGTCCCCCAGTGTCACACTACTGTATGATCTTCCCCCAGCACCTATTTCTGGAGGTTTCACTTACTGCTCCATCATAGAAATGTGCTATTCCTAGCAAAACGAGGTGGTTAGTAAATAGCCTCTTAAGTATTACTAACTTCTACACCTAGGTTTTAGATCTAATTTTATGCTATCATTCAATAGCAAGCATTTCACAAGTCTTCTAGATATTGCTTAACCATGAAAATAATTACTTTAAATTAAAAAAAAAAGTTCTTACCCAAGATTTCAAACCAATGATCTGATGCAGTTAAAAAAAGAGAAGATAATGTTTCAAAAAATCATGTTTTTAGCACAGAAAATATGCTTAAAATTTTCAAAGAGTACTTATAAGTTTGTATTCATCTTATTCATACTTCTCCAGAGAGATTTAGACAAAAATCTCTAAGGTATATTCTAGGTTTGTGTTCCATGATTAAATGTAGTTAAATTCTACATTTAACAAATAATAACAGATCCCAAAATGTTGAGCTTTCATTTATTCATGTGTTCATTCATCTACCATATTGAATAACTACTACAGTAAGACATTGTGAGGGATATAGAAATTAATAAAGATACATTCCCTTACCCTCAATGACTTTGCATCCAATAAAGAAGCAAAAAATGAAAATTCTATAATCAAAGTGTACACAAATTCTATAGGTGGGCCACAGATGTTTTTAGGGGAAGCTGCCAGGAAGCAATTCAAGTCAAACTAAGGCAAGGAAGATAACTTGGACTTAGCCTGACAGAGAAGTGAACAAGCATCTCAGGTAAAGACAAGAGCATGATGGAGAGAGGAATAAAAAGCCTGGGAGCGTTTGGAAAACCAACAGTAGTTTGGCAGAGTTGGAGTAAAAGAGTGTAGGCAAAGATGATACATATAAAATGGCAGTAGTAATAGAGGTCTTTCTGATCATGAAGAGCTTCTTATGCCATGTTTAAAGATAATGAAATTTTTATACTTCAGGCAATGGGAAGTCACTGAAATATATTAATCTAGGGACTATCATGATCAGACTAACATTTTAGAAAGATCACTCCAACACTAGTAAAGGAAGTGATACCAGGGACAAAGGACAAACTTGTACAGTAATGTATTTATCCAGGTACAAAATGATGAAGGCCTAAAGGAATCCACTGGCAGTGGACATGGTTAGAACAGGATAAATTAATGACATATTTGAGAAACAGATTTGACAAGACTTGTTGAATAATAAACTGCATGTAAAATTAAAGAGACATAGGGGCTGGCCCCATGACATAGTAGTTAAGTTCCATGCACTCTGCTTCAGTGGAGTTCGGATCCCAGGTGTGGACCTACACCGCTGTCAGCCATGCTGAGGTGGTGACCCACATACAAAATAGAGTAGGATTAGCACAGATGTTAGCTCAGGGTTAATCTTCCTCAAGCAAAAACAGAGGAAGATCAGCAGCAGATGTTAGCTCAGGCGAATCTTCCTAACCAAAAAAAAAAATTAAAGAGACATAGTGAGAATGACGTGCAGATTTGTAGCTTGCATTACTCGGCCAAGATAGTGACATCTCCACTGGTAGAAAATAAAAGAGAAGCAAATTATAGGTAGTTAAGGAGGAAGAGAAAAGATTATTAGAGTGGATTGCTACCTTTGCCTACCCTGCATGCCCCACTCAATGTATTGTTGATGGGATTATCAATCACCTAGCACTGAACAAAAGGGACGAACAGGTGACTCAAGCTAACTAATCAGAATCTTTTTGGGGACGAACAAGTGACTCAAGCTAACTAATCAGAATTCTTTTGAGGAGAGGGGTAGGTAAAGACACATCTTTAGTCTGGGAACATAAACTCTGATAATGGTGAACCTGGAATCACCAACGGCCACCCTTAACGCAGGGTGGAGAGAATCTGAGAATGAATCCATCTCTAAAAAGGGAGAGAGAAAAGAGTGATATCCTGGTAACATCACTTGAATCCTGAAGCTAGTCCCAATCTTTTGAACATCTCAGTTATTTAAAAACAGAAGTTGCTTTTTTTTGCTTAAATGTACTGTACTTGGCCACAGAAAGATTCTTAACTATAAAAAAATTAACAATGATTAATTTAAGGACAGAGTTTGAGCTACCTAGGAAGCTCCAGATAATTATATCTAATAGGGAGTTAAAACTATAGGTCAGGAGCTCAGTATAGAGGTCAAAGGCTAGAGATATACAATATCTATTTTAATTCTTCTCTCCTTGGGGCAAAAAAAGATTAGACAGGGGATAGTTTTGAAAGAGATTAGTTTTAAAACATCTAGGACACTCTACAATTTTATTTTTAATACCTATAAGTAGAATAAGAGTAGAAATATGTTTTATAAATAAAACTAAAGCCTATCTCTTGATTAGCTAAGGAGAATTATATTAACAGGAATAATACAAAATAAATCAGTTTCAACATGCACAGAAACACACACCCTCACATGTATGAGAGGCAGTTTTACAGCACAGACTGGCTAGATGGCAGTGTTTGAATCTTGGCTCTACCACTTGATAGCTCTGTGACACTGGACAAGGAACTTAACCCTTCTGTGCTTCAATTTCCTAATCTATAAAAGGGACAATACATGTACCTACTAGATAGGATTGACTCAATGAGTTAAGTGTTTCAATGCTTTACCTGTATTAAGTATTAAATAGTAATATATGCACAACATAGTAAGTACTGCATAAGTGTTCATTATAATTACTATTTGGGGTTTATTTAAAAAATGACTTTTCCATATGTGATTTACCTTTATAATTTCTTTAGACTAATATCGAATTAGTTTGCATTTCCTCTGCATACACTGAATGGCAGGAAGGAAAAATAACCTCAGAAATTCTGAGTGGTATAAAGAAAACTAATTTGACACTGAAGTGTCTATAAATAAAACTAAATATTCAGTGCACAGCTTCACAAGAAAAATTTATAATATTGTGAAACTTAAACCAAGAAAATTTTATAATACTGGGAAATTTAAATTAATCATCTTTTCCATCTCCTTCTTGGATGCTTTTCACTCATACCTTCTCCATAGTTTCTAGTAGGCTTATTCTCTCCATTATCCACTGAGTCCCACCCACAATATTACAAAGATCATATAATTTGTTGCCCAAACCAGGACACTTTTGAGAGTAAAAGGAAAACTATTAATAATTACATCAGGACAACAGGTATAAATCATAGCCCAAGTAATCCAGGACATACGATTTCCATGGCCAAGTTCTTCCCCTGCCCCTCAAGGACATAGGTCATATGAGATTTTTGCTAATGTAACAAAACTAATTCTTGTTACAAGGCCAGTGATAGATAATTATTTGACTATTTCCTCTTCCAGACAAGACATGCACTCCAATAGTTAGCTTAACACAAATATGAGAATTTCAAGCATCTTTGTAAGAAAAACAAAGGAATAATTTTGAATGCAAAAGGCTTTTCTTAGTATCAATAAATGACTGAGTGACTAGAGGCCTTGACTGTGGGAAAGCCTCCACTGAGAGAGATGGAGAATCTCAGAAGAGCTCTAGTATAGCTAAGGGGGAGATGTGATATATCTCTGAATCAAAAATATATTTTATTCATCATGCTTGGCCATCCTTTCTCAGGAAAGACTTCCCAGAAACCCAATGTGTACATATTTAGAGTTCTAATTTCACATACATCACATGGTGATGTTAATGAGAAGATGTTATAGACATGTGCTACCCAATCACACCCTTACCTACAGCAGCTTATTCTAAATCTAGTATACTTCAGAACTAAGAAGGAGTGTTGACCCTAATGGCAAATTCATTTCAAAAAAATAACTAATTACCATAGCAAATTTTTCCAAATGGCTTTTGTTTTGTCATATAAACGCTTATAAGTATCTATAGAAACTTGGCAATATTAAATGCAAAGTAAACATAAGCTTATTTAAAAAATTAATTTCAAAAACAATTTCCTCTATATTCATCATGAAAGAAAATTCAGAATAGAAAAGTAAATATTTTCAATTATTATCATCAGGAAAAAATAAAAATTATTGTGATAAATATATTTTTTTTCTAAAGGCTCTGATTTCTTATGGAATAAAAAAAGAAGACTTAAACTGTGTGTTTTTTAAGTCTGCAAACAATTGCTTGCTTGGATTACTGAAAAAGGAAGAGGTAATTACAAAACCTTGGGAAAGAATAACAAAAAAAGCACACAGTTTGCCATAATGAAATGAATTTATTTACATACACATTTAGAGTTCCAGATTTTTAATTCTAGTATGAAAAATGTTTAAAAAATAAATGAAAGAACAAGCCAAATCAAATTAAAAGAAGGCAAAACTGATTAACTTTTGGTGAGCAACTTCTCTAATGGTAAGACACCAATATAATAAGCCAAAGTATATCAGCTAATTAATAGGTCTAGTCAAACTAAATTATCCAGGAATGAACAGGACCCACAATACAAATCTTATAAAACTATGGCTCATGTTACCTAAAGAAGAGCATTAATGTTCACACTTTCTTTGAGACTATGGAGTTATGGAATAAGGAAATAGTGTGTGGGCAGAGAGAGGGGTTGCAGAGAGAAAGAAAAAACTGGTGTTATGGAATATAAGCTATTGAGATAGAAAGAAGAGAAAAAAAATCACATTATGAAGGCGGAAAAATTATCTTCTAAGTTCCATAACAGAAAGGTAAATCAAGTTAATAATAAAAATCAAACTTCATTGAAAGAAATGACTTCCTTGTATACATGATTTGGAATTTGGTTTTCAGATTCACTGCTAATAAAGTTATAATAGTTTCAAGTTTAAACAATGCCTTTCGGGAAACATACTATATGAAAGAACAATTTTCCAAACGTGCATATGGTCATCTCTAACTTATAACCCATCTCTAACTTATCTCATCTTCACTTTGTATAACTTTAGTTTGCAAAACAAAATAAAAATAAAATCATATACTCTAGATGAAGGAATTATACAACCACATTAATCGGGTATCCTTAAAGTATTTCTGTTACTATTAGGGAGTTCAGTTTAGAATATTTTGGCCATCAAAATAATGCCACCTTAGTTTATACTTATATTAAAATAAAAATAATTATACTGAAAATTATAGATTCACCAACTGAATCATAAATGGGTTTTTATTAGAGAAAGATTTTTACTTTTATGTAACTAAGAAAAGAAGAACTGTGAAAGGCTAAGAATTAGAAGAAGATATTTCTGGGGCTGCCTGGTGGCGCAGCGGTTTAGTTTGCGCTTGGCAGCCCAGGGTTCGCGAGTTCGGATCCCGGGCTCCTGCCGACGCACTACCTGTCAGCCATGCTGTGGCGGCGTCCCATATAAAGTAGAGGAAGATGGGCACGGATGTTAGCCCAGGGCCAGTCTTCCTCAGCAAAAAGAGGAGGATTGGCAACGGATGTTATCTCAAGGCTGGTCTTCCTCACAAAAAAAAAAAAAAAAAAAAAAAAGAAGATACTTCTTGGAACAAGCTTCAAAAGAAATACTTCTAATGAGAAAATTAAAATTGATTAATTACCTGTAAAATAACAAGAGCATTTTCTATGGAAAGGTCATCTGATGGTAGGCCTTCACTTTTCCAAATTAACTGCTCACTTTCAGTACAAAGAAATCTCCTCAGATCAAATTCTGAAAAGTGAAAGATATCAATAATACTTCATTACAATGATATTATACTTGACGAAGGGAATGAAATAAAATTATTTAAAATATATTCAAACAAAAGTCCCATGATCATCCTTAATATTCAATCCTTTCTTCCTCATTTAGCACCAGAAGCTAAGGAAAAAAAAAGAGTTAAAAAAAAAACAAAGGAATGGAACTCAGTTAAGTTACATTTCTTCTATTAAGTGAATGTTTCACAACCATGATAATTTGTAAAAACCACAAAATTCACAAGGCATTTTGGAGTTCCTACATCTCATCTTATGATATGAAATTATTGTAAAAATTAAAGTAATAAAATGTTTAACTGCATTCATGCAATATCAAAAACAATTCAGTGGTCTCAGTTTCATAGACTGATTTTAGGAATAGAAGAATCACTATAACAAAACAAATTCTCCGAACATTTGTAGAATTTGGCAAATCTAAAGTAGCTACGGTATCTTTTAACTTAGAGAAAATTTTCCTCATTTAAAGAAAGGAAAATGACAAAAATCAAAAGATGCATTTTTAGTATATTAAAATTTAAAATTCATGAATACAAACTTTCAAGACAAGCTGACTTGGTCCATTCTTCCAAACAGGTTTTTCTCAGATCCTCAGGAGCAGCAGAAAGATATGTAATAAATGCAGCAGCCAGCTGAGCTCTTTTAGGAAGAGTAGCTAATTCCTCTGTGATCTCTGCAACCTGGAAAAGAGAGAGAGTGATGTATGAATATGTTCTAACATGGAAAAAAATGACAGCTTCATAAATTAGAGTTTGACCGTAGGAAAAAAATCATTTATTGGTTTAAAGTAATAACCCCTGTCTTGAATACAACTGTCAAAATGTAAAAATATCAACAAGACTTCAGACCATACTGATACTAAAAATAGTATGAAATTCCAAAATATTTGTAAAGATGAAAGTATTTTGTCACTGATAGTTTCTAATGATTCTAATGAAAGCAGAACTTTTATCCCAATCACAGATGAATATTGTGAATTAGCATCACTTTGTAAAATATGATTAAGATACAGAGACTATGAGCAAAGGCACAAAACAAAGATAAAGCACAGAGACTTATTAGTTAAAAGCACATTGTGGCTAAAGGCTTGAGCAGAAAGAGTAGCAATACAGGAGGAATGAAAAAAGAGACGTCAGAGTTGATTGGAGGGAGAAAGATTGTGCCAGGTTTCCCATGCCATGCAAAGGAGTTTCTGTATTAACCCGTGGTAATAATGAGCCATTGAAAGTGTTTAAACAGGGCAGTGAGTAATGTAATGAGACTGGGTTTTAGAAAGATATTTCAGCTGACAAATGAAGAATGGACCAATTAAAGGGCCAGATAGGAGAGAAACAAGTTAGGAGAACTCAAGTGACAAAAGAAAAGGATTGGCATTAAGGATAGAAGACAAATATGAGGAATGTTTGCAAATGGAACAAGGAAGAGTCTAAGACAATCACATTTTGAGTTTTGATGCCTAGAAGAAAGATGCCTTATGAAAGACAGGAAGTAAGAGATTTAGGATGAGGAAAAAAACATAATTTAGACATGTTGTGTTTGAGTTCCTGAGAGTTAAATGCAAAAATCTAAAGTGTAGTTGGAAATATGAATTTAAAACTCAGCACTTTAGAAATATAGCTCTATTTAGCATCATAGTATAGGTGATAATCTTAAGACTGGATGAGATAATCTGAGAATAGCTGCAGAGAAAGGAGCCAAGGAAGGGAATTCTAAGGTCAATCAAATGTTACTGTATGAGCAGAAAAGGAGAATCCGGTGAGGGGGGGAATCTAACTGGTTAAAGAAAAGAAAGCAAACAAAACCAAGAGACAACACTTTAACAAAGTCAAAATAACAGAGTATTTCAAGAAGAAATTAATGGCCAACAATGTCAAATCCTAAGATTACTGTCCTGGTAAAGGTAAATTCAAAAAAATCTCTAGAGTACTAAATTTTCCATCAACTCATTTTCGTCCCTGCCCTTCCCCTCAGTAACAGAGATAATTAAAAAAGGAATAGGTTGCTTCGTCTAAAATCCATTCTTATAAAGATATTTTCCTTAAAGATTAATTCACATAATGGCCATTAATATCTAGATCATTTATCTTAAACCGACTAAAAGTTAGTGGATATTTCTCTCCTTTTTATTTTTGTTAACAAATACATTACATTACAGATTTCCTTTGTTTTAAAGAAAGCTTCTTCATGACTTCTCGCTCTCAAACAAACCTGTGCATTCCATCTCTTGTGTTCTCTATCAAGCTGATTAATTAAGACTTCTGCAGCTTTAATTGTTTCTTGGGCTTTGCTTACTTCAGCTTCAAGTTTGGCAGCTTCCGAAGTCCTGCTCTGAAATCTGTGAAAACATTAAAATTTAATTAAAGGTAAGGAGATTTAAGAGAGATTTGACTAAATTATCCTTAGGTAGTAGAGTGTACTTTTATATGAGAATTTAATCAATGATAATACTGATAATATTTGTGTCCAAAATAATAGAAGAGACATATACAGCAGCATAAATTTCAAGTGTAGCATTCTCACAGGGCCTTGATGCCCTACTACATTATGTACAAACTTCTCCATAGGACACTCAAGGTCTTGTCATAAGAGATCCAATCTATCTTTTCAGTTTTATTTCATTCTATTCCAGTCCAGCAAAATTGTATGTCAACATTTGAAGAATTTTATATTCTCAGAAAATGCCCTATCCTTTATCTGCTGTGCCCTTCTTCAGGAAGTTCCATTTGCCTAGAAGTTCCATCTTCCAGCCCCTTCCTTATCCCTACCTTACCCATCACTCTAACTCCCTCAAACATCTACCTATCAAAAATGTAAATAAGGGGCCTCCCGGTGGCGCAGCGGTTTAGTTCGTGCTTGGCAGCCCGGGGTTCGCGGGTTCGGATCCTGGGCGCCCGCTGACACACTGCTTGTCCGCCATGCTGTGGCGGCATCCCATACAAGGTAGAGGAAGATGGGCACGGATGTTAGCCCAGGGCCAGTCTTCCTCGGCAAAAAAGGAGGATTGGAAATGGATGTTAGCTCACGGCTGGTCTTCCTCACACACAAAATATATATATATAAATAAAATTTGAAAATGCACCTCAAATATCCAGTCCATTATATATATTCTATCCTTATACATTCATTTGCCAAAGTTTATAACTTTCTTTTTAAATTACTTTCCTTAAAAAACACTTGTACAAATTTATTACATTATTAAAGATAATAGTAATATTTCACATGATTACTTAGTCCTTCAACAAATATGTAAATGCCCAGGATTGTGCTAAGCATCAAACCACACACACACACACACACACACACACACACACACACAAAATAGCATATCATTTAATTCTCAGAACAACAGTTCAAAATAATTATTATAATTCTCATTTTACAATTATGGAAACTTAGATACAAAAAGTTTATTGCACAGGTTTCACCAATAATCAGTACAGGCTCTAAAATTTATATATAGATGTATCTGATATTAAGTTCCATGCACTTTACAGTACATTTTATTGCCTCTCTAAGTGCCCTATTCCTTCCTCCCCTAGACATAAAACTCTAGAACTGAGTTGTCCAATATGGTAGCCAATAGCCACATATGGCTATTCAAATTTAAATTAGTTAAAATTAAATAAAGTTTAAAATTCAATTACTCAGTCATATTACACACATTTCAGGTGCTCAGTAGCCACATATCACTAGTGGCTGCCATAGTGGATGGTACAGATTATAGAACATTTCCATCATCTCATAAAGTTCCATTGGACAGCACTGCTCTAGATCTAGAAACAGAGACTACAATTTCATTCACCTCGACAATTCATACCATACCTTTTGCATGGTTTTGGAATAAATATTTGCTGAATTAAATTGACTTGCATATTTCTGTACAAATTACGTTAAAAATGGCAAATGTCTCCTTACTCTTGTCAAATTAGAATTTAAAAATTGATAGACCATGCTGATTTTTCAATTCCCTTATTCTTTGTAAATATACAAGAAAATAAGATTGTCACTTACAACCTTGAGTCAATTAAATCTTAAAGATCATGATAACTAACTGCATGTTATCCGGCATTAATTCATCCTTGATAATGACTCTAAAATAGAAAATGCCATTCTGTTTTACTTAAAAGTTAAATCCAGGGTCCGGCCCGGTGGCATAATGGTTAAGTTTGTGCATTCCGATTGGCAGCCAAGGGTTCACCAGTTCGGATCCTGGGCACAGACCTACTCACCGCTCATCAAGCCATGCTGAAGTGGTGTCCCATATAGAAGAGCTATAACTCTACAACTATGATACTCAACTATGTACTGGGGCTTTGGGGAGAAAAAAACAAAAAAGGGGATGATTGGCAACAGATGTTAGCACAGGGCCAATCTTCCCCCCGAAAAAAGTTTATTCCAAAGGTTTTCATAATAATCCTTCCAAACTATTGGTAGTATGGTGTAGCGATTTAGAACAGGAACTTTATGAAGTTAGACAAATCTAGGACCTAATGCTAGCTTAGTCATTTACTAGCTGTTTAACTTGGGCAAATAAATCTTTTTAATCTTCAGCTTTCTAATTTGCAAAATGGAAGATGTTAAGTGCCTAATGCAATACCTGACACATAAAAACGACCTATAAATGGAATCAAAACATTGCTATCATATGCCAACTAGTCGATAAATATCTGAAAATTAGCTAAATATCGTGTACTAATTCTGAGCATATGACAATGAAAAGACTACATTGTTTTCCTTATACTTCTCTAATTATACCTGGAAGAAAATGATGTGATTTCTTTCCTATATCTCTAACATAAAAAATATTCAGGAGTATTGAAAACACTGGATTTATATGGGTTTGAGGTTTTCTTGTTAGTTTGTTTTTTTCTCTATAAGTAAATATATATAAATATAAATAGAGATAATTGTTTCCTGTCTATATAGAGAAAAAAAATCATAGATTTTATCTGATAAATCTCTTTCTTGGTATAATTTGTATTTCTTCCATAAGAAAAAAGGAAATGTAACACACCACTTAAAAAAAAATGTGTTCATAGAAAAGTTTTAGTCTCATAAAACTGAAAGCAAATGATAACATTATATTACATTTAATCACATATTCTCTAGTTTTCCAGTCTTCACAATTTTTAAAGGAAAATGCTCCCACAGTTATAATAATTCCCATACCAATATTTTCTATCCTATACTAAATAGAATCACAGTAACCCAGAGGTACATGAAAGGTTTTAAGATTAATAATATTCATAAATGGTCCTTAAATTTGAATATAATATTTGCGTGAAGGAATATTTTTTCAACACAAATAAGTACAAAGTTAAAAGGACAGAATTTTTTTAACATGATCATGCACTCTCAGGAAGATTATAGAATAGGTGGTCCTATAGCATCCTCTGAATAAACGAGTCTAAAATCTTAAAGTCAAAATAATAAAGAAATGGGAATACCAAATGTAAACAGTCTCAGCATTAACTCATTACATTTAATTCTTCTTGCTCCATTTTCCAATGCCAGGGAATATATATAGTGATAGCTGCACAAATGGAGACTTAAAATATTTTTGTTCTTATCAAAAAAAAAATTTTAAGGGAATGCTTTCTATGTTATTTTACTCCCTTCCCCATTTTAGAGTGATAAATCACAAAAATCAGTGAAAATAATGATTATAACTAAGATTTTTCAAAATTAAAAAATTGTTTGAGATATGTTTTCAAATATCCAAAATACATTTTAAAACTTAACTTACTTCTCTTTGAGTTCTGATACTTTTTGACCAACAGAATTAAGAAGCTCCTCTAGTTTCCTTTTTCTGTCTTCAGTTTTCTTCAAATTTCTAAAATATAATTCAATTTTATAAAAGTCATTCTATTTTAGATATCAACAAAAAGCAGCAACGCCACCTTAAAATGTAATCTTGCAGTAAATAAATGAAATAGAAAACTGTTCATAATTCAGTAGTTATAATACCTTTATTTAGAATTTGATTTGAAAAGCAATGCTAAAATTAAAAGTGTATTCACTGACATAACCATACCACTTCCAGGAGTCTATATTTTAAAACATTTGTGCATGTGGATTTCTGGATAAAAATGGCAGAGTAAACATATGCATTTATCTTCTATCCCTTCTAAAACCCTACCAAAATGAAACCAAGGGAATAAAGAAGATATACATGCACAAGGATAAACAGAATGAAAGAGAAACGTATTGCAAAGGAGTAATTTGATAAAATTCTAAAGGTGATAACTGACATACCAGAATGTAAAAAGCCAAAAGTTAAATAGCTGCAGAAAGAGAAGCCAAAAGAAAAAATTTCAAAATGCTTAGGAAAGGTAGACAATAGGTACCTCTGAAGATAATAATAGAAGTAAATACAGAGGATTGTTTAATAGTCGATATTAAAAAGAGTTTGACCTCAGATTCACTCCCCCATTGAAAGCGGACTATCCTCTTAACACATCCCTGGAGTCAAGCTTATACCCCTCACCCACCCCCATCCACCCTTACCCACACACTAGACAGAAGCTATGAGGATTCTTCTAGAGAAATGACTGACCTCCTCCCCCCCAAAATACCCACAAACATTGAGAGGTTGCCATCAAATGGCCGGTCCACACTGCGTACGGCGTACTGCTGGGCATTTGTGCACTGCACAAATCAACTGAAGGGTCTGTCAGAACACAGATTGCAAGGCCTCTTCCCCAGCATATCTGATTCAGGAGGTCTGGATGGAGCCCCAAAATGTGCACTTTTAACAAGTTCCCAGGTGATGCTGATGCTGCTGGTTTAGGGACCACACTTGGGGAACCACTGCAGTAAAATAAGGCCTTCAAAATTGTGAGATTAAACTATTTCTAACCCAGTATTCTAAACCCAGCCCAACTATTGATCACATATAATGGTATAAATATACATAATTTTAGACATGCAAGATTTCAAGATATTTTTCATCCCATATACCCTTTCTTAGGAAGCTAATGTGGAGGATGCATTCTAGAAAAATGAAGGACTAAACTAAGAAAGACAGGAACCCATAATAAAAGAATACAATCAGAAAAGAGACAAAGAGACTCTCCAGAATAATGGTGAAGAGAAGTCTCAAGGTAATAGCTGTAAGCAGTAGGCCTACGGAAGAACTAATCCACGTTGGAACAGGAGGACAAAAGTCTGTAGGAAAGAGAATGAAAAGAAAAAACAAATAGAACACATACATTCTGAATATGTTTTAGGGTCTTATAAAAAGACTGTGGATAAATATGTGATATGTAAATAGAAAAAATAATCAAAAAAGAAATTATTAATATTAAGAACAAAAAGGTATACAAGAAAGAAAGTATACTCATAAAATATGATATGTCTCAGCTATGAAAAATATGTAGTCAAAATAATAGAAACATTTAATATGATTTAACAGAAAAAATTCATATAATTTTATTGAGAAAATTAAGAAGTTTAGGCAGCTAAAGATCTCCTTGTCCAGAACAAGAACAAATAATGTCAAAAACTGAGCAAACAAGAAGATACTATACCTCTTAGTCTGCATATAGAACAAATGAGATAAAACACGATGCTGACTTAACAACAGTAACAATAGCAAAATGAAATTTTAACCCCCAAAAGTAAATGGTTACATTTTCCCCCTACCTGCCCAGATAATGTTTTAGAAAATATATACTAAACATTTCATAGAACTTAGAGGGAGAAAACAAATATAAAAGCCCTAAGTTTCCAAAAGCCACTTTTGGTACTTTAATATTATTCTTTTACAAAACTTACATCTACTTTCCAAAGGAACTTCCACCAACTTATCCTTCCAACAACACAATAATGGCAGGAAAAAAAAAAAAAAAAGCCTTGGTTCTGATGGCCATCTCCTTCTAACTGCTTCTTCTTCTTTTAGTCTGTTTAATATCTAATTTGTATTTAATTGACTCATTTTATATGCTTTAACATTGTTGGGTGTCTTTTTAGATAGAGACAAGAAATAAATCCTAATGTAACCAAGCCATAAGATTGATGAAAATAAAGGTTAGAATTTTTTATATTTCACTTACAATTCTAATCCTGCCTGTTCAGTTTCCAAAGGCTGAATTCTTTCCAAGACATGAGAATACTGGACGTTTGCTTTAACCCAGGCAGCCAAAGGAGCAGCTGCAGTACTGGCACGCTTAGCATTCTGAAAAAATCCATCAGAAGTTATCCAGCATCCTAACTTAATTTCAAATAAAAGCAAAGTTAATTCTAGTATATTTACATAAGCACTTATTTAATAATTTACCCCCAAAATGAAGTTTTGGGTTTATAGCTCAAACAAGGGGAATTGATTTTGATTAAAATACTCTCTTGCTTCAAAATAAAGTTTTTGAACCACATACAATCTTTAATATAATGATATTTTATTGACATAAGTAGTCATTAGTCATATTCATAATGAATATATGTCCATCCACAACAATGTTCAAGCATCAGTTCTTTCTCTTCTATACATGGGCTACATCTTTATTACATAAAAGCAATTTTGGAACCATTGCTATTAGTGTCAAAGAAGATCTATGTAACACTTGAATAAAGGATCTAAAAAAATACCAGAATCATGGAATTTAAACTATTCACTGAAATTAGATGCAAGTATTCTAACACAGATTCTATTATTTTATGACAAGTACACAGGAAGAAAGAAAAGCATACCAGGCAAGTTGGAAGTTAAGAAATAATAAACTGGGAACCCACCATTGGCAGCCGATAGAAACATTCAAAAACCACTTAAGATAATAAATCTGCATCCCCTGCCCCCAACAAACCTGGATTCCAGTTTACCTAATTCTGCTGGTGCATGCTTCCTACCTGCAATACCTACAGCTTATTTTTTTTTAACTTTTAGGTGTTAGGCAATCTAAACAATCAATAATGAAAAGTCATCACATTTTAACAAGCAGAATATTATACAGTATGGAAAGGGAAGTATGGCATAACTGTTAAAAATTACCTTTGGATCAAAAGATCCTTTATTTTTAAAAAGAAGTTCTTCAACACTCTCTCTTATTTCTTTTGGAATATTTCGTGCATCAAAGGTTGCTATGTCCTCTCTCACACCTCTTTTGGCAAGGAAACTAAAATTAAAGCGCATTACTTCAAATGAGGCTAAATAAAATTTGCTATTTCTGACAAAAATATCAATTAACTAACAGCATATGCAATACTTTCAATCTGTTAGTAAACAAAAAATTAGGATACTAAAGTATTTAAGCTTCTAATGTACTTTCCACCATTTTTTACAGACAAGAAGGAGGAACTCCAAAAAGATGCACAATAGTTTTTCTAATGTTCTGTGAATAATCTGGAGCTCTGAAATGAAGGAATTCCAATTCTACCCACATCCCCTTATGTGAACTACTGGGTACTCATATGTTCTAAGATATGCAAGAAAATTATCTGACTCTTTTCTAAGAAAGTTATTTAAGGTGCTCCCTCAACCTAATCTCCTTTCCCATCTCCAGATAGAAAAAGGACTCCACTATCAACCTAAATCCTAAAATGGAAATGAATATCAGCATAAACTGTAATACCATTGCTATAATGTGAAACCTGAAGCTGCATGGTTGCATATTTAGTTAATACTCAGTCTTTTCTCTTCTAGTATACATCTCTCTCGTATTATTTACGGGGCTCTCGCTCTCTCTCAGTCTCTGCCAAGAGTACAACACTCTGAGAATAATGACTATATTTTCCTCATCAGTAAATCACAGTAAACATAATGCTCTGTACTGTGTGAGGACAAAATCAATGATTATATGTATTTAGATGCTCTTAAAGATTTTAAGGCATTCCTTTTCTCCTCTTTTGACACTTCTAACAATCACTTGTGGAGAAAGGAAAACATGCATAGAATATCCTGAAGTATCAGGGCAAAGTGTGTAACCAGGCAATTAGATGAAGTTCAGTTTCAGAAGCAATATAAGAAATATTTTAAAATATGAAATAATAACATTTTTCACAAATTCAAAAACTTACCTTTTCATGCTCACCCAAGACGTATCAAAGATACCCATTAACCTTAAAACTCCTTCAAGAATGTCTCTGATTACATCAGGTGGCATACGCAGTGAGCGAATTTCTGAAAGAGATTCTGGCTTTATGTTTCCAACTGCTAGTTTAGCTTCATTGACTAGAGGCTAAAAGATAAAAAAGTTATTTTTATTTTCAAAAAATATATTTGAAAAAAATTAACTCTTTATAAATTATTGAACATTTGTCATTTTATTAAAAATGACTCTCATCACTAATATCCTTGCTCTTCAAATATCAAAATGCTTTAAAACACAGAAAGTACAAAACGTTCAAGAGAAAGTAAGAGTTCTTGTCACCGTAACTGCAACAGTCTAACTTGGAAAATTTAATTTGTTTTGAGACAATTTGCCATTTTCAAGAGGCTCTCTATACTCTAAGACTAGTTGGCTAATTCTTGAGAAAAAGAGCCTAAGAGTTTGTCTTAATTTACATATGATATGCTTTTTTCCTCTACAGTCAAAACAACACAGTTCATGGAAAACAAAGATTATTTTTAATTCCCATCAGTTAATTTGTTTCTCCTGGCATATTTTCCTTCCCGCTTCTCTTTTATAAATAATATTCTGTTTGAAAGCCACATTTGATAATACTATTAGAAAATAACTTGAGCAAATAAAGCTTAAATTCCTATATACAATTGGTAGTCAAGAATGTAAATGGCCTTACAATGTTTCCTTTTTTAACTTACCTGTACTTCTCTTAATTCATCATCAATTTTGTTTTTTCTTTCTTCAATTTTAACAACTTCTTCTGCTATTTTGTGCTTTAGTCTTTCAAGTTCTGTCTTTTGCTCACTCGCATCCTATAGGAATATTTAAATGGCATTTCAATCAGTTTGAATGTACTCAATATTTAAAAGCATGATACCAAAAATATGTTATTTTAAAATGACATTTTCTCTTAAATACTTCTCTAATGTTAATTGACATGACAGTCTAAAATGCCTGGGAAACCAACGATATAATTTACTCTATATTTACTATAGGAAGTTTCTATGTCTTATTTGTTTTATTTTTTTTCTAAAAAGCAAAGCAGTAAATGCTTATTATATAAAAAACAAACAAGTCAGAAATGCATAATTTAGAAAATGATTGTAACATTTGCAACAAACAAGCCAGAGAGGTTAGTACTATTATGCTCATTTCATAAATGAGGAAACTGAAAGTAAATTGTTCTATAACTCTAATGGTAGAGACTATAATTCTTAGAGAATAACTATAGTATGTTAGAAGTTTGTGTTTCTATACTTTATTTTAGACAAAAATTAATTCAGATCATGACACAACATGATGGCGAATATATGAACAAAAATTAGCAAAGATTCAAAGAACACTAAATTATATATTAATAACATGAACTCTTTGCTCATAAATGCAAACATTCAAGGGTCCTACATATATAAAAATGTTTGAATGTTATGAATGTTTATATTTGGTTTATTTATACTAACTGAAAAACTAAAGAGGAAATCCAAGAGTCCTTATAACAGTTTTTCTCAACCATATTATAATCATTCGGGGAGCTTAAAAACTTAATGCCTAGTGTCCTATTACCAAATATATTGATATACTTAATGTGGGTGTAGCTAGGGCACAGAAATTTTTAAAGACATCCCAGGTGGTTCCAATCTACAGCCAAAATTGAGAATGACTGAACCAACAACTTTTCCCCATACCACTCTTTCAGGTACCTTATACTCAACTCAATTGGAATTTTCTATATTCCACAAGCCTTTCTACCTTTGTATCTCTACTACCACTTCTCAATAGGGAAAGTTCTTTTCTCCATCTCCACACATCAAAATCTTCCTTAATGACCCAGCTCATGCGTTCCCTCTTTTATTAACTTGCTGTTCCAATTGGAAGTTATCCCTATTCTGCGTTTGTATAGCATTTAATTTGTACTTTCCTCTTGTCACAAACCCAGAGCTGTAAGCTTTAACAGACTGTATTTTTTTTTTTTTTTACAAAATAACATAAATGCCTGCTATTTATAATTAAGCAAAATTATTAACTTATAATTTGAGATGCACAATTATTCTTCTGATTTTCTGCTAGGCAACACAATTAGCTATTGTCTTAGAAAAACCTCTTCTCAGAACAACCCAGAGAAAGAGCAGCATAGTAGTCAATGCATATTCCTAATGTTCACTAGTTGGAGAGTACACAGGCACACATAGTGCTGAATATTTTCCTTTTGTAAATATCCAAGTATCACCAGCATTATCCTTTATGTAGCTTTCACTTTCTTCATATTTCAGATTACTCTTCAAAGGTAAGAAGTATTTGACAAACATTTTTTGACAATAAAAATGGCTAGCTGCTTTAAATAAATACTCATATTAATTTCATTCCAAAATGTCTTGAGAAAAAAATTATGCTAAAGTTTTACAGTATGAAAATTACATTTGATTTTCTGATATATTACTTACCAGGTCAGGTACTCAATAAAATTATCTTGGAAACACTGAATGTGTACATAACCATCAATTATCTGGAAATGTCATTGCTTTTGAAAATTTCCCATATGCTAACGGATTTATTTTGACTTATCAGTTGAAATCTGCTTTTGATTATGTTATTCAAATCAGTCCAGACAACCCTCTTGTGAAGCTCCCAATACATAATCCCCTTCCTACTCAGATGACCAGATATAAAAAGTTTCTTTTGTGAACAACTGAGATTAAAGCAACCAAGTAGGAAAAAATAAATAATAAAATACATTTGAGAAAAAGAAAACTTCATAAAATATCCTCTGAAAGCTACATGGAGATACTGCAACAATGAAACAAAAAAAAAGACACTGCCAAAAAGAAATATTTAGAGGTTAAAAAAATCTCCTGAGAAATAGTATTATAACAGAAATGAAAAACTCAATAGAAGAATTAGAAAATAAAGTTGGGGAAATTTTGAAGAAAGTATAGCAAAAAGAAAGAGAAGAAAAAACGGTGAGACAATTAGAGAACCAGATTATGAAGCTTAAAGTCCAAATAATAAGAATTGTAAAACGTAAGAACACAGAAATGGAGGGAAAGGAATTATCAACAGAATAACTAAAAGAAATCCCAGAACTAAAGGAGATTAAGTTTCAGGTGGCAGGAACTCACATGGTGTCTGACACAGTGAATGAAAATAAACCTAAACCCAGGCAGATCATAAATCTAAAAGATTTCAAAAGAGGAAAAAAAAACAGGCCACCTCAAAAAGATCAGGAATTAAAATAGCTTTTGAGTGTTTTAATCACGACAATGGAAGCTAGAAGAAAACGAAACTATTCCTTCAATGTCCTGAAGAAAACATATTCCAAGCTACAAAACTATTCCCAGCACCAAATAACCAACCAAGGACAGAGCAGAATGTTCATATACATGTGATCTCAAAGTTTATCTCCCATGTATCCTTTCTTAAGAAGCTTTTGGGGATAGACTCCACAGTAACAAGGGAGTAGACCAGATGATGATGAAGAATGATCTCAGGACAGTAGCTGTGACCATGCAAAGAGGAATCCAGTTCAGAATGAAACCAGTCAGAAGGCTCTATGAGAGAATGCTTTAGGTGGCCGATGAAAATTATAGAATAGCTAATGTTTTTTGAACTCTTGAAAGAATATTTAGAAAAAAATTTTAAATACATCATGGAGTCATACCACTCCCCTTCCTGACTAACAGAAGACTGGGAAAAAGGTTATTTTTCAGAGATATTTGGTCAAAGAAGCTCTGGATGGGATTACCAGGCACAGCTAAGGGCTCAGCTGAGGCCTCATCCTGAAAATAAGGGGATTCGATTTCTTGATGACTAATGATGTTGAGCATTTTTTCATGTGTTTACTAGCCTTTTATATATATTCTGTTCATGGAAGGTAAGTTCAAATCTTTTGACCATTTTTAAATTGGATTGTTTGTTTTATTATTATTGAGATATAATAGTTTCTATATTTTCTGGATACAAGTCATTTATCAGATACACGTTTTGTAAATAATTTCTCCAGTCTGTGACTTGCCTTTTCACTTTCTTCAGAATTTACTTCAAAGAGCAGAATTTTTTAATTTTGATGAAGTCCAATTTATCAATTTTTTCTTCTTCTATTTTAATATCACATCTAAGAAATCTTTACTCAACATCATAAAGATTTTCTCCTTTGTTTTCTTCCAAAGTTTTATAATTTTATGCTGTACACTTAGATCCATATCAAGTTAATTTCATATATGTTGAAAGGTAAATGTCTGGTTTTTTTTTTTTCTCTCTACATGCATTTCCAAACATTCCAGCACCATTTTTTTAAAGACTATCCTTTCCCCATTTAACTGGCATTTTTGTATAAAATCAATTGGCCATGTATGTGTAAGTCTATTTCTGGACTCCATAGTGTTCCAATGATCTATATGTCTATCACTACACCAATATCACACTGCCTTGATTAGTGTAGCTTCATATATAGCTTAATACTTACTATACAGTAAGATTAAATCATAAGTCCTCCAACTTTATTATTTTTAAGACTTTTTGTGCCATTTATTTTTATTGTGATATATAAATATTAGTCTCATAAATATTGAAGTTAATTTAAATAAAGGAGGCATTAGACTTGAAGTAAGGTTAATAGTCACCAACATGGAGATGCGAAAACATATCTGAGACATGATCAAGGAGGTAAAACTAACAGACTTTAATGATTCACTAGATATAAGGATTGAGGGAGTAAAAGTCTAATATAATTTATAAGTTCTGTCTTGAAAAATTTGCTATATTATAGTACTATAACCTGAGGAAAGGAATACAGGAGAGGAAAATTATGAGTTTTGAACGTGTTTCAAATTGCAATGCTCATGAGACTTCCAAGAAGACATTATCGGATTATCGGATATTTGAGTCTGAAGCTCAGAAGAGCGACTAGGCCTGAAGGACAAAAATGATGCATTTGGTGGCAGTCAGTATGTAGTTGATAATAAAAATAAGGTAACGGGCAAGAGCATCCTGAGAGGACATGCAGACATAAGAGAACACCTGGTCAAAGAAAGAACTCAGAGAAATCTCCTCTGAAAGGGTTCAACAAAGAAAGGCAATGGCAAAAAGGGGATATAATGAAAATATAAAAAATATCATGAAAGTATAAATAAAATGAACAAAGACTTATTTTGTGAATCTTGAGAATATTAAAGGCAGGGAAAACCCTTGAAGCCTGAAGGAGATAATTTTAAGAAACATAAAAGGAAATACCAACTTAACTAGCAGAGGGTAAACAAATAAAATCACTTAAGAGACAAATCTATACCAATTCCAAATGTTTATATTTACAGGGTTTAGATAAATTTGTATATAGTGAATGGAGGAGAATATAGTCATGATTTTAAAACAATATGTGAAAATATCACTCTCTTTCACAACATCTCAAGTACATAATACCATCAGTCTGACTCAGCATAGATGAACAATATTTTTTAAATTTACATAAGTAAAAATGTTATTTCTCACACTGATTAACAATCAGGCATAAATGTCTCCCTATTGCTTGCAGTTTTGCACTCACTCTAAACATTACCTGCATTGATACTGTGATCTCTTGAAGGGCAGCATCTGCTTCATCTTGCTTAGTTTTAAGTAACACACTTTGTTCTCCAGCTTTTCTATTCAGTTCATCCACGAGAGCTTTAGCTTCATTTAGTTTAGATACACCAGCCTACATAATAAAATATCAATTGGCAAATTGCAAAAAAAAAAAAAGGAATTTTATGCACACACAGTAAATAAAGCCTATGAGAAAGAATCATACAAAAATGTAAATATGTGCATATAAGACATCTGCAAGTAGACTAAAGTTTTTTCTTATTGCTAATTTCATTGATTTATTCAACTATATATCCATTAAGATGTAGTAAAAGACTCTACAGAGGCTTAAAAGAACAACAGATTTTAAAGCGTCACAGTAAAGCTGAACAGATCAACACATACTTGATAGCTTAAACACTGGGGTTTTTACCCACTGCATTAGATGGGAGAGAAAATAGAAAGCAAGAAAAAAACTCAGTAAAGCTTGTCCATTTTTCAGTCTCATTGCCTAGGTAAAAGGACTCAAAAGCCACACTTCTTATATTGGACCCGATTTGGTTTTGTCTGCCCAGTTATCTACGTTTTTCATATGAGACTGCTTCACATATGGTTCTGGTGGGCTATCATTCAAAATGCCTTACCTATTCTTTGGATGGTTATTTGACCCTGGCCTGGCCATAAGAGTACCCCATCCTACCGCCCATGAATAATCCAAGGAATCAACATAAAAATTATTCCCTCTCTCCTATGATATGAGTTGGGTTTTTGTCATCTAACATATTAGATGATTTGAGGAGATAGTAAAGGCAAAAAAGGAATGCAGTCAATATTTACTGAGCACCCAACATAGAGGACAGGCATCATGCTGGTTCTTTACATATGCATTTTATCTAATACACTCACACACAACTACCACTGACCCAATTAAGCTGCAACTCAGCAAGTTTAAGTAATTTACCCACAGCATCAGAGAACTAAATCACAAAATTAACCCTCCCCCCCAAGCACGTATAGTTAGTGGCTTAACATAAGTAAAAATGAATCATTAGAAAGAAGAATAAAGATAACTTTGTCAATTAAGATGGATCCTAGTTTATTACACCAACAAAGAGAAGCTAGAACTTTGGAGAGGAAATGCTCTCTGACAACTTCTGTGGCTGGCATTTTAATGCCACATTTAAGTTTAAGCTCTATAATTAGAGAAATATGGAAAGAAAACTGTTCAGAATGTACTAAGTGAGGAACATAGATAAGAATATTACTTTATAAAATGTAATTTTAATTTCAAAGGTTATTATAAAGCATAATCTTGGATATTATGTTTTAATTAATAATAGGCATTTCTGAATTTCTAATGATGCTTTCATGTGAAAGAGATTTTTATACAGACAGCACCATAAACTATCAAAAGCATATAAATACCATCCAGTGAAGAAAACGATTAATTATTGAATCAAAACCACCCACAAAACCATTACTATAATCTAGTGAGCAATATAGGTAGATATGTGAGACTGTTTTAAAGCATTTAATACAGTGCAATACTTATTTATACTAAATATATGCCACAGGCAACATGGATTGTGACATATATAATCCTTGTTTCCAGTATATAGATAAAATAATGCAAGATTACCAATATTGTACCTGCAAATGACTTTGTCTTTTTAGTAATTCCTTTTTCTTGCTGCTACTAATGGCAGAATACACATGTAAAAAGGTCATATATCGGCTTGGTGTAGCACCATATGCTTTACAAGATTCATGAATTAATAAAAATGATTTTAGAAAATCGGGATCAACTAGAAAGAGATAGAAAAAAAAATGACTTAATATATGCATGATCCAGTAAGAACTAGAGAAAATAATCTTAACTAGATTTCAAACCAGATATTCCCACCTATATAACTATAAATATGAGATATCATCTTTGCTTAAAGTACACAGGCATTCCTAGACATCAATTCCCAGCTCGCATTTTCCATATGAATTTGGAATTATTTAATTTCAGTGGTCTCTATCCTTCCACTATTATATATTTCCTCTGAACATTTTTATTGCTGCAAGAAAGATAAATCTACAGGTTGTCATAACAGATAAATTAATTGGAACTATATAACACATGTAATCCAGAAGTAGGCTCAATAAAAGCTGCTTGAATGGAAAAGCGATACCAATCCATATAATATCTATCTACTCCCATGTGACACATGGAGAAACATGACTTCAAAAGGCAAAAAATTAACAATAAATTTACATTAGATTCAGCATATCCATGACCTTCCTCTCATAGCCTCAATCTATTTCCCTCTGGATTCCCTACCTTAGTCAATAAAGTCAATTTCTAATGTATTTTCTAAGCCAGAACCCTGAGAAACATCCTTGATTCCTTCTTCTTTGTATGCCACAGCCGTGGCATAACCAAGCCCCCTTTAGATTAGCTCCTAATATCTCCCCAAGCCCATTCCTTCCTCTTAGATTACTGCAATAGCCTTCTACAGTGGTCTAATTGCCTTTGGTTTCTCCCTACACCAATCTATGTTCCAATAACTGAAGAAACGGATGGATCCAGAGATTTCTGTCCCAAAACAAAACTCTGGTTACATCTCTACTTAAATCTCCCAATTACCCCGGTTCACCCACAAATCAGAATCCCAATTTCTTAGCATGACATGGAAGGCTCTTCATTACCTGACCCTGCCCATCTTTCTCTCTTCATCTAGTACTCTACTATTTATACATTCTATGTTTCAACTCTTTAGGCTATTCAAAGTTCCATAAAAATGCCTATTTTATTTCTCCAAGCATTTTCCATGCTAATCACTCTAACCAGAATACCCATCCCCAAAGTGCCTATCTGGGCAATGTCCATTTCCTACAGTATTTGCCCGTTAGAGGTTTCACTTTCCAATGCGCTGCATATAAAATTCTACCATCACTCATCTTGCTATATCAGGGATTTATGTTCATATATAACACAACTTTTGCTATCACTAGACTATGAGCTCCTAAGTCATCTCTAGTATCCAGCCCAGTACCTTACATAAAACAAGTTCAATAAATATTTGATGATTAGATAGTTATATAAATAAATTAATGACTATGCTATGGTCTAAAAGAAAAATAAAGACTACATTCAAAATTAATTTGGAACTGGAGAAAACAATGAGAATATTATAGTTAAGCAAATATTATGTCTAAACATAAAGAATATCATAAAACTTTTCCATGTATGAATTGAGTGCTATGACATATCTAAGTGATAAACTAATATGAAAAGTTTAGGCTACTGGCCAAAGACCCTAAGCAATATAAGCAGGCCCTTAAATCATTTGGGTCAAAAATATAATTTTTTATTTCTTAAATTCAAACAATAGATATTCTGTTAGGTCCTATACGAAATGACAAAAACATTAGTTTAAAAATAAAGAGGGCTTTAAAGTTTAGTTTGCATCAAAATAAACCTAATTTGTTTAGCATTATTCAAATTCATAATCATTGTGAATCTTTAATGGATCTATAACATTAGAAAATGGCAATTATTTCACAAATAAAAATCAGATAAAATCAATTTCATCAAAATACTACCTGAATTTTTTTTCTTTTCTTCTTTTCTTTTTTTGTCGCTGTATTTTTCTTCACCACCTGTTTCACTGAATAACATTTCAGGTATCTAAAACAGGAAGAGCATTTCTTTAAACCTCAATTCAGTAAGAAAAATTTAAATAATCCAGTATCCGAGGTTAAAAACTTTTAACACACAAAAAAATATCAACTGCACTTTTATTCTGGGATTCTTTCCAGACTAAGAGAAAAAATCAATGGAGTTACCTTTAGAAGATATTATTTCCTAGACAAGAATTTGACATATCAACCATTAATTGATTGCAAATTAATGACATATAAGGAAAATCTCCAACATCTCACTGAAAAATTATGAGACTATATGAAATGAAGGAAATTACAATTTGGATTGAATTAGAAAATAATCACAAATGCCACTTAAAATCATACAATAATAAAAATTAAATGTTTTATTTGGCATCAAACTAATAAAATGCCTTTATGGCATAATGGGATAGTAAGGATCCTTAGCTTTCTTGAATAAAAAAATAACTAAAAGTAAATGAAAATAATTTCATAATTGATAAGTAACAATTTCATAATTGATAATTCTAAAAACTATCTATTGTCTAGCTATAGTTAGGTTTTTGCCACTATTACAAATAAAAAATAAAGTTTCATAAACAGACATCATTATTATTACAGAAAATATGATAATCTTATGAGTACTGTTTTAAAATACATACCCAAAAAAACCCTTAATTTTCTGAGGAAAAAAATTAAAGTAGTAGAACTCTGAAATTTTAAAATTAAGCCAAAAAGCTTCAACTTCTTTCATATGAGACAGTTAATATTAATAGCAAGAGGAAGCACAAGTAATCCAGGTAATTAGGTCAAAAAATCATTTTCTGAATTTCTCAGACCGAATAAAATGTATGCCAAAAATCCCTTAACTAATGGAGAGTTTGTAAGTGCCATGGGTCTTGAGCCAGAGAGTATGTTTTTTTCTCAAACACCTTTGTTGATTGCTAGCAAAACACTTAAGCCTCTGTGAGAATACTTGAAATAAATGGAAATTTATTTTTAAATTTTAAATCAATGGAAATTTGTTTCCTTGGAAACTCACTTTCTTTAAAATAGTCTATCCCTTATGTTAATTAGCTTGATTGTGGTAAACATTTCACAACATATACATATATTAAAACATCATGTTGTACACCTTAAATACATACAATTTTTATTTGTCAATTATACTTCAGTAAAGCTGAGGGAAAAAAATAAAAGTCTATCCCTAAATCATAGCCTACATTAGCAAAGTTTTCCTGCCTGGATTTGCCCATATTTCCCTTTGCCTCCACTTCTCTTTGCCTCCACTTCTCTTTGCCGCCACCTTCCCTCCTGGGGGACAAAAATGGCACTTTCTAAAAAGTTGAATGAGTACATTAACTCTATTATTTCCTATTAATACCCTCACCTCTCCATTCCTTAAGTTCCTTTTTCTGTTACCTTATCCACCACCTTTTTCTCAGCCACTCACCCCCAGCTCAAACAGTCATATCCTGAGACCTCGTCATTAACAATAATTGAAATCATTCCATAATCTCACTTTCAAACATCCCACTCTTCTATCACTACACTCCTATCTTCCAAGCTCATTCCCTTTGCAATGTCAATAATCCCCAGACTCCACTAAGACCTACAATCTATTTATTTGACCACCTTTACACTGCCATTCACCATCTTCCTACTATAATTTTTCCACTCCCTTGGCCCTCACTTGCTTTGTCATACTTGAGCAGCAAAGCCCCAATCCTGGTTAAATGCAAGTCACCACCTATTGTGGGTCTGCACATATGAGTGCACATGAGACTAGAGAAAAAACACACAACAATGCCATTGGCTCAACTGAACTTCATGATCACTAATCTCAAGTGAACCTTTAATGCTACCTATCATACTCCTCTAAACCTTTCACTCTTTCACTCTCCCAAATTACTATTTTGCATATTCTCTTGTATCTCTCTTCAAGACTCCAAAATCTCTTCCCTCAACTTTTCTGATAATCTTACTTCCTATTTCACTGAGAAAATAGAACAATCAGAAGCGTCTGAAACTTTCCAATACCATACTTGCTGACCTCCGTGGACCTGTGCCCTTGTACTCTTTCTTTCCTGTTATTATGCATGATGCTTCCATTCTCCAAGCAAAGGCCAGTCCTTACTCCTTTCATTTGTGCACTAGACCCACATGCTGTCCACTACCCAATGATATTGCTCTAGCAATTTTTCCCTGTCTTTCCAGTAACATATTATTTTACTTCCTTTTTGCATTCCCAACAGCATATGAACATGCTATAGCTTGTCCCATCTTAAAATTTAAAAAAAAGAAAACATTATCTTTACTCCCACTTCCTCCAGTGATCCATTTCTCTCTTCCATTTTAGAACAAAATTCCTCAACAGAGGTGATCATATTCACTCTCTTCAATCCTCTCTTCTCATTCTTTCTGAAACATGTTCCACTACGGCTTTTTCCACTAGTTACTAAAACTGCTTTATCAAAGTCACCAATGACTTCCACGTTGCTAAATCCAATGATCAGTTCCCAGGCCTCATCTACTTTCATGTCTCATAGTTCATCATTCCTTACTCCTTTGAAATGATGTCTTTCCTTGGCTTTACACTCTCCTGGTTTTCCTCCTATTTCCCTAGCAGCTCCTTCTCAATATCCTTTGCTGGTTCCTCCTCTTCATCTCAGCTTCTTAATGTTGAAGTGCCCTAGGGTTCACTCCTTGGATCTCTTCCCTCTTTCGTCAACACTTACTCCCTTGTTAATATCATTCATTCTCATAGCTTTAAATACCACCTATACTCTGATAATTCCCCAGTTTTTATCTGTATTCCTGACGTTTCTTTCCGCTGAACTCCAGATTCATACATCCAAATGTCTTCTCAACTCTGCAACTTGGATGTCTGACATCTCTTAAACACATCTAAAACTGAAAGCCTTATATTCTCCTCTCAAAATGCTCTTCTCACAGTCTCCCCCTTTTCAGTTTATAGTTATTCCACCCTTACAGGTGCTCAACCCAACATACTTGGAAGCATTCTTGACTCACTTTCTCTTACACCCCTTTACAATCTGTCAGCAAATCCTGTCATTTCTACTACAAAGCGTATCCAGAATCCAACCACTCATCACCTCCACCACTATGTCCCTAGTGCAAGCCATCCTTTTCTCTCACCTGGACTATTGCAATGGCTTTGTAACTGCTTCGATCTTTGCCCTCTACAGGCTATTTTCAACCCAGAAGCCAGAATAATCCCATTAAAACATTATAACAGTTTTGCTCAAGGACTCCCTTACTTGTTCCCAGGAAAAGCTAGAATCCTTATAATGGCTTACAAAGCCCCACCCTAACTGTTCCCTGTTACTTTCCTAACCTCATCTCCAACTATTCTCCCCCTTGATCACTCTGTTACACATGAACTGGCTTCTTGCTGATCCTCAAAATCACCAGGCGTGTTCTCGACTCCGATCTTCACCTAGAAAGCCTTTCTCCCAGATATCCCCCCAAAATGTAGACGTCATGAGGGCAGGGACTTGTGTCCATTTTTTCCTCTGCTATATCCCCAACATACAGAATAGTGGCACACATCAAGCACCCAATAATTACTACTTCCTCATGAATGCCTCTTGTTGATGTGGCCTCCTCAGACTAGAACAACTTCCATCTCCTTTATCTACTTCCTGAAATCTATCTAAAATATCATGTCATCTGTAAAACTTGTCTATTATAACAGATTACACTCCTTCCTCTGAATTATGACAGGCATTAGTCTATACTTTTATTATACAAACATAAAGGAATGATTGAGAATATGAATATCATTTAAAGAGACAATATTGAAAATTATTATTTATTCAAAGCATTATAAGAGGCTTCCAGTTAAGATGGTGCTATGAGTTTACAGTTTAAATTCATCTCTCTCCAAACACATAGCTTAGCAATGACAGACTTTTTTTAAAAGATTTAAAAACTTTTTAATTGAAAAAATTGCAGAAGTTATTGCTGTGATGTTGTTATTATAAGTTAGCCTGTGACAGGCTAGGTAATGAAACGCATCAAAAAATTAAAGTACAATAAGTATCTCTGTGGTCCTTAATTAAGAATGTAATCTTCAACTGAAAATTCTATATTCAACTAAACTATTATACAAGAGTATGAAGGAAATAGAGTTATTTTCATACAGAGATGTTCAGTGTCACAATTAAGGTAATATTACAACAAACACCAAAGGAAAGTCGTGAAAATCAATAACTTCAAAAAGAAAATGTGCTTATTTTTTCATTTCCATATTTAAATGTTAAACTTACCTTCTTCATACTGCTATCTGACCAGCCCTCCATCCACAACACCTGGCATTTCTTATGCAAAGCTGGATTACTCTCACAGTTTATTATGAAGTTTAAATTTGCAGAATCCATTATCAAGACAATATGCAAGTTTTGCTGAATTCCTAAAAAATATATAAGAAAATTATAACCATGAAATATTACAACAATAATAATTGGGGAAACCTATATATGGTCTGGTTTTATGAGATTAAAATTTTCTGAAATGGAATGGTAGGAGCTGTTATTAAAAAGAACAAGCTATGAAACAGTATTACAGTATAATTTTTATTTTGGTTAAAAAATACGTGTGTGTGTGTGTGTGTGTGTGTGTTCATGCTAAAAAAAAAGATCCAGAGGATATTCATGAAGAAGATAAGTGTATATGCTATATTGCTACTTTGTATGTTACTTTTCAAATGTGATACTGAATTCTATTTTATAATTTTTCTTTCAAGGATTTTTGTTTCAATATTCACAAGCAAAATTGATCTTTGGTTTTCTTGTAGGAAAAATATATTTTCCCTATTTCAATAATCAACATTATTTTCCCTTCATAAATAGAAATTTGGAAACTCTTCCTCATTTTCTGTTTTGAAACAGTTTAAAATAGCATTGGGATAATCTGTTTCTTAAAAGTATGGTAGAATTTCCTTGTAAACTTGAAGGAGAGGGAAGGCGGGGTAGCTCTTTAACAACTTTCTCTAATTCATCAATAATAAATGTTCTTTTAGGAAAAACAAGAAGTAGCAATGTCTGGATAATGTTATTATTGCCTTATTTTTTACTTATTCAGTTTTAGATATCTACAGTGCACATAAAACTGCTTCTGTAATAATACAAGGTTGTTTGGTTTTAAAAAAATACTATGGAGTCAGGCACAACTGACACAGTTCCATAATTCTCTAAGGTAGGAGGCACTAAGCACTAAGTTTACCACATGGAAACAAACGCAGCAAAGTAAATATTCCAAAGAACATTACCACACTTTCATCTTTCCCTTTTGCTAAAATTTTGATATGTTTTTATTATAGGTTAGCCTTTAGGCTACATATGTATTATTTTCTAAAAGCTCCATAAAAAAGAAAAAAGTATAAATTACCAAATAGACACAAGATTTAAGATACTTTTTCAATCTAATGAGAAAATAAGACAAATTAAAAGGTATTAATATTTATTTCACATGAGCCAAGTTTAAACTGATAAACGAATTCTACGTCACTTACTATATGTGAAGTAATTGAAGACTGGTCCAAAAAAACCATCTTGTGAAGCCTGATCTTTAAGAGGCAATAGCAAAGGCTCTAATTCTTCAAGAGTGTAGAGTCCAGGAACTTCACCTACAGAAGAACGTTACATTTCTTTTGAATTTTAGCTTCCTTATATTAATTCAAAAGACATTTTACATACACGATGCTTTTATTTTTATATTAAATAATCTGCCCTTATTCAATCTTTGCTTCCAAAAATACACAAATTCTATGACCTCTATATTACTCACAAATCTACAGCTGTAGGGTTCATTTGATAAAATTCAAACTCCTAAGCAAGCCATTCAAGACAGTTCATAATCTAGCCATCTATCTGCCTTTCCAGGATCTTCTCCACCCCACCCCCACAAGACCTTGTATTCTAGCCTCAATGAACCTCTTTGCAATCTATAAATATAATGAAACACTCCCTCTTCCTGAAATATATACCCACAGTCTTCCTCTGCCCCTTATCTTCCCCCCAAATTATTGTTTATCCTTCAAGACACTACTTTGTCAACTGCTATGCCCATGAGCCTTTGCTGACTATCCATATGCTAGGTAAAGCACTCTTTTCTCTTTCACACAATATCCAAACATATCACTGTTTACCAGTTATTATATAATTTAATAAAGAATGAATTACTCCCCTTTCCTGCCCAATTAGATTGTTAATTCCCAGAGGACAAACATTTGATCATGTTCAATATTAACTTTTGGGCATTCTGAGCAAAGTATTTGGAACATATTTATGAGATAAACCAATGAATGAATGAACAAATGAATGAATGAACATCGACTAGAAATCAGAAGAACTAGCCCATGGCCTGCTATTATGCAACAAAATGATGAAAGGCAAATCGAAGATGATTAAGACTACAAGCATTTGATAGAGAGCCTAAACCATGTCTTGTTCACCACTGTAAATTCAGTATTTAAAACTGGGTCTGGTGCACAATGGGTGTTTAATAAATATCTGTTAAACCAATATATTTATAGTTTCTTGGAAACTATAAGATTAAGTGAAAATTCTTTTGCTATACAGTCAAAGCACTGCATTCACGTACGGCCCATCACAGTCTGATCCCTACTTTTCTTTAGGCAAAACTCAGAGATACCAGACCAGTCCCCATCCCTCAAACTTGCATATTCAAACACATGCACACACAAATCAGCTCTATGTCTTTCTCTAAATTTCAGCCATACTAAGATACTTTTGATTCCTTAAATTTAGCAAAGAAAGCTGGCTTGATATCTTGATATCTTGATAATAAAGACCAATTTATCTTGAGATAAAAACAATAATTATTGGGTTAATGGTTATCTGGATGTTTGCTTTCATAAAACAAAACCAAAAAAAACTGCATATCTGTTCTACTAGTTTATCTCAGCCAACATGAACAAGGTCTCCATCTAGCGACAATTTAAGCAACATGCAGGAAATGTGCACCTTAAAAATCAAAAGAGGGTTATTCTATAAAAAGGCCACCGACATTTCAAGTTTGCTTAAGACCTACCACTTTCACTATGCCATTACCGCTCAACTCTAATAGAAACTGACCTACCACTTGTCTAACTAGAATCCTCGTCTGTATTTCTCATTTGGGCACTAAAACAGATACCTCATATTATAAATTAAATGTTTTCTTCACTAAAGCTGTTAAATTCTAAAGAAAAGAGTATTTTATCTCAGAGCCTACCTAGCATGATACAAAAGTATTTATTAAAAACTGAGTTGAACACGAGCATCGTGTAACTTTGTCCTCGGGTCTCCACAACAGAACAATTCATACAGTTGAAACTAATTTTTAACAAGGTTTACTTGTACTTACATAACAAAATACTCTTGGTCCAAGTTTAAAACTAAGGTACTCCATACCAATTCTAACAATGATTACTCATTATAAAAAGATTCTAATAAATTTCATAAATTCTTCAGAAAAGGATGAAATATGGGCAATTGCAGGTATTCTCCCCAAGAAACCACCAAAAAGATCAGGAGGCTCCAGAGATAGCAAGAGTATACCTCAATTTGAGAAGTATGAGATCTCCTGTATCTGGAATACATCTGTATTCATATACCCATATTAAGGCCATACCATAATTATTCAATCATTTCACTAAAGACGGACAGTGAGGTTCTATCAAATTTTTTATTACAAATTATACATATTCCTTACAGACTAGTTGTTTGATTTCTGTAGGTTAAACTTCTACAATAATAGAATTGCTATATCAAAGGGTACATTTTTTAAACAAGTACTGGTTGATAACTTTCCCAAAAGATTGTAACAGGTAACAGCCCCACCAAAAGTGTATAAGAGGGCCAATTTTTTGGTATATTCACCAATATTCAATATTAATAATCACTTTTATATAATTCTTCAACCAATCCTTTGGCTTTATAAAAACAGGGTTTTCAATTCTCCTGCTCTGAGGATATTTAACCCCACATCACCTTAGTAAAAGCTATGCCAAAAGTTCTCTGAAACATAATTTTACTTGAATAATTTTTACATTATTAGTTTTATTTTCTTTGAATAGAAACGATTTACTTGCCTGAAGACAAAAGGCTATTGATCATCTCCAAAAATGAAGGATGTATAAACTGGTAATCCTCAAGAAGTAAAACTACCTGTTGTGCTTCAACACCTGCAAGATGCAGCACCTGCACAATAAGAAAATATATTTTGGTAACCATTAAATATTTCTGGCACAGTTAAAAATTTTCATTCTGTATGTAAAGTAAGTTATTTATATATATATAAATATCTGTGTGTGTATATATATATATATAAATATAACTAATCAAAATTAAAAATCTAACTTTAGCCATATAATTTGAAAACTCCAGCCCATGAACATATACTATTCGGGGGAAATTGTACTTATTTTACAGCTAGGACATTAAAACAAAAGCTAAAGGATCATATTTATATATACCTACATATGTCCTATATAAATCCCATCCTTTTGTTAATCATCACAATCAAAATTAAGACTATGTTGTATAACAGACTTAAAGGCCTTTAAAGGCTTTTAGAATAATAACTAGTCGTGACTTAAAACCAAATAAAGCAACAGATTGTGAGTAACTCACATGTTTGAGATCATTTTTGAACTGCTTCAGTTCATATCCTCTGGAAATCTTTGGCGAAAACAGTACTGCTCCATGCATATGACTGACTAAAGAAGTGATGGTCCGACGACCTACACCACTGCGTCCTGCTAACAGAAGTGAACCGCCAGGAAAACTCAGCACTCTATCTATCCTAGACATATATTCCAGGACTTCTTGGAAAAGTAAAATATCTAAATTCTGGTTATCTCGTCCATAATGAATAAGACCCTTTTAAAAAATCACAAAGAATATTTTATAATTAATATAAGCCCCAATTACATAATAAACACGTTAATTATCCCGATTAAGATATTATATATATATATATATTTTTTTTTGTGAGGAAGACCAGCCCTGAGCTAACATCCGTTGCTAACCCTCCTCTTTTTTTTTGCTGAGAAGACTGGCCCTGGGCTAACATCCGTGCCCATCTTCCTCCACTTTATATGGGACGCCGCCACAGCATGGCTGACAAGCAGTGTGTCGGCAGGCGCCCGGGATCCGAACCGGCGAACCCCGGGCTGCCAAGCACGGACGAAACCGCTACGCCACCGGGCGGCCCCAAGACATTATATTTTTGATGCATTCTAGAAAAAGCATTAAGGGACTACATGTCATCTTACACTCTACATTTTATCTATCCAGTAATCCAGCTTTACGGCACTTTGTAAGGAAAAACTTATATGATGTCAAACAAGTTCAGGGGTCCACAATAACCAGTTACTTTTGAACACCATTAATACAACTGGTAAACAGCAGTGTGAAACAGCAGGTTAATTATAAAAACTTCAAAAGCTCTGAAATTTTACCAGTTGTTACAAATCCAATCAGTGTGCACAGACCATAAAACAACCCCCAAACTCTAGAAACCTAGTGCCTAAAAACTGTTCTGTGAACTCTTATTCTTATGCACTGCTTGGAAATGAATCAAAAGTCCACACAGGCAGTATGCCCTGCCAGCACCTATGTGATAGGGTGAAGGAAAAGAGAAGGGACAACTAGACTTCATATACTTAGCAACTTTCAATATTCCGAAACTTTACAATATTCATTCTAAGCAAATCAATCAGTTTACCAGACCATAAAAAATTTTCTTATATAAAATCCACACTAACTTCCAATATGAATATTAATTTTTAAAGAAATCATATATAATACCGTTTCTTCTTCTTTACTGCAATTAAACTTAAAAAAAAAAAAAAAAACTCTCTAGGACAGTGCTAATCAAAGTTTCAGGGAACCAGTAGGATCACCGTCTTCTAGGAGCCTATTAAAAATCTGGATTCTTTGGGCCTCACCTACGGAATCAGACTTCCTTGGGATGGGACCCAAGAATCAGCATATTTTCTGGTTCTAGAAGTGATTGTGATGCTCACTAAAGTTTGACACCACTGTTCTAGGATGATTTCTCAATTAATATTAGGCTTCATTAATATTTCCAATATCAGATACCTTCTTCCAACATGTATCTGAGCAATTTTACACATATCTGTGTAAGTACATGTGCATCTAGTTAGATCTGCCACAATGAACTAAATTCCAAAACATAAGAATCAGCTTCATGTATTCTATGATCTTTCACTCCATGCCCTCAAAAAGCTTGCAATAAATATTTTTAAAATGACTATAATCATAACCAAATCCTGATTCAAATTCATATTATACCTTTTTAATAACGTCTTTGAGATCTGCAGAATTTAGTTTTCCAAGTGGTTTTCCATGTGGAGGCAATGGTTGTCCTGGGGCTGCCCTTGTTCCTGAATTACGTCGAGCTCCCCATGTAACGTAGAAACTATCTATAGAAATAAAAGATATTTTTGTTTTATGTGTTATTTGTAATGGGAGCATCGTAAATACATTGCTCACTAAATTATTTTAAAGTTAATTAGTCCAAATAAGATCATCTCTGGAAAAGCAAAGATAAATTACTTTAAAGAGTGCCTTGGAAGATCGATCAGTTAAGATATGAAGACCTTAAACTGCAATATCAAACTCTACCTGAAAACTACCCTATTCTATCTTTGCCCCCCAGTTCTCTTTCCCCAAATGAAATGGCTTCCTTCTAACTTTCCCCTATGATTCCCCCTTTTACTGTTTGTCCCATTTTCCTTTTCCTTCTCCAGAATCTCCACATAAAATTTGTAGATTGAAAATAACATATAGGGGGCCGGCCTGGTGGCATAGTGGTTAAGTTCGCGTGCTCTGCTTCAGCGGCCCGGGGTTCGCAGGTTCAGATCCCGGGTGCAGACAGATGCACCGCTTGTCAAGCCACGCTGTGGCGGTGTCCCATACAAAGTAGAGGAAGATGGGCACAGATGTTAGCCCAGGGCCAGTCTTCCTCAGCAAAAAACAGGAGGATTGGCAACAGATGTTAGCTCAGGGCTAGGCCTCCTCACACAAAAAATAAATAGATAACATATAAAATTGGCAATAAAATAAAATAATATAAAAACTCTCCTTGAGAAAAAATATAGATTTATTAATACTACCAAAAGCCCTAACTTCTAAAATAAAAGAAAAATTAATCAAATTTTAATTAGAGGACAAAAATCCCATGAACGTCCCTTAAATTTATCTATAGCAGTATTCCTGTTACCATAAAAGGAAAATCTGTCACCATTCTACTGAACCTTCCCTTCCCAACTCCTCTGGGAGACTGTTCCATCAAGTATCCTCCTTGTCACATGCTCCGCTCAACAACAGCCTTACCTTCCCTAGACTCAAGCTACTTCACGTTCCTCTCTCTTCCTTCACCATTACATTTCTTACATTACCTTCTTATTGTCTTTCTTACATTATCTTCTATCTGCAGAAATCACCATACTAAAACTCTTATTTGGGAACAACAATACTGCCCTAATTGACAAATCTAAATCTTCTTTGCAGTCATTACCCCAACATGACTCATGTGCATCGCCTCATTGAAGCTTTTTCCCTTGGATCTATATGACCATACTCATCAAGCCAAAACCACTACTTCTTGTCAGTTTTCTGCTTATCCCTTATATTTTAATTTTCCTTGGGATCCAAATTCAGCCTGTTATTCTTTAATTCTAAACACTCCTTTTGAATTATTTAATCTTATTCTGTGGATTATCAACTATTTATATACCAAAAACTCATCCACTACTTATCACTAGACAAGTCTCCCATACTCTAGTCTAGTCCCTTATTTCCAATTGCTTAATACACATATAATTCATGCATTCATTCATTAAACGCTTATCTATCACACATCTGTATTTAAACATTGTACTTTCTGTTAGAGATAAATAGTGAATAAGACAAACATGATTCCTATCCTCTTAGAGCTGATAAACTTTATTTAGATTCCCAAAAGACACTCAAAAAGCTTGCAAACATTCCAACACATGTATAAAACTGAACTAATTATCTTCACATCTCATCATTTCTCACCTGGACTATTGCAGTGGTCTCCTAATTTGTATCCCTGCGATAAGTCTCTGTCCCCTCAACTATATCCTCACTGCTATTAGAATAACACACACAAAAACAAAATTTGATTGTGCCACACCACTGCAATATCGCATACAACTTCCCATTGCCTAAATAAATAAATAAACAAATAAAAAAGAAAACTCCTAATCAAAGCCCTTTGCAATCTGGCTCCACTGGCTGCTTGAAACACCTATCTCCCTCTGCACTCCACTATATACCCCAGCTTTCTCATGTCTTTGATTCTTTGCATATTCTTTTTCCTTTGTCAAGAATCCCCTTTCCCTCTTCTTCACTTAATACAGTCACCCTTTAAGATACAGTTTGACTCTCTATAATTGCTCAAAAAAATTAAAATCTTAGGTGTTAATCTAACAAAATATGTACAGGACTTGTGTGCTAAAAACTATACAACACTGACAAAAGAAAGCAAAGAATATCTAAATAATGAACAGATATATCATGTTCATGGATTGGAAGACTCAACATAATAAAGACATCAAATCTCCCCAAACCAATATACAGAGTTAATGCAATTCTTATCAAAATCTCAGCAACATCGTTTATACATATAGATAAAATTGTTCTCATATTTATATTGAAAGGCAAAGGAACTGAAATAGCTAAAACAATTTTGAAAACGAAGAATAAAGTAGGAGAATCAGTCTACTCAATATCATGACTTATTTTATAGCTACAGTAATCACAACAGTGTGGTATTAGTGGAAAGACAGACATATACAAAAATGGAACAGAATAGAGAGCCCAGAAATAGACCCACACAACTAATTTTTGACAAGAGTACAAAAGTAATTCAAGGCAGAAAGGTAGCTTTTTCAAAAAACGGTGCTGGAGCAAGTGGACATCCACGGGCAAAGAAATGAACATTGACCTAAGTCTTACTCTATATATAGAAATTAACTCACAATGGACAAATGACTTAAAACTATAAAACTTTTGGGAAAAAATGTAGAAGAAAATCTTCAGGATCTAGAACTAGATGGAGTTCTTAAACTTGACACCAAAAGATCCTTAAAAAGAAATTTAAAAAGTTGGACTTCATAAAATTAAAACCTTTCTATCTGTGAAACACCCTATTAAGAGGATGAAAAGACAAGCTACAGAGTGGGAGAATATATTTGCAAACCACATATTTCACAAAGGGCTAGAATCTAGAATATAAAAAGAACTCTCAAAACTCAACAGTAAAAAAACTAAACAATCCAGTTAGAGAATGGACAAGAGACATTTCACTGAAGAGGATATACAGATAGAAAAAGAGCACATGAAAAGATGTTCAACTTCATTAGCTGTCAGCAAAATGCAAATTAAAAATGCACAATGACATATTAATACACACTTATCAGAATGGCTAAAGGAAAAAATAATGACAACACCAAATGCTGACAAGGATACAAAGCAATCGAATCACTCATATATTGCTGATGGGAATGTAAAATGATATAGCCACTCGAGAAAACAGCATGGCAATTTTTTTTAAAAAGCTAAGCATACAAGTACCATACAACCTGCAATTGCACCCCTGAGCATTTATTCCAGAGAAATGAAACGTATGTTCATACAAAAACCTGTACAGAAATGCTTATTGCAGTTTTCCTCCTAATAGCCCAAAACTGAAAACAACCCAGATGTCCTTCAACAAGTAAATGGTTAAAGAAATGGTACTACATCCAAATCTCAGCAATAAAAAGGAACAAACTATTCAAAAGCACAACAACCTCCATATATCTCCAGAGAATTATTCTGAGTGAAAATTAAGATTCTTGAAATGACAAAATTAAATACAGAACAGATTGGTGGTTTCTAGGGGATGGAGGGAGTGAGTGTGGGTACAAAAGTGCCACATGATAGATCCTTGTGGTGATGCTCTGCATCTTAACTGTTTCAATGTCAGTATCCTGGCTGTGATGCTGCACTATAATTTTGCCAGATGTTACCACTGGGGGAAACCAAGTAAAAGATGCATGTACTCTTTCTGTATTAATTCTTACAACTGTATGTGAATCTACACTTATCCCAGAATAAAAAATGTATTTTAAAAAATTTCAAAGTAACTTCCTCAAAAAAGAATTACTCTCTACCTCTTCTACACCTCTAATATCTAGCATCTGTCCCAAATATATTCATACTCTATTGTAATTACCAGTTTAACCATCTACTTGCACAAATCTTTGTGGTATCTAAACACACTAGCAATAGTTATCATTATAAGAACTTTCATATCAGTATCTGCCATTAGATTACAAGTTTCTTGAGCACAAGAATGTATCTAGTTTATTTTTAAGTATCCAAGATTAAATTTTTCTTAATACATTAATATTCTACTATGTGGAAATCCTATTTGCCTAGGTCTAACATATAACAAGCCTGTATTTTTAAAAAACACAACTACTCATTGAAAAGTAAAATACTGAGGGGAAAAAAAGCACATATTTATGGAGTCCTACATAAGAGACTCTGAAACATACCAAACTCTAGAGAATTCAGATACCCAATAAGATACTGATACTATTTAACACCCAAAGGAAATGCCTCCTTCTTTGCAAGAACACCATTAACTCAATTTTTAGACTGAGAAAGACGGCACCATTTAAGAACCAAAGCCTCTTCACACTAAGCCATGAAAACTACAGGCCATAATGGCATAAATCCTCAATCAAAATCAAGCCAACTCTGAACTATTACTAGGCTTCTCTCAGCATTTCATCCTGCTTTCAGTTCTCTTGAACTCATTTCCTGATGCAAAAACTCAAGCAGCACCTAGAAAAATTCTTCCTATCACTCTCAACATCCTTCTCACCTTCCAGAGTCCCTTTGGCTTATGTAATTATGACCCTGGGTCCAATATCAAATCTAGAAATGTACAACATATAGAATGTATTATATGAAATATTTTTGAAGCCTAGCTTTACAGTCTAATAGAAGAGAAACTCATTTTGTAGCTTGAAAGCAGTTTTATTAGGAAATATTTCCACATTACGATCTTCTTTTATCAAAGGCCCTTTCACCAGGATGATTTTCATGTTATATGCATTAGTCCCACAGCAGTTTTCAAAATGCGAATTGGTTATTAAGCAGTAATAGCTGCAAATGCAACATAGCTGCTTTTGACTGAATGGTGTTATGCTTTGTTTACCATAACAATGGGTGAAGCTGGTAACAAGAATGTGTAAGAAGTTCTGTGTTAATGACATCATGCGTAGTGACAGGAATGAAAATGGTCATTACTCTTAAGCAAGAGTTCATTATAATCAAACATGGATTTTCACAACGATCTTTAAGTTTCATACATTTATGGCTATTTTAAAAAAACATTACCAATAAAAATTCTTCAGGAGACACAATTTTGAATTGCAAATGTAAAACACTATGACCTGAATCCTTTTTTTCCAAGAAAACAATTATTGTCATTATATTTTGTATGGAACATAATTATTGAAATCTAGCAAAAAAGACAGAGCAGCCCCTTATGGTAAAAATAGCATTAAAATTGTCCAAAGTTTTGATTTGTTTAGACATATCAAATCATGCTACTTTTAAAGTTCTCATAACATTTATATATTTACATAAACTTTGTAATTGTATTACCTGCCATATTGTCTAATATATCGGATCCCCAATCTCCTTGAAACACTGATGTTAAAATGCTGTCAAATAAATGAAGTTCCTTTGCACCAACAATTTTGTCACGAAATAAGCGCCGTGCTTCATATGCTACAATTTCTAATACACAATCTAGTGGATGGTTTGAGGAGCCTAAAAAATGCAAAATTTTCTTTGATTGTAATACAATTCAAATGATCTAAAAATGGCCTGTTTCAACATAATATTAGAAATAAATAATGAGAATCTACATACCATAATTTTGGCATCAGATAAATAGAAGGAAAGGGTAAAAATCGTTAAAATTCATTTTGTTAATGAGTTAGTAAATTTTTTTGATCATTTAATGGATACATTAAGCACTATTATCTCTAGTTGTTCGATAAAAATATCAATCCCAAAAAGCATATTAAACATACTTTGGCTACAAAGAATAATGATTTCATTTTTCCCCAAATCGAGTCTTACTAGTGGCAATCATAAATAGTTTAGAAGAGAAAACATAATAAAATATTATAATTTTAATATTAATGTTTAAATTCAATGTTAATATTTAAATTTAATATTAATATTATTTTAATTATAATTTTAAAATACTATAATTAGTTATAATGCTCATTTAATGTATCTATCACAAATAAAATATACAGCATAAATACATACACACAGACACACTGGCATTCTAAAGAAAGATAAGTCATTTGAAATGAAAGCAAAACTTACCTCCTTCTAAATCATATCTGAATAAGCCAAGAACCCACTGGGTAAGGATGCAAGGAGTAAAGAAATAGTGACTATAATCATCAACTGTAAATTTGGCCCGCACCTGAAAAAGAAAATATAGTAAATGATTTGTCTACTTTCTTAAATATATAATCATGCTATAAACTTTTCAGTCACCTTAGATTCACAGGAATGCCAATTTCTACTAGCAGGTAGACTGTATTTCAATATAATTAATTTTCTTAGTTACCTTGTATATTATATTTTATGCATTTAGAAACATTATCTAAGAGGGGTTGTTCATAGTCTTCAACAAAGGTTTTGAATGTTTAACAAATCAAAGTGCCACTCCTCAATATATAACCAGTAAAGAGCCTGTCCCTTCATCTCTGTGGATGGAGCCATTGCTCTTATTCTGGCCTTGATCACTTAACACTTGAATTAATTAAAAAAATAAATAAATAAGAAACTTCTTACTTTCTGACTTATCTTTCCCCATTTCTACTCCAATACCATAAAAAGCATCTTCCACAAACACTTCCGTAACTTTCACATACTACTCCCTTTACCTAAGAAGAGCTTCTTTCATCTCCAGCCACTTTGTGAGTTTCTATTCATTTTTCAAAACTCAGATCACAATTCACCTCCTCTTAACAACCACCACACACAACAAAGTTATTCATTCTGTCTTCTATGCTATCTCTGTAACTTGTACATACTGTTATTGTTATACTTATCACACTGTATTAACAGTTTGTTTATATGACTAGGTCCCTCATTAGACTGTGACCTTCCAGAAAATAGAGACTCAGTCATCTCTGTATCCCTAGGGATTGCAGTGGAAAGAGATGGTACTCAACAAATGTCGTCTGCATCCTTAATGCTTATTTTCAAGTACTATCTCACTTTACCAAGGAAGGCTACTTTAGACATTTCCTCACAGGTAACAGGAAAGAAATAAACATCAAAGACTACTCTCAGGTTGGAAGCCTGGAAGACAGAAACTGAAAGAAGTCAGGAGAAAGGTCTAGTTTTGGAAGAAAGATGAACTCTAATCTAAATATACTAAATTTGAGCTGACAGCAGAATAACCATCTACCTACTAATTCATTCATTCATTATTTTTTGAGTGTCTATCAGAAACTGTACCAGGGAATATAATAGTGACTAAAGCACACAGAGCATCTGCCCTCATAAGCAACAGGAAAAGAAAGCGTGACCATCAACACAGGTCAGTATTAAAGGCAGTCCTTTGGGACAGATACCAATAGACATGAAAACTACAATATAAATGAATACATACCTGTTCATACACTTGTACCATAGATCCTGCTAAGAGATAAATTTTTGATGAAGAACCCCAAATAGAATGATTTTTCAGATTTTTATGTAGAACTGGTTCCAAATATGCTCCATAAATTGTCTGTAATTGCTCTCTTTCTGGGTAACTAAAAAAGGGCATAGAAGAAAGAAGTTGGAATAAATCAATATTCTAAATTATTATTTTAACATTAAGTCATAGCAATGGTTTTCAAACTGTGCTGCTCTGAGACGTAGATACTCCCAGGTCTCAGGTTTACCCCAGGCTAAGGCCAGGCTCAAAGTCCCTATTCTCACTTCAATCAAATTAGATCCCTAACTATCTGTTGTCAAACACTGACGGTCCTAACAGAGGATTCCAATGAAATTACTTAAAAACATAATTGTTTGAAAAACCACTAATATTTAAAAAGGGCCAACAGGAAAATCTTGCATAAGAAAAAGCATTTTGAGTTAAGTACAACCTATAAATAGAGCAGTAATCCACCTCAGAACTATAAAAATAGAACTAATACAACAAATGAAATCAACCTGTTTCTCCCAAATCAAGATCTATTTCAATACAGCTTAACTGGTGGCTGTAACATTTCTAAATGAAGAATGTTAATAGACGGGTACAATTAGCATGAAAGCACAGAAACAAAATTTTGTAAGAAAAAAATGTAACAGAGGAGACAGTGCCATAACCTTAAAATTCAAGAGTTCCTGTAACAGTTATGGACCATGGTGATGGATGGATGTATTAGGATTAAGGCTATCAGCCACTAACATGACCTAACTCTACTTTGTTCAGATTTACATTCTCTTTTTAGTTATCTTCATAAAAGTTGATAGTATTTTTGTTTTATGAAACCTATAAAATATTTCAATCTAAAATCCACCATTCAGATTCCTGATATTGACATTTTAGAACAGAGACGATACAAGACAGTTCTGTTTTATTTCTAATATATATGAAGTGTTGATTAAAGCCTTTATCATCCTAAATTATTGTTTACAGTTTGGGAAGGGCAGGAAAAAGAAATAATATCAGAGCTTAAGTTTGATTTTTTATATTCTACATTTGGAAAAAATATCATAAATAGACACCTTTAATAAAATGCGAATATATAAGATGTCTCCCCAAACAAAAAAGAAATTTAAAAACACTAATTAAGATACATACTCTATAGCACAAAGACGAACAATAGAAGTAAACCTGGTAGTAAGCTTATGTCTTCCCAATCTTCCTCCAGCTGACATAGAAGCCACAATCTGAATATTTTCTAAACCAACCCATTCCAAGTTTTCATCATAAAATCCTTGATATGTCAATACCTATTTGAAAATAAATATATTTTAAATGTTTTATGCTTAAGATTTTCTAATCAGGATATGATATTTTTGCATAAAATTCAATTGTTTCCAAATGCAATCATCCTCTAACTCAAAAATTTAAGATTGAAATATATTTGAAATTCTTATATCATTGAAAAATAATACTGTTCAAGACTGTTTAATTAATGTTAGCTGAATTATCCTCATTTGTAAAATGCTTTTCTCTCTAATAAACATTAAAATCCAGATGATAGTATAAATCCACCAGCAATTATCAAAAAAAAAAAAAAAGAAATCAGTAAAGATACAAGGAAAATATTTTGGTTTTTTCTATAAATATTTTATTATACTCTGCAGTTACATAATAAAGCTAAATTTGAACCTATATAAGCATTATATGCTCTAATTTAGAATTTAGGGTTTCTAATGTGATATAAATCATACAAAGAAATAAAATCTTCCACACTGACTGAAAATGTATGGTCTCCAGTACTCACATAGGCAAAGAAGGAGACCAACGGGCTAAAGCAGTCAAAAAGGGGCATGACTGAGGAAGTCTAACTGCTCTCAGAAGAATGCATACCTTAAAAAATAAAGCAAAAACTTCCCCAACTCCAGCACCATCTCCAGCTTCTGCTTTTCTCCTTGTCTTAGGAATAAAGGATAGGTAATAGGTGTAAGGTAAAGGTTGTTTTTATTCTTCCTGTCATATGTCATACTCAGTGTATGGCAATTACATAGTCAATGTAATACTAACTTCTAAAGGGAGGAAGATGAAAGAAAGTAGCCCTGGAACAAGACTGAGATGCTTCAAGAGTTCAATTTCCTTGACACATGGTAGATAAAACTGTCCCTAAGGAGGAAAGCGAAGATTTTCTACCTATAAGAAAAGTTAATGAAATTAAATTATTTCTAATTATATCAAAACACTTCAAGTGATAAGACTCACCTGTTGTAGGAAAGCTACCAAAGTACTGGTCCCCCATTTATCAAGCTTAGGCAGGTTGATATCCTTTAAGTACAAAACAAGTCTTTCACTGTCTTTTGGTCTGTATACTCGACCAGTATTAGTACTGATCACCATGCAAGTCTGGCTCAGTTTCTGCAGGAGATGTCGAGAAGTAGTTTGTGCACTACAGTGAACTGTAGCAATCTGAGTGGACCGGAGTTGGGAAAAAGCATACTTGAGTAGCATCCTATAAAAGATGTATAACACATGACTTTGAAAATGCAATCAATAAAATACTTTTTATATTCAATATAAAATTTCTATTTTATAAATTATTTCAGTTTCTATATTATGTACGATGATGTTTAAGGGGAAAGTGGTAAACATTGATATAGTTTCTGTAACTATCAAGATAGCTTTCTAATTTTTAGACTGGAAAAAAATAAATTCATATTTTAAGGCATTCTTGGGACTCTTTCAGAAAAAAAAAACAAAGATCACAGAAATAATTTAGTTTGATAAAGTATACATAAAAGACACCAACTGTTTTCCCCACAGTTGAAAGATTTTAAGATATTCAGTTCTCCAAGAAAAAAAAATCACTATGATTTGAATTTTTTAATTACTTCTGGAAATGTGAAACTGATAATCCATGTCTCCTTTATTTCCAGAAACTACACTCAGGAGGCACTAAAAATAGGCTGAATTCCACCAAATTAAAAGCTATTTTTAAATAGATAGCTTACTTTAAGATTCATTTTTTTATAACTAAAGCAAATAGTAATTTGCTAGTATATCTAAGGTATTCCTTTTTTTGTTTGATTGTATGCACAGATTCTTTTTAAGGGTATCTTCTCACATTGCTCTCTTTCCACTAGAAAACACATAACCTGGCAGAAAAAAAGACATATTCTTCTCTATAGTCATATTATTTTTACAAGTCCTGACAAAGAAAAGAGTCCTTCATTAAAATGTAAATGCTACTTTAACCAAAAGAAAGGTAACAAAAGCTGTTAAAATCATTTTGAAAGAGGAAGGGAGCATAATACAATATGCACCTCGGTCAACATTTTTCTGCTCTTACCCTTTGCCACATCCTTCTGGTCCTATAAGAATAAACGGCTGTTTAGTATCAGAACTTAACCAAGGCTTGAAATAATCTAGACCTCGTTGCATGTCAGGAGTCTGAATGACTGGAAGAGTCTGGCCATTACTGAAATCATCGGCAGTCAAGTTTTCTGGCTTCTTCAGCACATAAGATGCTAATCGTCCTCTACTCGAGTCATAGTAGGTGTCCATCGGTTTGTGAGAGTCTGGAGGAGATTCACGCGCCCAGTTAAAAACCTTAAGGAGAAACAGTTGTGATAGGTTTTCAGAAAGTCCAAACAGAGTACATGAAATTTTAATTCTTCAAAGTAAATGTCCCAAAGTGAGTCATCTTAGTTGAAAAAAAGTTCACATACACTAAACCTACTAAATAACATTTTATCTCAAATATTATTCTCTAAATGATCATGTAAGCAAATAAATAAAATTCATCTAGTCTGCACATACACCAAGGTATAAATATATTCAACTTTTAATTGAGTTCTTATGAACAATAAATTACAAATTACACAATCTAGGAATCCTAGACCCTTCATTTCCACCACATTCTGGTACTGCCCCAGTGCTACCACCACTGCTCTCACCCTGTTATTCTTCTAACACTGAAAACTGTTATCTGTGAAGATATAAAGCAGAGAGTTAGCCCCTGATGATACTCTTCAACACGTTTATTCTGAACTTTGGCAAGAGAATGTCTGCTTAAAAGCAGCATATAATATGGCATTGCATGCTAACAATGAGAAGCATCTGGCAACAGAGGCAACAGAATGGTCATGGAAAGGAAAACAGAATACGGAAAGCAATAAATGGTGGCACCAAAGAAGAAACAAAATGATAAAAATGCAGGAATATAATGTTGGAGCCAACCCAAAGGAACATATGTTCAATTATTTCAACAGAGGCCAACAGGAAGAAATCCCTTAACATGTAAAATTCAGTTTTATAAACAACTTGGCTGAAATACATCTTTACACTTATTAAATAAAGATTTATAATGATTAATCCATCCTAGCATTCCTAACCACTAAAACTATTCTGGTTAAACAAATGATTTAAAAATATGTATATTATTCTAAGATGAAAAATGAACAAAATAATTGTATTTGTTCATATGGCTAAGTACGTTCAAAAATGTCTAACAAAAAAGATATGGTCTGAACTTTAGCCTATTAAAACATCATTTTATAGAATTTTAATATCATAAACTAGTTCAAAGGATAAAATAAATATATATGTACATAAATAAATGCATTATTATTCTATTGAATGTATAATTTCAAAATTAAAAAGTTTTTATACCTTATAGTTACAAATCACTATACTTTGGCAGTTAAGAGTCAACGAAAATTAAAGAAAAATGTTGACTGAATAAAAGCTTTAAATATACATTACCTCTTTGGTGAATTCCAGACGTGATTTCATGTTCAGATTTCCACTAAGTCCTCTTATGAGATTAATAATAAATTGGTCATGATCTTTGCATCCATGTAGATGTGACAAACCATTCATCACAGTCCCAACCAAACTTGTTTCTACCACATAGTCATTCTGTCAATTAAAATCCATGGTACAGACAAAAGGCAAATATTAACCAGTAAACTTAGAACCATACAGATTGACAGTCACATATCTTTTCAAGGATCATCTTTAAATTTATTCTTCTATTCAAGTTGTAGAAAGTTTAGATTTCATTCAATTTGTATATACAAACTTTGAAAATAAAAAGTAATCATAAAAACACAATTGTATACTTCCAGCTATAAGTGCTAGAGTACTCAAATAGAAACATAGTTTGTTTACTTCCTAAACCTGAAGAATGTAAAAGAAAAGATAAATCAATGAGCATTGGTCTCAAAAGATTAGTTCCTCATTTCCTCTTGCTGATAAAAAAGAAGCTAGAGGCAGGGCCTAGATTGATGGCACTGGACAAGAAAGGCTAGTAAAAGCAGGCTTAAATGAAAAACGATTTAGAGCTTTCTCTCTACTCAGAATTTTAGAAAGAATCTTGGACTGAAGTGGTGGAGATGATATCATCTGCAGGCCGCTGGGGTCCCTGTGTAACTGCTGGGAGGCAGGAAGGGAAAGGATTCTCATTCTTTCTATAAGTATTTACTGAGAACCAATTATGCATTAGGATCTGTATGTGGTGCTAGGTATTAAAAAAAAAAGGTGAATTAAATAGAGTACTTGTTTTCCTGGAACTCAAGTCTATTAGAGGAGATGGTTAACAGGTTGTGGTAAGAGCTATAGAGCAGCAGACAGTGTTTTGAGAGAGGGTAACTAGGATTGAGGGCTCAAGGCCTCTTTGAAAAGGTTACATTTAAGCTAACATCTGAAGGATGAGATCTATCTGGCCATCCAGAGAGTACAACATATGCAAAGGTAAACTATTGGTATAATAAGGAATAAAAAGAAGCTTATGCCTGAGGAAGCAAAGGAAGAGTGCTCTTCCTCTCATTTCTCCATTCTTCTAAATTTAAATATTATTTTTTTAAATATTAGTTCTAGGTTTGAAAGGCGAAGATAAAGGAAACCCACATATTTTCTTCTAGATTATCTAATTTGCTAAACTAATACAAGAAAGCAAAGCTCTAATTATAAATAAAATCAGCATTTGACTAGAGCATCCATTACGGTCCATCTCTCAGAATCCGAACATGGTGAACAAAGTACAGAATAAGAAAGAAGGAACCCTTAACACACAAAAAAAAATTTCAAACAATAACAGGGACCCAACCTCAAAACAGAATCAGTTTATTTTCTAACTGAATCTTTGGTATCTACTCTATGGCATAATAATCTTATCCTGTCATCATTTCTACAGTCACAAACCCCTATATATCAATATATTCCATGGAGTGTTACATTTCTCATTCTAACATTAACAGCATTCAAGTACATGACCTTGAGGTATTTACATTGGAGAGCCTTGTTAGGCTCTGTATGTTTTAAATTTATGAAATATCTACTGAAAAAGTGCTACAACATAAGCATCAAGTATTTCATTAAGCACATATACTCCCATTCATTCACTTCTCTGTTATTACCATACTTGGTTCTGGGGATACAATAAGGAGTACAACAGGCTTGGCCCTTGCCCTCAAGGTGCTTATAATTGAAAGTAGCAGTTATAATACAGTTGAAAGACATTGTACATTGCTGCAGAAGCACAAAGGAGGAGACAGCTCAGTCAGACTGAGGGCTGGTGGGAGTGGTTCTTTCCCTGAGGCCTCCAGGGAAACCTATCTTATTTGCATCATTTCCTCACAAATCCCTATTCTTCTATCTTTCATCCTTACAAAGTCAGAAAAGAAAAAGACTGAGAAAACTAAAATGAGATCTCCATTTCTCTATGTGTCTTCTTCAATCCCTGCATTGCATTCTAAAGCAAGTTCAGATTAACAATCAGATAAACTCACTGCTACTTATTTCCTTTATTTTTTTACATGTATACATTTTTCATAAAAGCAATGACATAAAAGAAAAACCAAGAATAGTTGAAAAAATCATGTAGAATATCTGAAAGCCCTCCATTGTCTTCTTTGCATGCTAAACTTCTGTTCATGCTTCAAATTAAAAATTAAGTGTGATCTCCTTTTTAAAACTCTCCTAGAAAACAGCAATACTCTATCCTTCATCCAAGATATTTCAATATTCAAGATTTTTAGGTAAGTTGTGCAAGATGTTGTGGGTGGAAGAATTAAAATGTTTTAAGATTAACATAAAAAAAATTATGCCAAGACTTACAGTGAAACAGCAATGAAGACATCTACCTTCACTCTACCCCCAGATTGTGGCAGAGCTCTAAAAGGCAGCTATATGTAAGCAATATTCTTAATCGTACTTATCGCCTAAATGATTAATTATGAAATATTATGGTTAACTTACCTGCTTTAGAACCCATTGTAAAGCCTTTTCAAAATAATCTCCAATCCAGTTTCCAAGATTATTCCTATATTTAGGAGGCTGATTCCTCAACCAAGATTTTATCAGAGAATTAAGATCCGTCTCTTCATCACTGAAACAGATTTACAAATACATAAGAAATTATTTAGGAAGAAATTGTCAATGTACTTGCACAATAAATTTCTGCTCCAATAAACATTATTCCACACATGTATCTGCTAGTATACAAGAGTTAACTTTAGTTACTTCTGTATGTATTACGTGTGTATGTATTAGTTATATATATATATATATACACACACACACATATATATATACACACAGACATTTAGGTATATATACATATATGTCATTTTCTGTAAAATAAGGAAATAGATTTCATCTATATTACCATGAATATAAGTTAAAGAAGAATTACATATCTACAGGTTAGCCAAAAACTGGTCTAAATCCTTCCTACTCAAAATGTGGTCTGCTTCTTAGAAATACAGAATCCCAAGTCCCACTCCAGACCTACTGAGTATAATTTTCACTTTAGCAAATTCCCTGGGTGATTCAAATGCACATTAGAATTCAAGATGCACTGCATATTAATGTAGATCTTTAAAAATATTTTTTCTTTTTCTCCATCCCAAAAAAAGCCAAATACCTAAATTCCCATATCACTATTAAAACTTGAAGAACTTCCTAAAGTAAAATATAATTCTTTTAGCAAAGCACTTAATTATATGAGTAACATCAAATGATTGAAATTAAATATAATATTGACATCTTATTCAAAATTATATCTATGTAATTATAAAAAATTATAGTAAAAACAACTCATCAATTAAATGATTTTAGAATTGACAAGGGCTCATGGTTTTGTCATTTTTCCTATCTTCTACCACTGTTTCACAGCAACACTAGTAAATACTGAGCCCTTGAATTTCTCCTCTTACATTTCTATCCAGTCTAATAAAGAAAAGAAAAACAGACAGATAAAAAGGAAATATTTCAATTACATTAGATCGGCTCAAAACAGACAAACCAAAGAAAGACTCTAAGCTCCTTCAGAATAAAGGCTTTATCTCCTCAACACCTCTTGGTTTGTCCAAGACAATCTCGGTTTATACCAGTTGTCCCAGCATAGTTAATAGCATTCTCTTTCACTATTAAAAGGTTCTCATTTGGCCTATTGCATAGCAAATGCTCAACAAATATCTGCTGAAGAAATTAATGAAACCTAAAACCAAGGTACAAGCTAATCAAACAGCAACCAAAAATGCTACTATGTATTTGTATTTTACATGAAATTATATATATTCATTATGCCTCTCACAAACAATATCTGGTTCACCGACAATTTTCAAATCCTCTATAGCAATACGTGGTCTTTCCTTCTGCTAAATATCCATGGCATTCTACTTATCACTTATTTCATTTATATTCTATCTTGTATTATAATTGTTATATTTACTTTATTTCCACTACTTGAAGTTATGTTCCATAAAGACAAACCCTCCATAAGTGTTAGTTTTTCTCCTTTCTTGCTTTGTCCCTTCTAAAATGCCTAACAATGTTATATATATAACAGGCATTCAGTAAATATTTAAAAATTTAATTATAAACTTTTCTTTTATCCAATTTTTCTTACAAGATTATAGTACATTGAATGAATAAGACATATTGTGTGAGATACTACTACAAAAACTGTATGCTATATTTTTTTTTAATAATTAATACCTCAAAATATTAATTGGAATTCATGACTAGTTTAAATATAAATGTTTCCTATAATACTATCAAAGAAGCAATAATTTTAGAAACAATTTTCGTGTGTCATACAACACCTGAAACAGCTTCAAATGGCCCTGAGTCCAGCACCTTATACAGATCGATAAATTATCAAATTCTAAAACATTAAAAAGTAAACTTTCCAATTATTCATTTTGGGAAATGAAATTGGCTCAAATGTCCATGTTCTGGTATGTGACTACTGTACATGATATCTAAAATTAGTTTATTACTCATTTTTGCTCTTTAAGCCTCTTCCAAATACAATGAATAAGAAAGGAAATATTAAGCAAAGATGTTTCCAATTTGTAAAATTGAAATTTGGACCATAGGACCTATTAACCTAGGTTAGCCCTAAAATTCTATGAATCTAAGATTCTTTGATTAAAATATTGATTAGCCTCTAGCTCACAACTAGGACATTCACTTCTCCAACTCAATTACAATATTTAAATAAAATAGAAAAAAAGAAGAAAACAAATTAAATACTTGCTATTTCACTTAAACAACAAAAATAATTATTTAGAAATTGTGATCAACTAAACGGCTAGAATAATTCAATGGGAACAAAACAAGAACTGTCTGAATGAATTAAAACCTAACAAAACAAAAAGAAGTTAATCAAAAATGAGGAAAACAAATATTTATATGTTATTCATACATAGTTATTTCACTTAGCTCTGACACCAAAATAATAATTGAAGAATATTCTAATATAATGCATGTGAATGCTCTTATGGTTTACCTAAGAAAGATCATTCCCATCCTAGATATTGTGGCTGGTGAGGCACAACTTAAATCATGAGTTTCAAATACAAAGTTAACATTTGGGCCAAACTGAATCCTTTCTCCACTGGGCATAGTGAGTAGTCGATTATCATCCAGAACAGAATTCAGAGATTCTATCCATTCAGGGTCAATATCACCATCACAGATTATCCATGAGCTGACATCTATTTTCAAAACAAAAAAGCAGAGATAAAATAAATATATGTTCAGTCATAATTATTAAAAATAAGGACTAAAATCATTATGTCTTATTCTTTAGATGTGATTTCCATAAGTATTATTTTATATTACTGAAGATGAATATAAAAAAACAAAGTTGAACGAGGTAAAATTTTTCATGTGAATTTGTACTAAAAACATGCTGGAGAACTCATGGGCAATCCTGACTCAGCTGGCCAAAGACTCAGTTATGTACCATGTGATAATGCTCTATTTATTAATGAACATACAGAACTGGAATCTCACTAGAAGAAAACACAGCATGCAAGGCTTAGGTATTTCTATTCCCATAACCTTGTGAGATATTCTTCAGACCTTTGTCTTCTACCATGTCATAGTATATGAATGCTTGCTATATAGTATCTCTTTCAGAAAACATAGGAAACCCACTTTTTAGTGCCCTATATAAGAAATAAAAAATTCACCACTGTCAAACTTCTTTGATACATAAAAAGATGCCTTCAAAGGGGAGAAGCAGTAAGTTGTGTACACAAGTCTTTCCAGAGACAAACATTTTTATCTATCATTCCTAAAATGAGAGTGGTTTCAACTTGTACTTGGACCTTTGAAACAATTCAAAGAGGAAAATATCAACTATAAATCTATGAGAAATAAGTACAGGTAATATCTGGATTTTACTTAACGTGGTATTATTGGCCTACATTGAAAATGAAGAGACTACATTGAAAATCCCTTTCTCTAAATGTCTTAGAGTTCTAAATGTTTCACTCACTGGCTCAGAAAAAAAGCAACTATTAATTAAATTATGACCTATCAAAAAGTTAGGGAGTCCTCTCAGATTCTGGCCAAAATTCTCTTAAACACCAGGCTAAAAAATTTAGACCAAGAAATCTACTACTGTTTTAAGACTTAAATTTTCAAAATTATTCAAAACACTATATTCAAACTGAGTTAGAAGTGTTCACACACACACACCAATTTCAACCCCAAATAAAAATGTCATTTTGCATATTTATGAGGCATTTTGATATCAATTCAGCAATCAAAGATTTTATATTTATCCAGTAAATTAATCTAGTTATGAATTACAATTCATCCAGCTTCCTCTGAGTTCTATTATAATAAAAGTTGCTGTACAGTATAGGTCAAAATGATAGCATGTCTTGGGTCCCTCCAAAGTAAAATATCAAAGTACATCACCATAAGGCAGTTTATGGTCATGTATTAGACTTGATAAGGATAGCATTATAGACAAGTTCTATCATCCTCTAAAAACTATTAAGTAAAGCAATGAATCATACACAACAGACACCAACCTTGAGGTTCTCGAACTACTTGGCGAGCACTGTTTGTCAAAACACCATCAGACCATTCCCTTGTATCCATGTCAATATGGCCTAATAATTGATGTCTAGGCATAGCTTTGGGATTCATGGTATACTGTTTTACCACTTTGCCAATTTTGCAAAGTGCTGCCCTTAACATTCTCCAAAGAGTTGATTTTCCAGCACCACTTGGACCAACAATAACAACTCCCATCCTCTGGCATAATTGTTCATACAATTCTAAAGCCTTCTTTATCTAGTAAAGAAAAAAATATGTTCATATATGATTTATAGTGTGAAATTATACACAGTTCTGCTCTCACTCTCTAACAGTTGTTCTGTTCCAAACATGTAAATCAAGTCTTTGATTTCTTCAGTGGAAGATAAAGCATTAAATAAAGGAATATCTAAGTAAATCTGAACATATTGACAATGTGATCTTTAAATCCAATATTTCTTTAAAGGAAACAAGTATGCTTTCCAAGTTGTTTGACAATATAATGTGTTCATTATTTTCTTCACTCATTCATTCAAATATAATGTATTCATTATTTTATTCACTTGTTGATTCATTCATTTGTATCCCGTATCTCTCCAAAAAAAATCTGAGGGAAAAGTGTTCATTTTGAAAAGGTACTTGTTCTACATAAAAAAATCCACTAAAAACAATTCTTCTAAGTAATTGTCAAAGTGAAACTAAATTATACATAATGAATTATCAAAAATATATATGCTGGATCTATTATGTGCCAGACTAATAGACACTAGGAATAAAATGGTGAGCAAAAATAAACATAGATCCTGCCTTTCATGGGGACTACTATCTGGTGAGGGAATCAATATTAATCAAATATACAATCAAACATTAAACAAGTATATATAAAAAGAGTAATGAAAGCACACAGCAAAGGGACCTAAATCTGGACTTGAAGAGCAGGGAATGCTTCCCTGAGCAAACGAGATTTAAGTTGACAGATGAAAGATAAATTGAAAGACAAAGGATAAACATAGTTAATAAGGAATTAACTAGCAGAAAGGATCAATATATTACAAAATATTCTTCACAGTTACCTGATTGGGAATGATTTCATAATTGGCCTCCTCAAAGACTTGCTTTAATGCAGCACTCAGTTCATCATATTCTACTTCTTTAAAGTCAATTCCAGGAAACACATCTTTAATCAGTGCATCAAATCGAGTACAGTCAGCAAATGTAAACTTTGACATTGTATTCAGTCTCAATGCTTGTACCACAATATGACTTTCACTAACTAGAGGAAAAGTTTCATTTTAAAATTATTAGTTATGAATTTAATGAACATAAAAACAGTTTTTAAGTGCGTTGATATGCATTATTAGTAATTAAATGATGCATTAGAATTTAGTAACATTTAAAAGACACGCTATCATGTGAATTGGCAAGCTAACCTTACTATTTTTGCTGAAAAATAAGTATCACTAAGTAGAGTTATACACTCTTTTCCACATAATTTGAATCCCAGGGTACTGACTTTAATTAATAATAAAAATCATTATCACTTATTTGCATAGTACTTTACCATTTTGATGAAATCCTTATAACAACTGTATAAAGTACGGAAGGAAGTATTACTATTATTATTCCAGTCTTACATATGAGAACATTAAATCTCCAATGTTTAAATGACTTACCTGATAGAGCACAGCAGTAAGTATCACAGCTGATATTTAAGCCCAGATCAACTAATTCTAGATTCAGGTATTGCTCCTAATATACCAATATTGCCTCCCAGAGATTTTATGTCCTAAGACTAAAAACTAACTAAGCAACAACCTTTGATCACCCTTGCTCAAAACTGGTTCATAAACCCATTCTTAAACCAAATGTAAATATTACTATCATTGCCAGATTCTTATTTTTTCAAGGATATTAGCTGCTGATTAATAATATATATACATAAAGGCAAAAAACTATTTTTAGTCTGGTATTTCTCTATAATTGTCTAATATTTCCATGTTAAATATATATAAAGAGGTTTGGCTGCACTAGAATTTATTTCATGCACTGAACTCATAAATAAGCCAGCCTTATTTACTACAGTTATGGTTTAAATATTTCTTAAAAATCACCAGAGATATACAACTGAAAAATATTAATTTAAGTACTTCACCAAATAACTATATCTGCCCTGGCATATGCCAACCTAATAAGAGCTTCCTTTTTTAAGATGAATACTTTGACCATTTAAAGTCCAAATAGGTAATTTCATGCAGTCCCTTTTTCTAAGCTGTCTTTTTTTTTCATAGTGTTTTAACTTAGTGTTTAATAGCAACCTGAAGAGGCTGAATATTTAGCCTTTTATAAAGGTACACATCCATGGGTGGGGGGAATCATTTATTTTATATAAATAGGGAAAAAAAAGTGGTAAAGTATAATAAAATATACATGAATCCACACTGACATGCAGATACTGCCCCCTCTAAGATGTGGAGCTTAATCCTTGCCTCCCTACTTTGAAAATGAGCTAGATTTAGTAACCAGCTTCCAAAGAGTACAGTAGGGAAAGGAGAAAATAACTGTACAACAGAGAAACCTGACAAACACTAAGATAAGTGATGAAGGTGAACATCACCAGTGATGTCATGTGGTTCTTATGTACCCATTGACATGCTGTGATGAGAAGGGCACTCCACCTCTGCGGTATTCTTTTCAAACATTCATAACTCAGTCTAATCACAAGAAAAACATCAGAAAAAATCCAGACTGAGGAAGAGTCTATCTACATGATATCTGACTAGTACTCTTGAAGACTGTCAGGGTCATGAAAACAAAAACAGACTGAGAACTGTCACAGAGCAGAGAAGACTAAGGAGACACGACAACTAAATGCAACATGGCACCCTAGATTCAACCGTGGAACAGAAAGAGGACATTAATGATAAAATATTTGAAATCCAAATGAAGTCTGGAGTTTAGTTAATAGAATACACCTGCTTCAGTTTCTTAGTTTTGACAAATAAAATAATATGAAACAATGGGAATGCTATCTTTGCAACTTTACTATAAATCTAAAATTATTCTAACGTTGAAAGGTATTTTTCGTAATCTTAAGATTTTTTTTTTTAAAGAGTAATTTTGTTTGGTATACTATCTCTTTGAAAGAGAAAATCTCCATGTGTTTCTAAGGTTTCTGTTCTTGTTTTAAAACTAGACAAACTCTCAGGCTCTATTCCAGACCTACTAAATCAGGAACTTTGGGGGTGGGGTCCAACAATCTGTTTTAACAAGCCTCTAGGTGATTCTAAGGCACATTAAAGATTGAGAAAAAGCAGACTAGACTATTCCTATATATATCACAACTATTTAACATTTAATGCACATTTGAATGTTATGATAGGATATTAGGTAAAACCTAGGGAAAATCTGAATAAAGTATGGACTTTAGTTAAAAAATAATGTATCAATATTGGTTCATTAGCTGTGATAAATGTACCATACTAATGTAAGATATTAATAATAGGGAAAACTGGAAGCAGTGTATTCAGAAACTGTCTATACTATATTTATAACTTTTCTGTGTATCTAAAACTATACTAAATTAAATCTTATTTAGAGAGAGCCCTGATGACCTAATAGTTAAAGTTTGGCGAGCTCCACTTCAGTGACCCGGGTTAGGCTCCTGGGCGTGGAACTACACCACTCGTCTGTCAGTAGCCACGCTATGGTGGTGGCTCACATAGAAGAACCAGAAGAACTTACAACTATACACAACTATGTACTTTGGCTTTGTGGGGGGAATAAGGAGGAAGATTGGCAACAGATGTTAGCTTAGGGTGACTCTGCCCCTGCAAAAAAAAAAAAAAAACTTATTTAAAAACATAAGATTATATTTGGAATAATGAAACATACCTTTCTGTTTAATGCCAGTTTTCTTCAGCTGTCTAAGAAGATTTCCACTTCCTTTCAAAACTGTCTTCAAAGCTCTCAAACCCCAATCATAATGTTGCTGAGGTGTCAAAAGTTCCCTTAAGTAAAGACATGGAAGTCATAAAGCCTCAAATAGCTATAAGAAATTCTTTTCATCATCATATCCAAAGAAATAGACTATAACTACTGACACATAGAAATGAGTTCCATTAATCTACATAAAGGAACCAATCACACAAAATGATCACTCACATAAAATGCTGAAGATCGATGGTTCTCAAGGATCAGAATAAACCTTTCACAAACAGGCTAATTATCTTAATGAAGATACTAAATGACAATTACCTGTTACCTTTATTCCTAAAGTCAATCCATCTTGCTCTCAACCTCTGACACTTTAGTTCTCACTATCTCTTAAGTGATATTGACCAGAATTCTGGGTTGCTCAAAGAAACTAAAAGTCAATCTCTATCACTAGAAACAAGACATAAGAAAAATTGTAAAAGATTCCCTCCAAAAAACAGTAAGTTGTGAGTGGTCAAGTGGTAAATTAGTTCAATAAGTATCATTCAGCTGGAGCACTCCAATAAAAATATTTTGCGAAAAAAGTGAGACCAAGTTAATAGTATTTTAAAAAAACAAGTAATTTTGAGCCAAATGTTTTTGTTTTCCAAACTAAAATATTTCCTATCAATACAGTAGGTACAATATAATCACCAATATGAAAATCACTGAATAGATAAATTGGACAAATGTGAAAAATGGTCACTAATAACCATAATCAATCATTGGAACCACAAAATATAAAAATATTTAAAACAAAAACTCACCTAGATAAATTGAAGACAGCTACCAATTTTCTGCCCAATACTTTAGCATCTTTAAAGCCTTCTGAATAGAGAATAACTTCTGCAATAAGCTCATTGTCTGGACGAGACATGGCTACTGGCCTGAAAAGCTGTTTAAGATTATCAGGCAGTTTTTGTCTTCCTCCATAACCTTTTCCAGCAGGATTCATAGTGATAAAAATTCCAGAATTAGAATTTATTTCTACCTGAAATATTAATTTAAAATGTTAGCATCAAATATTTGAAACTATAAATATAAAATATACAGCCAATAGAAACTTATTGTGACACATTTCTACACACAAATATTATATCTTAGCAAAAAGTAACTGCTAATGTGCTAAACATCTCCTTACTCGACATATAAACTCCTTAGGAACTGCATTACTTTACAGAGGTTCTTTATAATCAGTTTTTTGAGGCTGAAAGTTTAAGAGGTGGTAACTAGTTTGAATGTCTATTCATTCATTCAACACAAGTTTGTTAAAAGCCTTCCTTGTATTAGGCACTTGGCTAAGAACACAGAGACAAACAACTCTGAACTAAAGTCAGTATAGTTTATGCCCTTCTGGAGCTTAAATGCAGTCTATTGAGTATCACAGAGAAGCACTCATAATGTGATAAATGCTATGACAGGTAAGAGCAGAATATCATGTGAGTACCTAGTAGGAGCATTTTCAGCGAAGCACTAAGAACAGAAGTTAAATTAGAATGTGTAAACAATGAATGGGCAATTAGGAAGTAGAAATACCTAGAGTAGAAAAACCCGGCTACAACGGAAAGAAAAGAGAAAGAACACTACTTGGAAGGAAAGATGTATTATGGGAAGGTTTACTTATGTTTTAATTATAGTAAATATTATATTATAATATTATTATATATAATACAATATTACATATTATTAAGAAGGAAAAGATGCAATATGTTTAAAAACCGATGAGGAATGGGTAGAAGAGGAAACACTGAAGCTACGGCAGAGGGGATAACTAAGAGAACATCCCTGGGAAGCAGATTCCAAAGCATAGGTGGAAAGATTAGCATTCGTCGGGAGAATGGATAACTGTTTCTTTGTAACAGGAGGAAAGAAAAAAAAAATGAATGTGAAAGAAAATAAATTTTGATGGCAGAGAGGTAAAAACCTAACAGTTTCTCTTTTCTTTGTGAAGAAAGAGTTTAAGCATTATGTAAATAACATGTTAACAATTTAGAACTGCTGTTTCTTTCTTGTCCTACTCTGAAAAATGTTGTGAAAATGTTATGGATAAGAGGATAATTTCACAGTTCTTCTAACTTTTGGTGTGCTCAGCATTACACGTTATATATACAAAGTTACATTTTCTATACAAATAAGTTTACATTCTAATGACATGAATATATCTCTCCTATGGGGAGAAGTGAGGAACAGAATAGCTAAATGCTTATTGTTTTAAGGTTCATGTAGAATAATGATTAAAAACATGAGCTTCAGGGGGCCGGCCGGGTGGTGTAGTGGTTAAGTTCACACATTCCGCTTCAGGGGCCTGGACGCTGGTTTGGATCCTGGGCGCAGACCTACTCACTGCTCATCAAGCCATGCTGAGGCAGCATCCCACATAGAAGAGCTACAACTCTACAACTATGATAAACTACGTACTGGGGCTTTGGGGACAAAAAAGAAAAAGAAGATTGGCAACAGATGTTAGCGCAGGGCTAATCTTCCTCAAAAAAAAAAGGGGGGGTTAAAAAAAAAACACACGAGCTTCAGAATTAGACAGACCTGGGTTCAATTCCCAGCTCCACTACTTATTCAACTTATTAAGCCCCGGTTTCCTCATCCACAAAATGGAAAAAATATAATACTACCTACCTCAAAGGATTGTGGAGAGTATTAAATGAGACAATACATTAAAGTACTATGCACAGTGCCAGCACAGAGTAAGTGCTCAATAAACATTAGCAAATATTATTACAACTGAATTATTCAACATCGAAAGTTTGAAGATGAAGTGGGACCAAAAAAGGGTGAGAAACCTCAGAGACAATTCACAGGTAAAAAGGCTTAACACACTGGTCACAGATTAAAAACAGGGGTGTCAGGAGAAATAAAGATAGAATATTTGCCTAAATATGAGTAATGCAAAGTCTTATGAAATATTTAAGTTCCCAACATATTCTATACCTCCTTGCCAAGCAGTTCACATACAGTTCTATGATTCTTCAAAGCATCCTGAATTGTCTGGATTTGCATAGAAACTGCTGACAGGACAGATTCTTCCAGTCTATTGAATTCATCAAAACAACCCCAGGCCCCACACTTCACCAAACCGACAAATATTCGTCCCATTGACTTCACATCGATGCCCTTAAAAATAACAATAAAAATTATATTCATTAAAAAATAAAATCTCTAATAATAATTTAATACTTTATGCCACTTACTGAGAAGAAAATCATTTCACTCATCTATGCCTCTTTTGCTCTTTACTTTAAAAAGTAAAGATTAAATAGCTACTCTTTCAGAACCAGAGTGGTTTCAAGGAATAAACAAAATAATTCATGTGAAAGTGTTCTGAAAAGTACACATTTTACTTTTCAAATAAAACAAATTCTGTTTTCAAGTGATTTAAAAGTAGAGTGATTTTAAATAGTGTTTCATATATAAATACGTGAAAACTAATCTAAACATATAACTAAACGCACTATTATATAGTTTTATAATTATTTATTTTACCTCATCACAATTAAAAACTAAAACTTGTCTTCCAAGAAGTCCACCTAAAGCCTTTACTGATTCAGTTTTTCCAGTTCCAGCTGGTCCATAAGGATTTCCTCCAAGTCCCATCTTCATGGCTTGAGTGAGAGTTAGGTAACACTTGTCTGTCAATGGAGTATAAACCAGCTTGGGAGCATTACCCTATACAAGAGAAATATAAAGTCCAAATATTCATGTTCTATTCAACATTTACAAGTATTTATATAGTGTGAGATTCTAGTTAGAAAGCTAAAAAAGGCAACAAATAGGTTAAAGTTTTTAACATAGAAAAATATCCAAAATATTTTTTTAGTGAAAGAAAACTTCTAAAGCACAAACTGGAATTAAACTTAGCTATTTCTCAAGAATGTATTTTATTCTGTCTTCAATTAATATAGTTAGGTTTTCCAAATAGTGTCTCAAGTTCTTGATAATGGCACAAAGATATACTTCTAAGGAAAATAAATCCAAAAATATATTATACAAGTCATTCTATTTTGTATTTTAAAATTCTTGTAAATTATTTCCTTGAATCATATGATCTTCATAAATCAGAACTAATTGGAGACCTCAAAGTGTAATTAATTTGAAAAATTCTTTATAAAATTAATAATTTTAACTTATCAAATAATTCTCAAAATTTCTACTAAATTTTAGGGAAAATAGATTCCAATTCCAGTTGCAGTTTATAGAGCTTTTCCTTAATTTAGGTAGACAGATTTGGGTCTCAAAATACATTTCCTTTTTGAAAGAGGCAGCCTGCAACTGTCCTGACATATGCTTATTAACATAATTGTCAAATGTATTCTGATGATTGATTCATTATGATGGGAAAAGGCTGAGATGATACAGATTTCTCTGAGAACAGATTACATGAGTTAGGTTATTTGTTTGCAAATTCTTTTACCTTACAAACCGAAAACATTTAGCAAACATATTTTAGCATATTTACAACTGCACTAATTTTGGCCTTGTATAAGGAAGCACAAACCAAATTGCTTCCATTGAGGTTGCCTATAATCAGTTTTCCTTGGATTAAAGAAATATTTCAAATTCTATATAAATGCTACTCTGAGAAAAGGTACATTTAGAGAATTCAGTACAACACTGCCATTATTTTAACTTTTTTGTAAATAGAATGATTTTTTATTTTTTCCAATATAACATCCTTGTTATACGATGATGAAACAGAAAGAGGGCAGTAACACAAAAAAATTCTTGAAAGTTATAACTGAAATAAAAGTAATTCTTTCATCCAATAGCAAATTTCCTCTGAGGGAAATAATTTCTAAATGGAAAAATAAAACACTTCTGCCACAAGTCATACCTGATACTCATAAGTATACTGAAGTTCAGAATCCACCATTTGAACATAACATGTGTAATCACTTTTCATATAGAATCTAACTTGTTTTTTCCAAGCCCAGTCTTCAGTTGTATGAACTTGAACTTGGTTTAACTGCTTCACCACGTCAATATTATGAATAATATCAAGAATTAGTGCTTTAAGTTTAAGATCTAGAATGCCAGATTCTGTATACAAATAAAAATAATTGGAGAAAATGTTAGCCTGGGATTTATGTACTTTAAGATTATATATATATACACAGGTGATTTCTTAATGAATTTAAATGGTAATTTCATGATACATTTGAATGGTACAGTAATATAAATCATGCAAGTCAAAAAAATGTCAAATTCACTGATAAGAAACAATAATTTTGTGTGTATGTAAAACTAAGGCATCAAAATTCCACAGGAGAGGGGTTCCAGTTCCTTACGCAAGGAAGTAAGCGCATTCCAACCAGGCTCTCCCTCTGAATGAAGGTAAAAAACACAGACAACATGCATTGAACTGCTATCTAGGACTCTGAAAAGTAAAGACTATTAAGCAAATTGAAGAATATCAGAATTAGAAGTGCCACCAAACCAGTGGTTAATTTACCTTTCTCTTTTTTTTTTTCCTCTCTGGTATTCCTAGGCCTGGACCGAATGCAGCCAGAAACCCAGTTTGGTGCAGTTTGGTGTAGACAGAGAGAGCTCCTGGAGAAGGCCTCTAGCTCAAGCTTGAGAAGCAGAAAAGGAGTCTCCTGGTAGCTACAGCACTGGCAGCTGAGACCCAGAAATGACTAAAACTCTGATTCCTTTGAAATCATAGGAGCTGTGATCCCAAGAGAGTACAACAATCCCAATTGCTCTTTTTCTCTCTGTTCTCCCATCAGTTGGCCCACGACATGGGTACAGTCACAGAAAGTGTGCAGGAGAGTACATGAAACCCCAGATTTCTGGCAAGAGGACCAAAACAGAAGCCCAAGGGAACCACAAAATATTGGAAAGGTCATGGAGAGGGAAGAGATTAGAAAAATGACCCTATAAACTTGTTAATGAACTCCTGGGCTCACCCACAAGCTGTGCAGGAGATGTCATCCTAAACTTCAAACCAGGGACTCTGAGAACTGGCCACTAGGTGACACACACGTGGGCTACATCTGAACAGTATTGCAAGGACTTGACAAACAGAAGTGACGGAACCACAACCCACAGAAGGCTGGCTGGAACTTGTGGCCTGAATTCAACAAGATCAATTGCTAACAGAAAAATATTAACACTATCCAGAGGATTTAAACAAGACCCAGACTCTCATAAAGCAATATTCAAAATGTCCAGGATACAATCCAAAATCATTTAACATGCAAAGAACCAAAAAAACTCAATTCACATAAGAAAAGACAATAAAGGTGAAATAAAGATTCTTAAATGAAGAAAACCTATGAGAATTCATAGTCAGCAAACCTGCCCTTAAAAAAACACTAAAGGAAGTTCTTCCAACAGAAGGAAAATGATACCAGAAGGAAACTTGAAGGAAGGACAAGAAATGGTAAGCATCTAGGTAAATATAACAGACTATTCTTCTTGAATCCTTCAAAATATGTTTGATGGTTAAAAGCAAAAATTATAATCTCAGAGTTTTCAACGTATGTAGATGTAATATATAAGACAACTACAACATAAAAAAGGTGGAGATAAAAAAACCTATATGGTGGTAAGGTTTCTACATTCCATATAAAGTAGTAAATTATTGATTCTATGTACAATATAAAAGTTAAGCATGTTTATTGTAATTCTTAACATAAACTCCAAAATCGATAGATAACTGATTGACAGATACATAGATACACACACAGTCAAAAACACAATGGATAAATTAAGATAGACTATCAAAAAAATGTTCAAATAACCCAAAAATAGGCAGAAAATGGAACACTTTTCCATACCAATATTCCCTGGATCCTCAGAACTTGTATCAATGCTTGTATAGTGCTCTAACTTATTCACCAGTTGTGTTTCAATCTGATGAAGACTATGATCTTTGATAGCATTTTCTACATCTTCAGTGAATTTAATCTGCTCCGCCAAGCATAATATCTAGTGAATAAAGAGAATAAGTATTTTTAAAAGGTGAATTTATGTAGAAATATTTTATAAATTTAAGGAAAGACACCTTTTTCCAAATTTCCAATTGTATATTGGATCTCTCTACCTGAATGTCTTACTGGCACCTCAAATATTAATAGAGGAATACATTCATAGAAAAAGCATTGTGTGATGCAGTCCAAGTTCACTTTCTAAAACTCATCTTGTACTATTATCCTATAGGGCTATTTTCTGGTCTTAGAACCCACCAAGCTTATTGTAACCTAAGGGCCTTTGTACTTTCTTCCCCTGACTCTCCTCATAAATGGCTTCTTTTCAACCAGTAGGATGCAAAGCTATCAGAGTATGATGCATTTTATTTAATAAAAGGGTAATCTTCTAGCATTCCAAAATAATCCTTCAGTATATTATGAAGTCTACAACTTCAAAATTCCACTTTCATCTTAAATTAGGATCTGTCTTAATCTTACAATCTAATACTCATAAATAGAAACTAGCTAGAGATCAAGACAGATATCTTTATAGTCACATAAAACATGAAATGTTAACACTGCTTGAGAAGCTTTCTGTCATAGTACCAATACAGCAAGGCTACTGATAAAGCAAATTATCCATTTAAACACCAGCCTTTGAAAACTTATATTAAAATAGTTTGATACAGTTCTTAGATGAAAAAGGAAAACCAATATCCTCCTTTAAAGACATGACCCATCATCATATAAAAACATTAAACCTGCTGACCAATTACTATTGAATAGATTTTTTTTCTGATATATACATTTCAGGATTCAGATGAATATCATCAAATGTCTCTATTTATCAGATTAACTCATTTAGTTATCTATATATACATTTTATAACTTAACATAACAGGCTAAATTGCTGTCTTGCTTTAACTTAAAGCATTGTATAAATATCTTACTAAGGTTCTTTAATGGAAGGGAAAGCCAATTAGTAACTCTTTCCAAAGTCATCTCATACTTTGTAGTAGGAAACTCACCATCCTCTTTAATCAGGTATATGATGAAGCATTTAAGCAGATCCAAATCTGCTTTATGAGAAAAGACTTTGCTCTTTAATTTTCATACGAAAATGTTCACTTGCCACCTCCAGACTAATACTCATATATGTGGATTTCCTTTCAGGCAATACTACTGAACTTCTGTATTACAAATGTACATCAGTAATCTCAATTTTTAACACTATATAACTTCTGTGAGAGGCTAACAGAAATGATAGTCAAGATACAGTCTTGACTAATTCTCAAATCCCATTACCATTAAGATATCTGGACAAGCACTAACACGATTAATTACCTAAAATGTAATCATCACTAAAGGTGCTCTGCAAACGTTATATGATTTAACCTTCAAAATGAGTTGGAAATGTAGGTATTATTATGCCAAAGTGACACTCTTGGCTAAATGTCAAAAAGAATCACTCAGAGTATAACTGCCAAAGACAGGATTTGAACCAAGATCTGCCAGATTCTTTCCACTTTACCATGACCAGAAAGTGCCTTCTCTGCACTATTTCAGGTCCTTACAAAATGCCTTTAGAGAACTGAATTAACAATACATAATAACCTGTACCAGATATTCCTGTAACCAGTTATACTATTCGATCCCCTTACATAAAGGCTCTTGAGATAAATTTTCCTTAGCATTAACTGCTAATAAACTGGAATTCTTTGTTTTGGTAGATAACGAACTGTTTGTTTTTAGCAGATCACATTTTTACAGAGATAATGAATTATTTACATTTTTAATATTCACATTTTTACTTGACTGCTCAAGAGCCCAGAGGTAAGTTTCAAGCTCAAATCCAGCAACTTTCTTTAGCCTGTATCTCCCAGTACATCTTCTGATACAACTGTCATTTCCCTAATTCAATTATTATGCACTTATTACTTTTGTAGATTTTTTAATATTGTGTCTTTTACTTTGAGTCAATTTAAATCCTACCTGGAAGTTGACAGAGTACTAGGAAACACTTCTAGAGGTTAATAAAGCAGCTTAACTCTAACTTTGCAATGGCATTATTATTCATTGATGATTACTTTTATTTTTCTCTAAGAACTTAAGATTTTTTTTTAAACATATTTTAGTTTGACTCAAAATGCTAAAAGATGCAAATAACATGAATGACAAAATGGCTAAGAATTTAAAATGTTCCAAGCTTCCTATTTAACTTCTCTTGCTTTAAAAGAACCGACATCAAAATCTGTTCCAACAGCCACTAAATCTTTTAATCTGAAAAGCAAGTAACTTTGAGCAGTTGGGTAGATTTTCCTGTGAGAAATAACAGAACATGTCAATGCCTGTCTTTCACAGTCCCTAAGAACTAAAGTTCCTAATGTCCTACACCTGTAGTGTTAGTCTCAACAAGCAATAAACAACGCTGAACAAGGCAGGATATTTAATACAAATCTTGGTACTACCCTTTGATAAGGCCTGGAACAAGTCTGGTGAGATGCATATCTATTATCCAGTGTTTCAAGAGTGAGTTCCTATGAACACTGAACTGCAGCAATCTCCATGACCCACCACGCAACTCAGCTCTCAGCTTCCCTGCCAGCATTCTCGTTCAGTGCTGTGACTATACTTCAGACCTACACCAACACCCTGCTAAACTCCTGCCAGCCCTCGCCTCTTAAATGATTCCATGGGAGGGGTGGGGGCAGTGTTATAGATCCTGTCCGTCTCCATCAATGATGGACTAATCATCTGGACCCAGGAAGCTACTACATGACTGATTCTCCCTCCCCATTCCATTTCCCACTGACGTGGGTTGATTAGAATTCAGCATGCCTTCTGCTTGCAAGCATCTGAATTATAGCAAACTAATGGAGCTAGAAGAGAACTTCGCTATTATGCAGTTCTTCCCTCACATTTTATAGTTGAGGAACTGAGACTCAAAAGTTAAGCAACTGGTCAATGTTAACTGTTAGAAAAAGGGAAAACAAAGATGCCAGTTCTCTGAGCCTCCTGACCTCTAGGTCAGGGATCTTCTCACGATACCATGCCTACCTATATTCCACACATAAGGCCACTTACCTGTGAAGGGAACGACGACGGATCAATGGCACCTTGAGAACTTCGGCCGGTAGTAATACATTCTGTCAACAAGTCCTTCAAAGTTTGCTTCATTTCCAAAGCTAAATCATTTAGCCAAGTCTGAAAACAAAATCAGAAAATAACATACACAAGTCATAAAACAAATATACAACCTATTGACTGACCCTATTCTTTTATTTGAGCAGGGAGGATTTTAATTTCTTATTGACTCTCACACTCCCAAAATGTGTTATATGGCATGTAATTATTTATTTTAGTAATAAATAATTTAAATAATTTGAAAAAAGCAATTTTTCACCTTTTGGGATAATGATAAGTGTGAAAACTCATAAGTTTTTGGTTAGGTATCACTATTGTCAACTATACAAACCAATATTAATAAGAACATTTTAAAAGTAACCCATTAATTTCACCATTATGACAAATCAAACTAAATAGTTGGGCCAATAAATCAGAGTCCAAGTGACTAGCTAAGTCCCCTAGCTTAGTGATGCTATCCTGGTGATCTCACATTCAGAAAGTTGCAATCATAGGAAAGGATTGCTTCATTAGAGTGAACTGTATGATTTGGGGAGTTAAGCTGCATCTTCAAACAACACTAACTTTGTTTCAAGGTCCAAAACAATACATTTTTCCACTCACTTAATTATAGATAAAATAATAAAAGTTAACTAAAGTTAAAATAATGACAACTGATAAAAATAGCGATGAGTATTTATGAATCACTACTTAACTTTAAAAGACTTTATAATTTGCACTAAAATTTAAGGGCAAAAACTACGATCTTAAATAGCTTTTCATCATTACTTACTTTAAGTTCTAGCTTTTTTTTAGCACACTTTCTAGTATTAAAAATAGCATGAACCTTTGCCCAGCTGAAAAGCCACTGAAGCTAAAGAGTGAGACTCTCTCAGGACAAGGCAACAGAGACATCTACTCTGCTAACCATCACAAGAGCTTCCAGAGTTCCAGTTTTCCCTTGCTGGCAAGACTGTTCTAGCCCAGCGGCTAAAACTTCTCTCTCTCTTCATCTTGTCCCAACAAAACTACAAGAAAGGAAAATAAAAACAACAAAACTTCACCAAATATGGGAGCTACTTACCAAACCTTCTATGCTTCCAATCTCCTGATTTATGTACTCAACATCCAATAAAACGTTGAGGCATAACCAGGAATAGATATTTAGCTAAACTGTATAGGTACATGCATGATAAAGCATGGCTCCTGACTTCTAGTTGGAAGATAATTTTGGAACTTGAATATTATAATTAAATGTAATGCAACCTATTGCTCTTTGGTTGTAGCTGTATACCTGTAATAGGCCTTTGATAGTTTACTTCCAGTCCTGCAGAACCAATTAATCAATAGTTGTTCCATAAATGCACTAGTTTCAAGCTTATATGTTCACCTGAATCATCTTATACAGCTGATGTTTTAAAGAGAAAGAACTAAGATTTATGAGTACTTATGTTCCAAAAACTGCATAGTACTTAAAGCCAGTTATCTCATTTAATTTTCAATAGAAAGTCTTTTCAACAGATAGTAAGATTCCCATTTTACAGACAAGAAAATTGAAATTCTAAGTCACATAGCTAATAAGTTGTGGCGCTAAAATAAATATCCAAGTCTTTTTGACTCCAAAGCAAAGGCTCTTTTCATAATTACATGCTGCCTTCCAAAGACTAAAAATCCATACTTTCTTTAATATCAAATCATTCTGAACCTAACAAATCATTTTTTTAAGATATGAGTTTTCTAAAAGGCCTAAATTAACCAACTTTACCCTACAAATTTACAAAATTATTTTTGATACAAAGTTCATATAGTTAATTCTTTTTATTTTCAAACTTGAAAAAGAATTACTTACCTCTACATTGTTTGATAGAAGAACTTTATTTTTAAAAGGTACAACTTCTCCCTCTAAAGATTTCATTCCAGTTATATGTTTTGATTCCTCATCAAAGCACACACTGTTAATACCTATAATATAAAAGCAATAATTTAGGGGCCGGCCCTGTGGCTTAGTGGTTAAGTTTGCACGCTCCGCTTCGGCAGCCTGGGTTTCACAGGTTCAGATCTTGGGCATGGACCTATGCACCTCTCATCAAGCCATGCTGTGGCGGCACCGCATATACAAAATAGAGGAAGATGGACACAGAGGTTAACCCAGGGCTAATCTTCCTCAGCAAAAAGAGGAGGATTGGCAATGGATGTTAGCTCAGGCCTGATTTTCCTCACCAAAATAAATAAATAAAAGCAACAATTTACATGCAAAAGGATTAAAGACATAATTATTAGACATGATATATGGTTGCCACATAATGTATAATGCACACCCCATAATATATATTATAATGTAATAAAATTATATTAATTCTATTATGTAATGGAATGGAACAGTTTTTCATAACCAAAAACTGGAAACAACCCACATAACCCTCAACGGATGAATGGATAAACTATGATATATTCAAACAATGGAATACTATTCAGCAATAAAAAGGAATAAAATATAGTTGTGGGTATCTTGAAAACATTATGATGAGTGAAAAAAGCAAGACACAAATGAGTGCATAAGCATACATACTGATGATTCCATTTATATGATAGGAGACAAAAAGATAAGAGGAAAAGAGGGGGGCAAATAGGACTTCTCTTCCTCCAAATTTGCACATCATTTTATAGCATACAAAAAAAACTTAAACATATTACCTAATTTTGATCTTCAGAAAAACTCTATAAGTTATTGTTTCCAATTTAAAGAGGGAAACTAAATTTCAGAGAGGTGAATTAATAACTGACTAATAAATAGTAGAGGTAGAGCTTGAATGCAAGCCTTCTGATTTCAAGAGCTCTTTCCACTACCTCCCATAGCCCAAATCACAGTTATAGATGCTTATAAGCACCCTAAAGCTTCAGATATACAATGGTTAGTAAATACTCCTGTAAAGCACCAGAGAGTAAATATTTTAGGTTTTCACAGGCCATACCATCTCTGTGTCAACTACTCAACTCTGTGCTGGTAGCACAAAAGCAGCTATAGATAATAATGGGCATGGCTGTGCTCTAATAAAACCTTATTTAAAAAAAACAGGCAGTGAGCCAGATTTGGCCTGTGGGCTTATAGTTTGCTGATCCCTGATTATAAGGGGAGGATGATGAAAATTTTTTACTTCTTAAAGTTAATTTGAAAAACATAGCTCTTTTCCAACAAACTAAATATTGTGAGAAAATAACAGTCATAATTATTTTTGTAGCAAACCAATTCTATAGACAATTACCCAACTAAAGTGATTCAAGAACCTTAAAGCATCAGCATTATTACTCTACACTTTTCACCAGGTAATCTCATCTATTCCCATAGCTTAATTATTATCTATATACAGATGACTCCCAATTTTACATTTCCATCCAAGGTCTCTCTACTGACTATAACTGCCTATTGAGTAGCTCCACTTGGACATCTTTTAGAAGACCTTAAACTCTGTAATGAAGGGGCATGCTCTCCTTCACTTCCCAGCCTCTGCAGAGCCTATTCCCTTGGCCTCTCCATCTTTCTTCTAGCTAAGACCTATACCTTCTTCAGATATCACCTTAGATGTCACCTTCTTCATGATGCCCGAAAACTAAGCCAAATGCCTTCATAAATGCAGCTATAACACCATACACTTACGTCAATTATAGGAATTGTCATATATTTGTCAACTTAGTAGCTTGTCTCCCCCACTAAATTGTATGTTTTTTGAGTGTGTGACCTGTATTTTATTCAACAGTCTACTTAAGAGCCTAACATTATGCCTGGCAGATAGTTGAAACTCAATAAACATCTGTTGAATAAATGTTGAATCTTACCAGCAAACAGCTTCTTAAGGTGAGACTGAATCACTGATGGGTTAGTAGACTGGCCCAGTATTTCTAATAAGTCATCATCACCAATAAAATAAAATCTTGGGAATGCTGAGCGTTTTTCCTAATAAAAATTAATACAAAAAGAATAGCCTTCTCTTTTCAAATAATTAAGATATTAAAGTATTTTATAATTTATTATACAAAGAATTTTTTAAAAAACATGCCTCTAAAAATTCATTTAATGATTTCTGACATCTTTGAAGCTGATCAAGTATTGTTAGTAGAGAATTTCTGATTCCTGCATGAGTAGTTAACCTTGTGACTCTATTGTCTTTCTTGATGTCAGTCATTATTGATCTACAGAAGAAAAAAAAGTTATTTTCACATCTATTTTAACAGTTTTTGGCTGAAAGAGAGATATTGAGACTTTTTTCTTTTTGCCTGCTTAATACAAACTAAAGGCAACACCATTATAACAGCAATACATCGTTGGGCTTCCAAAAAGTAATGCTAAAAATTAGTAATAGCCAATTACAATTTTTAACCTCCCATATTGCAAATTCCCTTATTTCATTCATTCACTAAACAAATATTAAGCCCTATCTCATAGAGATAACAATCTAGTGACAGAGAAAGATATTAAATGATTTCTCAAAATATTTAAATAAAATGATGACAAATGCTAAGAAGGAAAAGTACAAAATATTATTAGAGTGACTAACAGGGCAACCCCTAACCTATGACTTCTTTGAGGAAATAATTTAAGCTGAAATGTGGATGATGAATAAAAAGAAAAAAAATCACTGAGTGGGAGGGAAACAGTTTCTGGCAAAGATCCTGGGAAAGGGCTGGTATGTTTGAGAAATTAAAGGCTAGAGTCACTAAATCAAAAAAGGAGAGCAGCACGAGTAAAGGTAGAGAAATGAGCAAGAAGCAGATCACACTTTATCCCTTAGAGCAATGGGAAAACATTTTAAAGCTTTACTTAAAAGAATAAAGGACAGGGGTTGGCCCCGTGGCATAGTGGTTAAGTTCAGCACCTTCCGCTTCGGCGGCCCGTGTTCACAGGTTTGGATCCCAGGCGCAGACCTACACCATTCATCAGATTGGCACAGATGTTAGCTCAGGGCTAATCTTCCTGAAGCAAAAAATGAGGAAGTTTGGCAATAGATGTTAGCTCAGAGCTAATCTTCCTCAGAAAAAGAAAAAAAAAGAATAAAGGAAAGAAGTGATAAAACTTCATTTTGAAAATATTACTGTAGCTTTTGTGTGAAAAACTTACTGGAAAAGCAAGAATAAGTCAAAAGATTAGGCAGTAGTTCAAGTGAGTGATGAGGAAAGTACTTTAGAATAAAATCAAAGAAATAGAGGTATAAAGGATAGATTAAAATAGGTTAATATTAAAATTTGGTAATTTAATGGATTTGGAAGTGGAAGGAAAGGTCAAAGATATCCATTATGTTTCTGCTTTGAGCCATTAGGTGGTACCATTTATTGAGAAAGAAATCAGAAAAAGAAAAGATTTGTGGGAAAGGGATTGAGGGTAAACTCATGAATTTAGCTTTGACGTGTCGAGGATGTATAGTACATTTTGAGTTCTAATGAGAAATACGGGCTCCATATATAAGTTAAAGAAACCTCAGCACATAGAAGAGAATTGATGCTGAGAGTAGTTAAGATCACCTAAAGAGAATGAGAAAAGAACCTAAGGCTGAAACCTGGAGAATGTCTACATCTAAATGTTTAGAGAGGGCTAAGGGCTAGCAAGTAGGAGTAGACCCAGAGAGACAGGCAGAAAACCAGAAGAGGACAGCATCGAAAGAAACCAAGGGAGAAGACTTTGCAAGAAAGAAGGAATGTTCAACTCTATCAAATACTAGTCAGAGAGAAAGTAAAATGAGGAATGAAAACTGCCCATTGAACTTACAACAGACAAGTAACTGGTAACTTTAGGAAATATTAGGCATATATTAGTAATATAATTATTACTCTTATACTATAGTATTAATATTAGGTAGAATGGTGAAAACAGAAACCAGACCAAAATGGTTCAGGAAGTAAATGGCTGAGAGAAAATAGCTTCTCAGAAGGATCCAGTAGAGAAAGAGGTTGAACATACAGATGAAACTAATAATAAATAATTTAAAATAATTAGGTTGTATTAAGCATCTCACAATATGAATAAAAAATTGCCATATGTGGATATATCTTATATAGTTTTACTGACCTAAAATCTTCATCAACTCTGTTGAAGCGTGTCTGTTCTTTTGGCAATGCTCCACGGCCAAAAATGGGTTCCAAATACACCCACTTTCTCTGAATATGGTTTAAATTCTGTAGGTACTCATCTAACTCTGCAAGTTTTCTTTCCCAAATTGACACTTTATCTTCAAATCCTTTATAATAAGGAGAATCCTTTAAGGATTGAAGAAGGCATCTATTATCTCCAACTTGATTTACTATATCTTTCCAGTCTTTAATCAGCTTGATAGTTCGACTTTGGCTATCTTCATAATCAGTCAATGTAAATACTGCTCCAACTCCCCAAAGATCAAGTTCACGTAAAGCTTCTCTGATTGTAACTTCACCCTGTGCCCGACTATTTAAATCCTATTTAAAACAAAATATCCATATTTATTATTTTAACATTAATTATCATATAAATTATAAGACATCCATTTTATAAGAAAGTATATTTTTATTTGGCTCTTCACCATAAAGCAAAAAATAAAAAGTAAGTACATATATTTTACATGCAATCCAAGATAATTACTGGCTAATGTATCAAGGGATATCAGATACTAAGTATGCAGGTTCACATGGTCAATGTATACACAAAGTTTTGCCTTATGCTTTTTACTTCTAAGAAAGAAAAATAGAAAAGTCAAGCATCCATCGCAAAACACAAAAATAGTCTGGCTTACTTAAAATTATGAAAGACCTCAGAAATTTTATTTTAAGTTCTGATACATCTAAAGTGATTAAGAATCAACCAGAGTTACCTCCTACAGCAGTCATGCTTTATAACCTTATGATTATCTAAATATGCTCCAGGATTATCAACAAACATAAAAGTATACATATTAGATAGGAAACAGAACAATTCGACATCAAGAGTCCTTTTATTTTTACACTGATAGGCAGAACAAAACATAGAAAGTCTGCCACTTATGATGGAATTGTGCAAGCTTTACTTTTACCTGAGACCTTTTCTAAACCTGATTAGCAAATCAGTTCTTGATTTAGCTCTCTGGATTTTTCTATCTCTTAGCCTCTATTTATAATATACCCCATAATTTTAAATGTATTTTATGTAAAATGATTTTTACTTGTTTCCTTTCCGATTAAAGCTGACTCCTTTCCTAAGGCAAGACATATTTTTTTATTTCATATTTTTTCTCTCTCAAGGAAGGGGCTTATATTGTTTCTCTATCCCCATACAGATTCAGATGTATTACTAATGAAAGAATAATAGAATAACAGAACATTGTCACTATTTTAAGGGAAGAAAAAACTTTAACCTGCCATTTTATTTAAATAAAATACAAAGCAAAATCATATGTTAACAAAGGTCAGATTTATGAGATATTTATAAAAGTGATACTTACCTTAAGGTCTGAAGCTTTGGCAACAATTGTATCAGCTACTCTAAGCAGATCACCAAACAATAATTTCTCTAGACTAGTCCCCCTAGGAAGGCCAAGTAGACGAAAAAGGTCAAGCCAGTGATCTGGAGAAAGATGTTCCCCTCTCACATATTTCAAGATAGGAATTGTGATCTGTTAAAAAAGAAGAAAAAAAGACACATGTACACACATATACATATATTAGCAAAATGCAAATTATTATTTACTTTTATGATAAAGTAAACATTTTAATTACTACAGCTATAATAAAAACTGTAATTACTCCATTACCTTATTTCACAATTTTGAAAGCAAATTCTTAAGCAGAATTGTATAAAATTTTTATTAAACATTGCTGTGGATACATGCAAATTTCCCTTTGTAGCTTAACATATTTTAAAACACGACCTAAAATATTTCTATTCTTATGATTTTAGGATATGACCTATATCCTAAATATGGTAAATGACCCACATCCTAAACTGTGCTAGGATGTATAAACACTCCAATTTATAACTTTAACCACAAATTGCTTAGTTATAACTTCTTTCAAATTGGTAATAAAAAAATATCAATAATTTATATGGTTTATTCTATACTTTCTATTTTTTTCATGTAATGGAATCATTAAAAAATACATAAACTAAAATTTACAGTTCAGTCACAACATAATAAAAAGATACATGAAAGCTCCAAACATCATTTCTAAACAGTAGAATAAGTAAAACTATCTTACTTTATATTTGTCAACTTCTGATTGTAATTTCACTGTCATTACTGAATGTTCTTCAATCTTCCTTAACCTGTCATGCCAATTCATCAAAAATTCCTCAAACAGATATGTCTTAGTCCTGCAAAATGCCAGAAACACACCTTAAAACTTACATCTCAAAAAATACTACCAAACCAAAAGAATCCAAATATTGTTTATGAATCAAACCTAAAAGTAATCCAATCTTCATTGGCCATTTCCTGAAATCCTTGCTGAAACTCTTCATAAAGGGCCCAAATTTGTGCACAGCTCTCAATATCTTTAGAGATGCTATATGCCAAAGAGAAGTTGGGCTCTTCTAGTCCAAAATGATGGCAATCATCACTATAGAAAAAATAGTGAAATATCATTAGATTAAAAAAAAAAAAGAAAAATTGTGAAATATCAATGTTATTTAACTGCATCCCGTGTGTGTGTGCGTGTGCACGTATATTTGACAGTGGGGGTACACAGTGGGGACTATGCCTACTTTACATGAGAATTCTACTTTACTTAGGTATGGGCTCTTTTAAATTCATTAATATGCATTTTTTTACACAGGAGTCAAAGTGGAGCTGGTAATATATAAATATATTTTATGCACACAACATATATCATATAATATATAGAAATATTCAGAATTGTATATATTTATGGATTAATCTGAGAAGATAATATTCTCAGTTGAAAGAGTTAGCTTCTAGAATATAAGATATCCTTCATCTAATTGGTGCAATGCCATTTAATAAGTGTGGTACTAAAACCTCCACTGACCTATGTAGACAATTATTTTGTGGATGCATTTACCTAAATAGACCAAACCTAAAACAATGCTCACATTTAACACTTTGTATTATTACAACATAAAAGAATAAATTTCTTTTGAAATCTCTTTTTTATTATTTTGCTAAGTTCATTTTTTTCTCAAAGGCTCTGAAAGTAATTTTCCATTAATTTTATATATTCCATTTTTAAATACGAGATCACAGAAAGCAAGTATTCCAAATCCCTAATTTAACTTCAGTAAATTTAATTTTCTATTCTATTTCTAGACCTAACCAGAAATTTGCTTTTCTCTTAATATCCTTATATAATCTAACTACAACTCCTAAGAAAACAGTAGTGAGAACACTTATTATTTGTATTTTAAAAACATTAAGTTCATAAGGAAAGACATTAAGATAACAGATATGAGAAAATTACTAACAATACGTTAATACAAAACATTTTTTTCAAAATGAACACTATCAGTTTTAAAGAAAAAACATACACCAGCTTTTTTCTTATGACTTCAAGATCATCAAACTCAATTTTTTTCTCTTTTATTGACTTTGCACTTTTATCAAGGGTATTTTGCTGGCCAGTTTCAATAACATCATCACCAGGCTTTAGTTGGTCCCAACGAGCTTTAAATTTTTCCAATTCTTGATAATAAATCTGAAGACGTGATTTCACATTTCCTTTCATCACTTCAATCTGAAAGTCAATAGAGTTTATATAATTTAACTCAGAGTAAAATCTCCCTTTATTTTCACATTTTTATTCCCAACATTTTCTATTTAAAAGTGAAAAAAATATCATTACCAACTTTTCAAAAGATTGTTATTAATTATTGATTTCAAGAGCAATAAATTGAAAAACATAAAATTAGACCATAAATTTACAATAACAAGAGACAACCCACAAACACCATCATTAAGAAGTCATTCATGTGATTAACAGCACCCATCACAACTATCAACAAAGTTGGTGCCAAAAAAAATTGTCTGTTCCATGACTGCCAATTGTTCCACCTGCTTTATTTTAAGGAGGGCATTTCCCAGTCTCCTATGCAGCTATAAAGGCCATAAGACTAAGTTCTGGTCAATGGGATACAACTGCAATAGATATATGCAACTTCCAGGTTGTATCCTTAAAAGACATCACACATAGTCAGTAAACAAACTTGTTCATAAGAAACATTGAAAATAACATTACATACATTGTTTTGGGTTTTTTTTTTTTTCTGAGGAAGATTCAGGGTGAATCTTCACACCCTGAGCTAACATTTGTCACAAATCTTCCTCTATTTTGTACGTGGGCCGCCGCCACAGATGGCCACTGACAGGTGGTGTAGGTCTGCACCCAGGGAACCAAACCCAGGCCGCCAAAGTGGAGTGCGCCAAACTTAACCGCTATGCCACCAGGGCTGGCCCTAAAATGTTTTACTATATAGAAGTACTGAGGGAGGACAATTTCATCAGCAATATAAAATTCTTATAAACCTGAGCTATAATGGAATAAAGATAACCAAGAAATCTTAAGTGAGAAAAAATTAAGTTTCCATTTTAACAAAATGACTAAAAGGTTCTTACCTGATCTTTAATCATAAGCTGGTGACTTTCCATCATCAACTCAAATTTATCCCACTTAGCTTTCAGATTACTAATTGTTTCTAAACCTCCACCTGCCACAGTTCGTAAAAGTCTATTTTTATCTTCAGCTTCTTGAAATAAGGGCAAAATCTAAAGGTTAAAAAAAAATGTGAAAAATAATCTATTTTATCAAATTTCTTAAGATTGCATTTATCTTAATTTTTGTTTCATGATTTGTTTTAAAATCAAGATTTTTGCTTTGAAATAATTTGTTAAATTCCTGGATATGAAGTTTCTAATGCTTATTTATTATTATATACAAACTCAACTAAAGCACTCTAACATCAGAAGTTAAAAAGGATAATAAAAGTGGTAATATGAGACTGAATGAAACCATGAATCCATAAGGACAATACTATAGCTGTTCAAAGTAAAGTTCTTTTCATAAATGTTCCACATATAAGAAAATGCTAGAAAGTCTTCTAAAAGAACTAAGATTAGTGATTATCTAAGAGCATAAGTTAACTAAATTATCCTACATAATAGAGAAGGCTAAATCACGAAAGAAGGTAACTAAGAAACAGACAACTAAAGAAGCAAAAACAAGCTCCTGCATTCAGTTTCTACTTGAAACACCCTGAGTCGTGTATAGTTAGCAGTTTGTTAAACATCTGGGTATAGATCAATAGGTGCTAAACTGCTTGAACTGCTTCTAAGCCTTTAAAGCACTGTAAAACAACAGTGACCAACCTATAAATTAACACTTGTACTTTCACTATTCAACAAAGCAATAAAATCCATTGAAAGATTTTTAAAAATCACTATGCATACATAACAGACAAAAAAAAATTGGAATATATCTCAATGACCAGTTTTCAATCCCTGGGCAGGATCAGTTCCATCTGAGAAACAGAGAAAACCAACGGACAAAGAAGCCATGTTGTACTAGGAAAATCAGTAAGAAAAGAGAAAAAAATAGAGTAGGATTCTAATTTCCTACATGAGAACAGAACTTAGGTTAACCTGTAAAGACATTAGAACAGTTTCCTAGTCTACCTGCCTCCATTCCTACTCCTTCAAATCCACAAATCAACAGACACGTGAAAACACAATTCTGTAGCTTGCTGCTTAAAACGCAGCAACGACTCCCCAGTGTCCACATAATCAAGCCTAAGATCCTTAACAGGGCTCACATGACCTAGATTCTGCCTAGCTCTTTACACCATCTCTTGCCACTTTCTGCCTCACATGTTGTTCCCCGCATACAACATCTATTTCTCTTCTCTTAGTTTTTGTGATGATACACTTCGTGTCTTTCCTCCCACTTCACTCTCAGTTTCCTTTGCTGCCTCCTCCTATGCTTGATCTTTTAAATTCTGGAATGTTCATACCTGGTTCTATACCCTCTACAGTCTGCTATCAACCAGATGGTCTAGTCCAATCCCATGGCTTTAAATATCATGGATATAAAGATGACTTCCAAATTTATATCTCAAGTCTTTACCTTTACTCTAAATTCCATATTCCTCATTCAACTTCTACCTGACATCTCAATCCCCACCACTTCCAATCTCCAGACACCTTCCTCCTCTAGTCTTCCTCATCTCAGTAAATAGTACCATCAGCTTCCCAGCTGCTCAAGCCAAAAACCCAGGAGACATGTTTATTTCTCTTTCTCTAACCCCCCTCTACCTAATGCATTAGATCTTCTTGGTTCTAACTTTAAAATATATCAGTTTCTCCAGTTCTCTTCATCTCCTCTGCTACTACATGGTACAAGCTTCTATCATCTCTTGTCTACCAATTGCAATATCCTACTGACTGGACTGTCTGCTACTTTTGTCTCACTCCAATCCATTCTCTACAGAGCAGCGAGAGTAATCACTTCAAAATGCAAACCACATTGTGTCACTTCCCTGCTCTAAGTAATCGCTCTAAGGACTATTACACTTAGAAAAAAGTCCAAACTCCTTATGATTGTCTAAAAAGTACCTTCATAATCTGCCCCTTGCCTACCTCTCCAACTTCACCTCATACCATTTTCTTCCCTGAATACCATGGCTTTCTTGATAACTTTCTTGACAATTTTCACATCTATCTCTTCCTTGAACATACCAAGCTCCTTCCCTACCTTAAGATCTTTGTATTTGCTGTTCATTCTGCTTAGAATGATCTGCTCCCAAATCTCAGAATGGGTGGCTCCTTATCTTTCAGGTCTCAGTTCAGATGTCAACTCTCTGAGGTTTCCCATGATTACCCACTCAAGCATGCTCTTTCTCTCACTTCTCTAGCTATTCTTAGCGTCTCTCTCTCTCTCACACACACACACGAATGCACATTCTATAAGAACAGAACATACTCACAGCTGCAACCCCAACTCCTAGCACAATGCCTGGAATATATCAGGTGATCTATAAATATCTTTCAAATAAATAAATGAATGAATGCCTCTGTGCTCTAGCTAACTGCCACAGCTCATAATGCCCTTCCTTCTTTAGTTGATTCCTTCTACTACACAAGTGCATTATTTTATTTGCCTTTAGACCTCTTTATATCTTTAAGCCTACTATATAAATGTCTATAATTCCTTCCACAATGAAAGTATATTATTTCACTCACTTTTAACTCTCTTAATAATTTTAAATCTATCATCTAGTAAGAACACATAAAAGTTTGTATTCTAATTTGAACTATTTCTCCTCCTTCCTCTAAACATAACTAAAATCATCTACAATATGTTTTATAAAATTTTGGCTTGCTTATTCTGGGCTTTAGCCTTCTGGATACTGTTTTTGTGAATCTTTACCACTCTTTCATCTTTGTCTCTAATTATGAGCTCCTTCATCATACGTGTATATGTCTGTGCATGTGTGTATTCTTAATTCAGCTCTAACTTCATACTTTAGCATCCTAAAATCACAACCCCAGAAGTAACAGCATGAATTATTTAAGTTTCGTCTTATTCTAATATACTACATCATAAAATAGACTACAAATACCTCTGAAAACAATAATAAGCATTATTGTTATTGTTTCATTAAACCAACATAATATCAGGAGTTCAATCATTAGCAATCATTAGCTGACCAATTAGACCAGATTATATGGACATCATTATAATATTGAAATTATATGATACTTCTAAATAGTCACATAAAATTATCTAATTTAAACATCTCCAGTATAGTATAAATAAACAACTTTACTTTGTGATTCTCACCTCTGGCTTCCGTTTTTGTAGCTTACTATATTGTAAATTTGCATCACCTATCTCTTCCACAGATTGGGGTACAACTGTTAAGACTTCCATAGCCTCAGTAACAAACGTATCAATTTCATGTAAATGAGCTGAATAGGTAACATTGAAATATAAGAAATGCTGTTATTACCACCAAAAATATTCAATTACATAATTTCTAAATTAAGAAGTGTGAGAAGTAATCACTACATGAAATATATTAAATCCTAAATTATCACTTGCTTTCATATAACAAAATTTCAAAATGTGGAATGAGCAAAAAAATTTCTTCTCATGAAAGTTTAGTTGTTTCACATTGTACTAAAGTTTTGAGTGTAAAGTTAAAAAGTACTCATTATTAGTAAATTTTACTCAAAATTGGGAACTTTTCATTCTTTAAAACATCTCAGTTTAAAGGAAAAAAGAAACAGTGTGGTATTTTGGAAAACAGTAGTCTTTTGAAGAGATAAGGAGAAATACATGATACCAGAATTGCCTACCTTTCTCAGTAACACATGCAACAAACTGATACTAGCTCATACTGCAAATAATGAAAATGCCTTCAATTTTTAGACATCTTGGAGTTGAACATGGACTTTCCTACTTTATTAAAATTATCATTTTCAGCACATTTTATTTCATAATACTTTCTAGATCATTTTTGACTTTAATCATCATTGGGATTTACATTTCATAACTATCAAAGCACATGCCTTTATACATAAAATTAAGTAAAAATAAAAACGTGTTTTTACCCTGGATGGACTTCCTCAAAGAAAGAACAAGCATATCAAATAGCTTCTGGATGAGATCATCAATCACAGTCTTCACAGGGTTACAATTAATATTCAAACAATCTACCTTGACAGCACTGAAAAATGTCAATGGACATATTCTGACATGAAAAAGACTAATTAGAGAAAGAGTCTCATTCTAATGTTACGATTTTGTGTAATACATTTTAAAAAGTAACGCAAAAGTATTATTGTGATCTTTAAGCACATTTAGAGTTCATTTAGTAAAAATGCCTTACCTGCACTATTATGAAGTTTTTCATTAAACAATGATTTTGTTATAATACTATAGTTTTTAATCATCCAATGTATCAGTTTAAAAAAAGGCAGCACATTATGAATTACTAAAATATCAACATAAATATATTTAAATATTTACAAACTTTGTCACAGCATGTAATATACTTATTTAAATATTTATAAAACAAATCCACTATCCTGCAGTCAAAGTGCAAACAACAATGATAAGGGAAAGAAAATATAGATAGAAAGTGAATATAGATTAGACACTAAGATAATAAAACAATAAGATACTATTTTATACCATCAAACTGACAAAATGAATTAACTGACTGTTAATTCATAGCTTCAATTGTGTTGGCAAACAGAGAACTCTCAGAATTGTTGGTCAGAGTATAAAATGAAGCAACTTTTGTGAAGAGCAATTTAGCAATATATATCAAACAATTTTAAAACAGGCATATCTTTTGTCTTAATAACTTCACCTTTAGAATTTATCTTAAAAATTTTTTAAGGCTGGACTCTAAGATTTACATACAAGTATCTTCACCAAAGCATTAATTATAACAGTGAAAAATTAGAAACAAGCTAAATGCAGAAATGGCAAAATAAATTATTTTATATCCATACAATTAAAAATCACATTTTCAGGTCTAAGTAATAACATGGTGAAATACTAATGAAATAGTGTTAAATAAAAATAGGATACAGTACAATCCAAATTTTGTAAGTACATGTCCAAAACATCAAATATTAACAGCAATTGTCATTGTACTTTTCTATACTTTAAAAAATTTATAGTTTTATATTGTATATGTATATATATATGTGTATGTATATATTATTATACACCATTTTAATAATCAGAAAAAAAGGCATATGTTCTTTGCATGGTACTCTTAAATGCAAATTGTAATGTTTTAAGCAAACAGAGGTTGAACCAGACTTGTTCATTTGAGGAAAATCTCATATTCATCTTAAATTATACAAAGTTAAAAAACAAAGTCTGGAAATTTTGGTCACAAAGATTGTTTAGAAAGCTACTTGCCCTTTTCAAGGCATGGAGCCAGGTGATATTCTTAGAAAGCAAGTTATATGTGTTAAATACTCAGTTTTATTATAAAAATATAATTTTCTTATGGCTTTATTTATTTATTCTCAATCACTCACTAACTGGAGAGGTTTAAACCCCGTTCTCTAATTACCAAATCATACAAGAGCCAATTTGCCTGATATATGAAGTTATATGATTTTTGAAATTCTGACACATAAATTGTCAAGATTTCTAATATTTGATACATAAAGAGATAACTTGGTAAACCTAAAAAATTACATTATATCATATTTTGCTAATGAATTAACATAACATGATATGATCACAGCAGAGTTGTACTCCCTGATTACAGAATCCTGTGGACAAGACTAACATTCACCTTTCACTTAAAAATATTGATAACATGCAACTGAGGCTCCATTCAGCCATAGATAGAATAGTATAGCCATAGACAGCCTACTCCAAATTATATCCTTACGACAGTATCTGAAATACATCATTAGAATACGGCTTTTCTAATCTTACACTATACTTCCGAAAAGTACCCATAAAATAAATATCTGTGTGTATATTAGCTTAGAGGAATACATGTTAATTTATTAGCAAGAAATAGCAAAATGGAAAATGGAATGTGAGACAGGCATTCTTTCTGTTTTATTTAGCTTTGGCAGGGAAGCATAAGTAGGAAAGCTGTCTATAGTAAAGGACAAACAAATAGTAGTGGTAGCAGTAGAGATCCTTGAGCAGTCAGGCGACAGCAATAAAGTCAAACAAGATGGGCAAGATTAGGATTAAAGACAGTATCCAAAGGAGAAGAGAAACTTCATAACGAAATACACAAAAGCACTATCTTTTCCTTACTTCAAACTAATATTAATGGCACTATCATTATCCCAATCATTTAAGCTCCAACCCTCAAGTCATTTGTCTCTTCTCTATTCCTCATCCCTCATTTTCCTCCAAGAATAAGACCTCTTAATACCTCATAATATTTTTCCGCCCCATTTTGAATACCAATAACTTAATTCAACTACTTATTACTGGTCTCCAGGATTATGACAGATGAACACCTCTTCTTCCAGGATCTCTTTCTCCCACCACACAACTCGTTATTTCCAGATTAACATTCTTAACTTATAGCTTTGGTACTGACACATGTCTGCTTAGAAACCTTCAATAGCTAACCATTCCAACATGAATAAAATCCAGATTTCCTGTTTTAGAATGTAAGACTCTCCCAAATCTGTACCTTATCTACCCCCTTCCAGGAACATCTTCTCTAGTCACTAAAAAACATTAACTCTAGCCAAATTCTCAATTAACCAGCTTCTTATTTTCAGCACATAAATCTCTCTCCTGAGAGGCTCTGCTTTAACCTCCAATTTTCATGTCTACCCAAAATCCTAGTTCAAGTATTTCTATCTTAACAAAGCTTTCCCTGATTTTGCCCCAAATGGATGGGATGTCATCATCCTGTAAATCTCCATAGCCTTTAGTTCAACCTCTAATACGGAATAAAGACTATTCTTTCTGGTATTAATAATAACAATTAATAACAACTAATATTTTTTGAGAACTCACCCATACTAGTAATTTATATACAAATAACTCATTTAATCCTCAAAACACTATGAATAAATACTATAGTTTTAACTATTTTAAAGCTGAGGAAATTGAGGTTCACAGGGTCAAAATGATTGTCAAAATCAAGTAGCCGGTAAGAGCCATCTAACTCTAGAACCTACTCTCTTCCCTGTGTGTACTTAACTTAATCATCAAGTATACTTGTCTTATTGCACTACAAGAGGGTAAGCAACTTGATCTCAGGTACTCTGTCATCTTCATCTTGGTACTCCCACAGGACAAGGTTTTGCATATCATAAATGCTTACCAAATATTTATTGGAAGAATAAACAAATGAATTAATAAAAGTGATATGCACAATTAAACAAGGCCTTTCATAGAGCTTATTTCAAAGAGTGGTTCCAATGATAGGAATTTCAGACAGTCATGGGGATATACTTTCAAGTAGCTGGGTTATGAAATGCCTCTCAGAGGAACTCCTCACATTCAGGGCAATACCTAGAAGGAGCACTATGTTGTGTGCCTCCCAGGGCATTCTGAAAGGAAGCACAGCAGTACAAAATCAGAGTCAAATGTCATGAGCTTTATATCCTTTAGTATGCTCTCAGTGTAGATTCTTACCATTCTCAGACTGTGCCTATGCATATCAAATATTATGGCAGATCTTCAAGCCAGATCTGGATAGAAGCCTCTTTCCCCAGTCTATTCTATCCACTAAGTCTCAGCCAGCAGAACCTCTAGAAGAGAAACTCCTTTTGGTCTCGGCAATGCCCTACTCATGATACTCAAGTGTCATAGCTGAACTCTTGAGGAAGTAAGAAGATGACCTGACTTCAATACCACTAAGTGAAGAGTACCCTTACAATCCCATGGCAAAAACTGTTATGATACATAAGTACTACTTTAACTTCTAATACCTTGGAAGTCGTTCTACTTCTTTCCCTTTTATTTTCAGTGCTTTAAAATTTTTCTCCCAATCATGTACAGTAGAAAGATGCTTTTCCACTAGAGCTTCCATATCAACTTGCCCAATTACAATCCATTCCTATTTAACAAATGAAAAACATATTATTAAATAAATAGAACTAATAAGTTAACATTTAAAATATTAGAGTTGAACTATTAAGAGCAATAAAAAGAAGCAAATGTAAGGTATTCAAGTAAATTTTAATTTAAGTATGTAAATATAATCATTGCTACACAGCCTAAAAAATGAATAGGAAAAAACCTATTTAATATATAAAAATACAGAGATCATAAAACTTTTTTGAAGAAATGCAAAAACTCTTTTCTCAGAGTCTCTTCTCAAATTTGATGTATACAAAGATAGAATCACTTCTGCAAAGCCAAGAGCTACTATAGGCTACAAATCCGAAAGTATCCAGATTTAGTTGATTCTAGAAATCTAAATACAGAAGAAGCATTGCAGTGCCATTTAAGAAACCAGCTGAATTCTCAGTCATACATCTCAGGATCAATACAAATGAGCAATGAATGCAATTAGGGTTTATCCTTGGAGAGCTGGTATGATGCATTTAAACAAAAGTAAAAAGTTATATCATCTCAATTTCATTAACTTTGAGGACTTCCCTCCATGGATTGCTCTTGATCCAAAGAATGAAGAAAAGGTTATATCTTCCTGAGAGAAATTAAAATTGACACAACAGGGTAGTATCACATTCCAAGTTGACATAACAATCAAAAAAAAAAAAGTAGTTTCTCAATCTTCAAATAGTAAAAAACAAAAAAATTTTAGTGTAACTTTTTTCTCATCTGCGGCATAAAAATAGGTTGTATAAGAAGCCTCTACTCTGGCTCTCTGGTTTGCCATATTTTTACTTGATGTCACACAAGACAAACTATTGATTTGTACATTTAACACTAATTCAATCAGATGAAATATTATAACAGAGGACAGAAATTTACATCCCCTACCTTATGTTGGTGTAAAACAGCTGACAATCTCCTAAATAGATCTTCTGCTTTGCTGAAAATAGTTAGAAATCCACTTGCATTTCTATCAATCATAACAGAAAAAATAGATTTGTCTCCTGCTTCACCCACTCCCTTAAACTGATTAGGTATGCCGATGAATCTCTTCATTTCTCTATAATATTTAGCCCGGATTTCTTCAAAAGGAGGCCTGAATTGTAACCGTCCTTGTCTGAAAGGAAATAAATAACTTCAAAATATAAATTATTTGAAAATTATAGATTGAAAATTAAGTTGTGTTTAAAAAAATCTTACCTGTACGTTAAGTCTACATTTATTTCTGGCAGATTCTCATTAAGTGCTTCTAAGCCCATCTGATACTGATGTTCCAGAGCTTTGTACAGTTGATAATTCCAGTGCTGTTTCCACGCATGCATGTCACTTGCTTGGAATCCCTAATGTTATAGTCACATTTTTTATTTAAAAATTAGATAGTAAAAAAATAATAAAATAAACAAATAAAATTAGGTGGTAGAATAGGGTTAATGCTTTCATATCACATAAAGTAAAATTGCAATTAAAAAAACCTCATTTTAAATATCTTAAAACACGCAACTCCTTAATTGCAACTTGTAGTAGGAGAGTTTATATAGAGTCAAATACAAAAATCTCTAATCTTCATGCTTATACATAATACACAAAAAGATCAGTAAAATTTTAAAAATCAAATTAATACTAAGTGGATTTTATATATGGACTTTATGATGCTAAAAAAAAAAACAGTAACAGGAACAACAATTTATTTTGTGAACTTCGTCCTTTTTTAAAAATTCCCATCAAGTATAGCCCCTCTCTTCCCTTCCCACTCTCTAAATAATCCATTGCACATTTAAAAACATGATAAACTTAAAATATGACATGCTCAGGATAGTTTACACACCCTTTTGCTTCCATATAACCATAAATATATCAATTCTAATACTTTAATTTTTGTTTTTTCCTAAAGTTCTAAGAACTGAAAAATATATTTAAATGTGTAAGCCACCTAGCTCATATTCAACTAAGAGCCCATTACCACCTGTTATGTAGCAGGCTCTGTGCTAACCACTTTCATATACATCATCTCATATCAAAATGTGTACAGAACTGAAATTTTACCCCAAAAAAGAAAAAATTTCTGAAACAAAGTTGTTTCAATCATTGGGCTTCTGCCTAAACCTAACTTTGTGTTCTAGAGATGTCACAATCACCTAAGAGAAAGCTAACAAATCACAGATATTTAAGCACCAAGTCAGAAAAATATAGTCTAAATTGAGGAATTTAGCATTCCATAAGACAAATGGAAACTTATTTTTATATTTTTAAATGTAAATGAATGGTTAATTTATGATCTATATATATAATTTAATTGAATTCTAAATTTATTAGAAATTCATTAGTAAAGATTTACAGATAACCTTTATGAACTTTTCATCAATTCATATAATCACATTCTGAAAAGGTCATATTTCAAAGTACAGACACAAAATAAAACATACTCTACCTGTGCTTCTACACTTGCTAAACCAGTTCTCAACTCCTGTAATCCATCTTTCCAACGCTGTTGCTGCCGAAGCAGATCAATATTCATAAGAACTACCACCTGTTAACAGTAGAGCACAACAGTCTCAAAGTATCACAGGAAAAATAGTAACTTTTCAGTGGAAAAACCTGACAGATAGCCCTTTAACCAAGTGATCAAGGTTAACTCAACCTACAATAAAACATACCACTACCTGATCGATGCACTGAGAAAGGCAAAACATCATTTCTGTGGTATTCGTGTCAAAATTGTATAACCCAATCTAATAATGAGAAAACATCATATAAACCCAAATCGAGAGGCATTCTACAAAATAACTGACAAGTACTCATCAAAAGTGTCAAGGTCATGAAAAACAAGGAAACACTGAGGAGAGGAGACTATAGAGACTCAACAACCAAATACAAGGTGGGATCCCAGAAAAGAAAAAGGACATCAGTGGAAAAAGTTGTAAAATTCAAAACAGTCTCTTTCCTAATTTTGATAACTGTTCTATGTTTACATAAGTTGTTAACAATAGGGGAAGCTGGGTGAAGGGTAAGCATGAAATCTCTATACTATTTTTGGAACTTTAAGTTTCAAATTATTTTGAAATAAGAAGTTATTTAAAATTATATTCTAATTACTTTTTAAAAAATACTATTCATAGCTTATTCAATTTTATAAATAAAATATACCTTTTCACAAAATGTAGTGTGCCATTTTCTCAGTTTTCTATTTTCAGTGGCAAGTCGTTCAGCAGCATTTTGGAGTTTTTGGATGTAGCCTTCTAATTCTTTAGGATTATCCCAAGTAATTTGTGACTTTCCCCCACTTCCTGCTTTTGAATTCTAAGGTATAACAGATGACATTTAGTATTTAAATGCATTTTTCCAAAAGATTCAATATTCTATATCATAAGTCCAATTATCCCTAACACTAACCTGCAATATAATAATTTTTCCATTTTATAAACGATAAAGCAACCCGGCCAAGATTAAGTAGCCCCATTCCTTCCAAGTTCTCCCTCTTACAACTAAAAAACCTTAGACATAACATAACAAACAGGCATAGAAAGACTGAAAGGTAGAAATAAGAATATGGGTTCCCTCATTGTCCCCCAGCTATCCAGGAGAGGGCGCCGGAGAAGCCTCTAACCTGGAACCACCCATAGGGACAAACAAAAAAAGCTCCAGAAGCCTATTCCCTCAAGCCAAAGGACCAGGAAAACAGTGGCCTGACAACAGAAAACCTGTTAGGTGAATACCCACCCTACTCTAGCCAAACACCAATGGAAAAACCTCTCTGCAGTTTCAGTGGAACCAAGTAAAGAGCTAATATTACATCCCCTGCTTGGCAAAAGCAGACAGTACTCCAATTCCCGTCAAGATGGCAGAGCAGAACAGGGAGCTGAGCTTCCACCCCTGCTTTGTCGTAACACAGCAGTGTGAATCTGCCCTCCATTTCTTCTAACCATGTCAATAGGGCTTAGTAGGGAGCTGAGCTTATACCTTGCTTGGAGGCCACAAGACACTGCAAGTTGGTACCCCACTGTCACGGGAAGGTGTCAGGAGGGCAAAAAGGGGCACTGAACTTCTACTTCAGTCATTTGAAATGAAGCAGTGCAAGTCAGTGCTCCGCCTTTGTCAGCATGGTATCTGCGGGGCCCAGCAGAAAACTGAACATACGCAGTCATCCAGTCCTCATGCTACACAGCTCATTGTTCCAGAGAGAAAAAATGAGTTACTTAGAAAGGATGTAAATTCAAATGGCAGGGGATTTCTCATCTGAAACATGAGGGCCAGGAGGAAGTGGAAGAACACTTTCAAAGTGCTAAAAAAACTGTCAACCATGAATTTTTATATCTGGTAAAAATATCCTTCAGGAATGAGGGGAAATAAAAACATTCTCAGACAAAAGAAAACTAATAGAATTTGTTACTAGCAAACCTACTCTTAAAGCAGGGCTAAAAGAAGTTCTCTCAATAAGAAGAAAATGATAATGAGAAGCTTGGAACTTCAGAAAGGAAAGAAAAACATTGGGATAAGGAAAATACAAACATAAAATAAACTATCCTTCTTCTCACGAGTTTCTTAAATCATATTTGATGATTGAAGCAAAAATTATAACTCCATCTGATATAGTGCTCTATGTATGTAGAGGATACTAAATACTTTAGACAAATGTATAAAAGTAGAGAGGGTAAAGAGGCTAAATAGAAGTAAGGTTTCCATACTTCACCAAAGTGGTAAATGTTTAGGCATAGCAAGTCTCTGGAATACAGAAGACCCTCAATAAAGAGCCGATGAATAAATGAAACTAAACAATGATAAATTCAATAGAATACTCTGTAAATCAGTTCAAAAGCATTTAATGAGTAATTACTATACACTACTTACTGTTGGATTGCTAGAGAGCATGAAAATAAATTCGAGTCCCTGCTTTCCAACATAGTGAATGGCCAGAGGATTATAAAGAACCTTAGTGTTCTTTCTCTTCCTATCTTAGTTTTTTATCCACTACTATGTCACATTTAATGTATGTAAAATACAATTATTTACTTCCACAACCCAATTTCTCAAAATAAGTTGCCTCTTTAGAAATATCAACAGATATTATTTTGAACATATTTATTAGAGAAGTTCTAAAGGCTTACAATTAAAACATTATCTATTAGGTTTAAAAAGGTCAAAAATAATAAGGTATTATCTCATTTTCAACAAGTACACTTGTAAATATGCACACACAAAAAAAGGTTAAAAGGATAGACACCAGACTGTTAAGAATGGCCATCTCTGGGTGATACGATTACAAAACATTGTTTTCTTTTTATTTACTTGTATTTTTGAAATTTTCCATTATAAACTCATATTGAGATTTGGCAATAAGAAAAAATAAGTTTTTAATACCATCTATAATATAAATTATGTAAAGTTTAAGCCTGAAAACTAGTGGGCAGAAGAAAGAACATAGCAGGTCTGACTGCTATCCCTTAAAGGCCTGCTTAAAAGATTAGCTGGCATCTGGGAACTTGGATTTGGGGAGAGTTCCCACCACCCTAACTTTTAAGAGTAGCTCACTCTACCTAAACAATATGGTTTATGCTGAACACCTTCTGGGAATCTGGAATTCTGGTACATATTAGGCAGAAGATACCTACATTTCCAGCCCCCAGTAAAAAGTCTGGGCACTGAGTTGCTAATGATCTCTAGAAAGACAGCATTCCACATGTGTTACAACTTGTTGCTAGGGGAATTAAGCACGCCCTGTGCGACTCCACTGGGAGAGGACTCTTGAAAGTTTGCACCTGGTTTCCCCAGGACTTCACCCCATGCACCTTTCCCTTTGCTGATTCACTTAGCATCCTCGTGCTGCAATAAATCATTGCTGTGAGTACAACTATACCCTGAGTCCTGCGAGTCCTCCCAGCAAATCATAGAACCAGGGGTAGGTTTGAAGACCGTGACACAACTGGTTATCCACTTTCAAATAAAAGACTATATTCTTCTTCTACTTATTTTTTAAATATTTCATGCCTCTGAAGACTAAAAATATAGATTTCAAAAAGTTGGCAGTCACAGAGTAACAGAGAGATTGAAAAAACTATTGTGGGTTTTCCTAATTTCATATGTATAGATATTTAAATAAGCATGAAGAGTAAATAAATCTTAAATCGTAAAATCAGGAGATGATGGAAAAGCACTAAAAAGTCTTCTGTATAAGGATCTCACTTCAGTGAATAAGTAAATATAATAGCATACAAATTGTATAGTATACATATTAATTCAGTTGATCAAAATCAGCACCAAAATATGTGAAACATAACCATTTAAATCTACATTTGGAAAAAATGTTACTTGTAAGAGTGAAAGAAGTCTTTGGGGAGCAGAGTAAAGCCTTAGATCAAGGGCCATGTTAAGTTGGAGAGTATACTAAAAAACTAAGAAATGAGAAACACTTTACATATAAAATCTAATTATAATAACATAAAAAGTCTATTTACCTTAATTATCTGTTCAAACGCTAAGGCAGATTGTAACATCATTGGTCTCTGACTTTGAATCATTTGTTGATCGATGGAATTGTAAAAATGTGCCACCTACAAAGTAAAAGTCCAATTAGCAATAATCAATAATAAATATCACACTTAATTTTTAATTTTTCTTCATTTTCAACTGTTCAAATGCAAATATTAACTCTTCTCAATTCTAAGATTTAACAGAAAATAGTATTTTCATCTCCAATATAGTATTTATGCATGTATTCATATATACAATCAACAAATACGTGTTGAGTTCCTATAATTTGCCAAGTCACGTCCTGGGGACCAATTAAACAAAGACTGTAAAGTCTAGTCCCTGGAATCAAGAAGTTCGCAGTCTCATGGGGAACACAGAGGAAACCAGTAAAGCATGTCAAGTGCAAAAATACTGAACTCTTAATTCTTGGAGCTCTCCAAACCTGCTCCTTCCTTTTTCAGTACAGTCATGCCCCACATAGCGATGTTTTGGTCAATGAAGGACCACATATACTACAGTGGTCCCTATAAGATTAATACCACATAGCCTAGGTGTGTAGTAGGCTATACCATCTAGGTTTGTGTAAGTACACTCTATGATGTTCACATAACGATGAAATTGCCTAACGACACATTTCTCAGAATGTATCCCCTTCATTAAGTGAGACATAACTGTACAAAACACAATGATTTATCCATTTCAAAGACAAAAAAAATATTTGAGTTGTCTTTACCTCTTCTCTTAACATCTCATATCAGTGAAGTCTATCGACTATACTTTCAAAATATATATTGAATCCAACTACTTCAAACCCCTCCATCAATCCCACCCCAATCCAAGCACCCTCATCTCTTGGCAAGACCAGTCCACCAACTCCTAACTGGTTTCTCTGTTTCCAATCATGGCCTCCTATTGTCTATTCAAAGCAGCCAGAGTGGTCCTTTTTTAAACATAAACCATGTCATACCTTTTGCCTATTCAAAACCTTCCTATGACTTCCAACACATTTCAGAATAAAATCCAAAATCCCAAAACTCTTACCTATAACCTTCCAATGGTTTCCCAAGACACTTAAGAATGAAATCCAAATCCAAAACCCATGCACTTACCCCGGAACAAACATTTTACATAAACTGGCCTTTGGCCCCACCACAAACCCCTTCTTCACTGCACTGTAGCCAAAATTGGCCTCCTTGCTGTTACTCTAACCTACCAAATGAGTCTTCCCTCAGGAACTCTGCATATGTCAATCATTCCCTCTGCCTGCAATAGTCTTCCTCCAAATATTTGCAGTGGTTCTTTTGCTCACTTTGTCATGTCTCCCCTCATATATTACGTTTTCATCAATGCTTACCCTAACCACTCTGAATAAAATACCAGTCTTTTTTTTTTTTTGGCTTGAGGAAGATTGGCCCTGAGCTAACATCCCTGCCAATCTTCCACTATTTTGTACATGGAAGGCCACCACAGCATGGCTTGATGAGCAGTGTGTAGGAATGCACCTGGGATCTGAACTTGAGAACCCCAGGCCACCAAAATGGAGCACATGAACTTAACCACGAAGCCACCAGACTGGCCCCCAAATCGCAAAATCTTTTTACTGTGTTTTATTTTTCTTCAAAGTACTTATCACTACCTAACATTGTATTATCTATCTATGTGTTTGCTGTCTATTTCCCATATCAGAATGATAGCTCTAAGAACAGTGTCTAGCAAATAGCAGGCACTCAATAAATGTTTATTGAATTAATCAATGAATCAAAAAATAGAGACACCTACAAGGTACAGTGGTGGACAAAGGAGGACACTGTCAACATTGTCTGTTGGGGAAAAAGGAGAGGGTCAGGGAAGAAGATCAAGTGGATACTATGGAGTGAGTCTAAGGGGTTTATGGAGACTGTCTTTTAATTTTTCTTTCTCCAGCACCTCACAAATTTCTTGGCACCGAGTAGTTGCTTATAAATATATTTATTAATTTTATAGATAGTCATCTTTCTTTCCACCAGTATGCATAAAAATATACTTTATTTGGTGGAGGATACCCACTCTATTCATCACAATAGTCCCAGAAAAAGCCCAATCAGGAAAACTATACGAAAAAGAATACATACCATTACAGCAATCTGGCCATACTGCTATCTGTTCAACACCCTACTTCATACTCCCTGCTCTAGGTAAATATCTGTTCATACATAAAGGTATACATACATAGATTTTCCCAATTGTTCTTCTAGGGGTAAATACAAATACTATATGACCATTCACTCATCTTTTGAGCTCCAATTGTTAGACTAAATACTTAGGATACAAAAGTGAGCAAGCCTTTCTGCTTTTGAATATGTAGTTCCTCTCTCTGAAACGATCATCCATCCACCTCCTCGCACTCTTGAGAGAACATATGTACACTGTTTGTGACTCAAATCAAACATTCACGCCTCTGTACAAATTTATCTGATACTACCTCTACCCCTACCCAGGAAAATAACTGAAAATTCCCGCCTCTACGCTTTCACAGGGCTTTCTGAACATCTGTAATATAGTACTCATAATATATTAAATATTGTACCTATTTGTTGACATATCTGTCAACACTATATGAACTACAATGGAATAAATATGGCTTTGGAGTCAGAGAGATTTGGTATTAAATCTCAGCTTCAAAACTTACTAGCTGTGTGGCACTGGGAAAACTGTTACAAATCTGCTCCCCAATTAGATCAGTGAAAAATGGGGGATCAATTGAAATAACATAAATAAGGCATCTACCAGAAGGCCTGATATTTAATGAGAACTCAATGTTTAGTTTACTCTCTTCCACTAGACCAGTGGTTCTCAACCATGGCTGATTTGCACCCAAGGGGAAATTTGGCAATGTCTGGAGATATTTTTGATTGTCAGGACTAGGCAGGTGCTACTGACCAGGGATGCTGCCAAACATCCTACAATGCACAGGACCTCCCCTACAAAAAAGAATTGTTCCAAAATGTTAAAAGTGCAGAGGCTAAGAAACCCTGTGCCAGAGTATGACAGTAATATATTCATTTTTATATCCTCACTACACCGTGCCTGGTAGTACGAGTGCTCAATGAATCTTTGTTGAACAAAAGAATAAATGAAAGACTAAATACACAAGATACTGTTCCTGCCCTCTAAGATCTAATAATCTAGTGAGAAAACTGAAAAAAATCCAGAGTGATTTGCACACTACACACAGAATAAAGAACAATCAACTAAAGGAAGACACAACAAAGAAAGTGACTTTTGAGTTGAGAATTAAAGGATGATTTTGAGTTTTCCAATTAGAGAGATATCAGTGCATGGAGAGACATTTGGAGAAGAGCCAAGTTCCATATTACTGAAGCATAGGCTGCAACATGAGGAGAAGAGTATAGGTAGTAAAGGCCACAAACAGTAAGGTTAGTTAGAGTGTGAGTAAGAGGGCCTTGTATACCGTACTAAGGAGGTGGACAATGTGGTGATAATAGTTGGTTTTAAACAGGAATATGATATGATGGCAATGTGCTGAACAGGTAGACGAAGGAAATGGCCAAAAACAGAGATCAGTCCCTTGGCCTAGGAATTCTCTTAAGAATCTGTCTCCTGAAGGCAGGCAGAGGATCCTTTAATTAACAGGTCCTTTAAGACTCACGCAAGTAACATAAAAGAAATGGAAAAAAGAGAAAGGATAATATTCTATTTTTTCAAATGCCTTTAGAATAAAAAGCAATAACAATAATACCAAATTAATAAATTCCTATATGGCTTACAAAGCAAATTTTGTAATGTAGTCATTTAGCAAACCATAATTTAACAAGACTTAATGGCGCCAGCCTATTAGCCTAAAAAAATCAAAAGTAGAAAACAAAGCCCTTAAAATATTCTAATGCAATAAACTCACAATAGCCATGTTTTCAAAAATATAATTTCATACTTGTTTAAGAATAATTGCTTGCTTGCAGAATTTCTGTGCAATGTTTGCAACTTGCTGTATTTTGGCAGGAATCACAAAGCCAAGGGCAGAAAGCTGACGAACTTCCCTCAGAAGAATCACCAACCGATCTGAATAATGCACTTTTAATGATCCATCATTAGGATCCAATTCCATGATTCGACTATTAGCCTCAATACTACAAAACAAAATGAGTAACTTTTTAAGTTTCATGTTCTTACTCTTTTGACTGATGAAAAACACAATAGTTCTTCTTACAACTATTCTATAAATATAAAATTAACTCAAAGTAAAAGAATGCTTTAATTATAGTTTTCAAGTTGTCACCTTTTTTTCACATAGTAGCTCACAATTCAGATCCTGATAACAAACTGCAATATCCAACATATACCATCACATTAATATTTCAACCAAGCAGTTTTTGAAGTCAGAAAAATCAATCTCTCAACCTTCAGCTAAGATTCAAAACTGACATCATATCCACCCTACAGAGAAAAGGTTTTGATTCATTTTCTAAAAGGTATGTTACATTTTTTCAGTCAGCCTACTTGGTTCTTTATACTTTTATTAAAGAATCAATGATAAAGAACATCAAAATGCTAGGAGTAGAGATAATTAAATGCTTCATTCCTCTACGTTTTGTTTCACTATCTAAGACTATCCTTTCTTTGTGTTGCTCGTAAGGGCTACAACAGCAAATTTTACATAGGGCACTCAAGTCAGCATGGACTGCAAAAATGCTGAGCTCAATTAAGCATAAAGTATTATATTTTTCATGACCTTTCTTTCAGGATCAGGTTTACATAATGCTCACTCTTTCAAATCACTTACACAATAAAGAGAACTTGAAGGTCTTAGAAAGTAAGCTACTGAAAAGCAAAGAACAAATCTATTCAGCCTACTTAACACAAAACAAAGTATAATAAAAAGCAGATACTTTAAAATGGCTTAAAATAATGATTTAGCCCAAACTTTCCTAAATGAACATAAAGCCTGTCAGAAAATTATAATGGCGATCCTTTCTCCCTTTATTCAAAACTAATCTTCAAAATTAGTTTTTACATTCCAGCATATCTGAAATACATTCCAAAACACACTGATTCTATGGGACATAATAGCTTTTAACAAAAAAAAGAGTGGAGGTTAGGGGGTTTCATTGCCAAATGGGAAACTTTGGGCTGAACAAAGTTAAACAGGGCTCTTCACAGCAGGTCTCAGCCCTTTGGTACGCTATCATACACAGTGGGTCTCCACTGGAGCTATAGTGATAAAAGTGTGCAAAGTTTCCAAAATTAATTGACTAAAGAACTCTTTATTTTTCTTTTGGCTTGGAACATCTTTCATATTTTAGGTTCAGGATGCAAAGAGAAAGAGTTAAATGCATAAAATTATAATCATTTAGCCCCAGCACCTTTCAGTTCTTCTATTCTTCATAACCAAAATGCAAGATAAAGGAAAAAAAAATTATTCATTCAGTTTAAGAAGCTACCACTTTTGGCCTAATTATCCTTTGAGGCAGTATAGGGAAAAAAAACAGAATTTCATATTATGGAGAAAGTTACTTTTAAAAAATAATAAGTTTCTAACAATTAAAAAGTGACAAGTTTCTAAAAATACAGACAATAATACGCTGGCGAAAGTTTATCTGAACAAAGAAACAATGGTTTTTTTAGACCATCCACTTTAAATACCCATTAGAATAATTAGGTTAACCAATTAAATCACGTTTAATATAGCTCAATAAATATCTAACAAACCCTTACTATGTTGGACTCCATGAAGAAATACTCCTCATCTCAAGGAGCTTAAAATTAATGAAATTTTAGTTTACAATGTGTGTGTGTATGTGCGTTGTGTGTACATTTACATAATATTAATCTAAAAAGGTAGAAAAACATATATGAATACCAATAACAAAAAACCATGGGAGAGGAAAACTCTAATTCCAAAATGAGAATCTGCAGTTCTGGGGCATAGACATGAGAGGCAAGGGAAAGGTAGTTAACTAACTATATCATCAAAGTTTCCAACCTTAATGACTTAAAAGTTGATAATCAAAAACTAACAATAACAATAAAAAAAATAATAAAGGAACAGCAGCAAGTTTGAAGAAAGGAGAAAGCCGAAATGATTGATTCCACTTGCCATTTGGATTAATAACATAAGAAAAAAGATTCTTGTGTAGACTTCACTGTTCAGTATATTTATACATACCTCAAACCAGATCTGGAATCAGACAAACCAGATTGAATGTCCCTGGACCAATCATCAAATTGTTCTTGTTCATATAGTTTAAACTGGTCTAAGAGATCTTCAGCACTTCGATGGAAAGATCGAAATCCTGACAAGTCAGATAAAAGAGCCTCTGCAATTTTGATAGTATCATCCACCTTAAAAAGCCAAATTACAAGAATACTTATTATTTAAATTCTAACAAAGTTAGCGTAAAATGAGCCCCCTTCTCTGATCTGTGATTCAGAAATTATTATCCCATTCATCTATAAACAATAAAATAAAAGATTTGTCAGTGAATATAAGAATATCAACCCCTACTGTGCTTCTGAATTATACAACCTCAGAATAGCAAAACACAGAGGATAACACATACAAGGCATAATATGAAAGGTAAGATAAGTGAAATTCAGATGAAACTCCAAGAATTCAGCAATACAGTCATGCATCGCTTAATGATGGGGATATGTTCTGAGAAATGCGTCGTGAGGCAATTTCGTCACCATGCGAACATCATAGAGTGTACTTACACAAACTTAGATGATACAGCCTACCTCATACCTAGGCTATATGGTACTACTCTTATAGGATGACCATGGTATATGCAGTCCATCCTTGATCAAAACGTCATTACGCAGTGCATGACTGCAATCCTAAACAAGTTAAGCAATAATTTGGGCCCTTTGCTAAATGCTCAGGTTAACAGCTCAAACAGTAATTAGGTCAACTTTAGTGGCAATTAAAGGACAGAAATGCCTTTCCTTCACAACTATACAAAGAACACTGTAGCACTTTGGAAAGCTAACTGACAAAATTAGGCAGAATAATACAGAAAATAAAACATCAAAAATACAAACTCGAATAAGTAGAATTCTCAAATATGCTAATCTTTATAACACTCTATGTCTACTTGCTCTTAATCACAGATTATAACCAATTCACATTTATTATATGAGTCAAATGCAAGACATTGTACCATATATTAATTAGTAAGTACATAAGATTCTTAGATCAATTTTGATAATATTAAAATAATAGTCCTTTAAATCTATTAATCGCTGCCACTACCTTAGGCAATGCCATAATTACGTTTCACCTTTCCCTTAATTTCCTTTCAGCCTAGAATGATTTACTTACATAAACATACTTGCAGATAGACTTTGCAACTACCAAGATTTTGTAATGATACATTTCAAAGAATTAAAAATTATTTATTTTCAAAGAATTTTTTAACACAGTGTTAAGGATGCTTTCATCTTGAATTTTTTTTTAAAAAGGCACTTACCTGGAACAACTGTCACTGGAATGATAAATGATCTGATAATTATCCAAATAACCATTAGAACCTCCTCTGCACACTTTTTCAGAATTCTACATTTCACATGAAAATTAGATGGATATGCCAAGGAAAACAGAATTTTTTCCAGTGTTTTCACTACAATTCTAGAGTGTCTTCTACATTAATTTAGCACATTTTACAATTAGTATTCTTCAATTTTTATTCAAACTAATACCTTCAGTTCCAACTGGCGAACCCAAACTATATTATTAACAACTTCTGAAAGGTTTTTGCCAGAAAGTGGTCCAGATGCATCACCAGGAATTCCTCGGCATCGATTCTCAAAGTCTAATCGAAAATCTATAAAATTTAAATCAAATAAATGATTACATACATTTAGCAAAGATTTCCTAAATGCCTTCCATATACCAAGAATTATGTCAAATGTTGCGGATAGAAAAATAACAAGAGTTGGTCCCTTACCCTTAGGGACCTTACCATGTATCAAGTGAGACAGAGAAAGAAAATAACCAGTTAATTCAAAAAATCTGTCATGTATAACAGAAATAATAAATTAATCTTCAGCATATAGATGTTATAAAATATAGTCTTAATGCTAAATGGTATACAATAAAGAAAAAAGCAAACTACAAAAATATTTTCTCAAGCAAAAACTATAATATCTGATAAACTTTTACCTTTAACTGAGTCCACAAGTCTTGCCAGTAAAGTTTCTCTTTCTAACATCAATTCTTTGCTTATAGTTGGACGCTTCACCAATTCTTTATATTTCAGAAATGCTTGAAGAAGCTAATATAAAATAAAATAGGTATATGTTCATCCCAAGTGGATTGATTTGATAAATATATATATATCTCCTAAAATAGCTTAAGGGAAATATTAAAAGTGAAATATTTCAACATTTTACCTGCTGCGGACTATCCTGAATTTCTGATATATAATTTTTCAATTTTCCTGCTATTTTTTGTTCTGCAGGTGCAATAATTTTTTCATATTGAGACACTGCAGCTTTCCATAAAGGCTAAACAAATTAACAGTATCGTTAGACTTTAATATTATAAAAATCTGCTTTTAAAAAGAACACCACAAACAGGAAATTATATAGACAAACATATTTATATTCAACCTCAGTATATGGATTATATTGCACAGGATTCAGTCCAGTAAAAGGTTCAAATACTCGAGCCAGGCATACGATTTTCTCTTCACTGGCCGGTAAAAAATAGAGAAGCTTCCCATGGATTGTTCTAACAGCCAAGACCTAAAACATAAAATATTAAAACAACAAATTTATTTAAATCTGCACAATTAGGTCTAAAATCTAAAGATACTGGGCAAGAGTTTCTTTAAACTAGGTTCTCTGAAATGAACAATAAAAGTGAAACTGCCATCTTGAGAATTACTACTTGTCAATAAGCAAAGTGATGCTCAAAGACAAAATTGTACCATGCCACTAGTATCAATCAGTGTGGTCAAATCTAGTGAAAATATATAAAATCTAAATATTTTTAAACTGTGTTTAAAGCTCATTTAAGTTTTAGAATCTCCTCCTTGATATATTAAAAACTTGATTTTCATTATTCTGCATTAAATTACTTCTAATAATGAAATAATATGTTAACAACTCTATTATGTATAATTTACAAACAGCTGGATAACCAATTATAGTATTTTGTATTTAAAATTTCCACCAACAATCAAACGTAATCAAAAAGGTTAAGTAAAAACACTATAATCTTCTATTTGAGTTGGAAACATCAGTACAAACTCATGATTTATTTTTCTCTTGTTAAAAATAAAAATACCAATTCAACAACCCTATCTACTGAAAGGACCTAAAACTAAGTAACATTTAGCACTTCCCCAATCAGACTTGTTGCTAATTACCATTTTCCACTAAAACAGGCTCTTTGGAGAATGACTAATTCCAGGTATGAGACAGACAATGTACAAGATAAGCTGGAACATTTTGGTAGGTCTGAAAGTAAGGATCAAAGGAATACTGGATTCATGTCAAAATGACACAAGAGCCAACTTAAAGGGGCACTGTGTGTCTAATGATGGAACAATTTGAGTATAATAATAAATATAATGGATTGAAACACATAACATAAAAAAACCCATGGGTTCATAATGATATTAATAAAAAACATTTCATTGACCACCTATGGAACTTACTACAACAATAACTTATTATCTGTTGTTCTAAAAAGCAATAAATAAAAGGAAGAAGTAATTGTCTAAACTGCCATTCCTGTACAAACTATATTTCAGGGTAACTAAAAAATTAATGAGGAAAAGTTCTTCCATCATCACTAATGAATGCAAAAAAAAACAACAGAATTAGAAAATCACCATTTGGCAACTCCTCATGATCATCAATGGCTACTAAAATCATTAAGAAAAGGTTGATGGAGAGCATTATAACAGATGGATCAGGCCAATTATACTTGAACCCACAGATCAAATTTAACTCACTAAATACGGTAAAACCAGACACTACATGCCTCCTGATGTAATGTATAAGAACTATATAGCACTACCTGTGAAGTAACCTGATTGAAGTTAACTATAAAAATATTTCTGAGACAGAAAAATTGAACATTGGTTAGACATAAAATGATATTAAGAAATTATTGCCATTTTGTTGGTGTGATGGTGGTATTGTGGTTATGTTTTAAGGGTGAAAGTATATGATTTCTTAGATGGGTTTTAAAAATACTCTAACCAAAAAAAGAAGGCAGGGGAGACAAAAATGGAACAAGAACTGATAATGTCAATGGCTGTTGAAATTGGGTGATGGATACAATGGCACTCATTACACTACTTTTGTGTGTGTTTGAAATTTTTTGTGTGTATTTGAAATTTTTTCATAATTTTTCAAATGAAACGTTTAAAAACAAAACAAATCCCCAAAGAGCCATTCTTCCCCTAAGCATAAAGGGAAAAAGTCAGCTTTGTAATCCTCACATATTCTCATTTTGCCTGTCTCTTCAAGCTAAATATATAAGTTCTATACTCAAATACATAAATTATGTAAATTAAGCAGCTGTTTCAAATATTACCACTGAGTACTCCCTAAAAAGCTGTCCCTACTTAAAAACAATTTCAAGGGGCCGGCCCAGTGGTATAGTGGTTAAGTTCACATGCTCTGCTTCAGGAATCCAGGTTCACAGGTTCAGACCCCAGGTGTGGGCCTACACATTGCTCATCAAGCCATGCTATCGGGGCATCCCACACACAAAATAGAGGAAGACTGGCCCAGATGTTGGCTCAGGGACAATCTTCCTCAAACAAAAAGAGGAAGATTGGCAACAGATGTTAGCTCAGGGCCACTCTTCCTCACCAAAAATAAATAAATAAATAAATAAAATACAATGAAAATGAAAAAAAAAAGATTAAACAAAAAACCATTTCAATAGCTAAGAGAATGTCTGAGCACTTCCACACATGGACAAGTGGATTGATTATCTTTTTTACAACAGAGAAGAACAAAATTGAAATTCACAACTATAAGTTGGTCACATACTAAAGAAAAAGAAAGGAGGTGGAAACCAGCACTAGTGGGCACCTGGCCCTGTACCAGATGACTGCCATAAATTGTCCCACATGAACTTTAACTCTTAATCTATTCTAAAAGTATAAATAATTTCTATCAGATGTGTAGTGCTTATTAATTATAAAATACATTCAGAAACAAGTAAGGGCCTACTTCACACTTAAGGACAAAGATGTAAATAATCAAAAGATACCTCTTCAAGGCGTTTGCCAAGTTTGTCAAGTGTTTCAGGGAAATATTTTTCATTTTTCCACGGATGAGGAACATAGCGCTGCCACACCTGACCTGTTAGATGATTACAGGCGGTCACCCACTGTTCACAAATTGAAATACCAGCTTTCAGATTTTCTTTCACAAGATAATATGGATCTTCCCATAGGTTCAAAGTTCCCAACTTTTTCTGAACAAATCTTCCAAATGAACCACCTAATAAAACATAAAGCCAACTTTTTAATGGAAATGTCTATTTTTTGAATAATTACAGAATACATGCTTATGACAAAATTAAAATAATACACAAATTAGCAAACTAAGGATCTATGAAATACCACATGCACACCCTTAGACTGGCACTGTCAATAACAAATATTTTTCAAAAACACACATGCACACACACGTTTATTTGTATTTTTGCATCTTTCAAGATATCATGTACATCTTTCAAGTGTAGAAGTATATATATACATATTTTTTAAGTCTGCAGAGCCTACTGTATGGATGTAGCATTATGTAACCAATTCTCAATTGCTATTTATTTCTACTCATATTACAAGCAATGCTGCAACAAATATCCTTGTACAGACACCTTTATGTACTTGCGTAATATTTCCTTAGGATAATAATAATAATAAGGGTATTTTCTGGGTCAAAAATATCGACAGATAAGCCAACATATATTAAATAACTTTTCGGTTCATTATAAAATAAAGTGTACCCACATACATGCATAGGAATTAAAAATCTATGTAAATTTAGTTGTATTAACGGTCAAAGAATTTGACACTTCTGATTTAAATTAACCAACTATATACAAATATCTATTTAAATAATCCTACATGATTCGCTTTAAGAGTGACATTAAGCAACAATTACTACATTAAGGAGCATTTTAAGTAAGAACTTAACGGAAAAAACAGAAAACAAAATAAAACAGGCTTCCAAAATTTCAAAAGTTTCTTTCTTTACTAGTACCTATGATATCTAAGAGATGTAACATTCGTGACTCAGGATAATGATCATGCTCTGTTTGTCTCCAGACATCATCTACGACATCCCGAGTAGTCTCCACCAGGTCAACTACTTCCAATAAGGAAAGACCGTCCAAGTTATAAAACTCCTAAAACCAAAATGCATTCATTTTTAAACATAATCATACTGGTACCTTGAGCAATATAGTCAAAATGTTCTCAGACTTTTTCAACAGCTACAATTCTAATATCTGCCATATTATTTTCTCCTCCTTTTTCTACCAGATGACATATTACTTCTTTGTGCAAATACTTCTATAAGTTCCTTCACAAACATAAATTTCACGAAAGCCAAAAGAAAAAATAAGAATTGCAAAACGTCTATTCATTTATTTTTACCCTAGGCCTAATTTTCTTTAAATTTGGATTCATTTCTTTTATTTACGCAATAGAGGTGGCTTTAACGTCATATATACACTAACCATTGTACTTTAAATATCTTTATTCCTTCACTTACTATGTTGCATAGTGTAACCAATAATACAATCATAGTACAAGGTTTATTATTCTACCTTTCATCATTGTTACAAAAAAAGTTTAAAAGCATTTCAAACACTTCATTAGAATGATATTATTGAAATAATAGTGGGAATAGAAAATTACTATATGTCTATTTTGAAAAGAATATACTTTTTTGTAACCATACTTTAAATGGTCACTTATTTAACCTCTCTGTAGACATAGCAAAGAATAATCAATCAAATAAATATAAAACTAAGACTTTTTATATTTCAGATTACTTCAAAATGCTAATTTGAATAAAGTGAACATTCTTTCAAAAGAATGTATTACCTCTATGTGGATAAACCTTTGTTAGTGTACTAGGTTTTTGTTTTTCCCTCTCTACCAGCAGAAAAGTAATTATGTTTGCCAGAAAAATGGTTTACTGGAGATTAGAATTTAACTTTTTAGGTTTGGACATCTAAGTTGTATCCATGTTAAATATAAATCTTAAGTAAACCCTACTATATATGAAGGAGGCATTTTGTTAGCAACCATCAAGTAATGATTTTAAAACAGAGGTAAATCTAGTGAAAACTGAATCCTAAAGTACTTTTTCAAAAGCCTGATATATAACTACGTATGAACCACATACTCTTGAAATTGTTTCAAATAATTCTTTAAAATAACTGGCTCTTTCTTTACTAATCTGTTTATTTCCACGATGAGCTTGTTCTGTCCAAAACTGGAACTCATCATTTGGTGTAAGAATACCTGAAAAAGTGAAAAGAAAAAAAGAAGTATCAATTGAAAATGAAAAGCCAGAAAGTTATCTGGTTCTTTCACTGATTTTGCATATTTCCTGTATTCCTGAGGATACAGAAAATAAGCTTTATAATTTCTATCAATACAAAGTTCTTACTTAAATTCACTGGAAACAATAACAGCATCAAATTTATACTTCACATCAAGTTTGTTGCTCAGCATGATTCCTATAGGCTTTTTAACCCATTCATATCTATACTGTCAGTCTGCATCTTATATCTATGAGCTTGCTTCTCCAACACAAGGCTTTCCTAAATCTAATTCCAATACCATTCATGCTACTGAATAGCACTCAAATTGGAAACGATTATAATTTAATCAATAAATATTTGCAATTTAATTTTAAAATATAAGCAAATTAAAATAGTTTTACTTTTAAATTTACCAATGAACTAGACAATCTCTAGTTACCTAATCACATACTGGAAATAAATGCGCTATTCTTTCTGGTTCTGTGGGATTCAAAAAGCACCTAATTTACTATTCAAGCAAAGTATAAAACTGTATCCAATATTTTAAAATAATGACTAGTGTATGTCATGCATTTCATATTAATTGTTCATATCAATAACAATTTATAGCCACAATAAAATTATCACTAGCTTCAGATAAGATACATTTCAAAAATAAAAGTCAACGGCCTATTATCTTTGCAAAGTATACAATTAGGGTAAATATTATTATTCATGAGATTCCGGATTTACAAATTCACCTTTTTGCTAACATTTATTTGTAACCTAAAATCATACTCAGTGTTTTTATGGTCATTCTCAGACATGTGCAGAGCAGTGAAAAATTTGAGTCACCCAACACATACGTTCCCAGATGAGGCTGAACAAAACAACACTGCCTCTTGCTTCCTATCTCCTACTGTAAACAAATGTCCTTTTTATAGTCTATTTAGTGCCACATTTTTGCATTTTGCAGCTTTATGTCGGTGATTTCACTGTTTAAAATGGCCCCCAAGCACAGCACTAAAGTGTTGTCCATGTTCCCAAGCACAGGAACACCATGATGTGCCTTACAGAAAAAGCACTTGTGGGAGATAAGCTTTATTCAGGCATGAATTAGAGTGCCGTTGGCCATGAGGTCAATGTTAATTAATCAATATATATTAAATAAAGTGTCTTTAAACAGAAACACACATAAAACAAGGTTAAGTATGGAGAAGTTGATGAAAATGTCATGACCAGAGGCTCACCGGAACCTAACCCTGCATTTCCCCTGGGAGCAATGGTTCAGTATTCGCTAGTTCAGGGTTCACGGTTATGTTACAGAACATAACTACTGCCAATAATGAAAATCAACTACATTTTCTATTTCCATGAATTGCACAATGTTAAAGATTACATTTTCCTCTTCTCCAAATCCATAAAAATCTATTCATTTAAAAGCAGCTCAGGCTCAAAGATGTAAAAGCATGGAAGGAAATCTAGGAAGAAATACATTAATTTACTAATGTAATAATAAGGCAATCGTTTTGACTTTCTTTGATTCAGCTATGGTTACAAACCTCGCGTATCACCTTCCTTAAATTTCAATTTTGATAAGTTAGTGTCTGATCTTCGTAGAACTATACCCAACCCAGCTTCTAGTTCACTCAAAAGATTCTGAAGTTTGGGATCAAAGTTTCTGCTCCATTCTTGATCCTAAATAAAAAGAGAAAAGAGCAACACTGATCAAAAGCTTGCCAATCACACTGGCTTCCTAAAACACTGTCGAAAGAATTAAGTCCAAATACACCTGTTTCACTCAAAACCTGACACTACCTTTATCTGATAAGGGAGAAAAAAAGTCAACAGTTAAAACTTTATAACGATCATTTACTATAGCAGTGTAACAGCTTATGTGAATTGCATTTTATATCTTTCTCCAATTTCTCTATTTGTCAACAAAGCTTACTTTAAAATTTAAAAAAATTAAAAAGAAAATATATTTTAATTAAAAAACTAAAATGCTAATGACACTAACAGTAAGTAAGATAATAAATATTTATGTTGATGTTTATGAAAACACTTATTAAAATATCTAAGTTAAAAAAAACAATGACCATACAGCTACTTTAATTTACTCACCTTTAACAACATTGGTGCAAATACTTGCCGTACTGCTTGGTAAAGGGAATTTATAGGTGATTCTAACATAGATGAAACAAGAATGTTATTATGTAGATTCTGATCGGTAATTACTTCAGGTCGCAGCTTGAAAAACACCAGCACTTTATCTTTTGTGTCAGCAAAATCAATCTAAAGTGATAAACAAATGATTTTTAATGTTATCTTCATAAAAGTTAATATTTGAAAGAAACGTTTCCCTAAAATGTTGCATCACTGTAATTTTATCCCTTGGAAAAAAATTACTTTAAAAATAATTATAGTATATTACAACTAATCTAAGAACACCCGAGTTTTAAAATGTATCCCCACTTATATATATGATTGTATCATAAAGCTACTTTAATACGTGACTTATACACAGAAAGCACTATACAAATATTGTTGACATATACTGCTAACTACTCCACTCCAGCCAGGTTCAGCAATACTACAGATCAAAGCTGTATGCCCCAGGTAGTCCACACTAATGAGAAGTATACTTCTCCACTCTACTCCAGAAAGTCTATAACAAGGATGTTAATTACCCTCTTACCTGAAATCATTTTAAAAGGTGCTTGTTAAGTTGTCTATAAGCTCAAATTACCAAAATGAACTTAGGTTGTCTATCTCCTAAAATCATTTTTACCTGAACCAAAAATTTTTCCTTAAAGTATTTGAGCATCAAACTTTATTAAATTGTTGTATAACTAGATAAAAATTGGAACTGGTGAGCTAAATTGGAATTCATGTTTAAAACAGGTCAGCTCACAGTAATTAGTTCATTAGCTGAAAAGTATACTGCCCAAAGCAAATTTTTGCATTATGTACACATTTTCACAGTTGTTATCATTTCTTTTTCCAGGAAAAGAAATCTATGCATTAAAAAAATGTCAAACAAGTTTACTGCAGTACCTGAAAAACACCTTACAGATGAATGAGCTTTCATGCTATTTTTATTTTGTCCTAATCATTATATTTTTTAGCCACTAGGAAGGAACTGGCATTTACTTGGTGTTACTGCATTTCCCAAACTCTCAGTTTTACACATTAGAATTCCATTGTTAGTATTATCATTTTATTCCAATTACAAGCAAGTGAGAGTGACAAGCTGAAGATATGTAGATTTGAAAAATTCACTCTTTAGTAATTAAATAGTATATACTCTTGTACTTTCCTCCTCCCACCTATCTGAAGAAAGAAAATTAAGAAAATATATACATTTTATTATCATACTTTGAAAACAGCAACTACAGTCACTGGCCAAAGCTCCCTGGGGCATCAGTCAGGAAAATGAGTTTTGTCCTAGCAAAGTCAGAGTGGAATCAAAGGATCAGTTTGCTACAGCTGCTCATCATTCCCTGAGAAAAGGAAAACTGAGAATCAACACTCCCAGCTACCACTCCTCCCAGTTTCCCTATCATTGGCAACCATTATTTCCTCTTACCTGACTATAATTTGATACTCAAGGGGTAAAGTTGTTCTTTTCTGAGGTTGCAAAATACCTCTATCACCTACTGGGATCAATCAGAGATCAGCGTACTACAACCAGCTGCCTGTTTTTGTACAACCCATAAGCTAAAAATGTTTTTTACATTTTTTTTAAAAATCACATGAAAATTATATGAAATTCAAATATCCGTGTCCATAAATAAAGTTTTATTAGAATGCAGCCATACTCGTTCATTTACATATTGCCTATGGCTGCTTTCACACTACAATGGCAGAGCTGAAGTTGAGACAGAGATTTTATGACCTACAAAATATTTATTATCTGGCCCATTACAGAAAAAGTTTGCCAGTCTCTATTCCAAAGCATAAACCAGATCACATCTCTCTCTTGCTTAAGATTACCCATGACTTCCTATTTCAACCTGAATGGTGTTCAAGGTCCTAAACGATCAGCCCAGGCCATAATCTTCCACACTCTCTGGTCATTCATTCAACTTCAGCAATCATTCCGGATTTTTTTTTCCTACCCATTGAAACTAACGTGAGACCCAGCTCAGAGCCTTGGTACTTATTTCTTTTGCTCAGAACACTATTCCCCTAAATCTTACGTCTGCCTACAACTCATCATTCAAATCTCACTTCAAAGGTCACTAATCCAGATAGGTATTCCCTCCTACTCTATTTTACTGCAGTCTCCACCCCACCTCCATCATTACTTTAACATTACTCTATTTCCATCTTAACAGAACTTATCAATACCCCAAATTATGATACATTATATATCTGTGTGCATGTGTTTATCCTATCTTTCTCCACTCGAATGTTACTCCTTGAAGACAAACTCCAACATGTTCATGACTTTATCCCCAGTACCAAGGACAGTGCCAGATCCATAATAGGCACTCAATAAATATTTGTTAACTTATTAAATCATGCTGACTCTCAGACTTCTAAAGTATAACTTAAGACATAACAAAGCATTTCAAATATAACTAAAAATCTGCAACATGGTGTATGACTAAAAATAAAATACACTGTTGGGCTATACTAGTAACAGCATTAACTTAAAAAAAATCACAGCTTCAGAGCCAGCCCAGTGGCGCAGCGGTTTAGTTTGCGCTTTGGCAGCCCAGGGTTCGTGCGTTCGGATCCCGGGCACCAGCCAAAACACTGCTTGTCAGCTATGCTGTGGCAGTGTCCCATATAAAGTAGAGAAAGATGGGCATGGATGTTAGCCCAGCGCCAGTCTTCCTCAGCAAAAAAGAGGAGGACTGGCAACAGATGTTAGCTCCAGGCTGGTCTTCCTCACCAAAAAAAAAAACCTCATAGCTTCGATTTTTCAATACCTAATCCAAGATACATTTTCACATATCCAAACCTCTCCTCATCTTGTTTTCCCATTACGTTCTAAACTTTCAGTGGCATTCACAACAATGTGCCCTGATATTATAATTTGTGAGTATATGTCATCCTGGACAACTGGAATGAGCCTCTGGAAGGGAGAAGCAGGGCGTCCTATTCTAAATTATACCACCTGTTAGAGAAGTGGAGTAGTTAACCCTTAGGATGTAGCATTTGTGCCTTATTTCATCAGCCATAAAATGGAAATAAAAATAGTTCCTATCTTATAGTATTGTTGTAAATATTAAATGAGCCAATACACATAAACTGTTTAGAACAGTGCCTGACATGAGATAAAGAGAAAATAAATGTTAGGGGTGAGTATCCATCCATATTATCTTCATAAACCCACCAAGCCTAGCAAAATGTCTTGCATATATTGAGTTCAAAATAAAAGTTTATTGAATAGAACTGAATTAAATCCAGGACTAAAGATTCATAGTGAATAGAGTGAATGATTCAATCATCCTATAAAAATGCACCCAACGCTTGCTGTGCGTCAAATACTCTGTTAGACCTAACCGATATGGGTGAACACAAGAGAAAGAGATTTAAAATGTTTATGATTTGTTAACTTTCATCCATTTACTGGGCCCCTTTAATGTGTGAGGCAATTTTTTAGTCTGAGGTTTATATATATAAGCCCTGATTGCAAACGCAATCATCTCTTAAGCAATTCTGCCAGTGGAGGCAGCATTGCAATAAATAAACCAACACATCACACACTGTACACCAAAAAAGAATTTAAACTTTGTATCATATCGTTTCGTAAAAGATTTGAAATCCTAACTCTCTCTCCGAGCAACTTTAAACTCAGCGCAGTGCTAACCCAAAAATAGATCCACTAGAATTTGCCTCAAAGAACTTCAAAAGAGAGAAAAAAAATTTAATAACTAAATAAGGTAAATGTTTTCTTTTTAGTTATAATCCATCTGTAGTCTTTAAAAAAACTAGAAAAAAATATAATTGTTCTGTTCAGGTGTGTGGACAGGGAGCCTCCTTTGGTTAGATGAAAGATGCAAGCTTGGAAACTACACGCTGAAGCTTGAGGCCAACGCAGCTAAGGCAGAGACAGCCTTAGGCTCTTGAGGAGGATGTCACAAGTAAGGTTGAAGAAGCACCCGACATCTCTCTGGCTGAGCCTGGGGACGTAAAGAGAGGACAGGGCAGAGGTGCAGGGAACCATACCGTGTTGGAAAAGGAGATTCCGGCGTCGGATCGCTGCACCCTAAGGAGCATCTCGTTTCCATCATCCAAGAAGTTGTTGATTTCGGGACAGCAGTACAGCAGTGGCTGGTCCCAGGGTTCCGACACCAGTCCAAAGTAATTCTGGGTAGTCGTGAAGATGAAAATCTTCCGAACGTCCCCGGTTCCGCCCGCCATGATTTCGGAGAAGGGAAGATGGGAGAGAGGGCGGGAAAGAGGGAAGGAAGAAGAAACCAATCGGGAGGGAAATGAAGGGAAGAGCACAGCTCTGCTCAATCCCGGAGCCCTCCAGCCTGCCCGCAGCGCTTCGCGGTTGCCAGGGGCAGTCGCTATGGCGACGGAGCTCTGCGGCGGCGCCGTCGCCAGCCCGCTGTAGACGTTACCGTCTCGGGCACGCGCACGCAAAGCTCTCGGAGACGATCGACCACCTCGGAGCTCCTTAGCTGCTCGCCGCGGTCATCGATTGTAAGGAATTCGGGCAAGTTTGTGTCGGGTCGCAGCACCTGCCTTTTCTTCTTTCTACTGATTTGTTCTAACACATAATTAGAAGAGATCTAGCTGGTCACGTGCTGCAGCTTGACCTGGATTTGGGAGGGATGGGTTCTAGTGCTCCCTCTCCACCTGCCCCCCTTAGCGAACCACTGTGTTAGCGTCAGGTTCTACATGTGTAAAATGGGGAAATACTATCTAGGCTGTAATGAGTATTTTAGGAGATCATTATTGAAAAATCATTTTTAAAGAGGCTGATAAAGAATAGGAGTTCTATACAATGTTAATTTGCTTCCTCAATCTTCCTCTGCTCCTTTCTGCATTGGTTTATTTTCCACCATTATTTTTATATTGTTTTTCTTAGTTTCAGAAAAATTTAACCACCAATTTTTCATCAGAGCCCTTACCTGAACACACAGCGATATTTGTAAAATAACCAAAACATACAATGATTTTTCTACCCCGTAGCATCACTATAAACTACTAAACTGCTAGTCATGTATCCCAGTTTTCATCAAAAACTGAATTCAATCATTATCATCTAAAAATATTTACTACATGCTGCTTTGTGTCAAGTGAAGAACTAGGCCCTGGAGACATAGTCCCTGCCCTCATAGGATTTTTGGTCTAGTCAGTCATCATCTCAGCCCTGATTTGAGCCATCATCCTCGGGAACAAAAACATATACGGGTTTTTTATTTGCACTCAATAATCACAACTTCCTCCTAAAACTATATTATTTTAGAATTAGAAAGGGGTTTTTTTCTCTGCTGAGCATCTTGATTAAGATTTGAGAGTGGGAACTAAAGACAGCTGAACTGCTCTAAATTATAAAGGGAAATGAAGTCAAATTCTCATGAAATAATCCAAGAGGTGGGAGAGAGGAGTCAGTGAGATGGGATGCTAGCCCCTGGATGGGATAAAATCCAAACAGGAACCCAGGGTGACTGGGTAGCCAAAAAGTGTTTTGAAAGCAAAAATGGCTAATATGGATACAGAGAGCCTTGCTCTGCAATGGGCTTTATGACCCTTTCAAAAGTCTTTAGGAAAGTCTCCATTACTCACAAATGCTTGGTCTAGGTGAGTTGTCTTGGTGGAAATGTGTGAAATGGCTGTATTTAGCATCCATAGCAATGTGGTGAATAAAAAGGCAACACATGTAGGAACGAGAGTCTAGAAAGCAGATGAGATCATGAGAATGTCATTCACCAAGGAATTTTTAGAAATCTTGAGCAAGCTTTGGACTTCCACAAGATATGAAATTTGAGTGTTTGAATGAAGAAACCTAGAACCTCCAGTTGACATGTAAACCCCATGAGGGTAGGGATTTTGTGTATCTTGTTCACTGCTGTATGCCCAGAATTTAGGCATAGAGTAGAAAACAAGATAGACAAGGTCCCTGTACTCATGAAGCTTCAATAAAGAAGAAAGAATCTCAGAGATAAATAACTTACACAAGGCCACAGAGATAGTAAGTTGTAGGATCAAGATTCATACCCAGATCCAATTCCAAACCAGTCTCTAAACACCATATGACAGTGGTAGACAGCCAGCTATCCACCAAAATATAGTGCTGTTCTAGATGATCTCTAAGGTATCTGCATCTATACTATGAAAGTGACTAGAGGAAAAAGTTTTCTCCATTTCATCCATTGTATTTGACAAATATTAGCCAAATTATATTAAAGATATAATGTTAGTTTTAAAATATTGCCCCACTTATTAAATATATTCGTTATATTCTTATTCAATTTAAAGGAAAAAACCATAGGATTGTTATACTATTTTCCATATTAAAGCAATAATCATCTAGTTACTATTCTTGCACAGTGTTGGGGGGCTGTACATGAAAGAATGTCATTTCAGTACCTCTTCTTCAGACTTATAAAAGCTGAAACTTACTCTAAGGCATGGTATTTGTAGATTTCAATCACCAGTATAATGAAATATACACTTTAATTTGACATTTAATGTTCAACTCAAATACTTGAATATATTTACCTCTATCCATTTTTATGTGTCCCTATAGAATAAAAGGAATTCTATTTCTTCTGACTCTGTTCCTAAGTCAGTGAATAGTCACTAACTATTACTTCTGGTTACCATTTCTAATAGGGAGCCAATTCATCCTGCAGTCAATTGCACTGAAAATATATGGGGAGAGAGGAAGGAGATCTATCAGCAAGGGAGTTGTGTTTATTGGTTTATAACATATAGCTGAAGGTAATTCTTTCACCTGCATTTCTGCCCACCTCCCTTCCCCAACTAGTCCTGGGCATGGTTGAGGAGGTGGAAGAATACGCCAGAAATGTGATAATGTGGGGATGATTTTCCCCAATCCCCACTAACAAAGAGAACCAGAAACAGACATCAGAGGAGAACGGAATCAAAATGTGGAGTTCCTTGCAGATAGTACTTTTGTGTGTCATTATGAGAAAATACAGACACTATGATTAAATAATTTAAATATTTTGAATCTTCTATCAGATGTTAGATGCTATTCATTTGAGTGCTGATACTTCATTATGTATTAAAAATTAAATATCAAAGTTCATTTTAAATATATTGTAGTGTTAATGACAAGGATTGCAAGAGGTGTGGCAGAGACAGTGTTCTAAACGTGTTCTCTTTTAAAATAAAAAGAACACCAGTCTTGGGAGAAATTTTTCTTTTAAGTATAGTTTTGGGATATTTTATACTTCTTGGTAAAAATTGTTTCTATTTCTTGAGTTTTGGTTTATAATTACCTTATATAAGAGTTCTCTTGAATAGTCACAATTTTTTTAATTGACAATATATCTTATTGTTATTGAGGGAAAAGAAACCACGTGGCAAAGCACTTACTGGCTCTTAAAGTTTCTGCACATAAGTTCCATTCACATTTTATTGGCCAAGCAAGTCACATGGTCACATCTAACTGCAAGTGGGCAGGTAAATGCAAGTGTACCCTGTGCACAAAATGAAAGAGAGCTGTAGAATATTTGGGAATAGTCCTAATGACTACCATAACTTCTAACGTCTTTCAAATTAAGAAAAAAATACTACTTGGACTGAGCAAAATAAGCTACACTCTTTCTTTTTCCTCTGCGATAGTAACCAATAATGTCCTAGATAGTGGCTGCTGTAATGACAAAGAACAGAGTCCCCAGCTGATTCTTGACCAACATGTGGTGTGAGCAAGCAAACAAATTTTGTTTCCTTAAACAATGAGCTATTGGCTTCTTTGTTGATCTGGTCTACTCTAGCCCCTCCAGATTACTGCAGATAGACCATGCACTCTCCCAACCCACTGTCTCACACTCAGGCCATTTCACTAATTTATATAACCTACCAAGCCCTGTAGGCATGTGAGTTAGTAAAACTGCTCTACAGAATGCTCTTAATAAAGTCTGTTGCACCTATACCAAATTATGTGATAATCATTTGTCTGATAAATTGAGAGAGTACTTTTAATTTTGCCTTTCAGTATAATGAAGTATGCTAGCAAAACTACTGTTTTTAAGTTCTTAGTATAAAAAAATTTCAAAGCATATTAATAAGTAAGCTTTTCTTCTATAATGATGCTGATTATTCTTTTAGAGGCTTTGATGCTGCTTTCTTGACTGTGTGCATGATCTAGCTTACCTTTTATTCACAGGAAACAATCTTGCTTAGACTTGTAACTGAATGCTGTCCAAGAGGAAAAATTCCTCCTCTACCCTTCTAAGTTCTTCTGGAATTAAATTGACATGAGACACATTAACAGGAGAAAAGCAAATTTACTTACCTATGTACAGGAACCCCAAAGATATGAGGTTCCCAGACATTCAGGCAATTGGGGCAAAGGAGAAGGGGGTAAGGGGCTGGGACATCAAAGCGGAGGAAGACAATTTATAGGAGGATGGGAAAAGCAAACATTCAGCAGACAAATGTTTTCCGTGCTATGCAGAGACAATGGGACACAGAAAGGACTTGGATCAAAAAGGCCTGTGAAATTTTCTGCTGTCGACCACACCTAGCTCATATTCTTTGTAGATAACTGTGACGATAGCTCTTCTTCCGGGAACAGGCCCTTTATCTAAGTTCTTTAGGCAGTTAAGGGGGAGGTGAAAAAGCAAAACTTCATGAGTCTTTATGTTTCTTAAAATAATCAGCTTAAAATAACCCTCATGCCAAAGAGACACATTTTGGGGTGGCAAATTATGCCACTCCTACAGTTCCCTTTAATATTATTTAAAAAATACATAACCACTGATGTCAAGTACAGAAGGGAGAGTTTTTTTTATACCATGGCAACTACTAATAAAAATGTTCACATAAACTGTTATTTTGAATCTTTTATTTTCTATTTCTATTTCCATTTTTAGTTACAAAAATGATTGTTGAATAACATGCAATGAAATCAGAGCTTTCTGCTTCACAGCCTAGCATCTTTTTTGGGGTAAATTCTGTGATAAAATAACCCTCTGACATCACAGCCTGTTGCTATGAGAATAGAACATCTAAAAATTGGCAGTATCAATTTACTCAGCAGGGTAGCTCAGGATAAATTTAAAGAAAAAGAAGCCAAGTTACAATGCCCAGTTTTCAAGCATTGCCTTGGCACCGTTAATCCCTAAAGATATCTAACAAATATGAAATTTGAAATTTTAGACTGTTATGAAACATATTCACTGAAACTAATGAAAGGTATTCCTATCACATGTCTTGTCAGGAATGGGGCTATGAAGTCAATGAATACATATTTTAGGGAGTTCTTTATTAGAGGAAGGAAAGGAATCGAAGATCTCCATGTGATGCACAGTCCTTTCCATCAGGTTCAGATGTGCTACTAAAGATCCAGCATCCTATAAACTAAAAAAATACGTTATCTGGGCTTCCTGCTGGGGGAAACTTTGGGAGCTTGATACTTGTTTTAAGGTTCAAAGTCTTTTTTAGTCTAGGCACATGGTTTCTTTAACAATACAATTCCCTTGAAAACTTAGTAAGCTTTCTGATGTATTTGCTTTTAGTTCCATATTCTAAATTCCACATTCTAGTTCTTTCCTAAATATAATTCTCAAGACTGGTTTATTTCTTTGCTTCCTTCTACACATGCCCCCCTCTCTCACAAAGCTATCTTGAGGCTATCTGAAACAATAGGTTTGAATGGCAAGGTTAAAAACCCTTAATCTGATCTTTGCAAAAAGAATGTGTCACTTTTTTTTAACTGAGATCTTTTAGTGCTTTTGTCACTTAAAACTTTTTCTAGTCTTATCTCTTATTACTTAAGGTCTAGGAGCAGTCAACTTTTCTAGCCCTGAGAAGACCTTGATCTCTAGAATCCCTTAGTACCCTTCTATCTCTTCTAGAAAACCAACCAGTTCTCATCTGAGCTCCCCTCTTTCTTATAATATCTTGCTGAAGGTAGATAACTGTGGCCAACACGCTATCACTTTGCCTCCATCTACTTCCCATAGAGTTAGAGTCTTACTAAGCTCATGGTCAACTTCTGCTTTTCAATGGGGACAGTTTTACTAAATATTTTACCAAAGCATAGTAGGGCTCTGCAGCTAACCAGCCTGCCAGTCTGTTTCTTTGTTGCTGGCTGCCTGACTACTTATTCTACACAACATATTTTAAGTTCTGAATGGCAACACCCTCATTCTAATCACCAATGTCTTTATTCATGTGGTAGTCATTACTGTCATTTACTAAATATGTCTGGATTTCCCCTTTCTTGGCACATAGTAGGATTGCACTTTTTTTACTCTTTTTAAAGATAGGCACAACCATTTGACTTGTTTTGACCTTTGAAATGTAAGTCAAAGTGATATATCACGTATGCACAGAAAACTTAAAAGCCAATGTATGATTTACCATGGTTCTTTCCCATTCCTCTGGTGATCAGAGAAGCATAAATCAAGATGAAGTTTTTATCAGCCTAGCTCCCTCAGTAGCTAGGATGAGTATAGTCTTTTTGATGGCATACCATAAACAAGAAATAAGCTTTTGTTATGGTAAGATATTGAGATTTTGGTGTCATTTGTTATTGTAACACAGCCTTGTCTTGACAGATTCAGTCAAGGTATGGCAAATGTTACAATAGACAACCCCAAAATTTCAGTGGTTTAACATAATAGAATTTTATTTCTCCTTCATTTGACAGTTCAATGTGGTATTTGGCAGGCAGTCTTCCATGTGATGATTCAGAGATCTAGACCTCTTCGATTTTGTGGCTCCATTATCCCTTAGGATGGTAGAATTCTCTCTTGATTTATTTGAATCTGTCTGATTGGCAGGTAAAGAGCGAAGCCTTATTCAGGAGATTTTCATGGAAATTCTTGACTGTAGGAGAGGGTGGGAAATGTAATCTTACTGTGTCTCCAGAATAAGAAAGAATGACTTTCAATGAACACATAGCACTCTCTGACACAGAAACCTGGAGCTCCATTGAATGAACCTGTAGATCACTCAGGCCTCGACTTACTTTTAAGGTGCGTGCAAGGCTGGCTTCATGAGCATGCAATCTATGCAGTCAAAACAGGTCCTCATGCTTGAAAAGGCTTGCACTAGGTTTAATGGTCTGCTTTCACAGAGTATTTAATTATTAAACAAGGGACTCTGCATTTTCATTTTGCTCTGGACCTCACAGATTATGTAGTTGGTCCTAGCTGTAGTTTATACCAGAAGGATGTGCAATGGAAACCTTAGCTGCATATAGAATGTGGAAGAGTTCAATGATGCAATGGAAACCTTAGCTGCATATAGAATGTGGAAGAGTTCAATGAAGGTTGTCAGGAGAATTCTCTGGTTGTTTAGCCCAGAGAGAGAAAATACCTTGAAAAAAATTTTGTATGCTTTTCTTTTCTGCACATTCTTGCTCATGACCATTATAGTCAGTGTCATGCTCATTGCCTCAAGAATTATGACTGTAAAATCAGAAATGAAAAACAGTTGATGTTTAGCTTTACTTTAAAAATATGCTCTTGAAACCCCACAATATTTAAAAAATTGCAGTTGAAAGCCAAAACTTTTAATTCTCATGAGCCATATTTTCTTTAGAGACCAGAAAGCTCTTGTAAATTAAAAGTCCAGGCCCTGAAAGAAGCACAGCACAGAGTTCATGCCATAACAATTGAAGGTCATCTTGGCTAGGAGACGGGTTCAAGAGTTAGATAGGGCTCAAACTTGGAGGAGGTCTCTGTGATGCTAGAGATGAGGGAATACAACACATGTGGAAGAGCAGACTTAGCATCAAGAAACTCCAGTATTGTCCTTACTGATGACCAGAGCAGTGTGGGTGCCAAGTCTGAGATTATTTGCAGATCATTTACTGCCTTTCTAGGAATCATTGCCTCTGCTGCTGAGTCATCTGAACTAATCTGCTCTGTGCTGAATAGTGAGGGCCTTCAGTAACTGCCCACAAGTCACCTATGGATTTTCCAAAGAAGTGATGCCTAACTATGGCTGAAGAATTTCCTGAGTGCCATTCAAACTGCCTTGTGTAGACAACTTTATTTTTAATGGTTAAGATCCCTGAAACTAAAGACAGGGTCTTTGACATTCAAAAAGATGGTGGTGATATGGAAGGGAAAGCCCTATTATTATGGAAAATAGGGCAACTCACCCCTTATACATGCCTCCTTCTTTGCAATCCCTTCCTTTGATTCTGTGGACTACCTTAAATAAATCCCCTTTGTAGACCAATAGAACTTGATTTTTGTTGGGTGTACCCTAAGGACTCCAGCTGATACATCATTGTGTACCCCTTAGTTTTAATAGCAACTTCACGTTTATTTTCTTATTTTTTTCAACAGTACAATGCTGTGATGTCTAGATAAGGCATATATTGTTATTTTATTATACAGATGGCAAAACTGAGTCACAACATTATTGAATGTTTTATACAAGGTTGCAAAGTTAAAAAAGGCAAATCCATCAGTCTAAGGTGGTTCTCATTTTAAGAAACCATTTCCACTATGCGATCTTGCCAATATTAAGTTTGGGAAGTATATAGTGTGAGAAAAACACAACACCCATCTATGCTTAATACTGTAAAAATGCTTATTAAAACACACCTACACACAAGCTGCCTGTACTCACTTTTGATCTTCTCTATCACTCATTCAAGAAGAGTTCTTCTCTGCAGCAAGTCGTCAAAACAGTTCACTCTCTACCAGTAATTTTGATTTTATGAACTACTTTTCTCCCTTTGGGGTACACATTCACCTGCTGGAAGGCAAATCAAGTGTCCATCTTAATATGATTTCCCTCCTGAGCACTTATTCTTAGTCCTCCTTGTTAAATTTCAAGTTGAAAGTGGTCTGTTTTGGGCCACCTGATATGCAAGACAATGCTTTCTACCCATGATGCCACATCCAGAATTATATGAATTCTGACCTTTCCAAAGGCATCGAACCTACGTGGCTGTCTTGAGTTATTCCTTTCTTCCTGCACTCTACTATTTTTAAATTTTTATTTATTGATTTCTGTTCACTTTGACTTTTTTAAAAATAAACCTTTTATTTAGGAGAGTTTTAGATTTACAGACAAGTTGCAATGATAGTACAGAATGTTCCCATATATTCCACACCCAGTTTCCCCTATTATTAACATCTTACATTAGTGTGGCACATTTCTCACAATTAATGAACCAATATTGATTTATTACTATTATTATTTAGACTCCATTTTTGATAGGGAGTGGCAAGGGTCTAGAAGAACATGTGGGTTGAGAGATATCATTTCAACCATCTTTGGAAAATACAATCTGTTAAAGTGAGGTATAAGCAGAAACCAGTCATATGCTTTTCCCTACTGCCCCTTTAAAACTACTCTGTGAACTCATTCATCCCTGGATCTTGAATAAAATCTCATTCCAATCCCGTACTGTTGTAGACTGTATTTACCTTTATTTGGTGCCCCTCTCTGCAAGAGGATTATACATTCCTGTCCTGATGAACTCAGGAGTAGCCTCAGGTGTATGACTTAAACAGAAGTGATGCATGTCACTTCAGGGCAGAACCTTTAACAGCCAATATGGGGTTTACCATGTTTTCCTTTCCATCTGTCGTGATGACAAGCAATGTTCCAGATAGTGGCTACTCCCTCAGGCTGGATCCTAGAGTGCACCAGGGCCACAGTCGGGCTGTAATTGATGTGCTCTAGCACACTGCTTTAGGAGGTAGGGGGTACATGGTATGTGTTACCTAGTTCTGCACTGTTGGGCCTCTCTAAAACACGAGTTCTCGTGGGCTTTACTGAAGCTCCAAACAGAAAGTCCTGTTTTAACATCCCATTTCTCTGGGTTTATGGGTATAGAAATATTTTACAAAATTTTGACCTACAAGGTTGTTTTGAAAATCAGTGTTAATGTATGGAGAGTATTTGTATAGATCCAGGACCACAATAACATGTGGCATCCCATAAATCACTTAATTTCTGTGTTGCCTGTTTTTCTGGCAAGTGGAAATGCCCTATTTTAAGGAGGTGTTAAGAAAAAATGAACTAAAATAAAATAAACAGAATATATAAATTAGCACATTTTAGGTCACTATTTTTGGCTGCTTTAATGCAGATACAACTATTTTAAAAGCTGTTTTTCCTGGCTTTGTTCCATAACCCCCAAGAGCTAAGGGATGTGTGTATAACCAACATGTCAAATAGATGACAGAGCTATGGCTCAGTCTCAAGTCTTTTTGCCTACTGCCCTATTTGGCATATATATACATCCACTGTCATTAGAGATGGATATTATTTAGTTGTTGTTGTCTATATCCTTCTATGTAACAGTAGGACAAGATGAAGGATAAAGGAAGTTATGTCTCTTACCTAAAGGCACTGAGTGTCTTCTCTGGAGCTGAAACCAGAACACATGAGTTTCTGCTCAAGGTAAATGCTTCATCCCTCCCTTTTCTTCTCATTACTTTCATTAAAAAATTCTACTACATGATAAAGAACCACAGTACTCTGTCATAGTTTGTCTCTCCATTATAGAAATGCCTTCTTGATGGAAAATAATGTACTATCCATGTGAGCAGCAGAAAAGATTAAAACCACATACCTGGGCATTTCTGTACTGCTCACAGGCAGTGATGCTATCAGTATGCCCCTCTGTGAGAGTAATTGGGATGATGGAATGCTCCCTTTTGAGAATGGAGGTATGGTGGTGGCAATAGGTACTGATCAGAGAAGGCATTGAAGAAAATGGTCTACATGACCCTGGAAATCACCCTTTCCTTAATATCATTGACAAGTATAGATTACTGACCCTATACTTTGTTCATAAAGTTCTCTTTAATACAAATAGGCTGCTGCTTTATATTTCCCCCTCCAGACTGTAAGCTTCATGAATGCAGGAGTCATGCCTGCCTTTTATTTCCCTAAACCCAGCACAGTTCCTCGTTTAAGTGATCATTAAATATTGTTTGAATAACAGACTGGGTGAATGAATACCACACATAAACCCAGTCTTTTATCTATTTTTCAGAGAATTCTATAGATGCAAGTAGGCTCCATCCAGTCACTGTATTCAGCTGAATCTCCAGAACCTCCAGGTGTGATGGGGTCTTCTTCCTTAGTTCTAGAGGTAGTTCTTTATGGTCCAGTGACCTATGAACTGAGACAATTATCTGCTTCCCACTCTCATGCAATAAACAGTGGAGAATGGACATGATAACCACAATAAATATTCCTATTTAGAAAAGAATGGAAGATGTGCAGTAGTCACTGGTCCATAGCAATGCTGGTATGCTGCCAGACAGGCATTATGAAGGTTCCTTACCCCTTGATTAGGCCTTGATTCTGCTCTCTGGAAGGATATCCCTTAAACATTGTCCTCGGAGATCTTACTCTTTATCCTTTAGAATTTTATTCCATTTCCTTTGTCCTATTTGAGGAAAGGGATGTTTAGCTTTTGTAGCTCACTTATTGAAGAAATAAGCTTGGTTATTTCTAATGCTGTTTTGTCATTGTCTTTTTGTTTTGTTTTGTGGGGGATTTTTTTTGGCTCAAACTTTTTATATCAACTTTATTGAGGAATAATATTCATACAATAAAGGGCAGACACTTTTAATTGTACAGTTCAATGAGTTTTGACAAGTATAGACACCACCACCTAAATCAAGACATAGAATATGTCTATTATCCAAAAAGTTCCCTTGTACTTCTTTGCAGTCTTCCCCCTCCATCCTCATCCCATCCCAAGTCCCCACACATCACTGATATGCTGTGCTGTAGGTAAGTTTTGCCTGTTCTAGAAATTCATCAATATCAGCTAGTGTTCAAATTTCCAATTGCCTCATAAATGTCATATTGTTTAAATTATTTGAATCAAGATTCAAATAAGAACCACATATGGAAAATGATTGATATATCTTTTAAAATTTCTTTCTCTCTCCCACTCTCTTTCTAATAATTTTTTATGGAATCTGGCTCATTTTTCCTGTAGATTTTTCTGACAATATAGATTTGCTGATTGCATTGAGTGTTAACATGTTCCTCCATCCTCTACTTACAGATGGCATTTCTTTTTAGAGACTTGATCTTATTCAGATTTGATTTGTTGGCCTCATGCATTTTTAATTGCATTGTAGGATTACAGCATTCAAGAACAATATTCTTTTGGTTGTAAGTAACAGAGAACTTAATTGCATAAGCAAAATAGATTTATTGGCTCATGTATTTGAAAACTCCAGGGCATATTATAGATTCAGGGTTCATATCATAAAATCATGTCTTGGTTTTTGTCTTTCTGCTTGATTCTCATCTCCTCTGAGTTTTGGCTTCATTCTCCACATCCTCTCAAGTTCAGTCCATGGGAAATAAAGTTGTTTCCTGATGGTTCAATTTCATATCATGGCACTGACTAGCAGGTTTTGAGTCATGTGTCTGTTCTGAACCAATTAATGGCACTAGGGAAATATGATATTCTGATTGGCCAGATGAGGGTGCCAAGATGGAGTTAGTCTCACCGGAACATCATCAACTGTTATCGAATTTAAAGACTTTTAGTCCTCTACCATCACAGTTGGTTTACAGATGTGAACTTATTTTACATATATATTGACTAAAACAACTTTCTACTATATAATCTTTACATGCAATAAGCTTTATTTATAAACAATATCTTCACTTAAGTGGAGGTGGGGTGATTACAAGTGTACTGGGTAGTAAGGATTGGGGGGAGGCCCCTTAGAATTGTCCCCTAAATTCCTTTTTATTAGGTCAGCGATCACCTACTACTATCTGAGAGGTGAGCTCTGTGGAAATAGAAATGGTAGAGCTAAGTTTTAATAAGGGGAAAAGTGATAAGCAGAGGTTGGGGATGATGGAGAAGTGGAGGTGAGAGAGCGGGAGGCTGATCTCCGGCCTATAAAGAAACAAGTATTTAAGGGGTGGGGAACAATTATCGTGAGGTTACCGAATGGAAGAGTTCAGAAGTGAAACTTGGTTTACTTTACCAGGTTATTTTTAACGCCAACTGCAGAGTATTCCTGGTTTCATAAAACATTTCTTGGGGTGACTACCAGCATTAGGACAGGATGGAAGCTTCCTGAGAAGGGTCGGGATAGCCTGGACCACGAAAGACGATCAACTGGCCAGCACTTTACCATTTCTCCACTCTTGGCGGCCACACACCATCGCTCAGCCTGGCCGACCGCGAGCTGGGACCAACCGGAGCCACGCCCCTCCCGGCGACCGGCTCGCTTGCGTCACTTCCGGCCCTGGGTGATTCGCTTCCAGGTCAGACTGAGCCTCTTGCTCTCGGAATCTGTGACTGGTGGAGGTGCTGCGCTGTCCGCGTTCTCTCTTCCCGGTGTGACCAAGCCGCAGTGTCCACCGGCGAGGAGTACCCGCTGCCCCGAGCCGAGGAGGACGAAGAAGAGATCTGGGAGCGGGCGGCGGCCGGCCTGGGCCGCTCTGGTGCGGGCTGGCGACTCTGCTCCTTTACTTGCTGCTGTCTCTGGGAACCGGGTGTCAGCACTGAGGAGTCTTCAGCGGACAGCGATCCCCTTCCCCGGCTCCCCTGCCCGCCCTGCCGGGGAGGGCGGAAGATGCCAGTGAAGAAGAAGAGAAAATCCCCTGGGGTGGCAGCGGCAGTAGCGGAAGACGGAGGCCTCAAAAAGTGTAAAATCTCCAGGTACCACCTCCCCCCACCCTTCAATCTTTCCTCCTTCCTCCTTTGCCGGACGGCGAGAGGAGAAGGAGGCGGGCCTGATCTCGGGGTCTCGGGCTGGGGAGAGGTGAGCCCACTCTGAAAAAGCTAGGTGGTGGGTGCAGAACACCGCGAGTCTGCGCCGACTCCACCTCGTGTTCTGTGTGTGCGCTCTGGCGCCTATGGAGGGACTAGAAGGCTCCTCACATTGGAGTCTACGTGCCCTGGAGGGTGGGGAAACAGGAATGCGTTTGTAAATTGCGCTCTTTCCCCTTACCCCCTACTCCTTCATTCTTCCCCTCCCCCCGGCCTTTCCAGACCTAGAAGTGAGAACAGATCCGCGGAAGGGTCACTTCTAGAATTTCTATGTAGAGTGTGAAGAAAGGAGCAGAGCATGAGGAATCTTGACCTGACAACTGCCATGGGGATAGTAGAAAGGAAAGCTCCCTGTGCTATAATTGTCCTCCAGTAGTATTTGGAGTGGTCTAACCTGGACGATCCCAGCAGGAGGCCTTTAAATCGCAGGAGTCGCATTTTCTGGAAGTATAGCGCCTCCACCTGCGCCAAGTCCCTATGTGCAGAGTTGGAAAGGCCCTCCGTGCGTTTTGTGTTCTAGCATTCAGGATGCTGTTAGCTCTCAATATAAATATTAATAATTTGAAAGCTATTGTACTCTGTATCCTCTTGGAGAAAAAAAAAAAGCAGAGCTGTAGTTACAGCTCTGTGATCACATTGTAGCATGTCATTGGAGCATCACAGCAGCCTGCAAAAAATCATTGCAATTTAGGTGTGAGGAGTGGGTTTTTAAAATCCCCATATTGGATGTTTTTTACTGTATCGGTGGTAGGCACTTGATGTAACAACTTCAGATGCTACCATTAAAAGAAGACTGTAGCCAGCGTTATAAAGAGATAATAATAGAGCTCTCCTTAAGGAGAGATCTGCTTCAAATGTGAGGTCGGTGACTTATTTAGTCTGCATCTTCTTTTCGTAATTGGTTGAATTTTTTTCCTTCAATACTGTTTGGCAAAAGACCTTAAATTACTGTGAAAGATGATGCTGTTATACCTCTTGGTAACTCACGCTAGAATTTAACATGGTTACTCCACTAGCTCGTATTTTTATGAAACTTGCAAATTAGTTTTTTATTATTCTAACTTGTAGCCATCTTAAGTGTATAATGAATCAAAATTATTTAAATTAAGCACATTAAAATAGCTGAGCAGTCAGTATTATTAGAACTCAGGTGATACTTTGCTCTGTCAACTTAAAATTTTAAATATAGTACCCTTATTTTACATTACATTACATTACTCAGTTGCAGAAGTTATAGCATTTCTATGTCATTATGGTAGTGTAACTCTTTGAGCTTCTTGAGAAAAAGTTCACTGAAGTTCATTAAATCCTAAGGCCATTTGTGAACTTCCTGTTAATGATTTTATGAAAAAGATAAACAGACTCTGGGATTAAATAGCTTTGGCCCAATTATTTCTACTATTTCTATCTTTTAGAGTTATTTGTTTTTGTTGTTGTTGTTGTTGTTGTTAATTTGTGGAATTTAATTTTACCCATAGGTCCTAAATCATCTTTTATCTTTATCTTTTGAAGCTTGGTAGATGATAAACAAACACCTCTTAATATATTTTATTTTGAAATATTGATTCATTAAGTATCAAAATATACTTTGTAAGATTTTGTTTTCAAATGTTTATCTATTGTACACAAGTGTAATTTCCATGCAAATCAGCAGAAGAATCGCTGGAAAGATTTATATTTTCCCAACTACCAGTCCTGCATTGAGACCATTAGATTGAATGTCTGTGTGGTCTTTTGAAATCTGGGGAAATACTTTCAGTTGATATTTTTGGAATTTGATAATGAGCAAAGTAGCACTTGGATTTTGTTAGCCAGAAATTTTAATGTATAGACTACTGTTTCAAATTGCAAATACTTAACAACTCCAATTTTTTTCTTCTAACGCCAACTGTAAAGAAAAAAAATACTTTGTTTAGTTTGAATTGAAGTAGTTCATATTGAACTTAGCTTTTCAGTGAAAGTTGAGACTTGATAAAATTCTTAGGCATTTGTGTGTTTTCTAAGCTATTGCAGATCCCAACCCCCTGCTAGACTAATAAGTGGAGAGGAACATTTTTCAAGCAAGAAGTGCCTGGCTTGGTTTTATGAGTATGCAGGTAATGAAATTAATGTAAGAAGATATTAGTCACATGCTTTAAAATGGTTTTTTGGTTCATTAATTTAACAATTCATTTATTGCAGGCCTGCTATGTGTTAGTGCTGTGTGCTTGGATCAGGGTCAAGACTGAGGATTGTGGGTAGGCTGAGACTGTGGTGCCATTTCAGGCTGATATTTTTGTAAATATAATTCAGTGTATATTTAGTAGGAGGGTTGAAACTCATTTACTGTTAATACAATTTATAAGCAGACAGATCCACGTATTGGTTTATATCCATTGACTAAAGTAGACTTGGTATTCTGGAAAACACAAAATATGTAATAAAACATTTTATACTTTATATAGTTCTTATTTTTCAGTATTCTTTTGAAATTTTTCCGAACCAGAAACTTACATTTCCTGAAACTTTTGGGAGACATAGTAAAAAATTCAAAACTCAGGGCCGGCCCAGTGAAGTTCACACGCCCCACTTCGGCGGCCTGGGATTTGGAGGTTCAGATCCCAGGCACAGACTGACACACTGCTTGTCAAGCCATGCTGTGGCAGGCATCCCACAAATAAAAAAGGTAGAGAATGACAGGCACAGATGTTAGCCCAGGGCCAGTCTTCCTCAGCAAAAAGAGGAGGATTGTCAACAGATGTTAGCTCAGGGCTAATCTTCCTCACAAAAAAAAAAAATTCAAAACTCAGATATATCATTGCACAACACATTTACTCTTTAGTAATTGCTATTCAGCCATTCATTTCTACTAGAGATGCAATAATAAATATGAAAGAAAACAGACTGATATTAATACATGTGATATATGCTATATTAGGAAGATGCACTGTGAGAATTCATAGAAGAATATATAGCCCAGCCTTGGAAGTGTCAGGCAAGGCTTCTTGAAGGAATTAAGTTAAGGGAATTAAGTTAAATCCTCTAAGTGGTGGATAAAAAGCTCTAGGCCTAGGTTGGGGCTGTAGTTTAGAGGTGAAAGTCAAAGCTGGGGATGAAGCTGAAGAGTTAAGCAAATATATATGAAAAAGAACACTTACTTCCTGTATATTACTAACTTCTTCATAAGCATATATGAAAACTTTTTTCCCTTAGAGTGATTTTGATCTTTTGGAATTATTGATTTTACAGCTTTTTTTTTCCTTGTTACTTTTCTCTTACCTACTTCCCTGGTTGTGTGAGGTTTCTTTCCTCTTTTATCACTATCATTCTCAGAGTGTGTTAAAATAAAACAGTGTATATGCAGGCATTATCTTATATTTAGTGCTAATCAAGGTAAGGTCTCAAGTGTACTCTGAACTTGAAGTATAAGCTTAGGCTAACTGTGTGGAAAGTAAGACTATTTTGGGGGGCAGTAACTTCACTGTTGGGATCAGCTGAGTGATCCCAAAAGCATAATTTAAAAATTGTTTAGTAACAGAACAGATTCTTTCTAGACCAGAAAAACTGCTATTACTGGCATCCCAAGACAACCACTAACCCAAATTAAATGAAGATAATTCATTTTCTTACTGACCTCCATTTAAAATGTTGACCCATTATTCAAAATGCCAGTTTTACTGGTATGCGTGATATAGAATCAAAAGGTCACTCATCTTATTTTAGTTATAAAGGTTACTAGATATCATAAAATTAGTCCTTTTTTTTCTTTCATGCCTACTTGTTTTACCTCTCCTAGAGACTTTCTTGGGTAGCGGAAGAGTCTAATTAAACATTTATTTCCTATACTAGCATTTTGTAATAGCCAGCATAATAATTGCTATTTTTATTCCAAAAATTGTGCTAATTATATAATTTTCCCTTATGACCATTCTGTTAAGTAGGCAGTGTTATCCCTACGTTATAGATGAGAAAATTAGAACTAGATTAAGTAATTTGGCCAAGATCACACAATGACAAGAGCCAGGACTCAAACCCAGGTTTTTCTGACCATATGCTTTTAACTACTACTCTCTTGCAATTTTTGTTTTTGTTTTGTTTTTTTTTAAATACTCTGTAGAGGCAACAAATTTTCTTTTACAAAGAAAATATTGTAATTGCACTTGAGGTTAACTTATCTTCTGTCATTCATTGAGTGATTTATTCAATAAATATTTATTGAGCACTCGTTGTGTGTAAGACACTGTGCTAAGTGTTGAGGATATAGTACTGAACAAGTCAGACAAGATCCCTGCCCTCAGGGGACTTGCCTTCTAATGGGAAAGACAGACAGTAAATAGGTAAGTAGACAAGATAATTACAGATTGTGGAGGGTTATAAAGGTAATTAATGTGGTGAGGTACAGAGATAGAAAGTAGAAACTTTGGGTTAACTTTCAAATAGAGTGATTAGGGAAAGCCTCTCTAGAGATTACTTTGGGCAGAGATCTGATTGACAAGAAGGAACCAGTTGTTGGCCGAATAAACAGTAACTGTTCCATCTTAAAATGGGGATGTCCCTTTTTAAGGCCTACTGAGATAATACATGTAAAGCACTTAGCACAGTGCCTGGTATACAGTCAGAACTCAATAAATGTTAGCTATTATTAAAAGAGTAATAGTATTACAGCATCAGATTTACTGGTTGTGTATTTTTACAATACTGTTTCAAAATTAACAATATAGCTCCTATGCAGCTCATGTTGAAAGTGCTATGTCATTCATTGAGCACAACTTCTTTTCCTGAGCATCTGCTATGTCTGGTGTGGTTTTAGGCCCTGCAGATATAGCCGGGAACATTTCTTTATGGTTACAGAAAATTGATTTTTTTTTTTTTTTTGGTTTTAACAATATTTTACCACTAATCTTAATATAATATTGTAGGTCATATATGATAAGCCTGATGGTTTTACCCTTTCACAAGGCCTCTCATCTTGAGTGATATTTAAATTAGCAGGGATTCAGTAATATACCGGGCCTGTTACTAAACAAAAGCACAGAAAGTAAAAAGGCACTTTTAAAGTTTATAACGAATCAAAAAAAGGGGATAGAATTGCATAGTCCTAATAAAGTACCCAGCTGGTAGAGTGAACTAAATCATTTCCATAGCTTCTTAAATTGAGTGGAAACCAATTTTTTGTCTGAAAGAGTTAGTTAAATTCAGCTCCAGAGGTTTTTACACTGGGAGTAGTTTTATTGGAAGACTGTGTTTTGAGAAGTATAATTAACATTATGCAATCAGGGAAAAGAACATTGGTATAGACCTTGTTTTAGATTTTGGTCTGTTATTATTTGCATTGCTCTGGGAAGATCACTTAACATTTATAGAAAGGTCTTATGTGTATCTTATGTATCTCTATATAACATAATTTAACTTGATTCTAATCAAATTTTAATCACTAATTCCTCAGTTTCTAGGAAGGCTATATTTCATGACAGTAATTGATATTTCTTGTCATAACTCTTCAGCTTTCTCTTCTAATTACTAATTATGGCAGCTTCAAGGGCAAATCAGCTTTCTTGTTGCATTAGAAAAATTTAGAATATACTTAGAATATACTTTTCTTCTGTTAAATTTTTTATCTGATTTTTACTTTCATCCAAACCACATATAAGGATGCATATTTAGTTATATTTTTAACAGCTTTATGGTATATATATATACCTTTTAAATTACGTAATTAATACATTCTTATAAAAAATCATCCAAATATGGATTAGGAAGTGAAAGTTTCCTATAATAATAATACCTTTTAACACCTCATTGCATAAATAAGTGCAGTACTCATTTAAACCAAAAAATTTAAAACGGGTTTTGGTTTCAGACCACATGTTAAGGTCATCTTAGCAGTCTGGATCTCATCTGAAACAGCTAGAATATATTGGCTACGTACTGGATGGCCAATTTTCTAAGAAAAACTATAGGACATTGGCTTCATGTTGTGCTTATGAACTGATGATGGTGATGTGAAATGCGACCTGAGCAGCCTTAGTCTAGTCTATGATTTATAAAGCTGGAGTATTTTTAGTCCTTAAGAAAACAAATTTCTCTTGGCTACTTTAACAATAATATTTCAAGACAATATTTTCAAAAACTGAGTGTGGTAAACATATTTGTATCATATTTCACATTGTTTTAAAAGTTGTTTTTAGTCTTTTTTTAAATTGAGATATAACATACTAGTTTCAGGTATGCAACATAATGATTCAATAATTGTATATATTGGAAAATGATCACTACCTAAGTCTATTAACATCTATCACTACACATAGTTACAATTTTTTTTCTTGTGATGAGAACTTTTAAGATCTACTCTTTCAAATATACAGTACAGTATTAAGTGTAGTCCTCATGCTGTACATTACATCCCCAGGACTTAGGAATTTTGTACCTTTTGACCATCTTCACACATTTTGCCCACCTCCCCCCCTCCCCCCAAGCTCTGCCTCTGGCAACCACCAGTCTGTTCTCTGTATTTATGAGTTTGGGTTTTTGTTTGGGGTTTTTTTTGTAGATTTCACATATAAATGGGAGCATACAGTATTTGTCTTTCTCTGATTCATTTTCCTTAGCATAATGCTCTCAAGGTCCATCCATGTTGTCACAAATTTGTTTTAATCTTATCCAGTCACAAAAGAGACCTATCAATGATGTAGTTAACTATATTTTGGAAATCTGATAACATAAAAGTAGGACAATTGGTGTATTGACTTATATTTAGTGTTACTAAGGGAGAAAAATAAGAGACAAGTTAAGTGTCATTAATTTTTGGACAAATGATAGACATAAGGGATTAATTAATCCTTAATTGAGGAAGTAAACTTTTTTGTTTCTACATTAAGATGACACAACTAATGCTTTGCCATCTGTTTTAGAACCAAGGTGATAAGGAAAATATCTCATTCTGGAATTGGAACGTAGTAATTTCCTTAAGTCATTATTTTCATAATATGTATATCTTATTAATGTATTGCATTTTATTTGGGTTTATTTCAAAAGGATAATGAATGACCTTCTGTTTTAGTAAATAAACAAATATTCTCCCCTGGCTACTGTCTTGAATTGTGGGTTGGTATTGGCACATTCTAGTAGAATAAGAATCTCAAACCTTCTTAAGCTTCTTTATATTCATGCATTGCCAAAAATTTTCTTCAGAGAAGGGTCTCAGTAAATGTTTTTTGATGGATAGGTTCAAGTTATTGTACAAACTAGTGATTGATGTTAATGCTGTTTACTTTTTTATTTTTTTAATTTCGTTCTGTAATGTAGTATTCAAAGAATATTTCAGAAATTTTAAATTTTAAATCCTGTAGTAAATATTTATGCTTTATCAGAGATATGTCAAAATTCATATTCAGTTATTTGCAAAAAATGTTATGGTGTATTGTTAGATGCCTTTAGCACAATGGCTTATGTTTTATGTTGATATTAAATTATAACAATAAAATATATAAATTATTTTTGTCTTTGAAGGTCCTGATGAAGTTGTAGGGCCAGAAGGAATGGAAAAATTTTGTGAAGACATTGGTGTTGAACCTGAAAATGTATGTTTTATTTCTAAGTAGAATGGAATACAAGTGGGGTATAGCATATTCATAAATTTCTAAAAATTGGGACACTTAACTCTTATATGAAGACTTTGTTTCTTCATATTTAATATTGTAGATTTTCATTTAGGGTATTTTTAATCAATTTAAGTTGGGCACATGTTCTCTTTCTCGATACAAATGTCATTTGTAATAGAGTGAGAGAGATTCTACCCTCAAAAACTGTTAGAACTTTTTACTCTATGAAATTAGCCCATCTAAATTTCTTTATAGTTAATAATTCCAGAGGTTGTACTCTTTAATAGTTGAAGGATGGAAATAGTTGTATAAAAATGCTCTCCATGATAAATTTAGACATGATTATCTCTATGCTGACTTTTCCCCTATCCTTTATGTTCTGTTCTTTCCAGATTATTATGTTAGTTTTAGCGTGGAAATTGGAGGCTGAAAGCATGGGATTTTTTACCAAGGAAGAATGGTTAAAGGGGATGACTTCATTACAGTAAGACATTTTTTTAAAAAACGAATTTGATGGCCTATTTGAAGATCTTAATTGATATTTTGTGCTTCATAATTTTCAGGAGTAAGGTTTCACCTTAAGATAATCAAATTGGTTTAGTGTATATCAATCAGTTTGGGACTGACAAAATTTATATTGTGGTCTTGGCAAAATGAATAATTACCTCATTTTTTGTATTCTCTAAGAAAGAACCTCAGTACAGTCCTATTAATTTTCATTGACTCTCTTGGTGGGTGAATTAGAGGTCCATGATCAACGTTGTTTACTCACAGGTTGTTTGAGCAATAAAGGGTTTCTTTCTCTGAATGTAGAATTCTCCTATGTAAGGAGTTTATTCTTTGGGCAGTCCTAAGCTCTGGGGCCTCCTCTCACTCCTCTTTAATTTTATAATCAATTTAAAAAAGAAATTTGAAGATAGAGTTACGTGATATTTTTATTATTTCTTTTTTGCCAAATGGATCTTAGAAAGAACAAAAGTAGAAATGTTGTATGGCTCCCCTACAACCTTTAGCCGTAGATTTTATAGTTCTATACTTTCAGTTTTGGATGCTGCCTTTGAACACTTTTGTAAGTTATAGAATGGTTTCTTTATGAAAATAATTTGATTTTGGCTTTCAAGTGAAGTGTGCTTAGTATCAGAATCAATTAGTAATTCTATGTTAGTTTTATATTATATCATGTTCCTAATATTCATTCAGGATGTTACTAGTTATCAACGTTCTAAAATAGTTAGAGGAAGCATTAATTTATAATATTTTTGAGCCAAAAACTTGGGGTTAATTAGCCATGTTGTTTCCTGTTGTGATTATGCTTTTATTGACACACTGAACTATTCTTTACTCCTTGTTTGCCTGTCCTTAAATTTCAAAATACCTGATTGTTTTTTAAGTGTATTTGTTCAGATAGAACTTAAATTTTTACGTTTGAATTTTCAGTGCAATGCTTTGTAATTCTCCTTTTAACCAGCACAAACATATAGATATTATATATATACATACATATTTTTTTTTTAGGTAAAACTCGTGGGTTATATGAACCAAATTATAGTTTCTAGAATAGAACATAGAATCAACCCTCTCACTTTCATTATTTATAGGTGAGATAAGGAGTCTGAAACTCAGAGAGGTGAATGTTTGCCAAAGTTGACATAGCTCCCTAGTGGCAGAGCTAGGACATAGAATTTAAATTTCCTGATTACCAATCTACCATTCTGTATTTCCGATTGCATCATTCTTTTGTTTATACAGTAGCATTCTTTATAAAATAGAGAGCCGTTATTAACTTTTTAAATCATAGTATTTACAACCAAGACTGAATTCTCTTACTCATCTAGGTGTCTTAACATGCCAAATTAAAATCATGTTGATTCTGAAATTCTCTGGTCTATTTCCTACCTTTAATTCACTTTTTAGAGAAAGGTAAAAATGCACAAAAGAGTATGCAAAGAATATAAACTAGTTTTCATATAGGTTGGTCTGTTTTATTGAAATTTATATCAGTTGTCACATGGCTTATTAATTGTAAGACATTTTACTTGGCATTATAACTGCTTTTTATCTACTCCTACTCCTTTTTGTGTACTGCTTTTTTGAATATTCCACCTAACAAGTGTTTGTATATTTTGAAACCAAAAAGTTCCTAATTATTTTTGTTTTTGCATAACTTGATATAATATAAAGAGCCTTTGTATAATAGAAATGTGTAAACAAAAAGCATTTCTAGTATTTACTCTTGAATAATCAGCAGCATATGGCCTTGGGTACAAGAATAGAAATTGACTAACCCGTGAACATATTTTTTATTAGCACATCTTTCCTATAAGAAGTTCACAAGCTATACAAAATTAATGCAATTATTTAGCACTTAAAATTGACCCAGAGATTTCTGTTTCACTCATTTATCATCCCCTGCCCGTCTGCCTAGAACTCCATACTGTAGAGCCTTGAAGCTACTCAAATTAGACAAGCACTCTTGACTTAGAAAGTAGTTGTTCTTTTCCCTCATGATCTAGATTGCTATGTGAAGTACAAAGTATCTTTTCTCAATTGGTTAAGTCTTATTACTCCCTGAATCTTCATGTGAAAAACTTCCTAGGAATAAAATAGTTTAGAATTTCAACCAAGAGAAACAAAAGAATCTATGTAAGTCTTAATTTTTTATTTTATTGTTGTCTAGTATACTTAGTTTTATATAATCATAAAATATAAAACTCCACAGACTTGATTCCCTTTATATAGTTTTCATATTTTTAGGATTTAATTTAACCTGGGCATAGTTATTTGGTCATCCCTAAATAATCTTAACATTGTTATCATTTGTTTCAAACTAATTAATTTTAACCCATACAAAACTTTAGTAGAGCTCTGCTAAAGAATGCAAACAGTCTGGTAGTTAAAACATACACTATGGTTAAGAATAGTGAGCTATAATAATCATGATTTATTAAAATCCATAATTGTATAATGCTTAACAGTTTTCAGAGTACTTTTTTTACATTCATTTATTTTAAGGCTGTTTATTCATACAGACTTTTCCAAAACTGAATTGTCTTTCTCTTTTGTGTAAGAATTTATGGTTGTGAATTTGTATATAATTAGACTAAAATGGCCATTTTGTAAGTTTCAGGGGGTGTAATTACCATATCCTTTCCGGGTATTTTGCTCTGTGTAGTTTTCGTCATTGTTTAATAATAGTCAAATTTCCCTTCAAATCGGATTTAATTTAACAGATTGTATATTTTGTTAGGTGCTGTGCTGCCTACTAGTGATCACAGTGAGGCATAAGATATCGCTCCTGCCCTCTAGTTACATTTTAATAGGGCAAGGAAGGCATTACAATACTATAACCATAAATCTAGGTAGAATGTGACAAGTGATAGAGGAAAAGTACAAAATACTATGGAAGCACAGCTGCTAATAAGGTTAATTTCATATGAGTAGACAGGAAAATCTTTATAGGTGTGACATTTGAACTGGACCTTGAAGAATGATTAGGAATTTGGTGGTTGATGATATAGGAAAATGTTTCTGAAGAGGAAATTGTGAGCAGAGCCTTGAGAAAGGAAAGCATATGTTTGAAGGAAGTAGTTTGGTTTGTTAGAATCAAAAGGTACATAAAGAAAATTGACAGAAGTAGTTTAAATTCCAGACAGTTGGGATAATGGCTGTGTTATGGAGGGCTTTGGGTAACACGTTGAGTGAGTTTAAACCATATGTTATAGATATTGGGAAACCAGAGATTTTTGAGCATAGGAATCATCAAATATTTTTGGAATCGTTTTCAGTAGAGCAGTTGTTCTAATGTTTTAAGGTCATAGACTGTTGAGAACCTTATGGAAACTGTGGACCTTATCCCCGTTAAGATGCACATATGCTGCTATACACAAAATGTTGCATATGGATCTTCCTCTTCCTTGCATCTATGGATGCGAGATTCCAAGGATACTTGCAAATTTTTGTTCTGGCATACCTTACTCAAGCGGAGAACTGTTATCTGCTAGCTGAAGTTTGGTGTTAGAGTAGGGTTGCAATACCATGCTGGTGGAGAAAACTGTGAGCATAGAACCTTGAGAAGAGTGTACTTGATTATTATAATGAAAAAGGCAAAAAGATAGCATCTGACAAGAATAGTAGTAATTATGCTGCCTACCAGTAGATTACAGTTTGTCCACCTTCTGGTCTCCATATTGAGCCCTGGACTTGGAAGATTGAAGGCAATAGTCTGACTTGACTTTTTTAGGAGAAAGATGCATTCATTGGGGAGCATTTATATGATTTTTTTTTTGTGGCTGTGGAAGAGTAGGGTAGATGGTTTGTTATGGCATGTGTGGTTTGTGACTATCATTCATTTAGCATTTTGGGCCCAACTACTAACTGCCATTAGCATCTTTCCCCTCTGCTCTCCCCCAGGGTCATCATGACAATTTCAGAATGCCCCCTCTCCACATTTCCAAGTACCTCCAGAGGTGGACAGTATTGTTCTGATCAATAGACCTGATTCAGAGAAAGTTCTAAATCCAGAACTTGGTGAATAAAATTCCTCCTGTTACACATTAGTGTGTCACAGCGTGTTTATTGGGACTTACTGATTAAGGAAGAGAATGTATAGATCTAATACATAAATTAAAGGAGAACTTCTTTTCATTTTAAAGGTCTTTAATGAAGCAGAAATTCAAAAGCCTTCCTTGCTAATCAAATGTTTAGTAATACTCAGGAAATTAATTTCCAAGTCATAATGTTAAAATTTAAGCCCGTGTCCACTCATTTCTAACCACAGTGGCCTTGAAGAGTGGTATCGTATTATGCCACTGTTGCCTAAAATCTGTGTGGTTTTATTTGGCTCCTGTTCAAAAACACCGTCTCTTGTTTTTCACGATTTACTAGTTAAGTATGCATTTCTTTTTAGCTCAGGGGAAATATTCTTTCTAAACTTACCAGGTTATGAGGTATTGACATTATTAACTCTTCTGAGTCTATTTTGGGGCTAGATTAAATACAAAGGATTGTGTTCTGTTAGTGACTGCTTGGGTATGTTCACTGGTTTTGCTAGGTCCGTTCACAGACTTTATGATGTTGGTAATAAATGTGGAATTTTGTACTCATATTTTTTTCACTCTTCTCCAAGAAGAAAACATTGTCAGTTGTTCTGTTAGATTCTTCTCTGCTCAAGATTTAGGTAGACCATTAGGAATGGTATGAAATAGTTTGGACAGAGCCTCCAATGTTTAGGTGATTTTTAAGCCATTTGCCTCAAAAGGAGCATATCAATCTAGGAACTGTGCTAAGCATTTAACACATGTATTCTCATTTAATCTTACAGTTGTCTGTTATTGTCATTTTAAAATGAGGAAACTGAGGCTGAAAAAGTTAACTAACTTGCCTAAGGCCACATGGCTGAAAATGGAGGAGTTGGAATTTTAACCAGTCTGTTTGACTTGAAACTTTGTTCTTCACTTTATCTCTGTCTTAAGCTTATTGAGATCGCATCCTAAGTAATATTGTTGCTATGTGTACCTATGGAATGTAAAATATTTAGAAAAGATTGTAATTTCTTGGATTCTTATCTCCTTAGAGGTATCTACTTAGGCACTGTACAATTTTGTTTGAACTACAATTTCCCACTAACCTTTCCCAGATAGGAATTTTGAAACTTTTTATAATTAAATAAATATATCATTTACTTTGTGGTTTGTTTTTGGTATTCATACTTTTATTTAATAAATAATTTTGTAATGCTTTTATATGCCAGCCCCTATGTTATGCTATGAGAATGATTTTCAAACTCTTGTGCTAGTGAGAAGAACTTCTGAATGTAGGGAGGCATCCTTTATCTTTTTTGCCCTTTTGAATCTCAAGTCTATTAAGATTCTGCATGAGATTTTGTAAGAAAATGTGAGTCACATTATTAAAAAAATAATTTGAAAAGCACTGCTTCGGGAAGCTACAATGATATAGAAAATGAGGCCCCTACTTAAGATAGATCATGACGGGGAAGGGAGTACATGTAACTAGTTACTTAAAATGTGGTACCCTGTGAACATTCTCAGCTGATAACTCTGGAGATCTTGAAGACTTGATGTCCAAATTTTCAAACAGTATTACAGTAGCATATAATCTGAGAATTTGTTTCTTTTGCATATTCTTCTGGTAGAAGTTAACTGCATTTTCAACTTTCATTAAAGCTTGATTTTTCACATAATGAAAAATTTTTGCACTAATAAAAGCCACTGATTGAAATAGTAGTAAATTTCTAATAAATAATAAATTTTTTTTGTTTCTGCATGAAACATATTATACACTCATTCATATATAAGGAACTAGACCCCAGACAAATCATATAGTTAGTTAACTTATCCAAATTTTTATTTCCATTTCTGGCAGTATGGCAGACCACATGTGCAAAGAAACCGTTTCTCATGTAAAACAAATGTTGGATGGAATATAAAAACATCATTTAAAAAGCATATCTGGACTTCAGTATAAATTAAGGAAAATAATCAGAGGCCAGAAATGATGAGAGATGGTGATTCCATAGGGATCTATGGAGCTGGCATTTACCGTGAGGATACCTACCTATCCCTAGTCACTTAAGTCAGGCTGTTAACTTGTCATGCATGTTGGGAATAGGAGACAAATTGCAAATCCTGAGTAGGATGAGAATCAGATCAAAACTCCCACATTAAGTCATTGATGGCAGACCTACCCAAGAGATGGAGACTTGATTGCTTGGGCTTGGTTCTGCATACAATTGGAAGTAAAGGGCTTCTACCCAAGAGAATTCCTAGTCCAAAACTTTTTGTTATGCAGATTTAGGGCTGAAATTCATTATTTGTATGACACAAGCCAAAAATATATTCTAGAGTTGTCCAAAGTAATGGTACGCCCTTGTGTGTAGTGGAAGCAATTCTGCTGTACAGGAATGCATTTTAAAAAGAAGCCTCAATTTCTGCCAAAAAAGGTTCAGTGATCATTAGTTAACAATCAAAAATCACTAAACATATTGGGAAACGGATCTTAAACTTCAGAATCAGATTATTTTAAGACTGGTATTTTGAATTATCACAACCTCAGTGTAAAATAACTACATTTAATATGTTGAAAGAAAAAAGAGGAATGATCTCAGATGATCAGGTTTCAAATAATTAAATTTTTTAAAGTGAAAAATAGAAAAGATTTAAAACTCAATGGATGAGCTACAAAGGAGATAAAGTAGGAATAAAGTAAGAATCAGTGACCTTCAATATCTGAGGAAAATAGGAAAGAAAGGCGAAGAGAAATTGTGAATAAGTTTTTTTTACTGTTGAGTTTTGAGAGTTTTTTCTGTATTCTAGATAGGAGTCTTTCATTGAATATGTGGTTTGCAAATATTTTTTCCACTCTGTAGCTTGTGTTTTCATCCTCTTACAAGGACTTTTGCAGAGCGAAAATTTGTAATTTTGTTGCAGTCTAGTTTATCAGTTTTTCCTTTTATCAATTGTGCTTTTGATGTCAAGTCTAAAACTTCTTTGCCCAGCCTTAGATCCTGAGAATTTTCTCGTTTTTTTCTAGATGGTTTATATTTTTACATTTTACATTTAAATCAGTGATACATTCTGAGTTAATTTCTTTAAAAAGTGTGAGACTCCAGTAACATTTGTTGAAAAGCTCTTTCCCCCACTGAATTGTTTTTGCACCTTTGTCAAAAATCAGTTGGATATGTTTGCATGGATCCATTTCTGGGTTCACCATTCTCTTCTGTTGATCTGTGTCTTAACCTTCTGCCAATACCACAGTTTAGATTGCTGTAGCTATATACTAAGACTTGAAATCAGGTAGACTGATTCATCTTTTCTCAAAATTGTGTTAGCTCTTCCAGTTCCTTTGCTTTTCCAAAAATTTTAGAATAATCTTCTCTATATTTACAAAGAATTTTTATTTCTTTCATCAGTCTTGTGTAGTTTTCAGCAAAGAGTACATGTTTTGTTAGAATTACATCTAAATATTTTTTATTTTGAGCCACAGTATGGTGTTTTTAATTTCAGCATCCACATGTTCATTACCAATATGTAGAAATAAATTGATTTTTGTATATTTGTCTTGTATCCTCTGACTGTGCTCAACTCACTTATTCTAAAGTTTTTTGTGTATTCCTTGGGTTTTCTGCATAGATAACAATATCATATGATTATGACATGAACTAGGGAAATAGGGACTGTTTTCTTTTTTTTTTTGGTCTGTATATCTTTTATTTCCTTTCCTTGACATTGTCAGAACTTCTACCACTAGGTTGAATAAGCATGGTGAGTGGACATCCTTTCCTGGCTCCCCATCTTAGAGGGAAAACATTCAGTCTTTCACCATTAAGTATGTTAGCTGTGGGTTGTTTATAGATGCTTTTTATCAAGTTTAGGGTATTCTCTATCCCTGTTTTTCTGTGAGTGTTAACATGGATGGATGTTAAATGTTTTAAATGCTTTTTCTGCATTAAATTATATAATCGTATAGTTTTTCTTTATTTAGCCTAATATTGTGATTACATTGATTGATTTTTGAATATTGAATTAGTCTTGCATACCTGGAATAAATCCCAATTGGTCATGGTGTATGATTATTTTTATATACTGCTGAATTCTATTTGCTAATATTTTGTTAAAGATTCATGAGGGATATTGGTCTGTCATTTTCTTTCCTTTCTTTCTTTATTGAGATATAATTGACATATAACATTACGTTAGTTTCAGGTGTACAACATAATGATTCAATATTTGTATATGTTGCAAAATGTTCACCACAATAAGTCTATTTAACATCATCACTATACATAGTTGTGAACTTTTTTTTCTTGTGATGATTTCTTCTTTTTTTTAATGCTATCTTTGTCTGGTTTGGTGTCAAGGTAATGCTGACTTTATAAAATGAATTGGGAAGGGGTTTTTTTGCATGTTATTTTTTTGAAAGCGATCGTGTAGAATTTGTCTTCCAAGACTGGTAGAATTCTCCAGTGAAACCATCTGAGCCTGCAGATTCCTTTTTTAGAATTTTTTTATATTTCAAATTCAATTTATTTTTAGTTATAAGGCTATTCAAATTATCTATTGCATATTGTGTGTGTTGTGGTAGTTTTGTTTTTCAAGGAATTGGTCCATTTCATCTAAGTTGTCAAATTTATATCCTTTTGATATTCTTTGGATATCTTCAGGTCTGTAATGATATCCTTTGTTTCATTCCTGACATTGGTAATTTTTGTCTTCTTTTTTTCTTTGTCATTCTTGCTAGAGACTTGTCACTTTTGTTGATCTTTTCCAAAGAGTCGGCTCTTTATTTCATTGATTTTTCTCTCATTTTTCTGTTTTCAATTTCATTAATTTCTGCTCGATTATTTACTTTTTCCTGCTTGCTTTAGGTTTTGTTTGCTCTTTTTCTTCTAGATTCTAAAGGTAGGAGCTTAGATTATTGGTTGAGACTTTTTCTCTTTTCTGATGTTTGCATTTAGTGCTATAAATTTCCCTCTCAGCACTACTTTGTGTCTCACAAAATTTGGTATGTTTTCATTTTCGTTCAATTCAATATGTTTTCTGGTTTCCACTGAGACTTGTCTCACTCATGGATTATTTAAGAATTTGCTGTTTAGTTTCTAAGTGTTTGGATATTTTGCTGTTATCTTCCTGTTATTTCTACTTTGGTGTCATTGTGGTCAGAGATCATATTCTGTGGGATTTTAATTGTTTTTATCTGTCAAGGTTTATTTTATGGCTCAGGATATGTTCTGCCTTGGTTTACATTCTGTGGGCACTTGAAAAGAATGTGTATTTTGTTGTCATTAATTGGAGTGTTCTATTAATGTCAATTTGATCCTGTTGATTGGTGGTGGTGTTGAATTGTTCTATACATTTACTAACGTTCTGTCTAGTTCTATCAATTGCTGAGAGAGGAGTGTTGAAATCTCTATAATTGTGGATTTGTTTATTTTTCCTTTTAGATCTGTAAGTTTTTGCTTCATATATCTTGCAGCTCTGTTGTTTGGTGCATACACATTTAGGATTGTTATGTCTTCTGGGTAAACTGAGCTTTTTATCGTTACATAGTGTTTCTCTCTGTTCTGATTATTTTCTTTGCACTGATTTCTACATTAGCTGATATTATTATAGACTCTCCTCCTTTCTTATAATTATTTCCATGATATCTCATTTTCTATTCTTTTACTTTCAATCTGTCTATAGTGTTATATTTGAAGTCAATTCCTTTCTAGGTAGCATATAGTTAGGTCATTTTTCTTCTCTCTTTTTTTTTAATCAACTCTCAATCTCTGTCTTCTAATTGGTATATTTAGACTGCTTACATTTAATGTAATTATTGATCCATTAGGCTTTTAAGTCTGCCCTGTATTTTACAATTCAAAAATTTTCATTTGGTTCTTTTTATATGTTATGTTTTTTTCCTTAGACTTTCTATTTTTTTGCTGAGACTTTTTGTCTTTTCATTTGTTTTGTTTTGTTCATAATTGCTTATTGAAGCATTTTTATAATAGCTACTTTAAAATCTGTCAGATAATTCTAAACATCTCTATCATTTTGGTGTTTGTATCTGTTGTTGTTTTTTTTTTTTTTTTGCATCCATTTGTGATTTTGGTTCTTGGTATGACAAGTGATTTTTTTGAAACCTGGAAATTTTGAGTATTATGTTATGAATCTCTGGATGTTATTTAAACCTTCTGTTTTAGCTAGCTTCCTCTAACACAACTTTGGCAGGAGAATTGGGGGTCACTGCCTCATTACTTCCAGGTACAGGTTGAAATTGAAGTTACCCACTCGGCATCCATTGACATCTGAGGAGGGAAATCCTCATTACTGTTGGCAGGTGTGAGAGTTCCAGGTCCTCAGAAGGCTTCCACTGATACCTTCTTGTTCCCCACAAAGTCTCCACTGACCCTACTGGGGTGGTGGCCTTGAAGCTGCAGTGATGGTGAAAGCCCTGACTCTTCACAAGACCTCCTCTGACACTACCCAAGGGCAGAGGAGGATTGACTGGTCCTTACCACCTGGCGGGAGTGGAAGCTTGTCTTCCCCATGTGGTTTCCACTGACACTGCAGGAGTTGAGAAGGAGGCCTCTTTATATCCTGGTGAGGGTGGACTATTCAGGTCCCCATTCAGTCTTTGTTGGCGTTGATAGGGGTTGAGTCACAGTTTTTTCTGTGTTGTTTGACAAGAGAGGAGGGTTTTTTTCTAAAAGTTTTATGTCTTGCTGGGCTGCTTGCTTTGACTAGAGGAAGAGCAGGCTTTTATCGGGATTCTTTTTGTCTGCCCCATTGGCATTTCCGGTTTGCTGACTCCTTCAGCTCCAAGTCAAGGATAGATGAGGCAAAAAGAAAACCCAGGGAACTCACTACTGTATTGTTCCTCAGAGTCTTTCAGACTTCTTTCAGTCTTCTTATTTTTGTTTTATGTTCAGTGTCCAAGGCTTTTGGTTGAATTAGCAGGAGAGATAGGGAAAAGAACATTTACTTCTACTTTCTGGAAACAGAAGTTACTTCTTTTATCTATTTTAAAAAAAAGCAAACCTTCTTCCCCCTCATCCCTGTCTAGTTAGTGCCTCTTTTCTCTGCTTCCTTTTAGAACCAAACTCTTTGAAAGTGTTTGTCTATACTTATTTTCTCTAGTTCCTGTCTCGTTCTCTCTTAAACCTATTCTAGTAAGACTTTTATCCCTACCGCTCTTCCAAAACCATTCTTGTCAAGGCATCATTTACAAGTGAATAAACAAAGCAATAATACTTTTCAAAACTGTTTTGATTTGTTGTTAGTGCTGGTAGAATTGATTTTGGCTCCTAGTGACCCTGTGTACAGCAGAGCAGAACTCTCTGTGGTCTTTCTGCACCATCCTGTCACTTCCAGCACTTATATTGGCCAATGCTCCACTGCTGTTCATAGGGTTTTCGTGGCCAGTTTTTTTGCAAGTGGGTGGTCAGGTCCTTCTTCCTAGTGTGTCTCAATTTGGAAGCTCTGCTGATACCTGTCCACCATGGGTGACCCTATGCTATTTGAAATACCAGTGGCATAGCTTTCAGCATCACAGCAGTGTGTAAGCCACCACAGTATGACAACGGACAGACGGGTGGTGTGGTTCCCTGACCAGGAAAGAAACCCAGGCCGCAGCAGTGAGAGCTCTGAATCTTAACCACTGGACCACCAGGGCTGGCTATCAAAACTGTGGCTGAAGCTAAAATTGTACTTAGAGGGAAATCTATAGTCTTAAACATTATATTAAAAGAGAAAAACAACTTGAAACTGAATGAACTAATATCTAATTTAAGAAGTTAGAAAAAGGATCAACCCAAACAAGAAGAAAGGAGATAAAAAGATATCCAGACATGAGTAAAATAGGAAGCAAAGCTACAATTGAGAGAATTAAGAAATTCTGGCAAGATGGTCAAGAAAAAGAAAGAAAAGGCAAAAATATATAATAATGCGTATTAGAAAATATTATAAATAATTTTAACTGACATTTAAATAAAATTATGTATGAAATAAATTATCATAAAAGTATATAGATGACCAAAACTGATTCAAAAAGAAATAGAAAATCTAAATGGTCTTGTAACCATTAAAAATGCTGATTTAGTAGTTAAAAGTCTTTCCTTTTCTCAATAAAAAGGCCCAGGTGGTTTTTCAGCTGAGTTTGGACAATTGCTAATTCCAATGTGCAGTAAACTTCAGAAAACAGAAAAAAGGGTAATAATTCTCATTTCATTTTGTGAGGCTTTTGCTCTAAGCTTGTTATCAAAACTAACAAAGATTATGTGAAATAATGAAATTTACAAGCCAGTCTCACTTACAAACATTGCAAAAAAATCTAACAATACATACAACAGGTAACATGACCAAAGTTGACTTACTCTAGGAAGGCAAGATTTAAGCAACATTAGAAATTTATCCAAAATATTTATACCTTAATAAAATTATAAGTTACTGCAAGTCACATTATTGATTTAGAATAGTAGAAGTCTTAGTTAAATCAGAATGCTTGGTGTCTATAGTACATGATGAGTACTAACATTTTTTGAGCAGAAATGTTGTGGGTCACATAGTAGATGGCACAACTAATTTGTTTGAAGGGTGTCAGATGGTCTCTCAGAGACAGCAAAAAGTGAGTTAGATTTTGATGAGTAATATTTTCTCAAAAGGTTGGAGGGAATAGCATTTCAAGTAGAGGAAATAATATGTGCTAAAGCATAGCTGTGGCATTTTGGAATGGTAAGTGAAATATAATACTGTGCTCTTACCTAGATCACAGTAAGGATATTGGGACCTGGCAGGAGATGAGACTGGAGATTTGTGTCAATTGTAAGGCTTCATCTGCCTTGCTTCTTGCTAAATAGTGGAATATATCAACCTAGTGAGAGTCAGAAAGCCAGTAAAGATTTTTGAGTGTTCCGTTTATTTATCTTCATATATTTAATGTCTTATCTTCAGAAATAACGTATAACTTGTTTGTGTTCTTTTCCTTATATACCATGTTTGAAAATAGGTCTTGCCACCGATTTACCTTGATTTTTTGTTCACTAAAAATGTAGGGATCTGAGTTTATGACTGAACCACTAATATGTATTAATTTCCTTTGTGTTATATCCCACACTTTTAAAACCTCTAATTGTTAATCTCTTTCACCAAGCTGGTGCCTAAAAACTTTCTAGTGAAATAAGTGACAGAGGCCTGATTAATTTCGTTTACTCCACCATCTTTTTAACTTTATAATAATAGAAGCACATTTAATGCATCTCTTTTTAAGAGATACTTGTGATTTTATTGGATTTTTTTGATTGAGCTGTATTTTTTTTTAAAGAAAAGTCATTGGAGTTATTGATTGCCAGGTTTTGTTTTTCCTTTTTTATTGCATTAGTAGATACAAGACAAGAAGTTTGTCTGTTACTCTAAATTTGTGAATCAGAGAATTTTAAACCTAAATTAACTACATAAATGAGCTCACTTTTCCCCAAATGTGTTCTTTCTAACCCCCTGAAGATGCTTTTATTTAACTTTCTTGATTATATAATGTTTGATTTTTTTTTTTTTAATTTAAGGTGTGACTGCACAGAAAAGTTACAGAACAAATTTGACTTTTTGCGCTCACAGTTGAATGATATTTCTTCATTTAAGAATATCTACAGATATGCCTTTGATTTTGCAAGGGTAGGTGCAATTTCCATGTTTTGTAATTTTAGTATTTTTTTGATCTTGAGACCACACTTAGGAAAAGTTTTTTACTTATGTTTTAGGATAAAGATCAGAGAAGCCTTGATATTGATACTGCTAAATCTATGTTAGCTCTTCTGCTTGGGAGGACATGGCCACTGTTTTCAGTATTTTATCAGTACTTGGAGGTATGTATGTTTTTTCACTCTGAAAATTTTATTTTAAAACTTAATCTGATCAAAAATATACCTTTAATTGAGGAAAAACAGATTTTTAATACCATGCTTTTTAAAATAGCTGCTTACGCAGTAGAAAATTTCTGTGTGTGCTTATCTGGGGCCGCCCCAGTGGTGTAGTGGTTAAGTCCCCACGCTCCACTTCAGCGACCCGGGGTTCACAGGTTCAGATCCCGGGTGAGGACCTATGCTGCTCATCAAGCCATGCTGTGGCAGCATCCCACATACAAAGTAGAGGAAGACTGGCACAGATGTTAGCTCAGGGACAGTCTTCCTCAAGCAAAAAGAGGAGGATTGGCAACAGATGTTAGCTCAGGGACAATCTTCCTCACTGAAAAAACAATGTGCACATATCTACTGTCATTTTTAGACGTCTGTTTACATTCATTAATATATATTCTGTCCATATGATATTTTGATTTCATCCTTTCCATCCCCCCATAAAAAAAGAAATCTTTAAGAGATATATTTTAGCACAGGCATTCATCATGCGAAATTAGTTTCTTGGGCTTTTGGCAGGAGAGAATTGATGCTAATGCACAAATCTCAAGCTTCTAAAGTCAGGTTTCTTTCTGTAACAATAGGGTTTAAAGCTGAAATCCACAGAAGAGAAATATTGGAGTAATAAAACTTTCCTTTTCATTTAGGCTCAATCCAAAGTAAAGCTTTTAATATTTTATGTCCACAAATATGAGAATGGCTTTAATAGTGTACTTAAATGTGCTGATTACTAAAAAAAAATATGCTGAATTTGTGAAGAAAGTATTCTTTTATAAGGTTTATCATAGCACCTACTGTAGGCGGTGGTTTTAAGAAGCTACAGTCCTTTTTTCCATTGCTTTCTTTGGTTTTCTATTTGTTTTTGTGCCTTTTCAATTTTAGTTTTTTTTGGTATGCTTCTCACCATTTTTTGAATACAGATGTTTTTGCCTTTTGATTTGAAAATAATTTCTCATAAAGTTGATTGTTAATTGTAGCAAGTTCCCCAGAGTAGTTTTGTTTAAAACTTGTGATAAGGGACAATAGTATGAAAAAGTCTTATGTGAATGGGTTTTATGCATATTTAAATCTTTAGGCCTAATGGCGTAGATGTTTTCCATGGATGTTATCAATCTTCCTCCTATTAGCAGCTTTGGGCAAAAATAAATATAACTGAATGTAAAAATATTCACCTGAAGGGTGCTGAGAGAATTAAAAATTTCCAAATACTTGTTATGGGAAGAGTGTTTGACATACATTGTCTTTTTAAATCCTTATAACACCACTTTGAATTACATTTTATCCCCATTTTAGCAAATGAGGGAATAGGTTCTGTTATTAAGTAACTTTCCCAAGGTCACTCAATTAAGTGGGAGAAGTGGGATTTGAACCCAAGCCTATACTCTTTCCACTGCCTCTGAAGATGCCATCTTCAAAATGTGGCTAAACATAAATCTCATGCAAAGAAATGATTTACTAGGAAGCAGATTGAGGATACTTACTGGATGTAGGAAATAATGTGTATCTTGATCTCTTTGTTGATTACACTACTGTATACATAGGTAAAAATTCATTGAGTTTTACCCTTACTATTAGTACCCTTGATACTTTTGTTATTCCTGAAAAACAAAGGAAAAAATGAATTGGATGATGTTAACATGTAAATGCTCCTGAGGATTCTTTTTAAGAAACACAAATAATTTAATTAAAAGAGGAATAAATGTTTCAGGAAAGACCAAATCACAAAAAAATGTTATAACTAGATTTATTGAAGTCAAGCCCTAATAAATAATGCTTGTCTTGTAATCCCAATATTTATGTCATTTTCTACAGCAATCAAAATATCGTGTTATGAACAAAGATCAGTGGTACAATGTATTAGAATTCAGCAGAACAGTCCATGCCGATCTTAGTAACTATGATGAAGATGGTGCCTGTAAGTATGATGTACTGTTTTCCTATGAAAATAAAATTCTTAAAACCGTTAAATGAGAAAATGCATTTGTGTAGCATTACCATAAAGGATTTAAACTTCCTAACAGTAACTTATTATTTAATCGTGTGGGAAGTGTTGGGGAGGCAGGTGTAGAAGGTAGACAGAGAGCTTAGATTGAGCAATATTATAAAATCTGTGCTGGTAAATGAAATGTTTTCAGTTAGTAACAGAACATTATAGCTAAATTTTAATAATAATTTCTGCATCTAGAAGCTAAAATTCTGCTTTATTCCTGGCATTTTCCTATGGAAGAAAAATGTAGTCATGATTTTAAAAATCAGAAAGCAAAACATCAGGTACAATAGAAAAATCTTTAAAGTGAATATCATAGTACCCATTCACAATATGGCAAATAATGTCAAAATAACTTCCGTTTGAAATTATTGTGTAAACAGTTAATGAAGTAGTTACAATTTTTCAATCTTTCAAGTTAAAATATCTGTCCGTAGTCTTCAGTGGAAAGGCCAGAATGCCATAAAACAGATCTTTAAAGTGATGATAAATTAATTAGATAAGCCAAATTAATTCTCTAGAACTATTAATTAAGTTTCCAGTTCCCACCACCAATTTGGTTGCATGCACTGTTTTGATTTTGTGAAGGGTTACATGGAAAGGTATATTCCTATAAAGATAAACTGAAATTATGGACTTATTTCTGTGACACTGAAGAAATAAAATACTGAAGAAGGGATAACTTTATTTCTCCCTACATGTATTGTGTCCTCCCCTACAAAATGGTATAAAATTTAATAATATTTTTAGGAATAATACCTTGCAGCAGCAAACTGGCAGCCCAAGGACTATATATGGCCTGCAGATGTGTATACTCATGTGTGTTTTGAGTACACATTTAATTAGAAAAAGAGAGAGGTTAATAGTGACTTAGTTATTGGAGAGTTCATGAAGCACTTAAATCTTGAGAAGGATGTTGCTACAAATCCCATTGTGGAAAGTCCCTTATGTCAAAAAAGAAAAGGCTAAGAAAGCACCATTAATTAGAAGAGGGAGGCTGGAAGCAGAACACCTGAAGAAGGGAAGGGTCCGTCCCCTATCATCATCACAAGAGCTCGTAGGGAGTTTGGTTTATGGTTGGAGAGATGATTTCACTGAATTCTGACAAAAATTATTTCTTTATTTCTAGGGCCTGTTCTTCTTGATGAATTTGTTGAGTGGCAAAAAGTCCGTCAAACATCATAGCAAGAACTATTGTGAAGAAAATGCAAACCTTTTGATTCCCACGTGTATAGAAGCTAATGAGATGAGGAAAAAAAAATCCAAAGGGTGCATTTTCATTCATATGAAAGACTTCTCATAGTACTTTTTTTTCCTTTTTTTTAAAGGAAGTTTTCTTGTTACATGTGATAGGCATTGAGCCACACCTCTCTGAGACTGAATATTGAAGTTTTTGTTTTGAGTTATGTTTATAACGTTTATTTCAGAACAATAAAGATTCAGATTTGTGACAAAGGCCTTAAAGTGAAGATGTCCCTTGAGTGTCAGAGTGGTATTTATTTTTTGTAAATTTTGATTCTTGAATTTTAGAGATTTCTATCTCACCAGGAATTTGTGGAATTTTAAAGATTTTAAACAATCTTAATATTTGGCAATATAGTCTGCTGATGGTATTGCTCATTATATTCATCTCTGCACAATTAGGAAGAATATTTATTGGCCTTGACTTCTGGGATAATGATTTTCTGATGCAGCTAATAAAATACATTTCTGAGTATTGGAAGTGCTTCAACTTTCAGCTCTGGTTTTCTATGAAAGCTGCCAAGATCTTATGCACATTTATCTGAAAAGTTTAGAATTGGAAAGATTGTGTCCAGTTATTTTCTTTTCTAACCACTAAATAGTAATGTCAATCAGCAATGCATGTATATTCTTAATGTGAATTTTAAGTTTTCTGTGTTCTGTCAGGTAAAAAGTTCCATTTATATTTGAAAGGGCAAAGTCTCTTATCAATGGTCTCAGAATCAGACAGCCTTATGAGATAATTAAGACCAATGTTGAAGTTGTATCATCATCATTATTGTTGTAATAGGTATATGTATGATCTTCTTTAACAGTCATTTTGTGATACAGGAAGTTTTGTTGAGGGCCCTTTTTTTTTTTTGTCTTAAAAGAGCCTTGGCTCTGAGGTTGTGGATTTAGTTAAGATATATAAGAAAACAAGATAATTGAATAAGGTATCATGAGAGAACTCTGGGTATAATTATGTACAACTCAAGAGTGTCATTTACATTGGTACAATCACAATATTGCTAATCATCACAGTTTTCTGACTGTTGGCAATAAAGTATCTCGAGGAAAGGACAGCCTTTTCTAATTCACATAAAAGGCATCTTTTGGACTAGCAGCAGGGCCATTTGTACATTCCATTTCAAACCATCCAATATCCCAGTGATATGAAAACTGTTGACATTCACAGTCCAGTCACAGTCTCAGTAACATTCATTATTTCATTGTATGAGTGAAGAGAAGTAAACAGATTATTTTTCCATAATAAGGACGTTTCTATTGGGATTTAAGGTAGAGGTTGATTTTTGTTGGTGAATTTATTTGATGAGTGATTTTCAGTATTGATTACTTTAAGGGAGAATAGCATTTTAAAGATTTTTATGGTTTGCTTGCTTTTTGATTAATGAGCTGAGAGAAAATGATTGCTGTTTTACTTGCCTTCTTAATGAAATCACTTTGTACAACTTTATAAAACACTAATATAATAGTGGAAAAATAATTTTTTTCCTAAATATCTTATAGATGAGGATAATTTTCCTGGAATGCTCCTCTTAAGTATTAGAATTAACCGAATTATTAAAACTGATCATACCAACAATTATGATTTAACATCATGAGTGATATTTTAATATCAAATTTATTATAAGTAAAGCATTTCAATTTTAGACATTGACTCTATATAATTTAATTGACTCTTCTCTCCAAGGCACAACTTCTGAACTTGAAGAATATTGTCCATTTTTTGTTTATTTCCATAACATACAATTCAATCTAACTTACAAGTTGTCAATTTATAGCCTGAACTAATGGTAATATCTTTGTCATCTTCACTGTTTGAGTAAAGGAACACTCAAAACTTATAGATGATCTTTAAAAAAATAAAATATATGAAACTATTTACTTTGCTTATTTATCCAAAGATACATTTAAGACTTTTTGAATCTGAAAATTAAATGAAACTTAACGTTTTTTTCTTTAAAAGTCAACAGCCCAATCCGACCCAGGCTGTGCTTGCTTTACTCTCTTGCTCCTTCTAGTTCTCTTACCTCCTTAGAGTCATAACATTCACTTACTTTGGAGGCAAACTTACTCTGCCTCATTCATCAGTAAGGATGTGGGCTTGTCCTGTCTTGTCTTTCCTTTCTTGATTTCTATTTGAACAGTAATTTATTGGGAAACTTATGATCAAGAGGTTAAGTGGTATAAGCAAAGAGGACAGTATTAAGGAGCCTGCAGTATAAAAAAGAAGTCTCCTAACTGTCTTTTGACTAGTTAGCTTTAAGTGCCTTCTCAGGAATGCTGTTGTAAAATTTTCAGAATTATTTCCTTTGTATGGGATAAAATACTCAATGGTGCTTTATAATTGGAAACGATTTGCTTCTTAAAGAGTAGCATACAAATGTAATACTACTGAAAGAAAGTAGAGCCAGGTGTTAATTCTCAACTGTGAGAGGTTGGAGAAATTGTCCCCCTACCCCTCGGAGACAATAATTTTTAACAAGCGTGGTATCTTTAGGAAATTGCCAGGAATTCAGGTAACATAGTCTTACATGAATGGGAGATAAAATGGTGTGTTGTCATGTGCTGATGTGACTGCGTTACCATGTTTGTCTTTTATTGTCTAATGATGTCCTGTTTTTTAAATGCTGCTGATAAAATTCTTGACATAATACATTTTTGACAATAATAGTATTTTTATGTATAATGTTTAGGTTTTGTTGATTTGGGTTTTACTGTGTTTGACATACTCTAATGTTTCTTAAACTGGAATATGAGGGCCTTCTATGGGCATGTTAGATTGACTCTGAGGAGTATTTCTCTTAAATATAAATGCCTTTTCATCTAGTAAACCAAAAATTTATCTTTAACAATATTGAATGCCATGACTTTGGGCAGGGAGGGGAGAAAGGGAGTAGAATTTTAAGATAACTAGAGTTTTTAAGGCATACAAGGTAGGTAGAGTAGTTTAGATTCAGAACACATAAAGTGTATTAGAAATGAAACATTTCACTTTGAATTAAGTATTTCTTCAACCAACAAAACATGTTCTTTCTGCCTACTTGCTAAAGTGAAATTATGAAAGGATTTATTGAAATAAATTATGTGCTCAGCCTGAGAAGCAAATAGTAGGAATGCTAACTTAATTTGTTTTACTGCTTTTTTGAAGAAGTGTACTTAAAAGTGTTGTGGTGGCACAGCGGTTTAGTTCGCGCTTGGCAGCCCGGGGTTCGCGAGTTCGGATCCCGGGCGCCCGCCGACGCACTGCCTGTCAGCCATGCCGTGGCGGCGTCCCATATAAAGTGGAGGAAGATGGGCACGATGTTAGCCCAGGGCCAGTCTTCCTCAGCAAAAAGGGGAGGATTGGCGACGGATGTTAGCTCAGGGCTGGTCTTCCCCACAAAAAAAAAAAAAAAAAAAAAGTGTTGTGGTAATAATTCATAGTCTGATGAAGTTTTGTTCTGGCTTTCAAGGCTCCTATAACCTAAAGTTTCGTAGCACATCTCTTATGTGCTTCCCAAATGTCTAAAGCATCAAATAAATTGGGGACATTTTAATACGTAATTTAAGTGCATTTCTTTGTTAAACTAAGAGAAAAGGCAAAATCATCTCTTAATCTTATTCCTAAAGAATTCTTAAAGAGGAATTCTCCCTTCTTAAGGAAGTATTACTTCTTGAATGATAGTGAAATTCATTACAAGGAAACATTTCAAAGAAGGGATCATTTTCTCTTCAGGTGGAAAGAGAAATAACAGCAAAATCTCATTGATTTCCTCAATAGGAAAGGCTAGTCTGGATTATTAAATATTCTGGATCATATAATTTTTTAATGAATATAGTTTTATTACTTTCATAAGTATTTGGTAACAGCCAGCCAAACAGATTGCTTAAAACTTGGTCTTTTTTGTTAACAGATGTAGTTACCCATGAGTAGTACTGTGGAAGCCCAAAAAACCCAAGTCTAACTTTTATGGTAAATTTATGTAGATTATAGATTGTGGAAAGGTGAATTTCTGCCCCAAGCATTAGGTGAATTATCACTAATTCACTATTTAATTGTAGAGATTTTCCTAGTGAACTTTTACTTCACTAGAGCAAATCTTTAGATCTTTTAAAGTACAATTTATTTACCTTTTTCCAAACATCAGTCTTAATAAAACACGATAAATTTGCTATGTCCACCTTACAATCTTTTGTATTCTATACAGATAGTGTGCTTCCTTTGCTCCTTTCCTAGACCAGTTGTTATTGGTTTGACCATTTTCTTTTTATTTTGTGTGCTTTGTCTGTAATTTATTAGAACCTTTTATAATATGGCTCATTTTTGCATAGGTTCTGTTTTACCATGTGTTAAATTTTTTTTTAATCTATTCAGTAATAAGGCTAGACTTGAACATGAATATGGAATCTTGTCGTACAATGCCAATTTTATTGGAGCTTTGTTGTATTTATTTTATGGATCTATGGTCCATAAATGGAAGAGTTACAGTAAAATGATTTTGTTAAAAACTTCTTAGTTTTCTCCCAAATTACATCATTTTGAAGAAGTTTTATCCTTATGTTTTGGCTTTCTCAGCTTTAAAGTGTTAATGAAAATTCTTCCACACATTTCGTGGATTGTTTTAAGTATTAAGTTACAGTTGTAGATATGAAATATTCAAATACCATACTTATAATTATTTTTTAAACTAATAAAAATAAGCAAAATGGATGTGCATAAAGCCGGATTTACCCAAAACTCAATGGGTATGTGTGTGTATGTAAATTGAATATTATCTATAATTTACTTTTCCACATAGAAAATAGATGGTGGATAAAAGCCCATCGCATATTTTGAAGGTCAAAAGAAAATTTGCTTTCATAAGATTGCTACCAATTGCATTTGAACCATGAAAGATGAAAGATTAATACTTTATTTGAACAATTTGTCATTTGAGACATTATTGACTTAACGTAGCAAAATTTTTGTGTGTATTGAATTAGGTGAAGTTAGTTTACCTCGTGTGTTTTACCTGTATTACTCTGTCATGCAAATCAAATGGCTTATAGCAAGTTCATACAGTTAATTTTATCTATGAATGTAGAAACCTTACCTGTTTTGGATTTATCATCTCTTGAAACTACTTTGAATATTGAGAGAGAATTTATAGAAGTAATATCAGAGAAACCTGAGTTGGTTTCCTCTGCTATGCCCTTGTGATGTCACTTTTAGGCAAATCACTTGACCTGTCATCTTGAGTTTCATCTTCTGTAAAATAGTGATAATAATACCTGCCAGTATTGGTTATGAAGTTCAAACTGGGCCCTATCCACAGCACGTATTAATAAATGTTAAATGAATACACTTTAGTACTTGAACAAAAAACAATTAATGAAAATAGTATTTTTTTCAACAAATTTTTCCATCCTCCATAAACTGAAATAGCTGCAATTTCCTATTTTATTCTACCATTTGTTTTTGTAATCATAGTTATTCATATTCCTCTTAGACTGAATATTTCAGTAAATCCCAAGCATATACTATATGCCAGGAAGTGTTCTAGGTTGAGTATATAGCAGGACACAGAATAGGCAATTATTTCTAATCCTTATGGGATTTTCTGGTAAGTAAAATATATAGTTTATCACATGGTGACGAAGTTATTAAGGGGAAATAAGTCAAAGAAGGGGTTAGGGGAGTGTGTGAGTATAGGGATGCTATTTTAAATAGAGTATAAACTGATAAAGTGACAATGACCAGAGATTTGAAGAAGTGGACGATTGAGCCATATGGATGTCTGGGAAAAGAGCATTCCAGGCAGAAGGAATATTACATGCTAAGGCCCTGAGCTGGTATTGTGCTTGGTGTTCTCAAGAAACAGCAAGGAGATTATTGTGACTATAGTGAGCAAGAAGAGAGTATCAGCCAGGATTAGAAAGTGAAGTTAGAGAGATTGGGAGTAATGATAGTGCCTGATTATAGGTAATCGTATAGGGCATTGTAGCCCTCTCTAAAGACTTAAACTCTCACTGAATGAGGTGGGAAGCAATTAGGGTTCTCAACACAGCAAGGATGAAAGTGGGTAGTATTAGATAGGAAGTTAATACAATTATCTAGATGAGAAATGGTGTACTTTGAATAAGGCCGAGGGCAATGGGAATAATAATTGGTCAAATTCTGAGTATATTTTGATAGTAGAGCCAATAGTATATGCTGATGGATTAATGTGGGGAATGAGAAAGAAGAATCAAGAAGGACTCCAAGATTTTTGGCCTGAACAACACCAAGAATGAAACAGCCATTTACTGAGATGAGGAAGACTCAGGGGAGCAGATTTGAGGGAGGGGGAGATGGAGAGCTTAGTTTTGGACATGTTATGATAGATAGGACCTATTAGATGTCCTGAGGGAAATGTAGAGTAGGCAGTTGGATATTTGAGTCGAGTTCAAGGGAGAGGTCTGAGCTGGATGTATACATATTTGGAAGTCATCGGTGTATAGCTCTATTTTAAGTTAGGACATGGATGAAATCACATCAAAAATAAATGTAGCCAGAGAATAGAACTGAATATATACGAATTAGTGAAATTTAGGCTGGCTTTTGTAACTTTTTAAGGAGAAACGTAATGTTAACATTTTCTACATCACAGAAAAATCATTACCTCAATACTCGGTGTCCACAAGGGGGTTGGTTTCAGGACCTCTGCAGATACCAAAATCCAGGGATACTCATAAAATGGTGTAATATTTGTATATGACCCACACATATCCTCCCATATACTTTAAATCATCTCTAGATTACTTATAATACCTAATACAATGTAAATGCTATGTAAATACTTATACTATATTGTTTAGGGAATAATGATAAGAAAGTGTGCATCTTCAATACAGTTGCAACCATTGTAGGCCTTTCGCTGGGAGGTTGATTGAATCCGCAGATGTGGAACGGCAGATACAGAGGGCTGACTACTTACTCTGTAATGTCATGGAAGCACTGAGCTTTAAAAAACAAGATTGATAATATAAAAGCATATGGCAAACTTAAAGGGGGAATGCCATTTTATTACTTCTTGGGATGAAGCGTTTTCTTCTGAGATAATACAGTTTTACATTTTAAGAATATATCTGAAGTGTTCCTTTTTTCTGGTAGTTGGAAATTGCTATTCTGATTCAATTTGACAGTTTAGCACTAGAGGGCAGGCTTGCTTCTAGATTGTGAAGAGCTATAAATGGATTAATTTAGCCAAACTTAGTGCCAATATTCAGTCCCAGTTGGTGAATGCACTTGTTTCCCAAGTGACAAGTTTACTATCTACTATATTTTTTCTATTGGCTGGGAAAGCATAAAATAAGGCTAACAGTTGATTTTAGTATATCTACGACTGGTGGTTGAAGTTAATGCGTATTTGCATATAAATTCCAAGGAAACTCAAGTATAGCTTATAAGATCTGATTCACATATAAACATAAGCAAATTTGAAGCCGGTCAGAAGAAATCTTGGACATGAAAACATTTATTCAGGAAATGTATTGAGCTGTTAACTTTGTGCTGTCAATTGTGGTAAGAGTTGGGGCTACAAAGATGAGTAAACTATGGTCCCTGCCTAAGTAAGCTTTGGTGTGGCAATGCTATATCTATTTAAATGTCTTTTTTCCTTCAATAATAGAAATCCTGTCTTATCTGGTACATCCAAGTGCCTGTCACAGTGCCTGGTACTTCGGTTAGTTCATAATGTATGAATAAATGAATGGAAAGAGACAGGAAAAAAATAAGAACAGAATCAAGAATTGGGGCCTTTGCAAAAATCTATTTTCTTTTCACACTTTTTACCTTGCTTGAAGCCTCTCCTATTAACGAACATGTCTGAAAGTGGTTTTGGAGATGATTCCAATTTTCCCTCTTTGCTCCCACTCCTCTTTCTAATAGTCTTCATCTACCCCCATGATTAAGAGCAGTTAGTAGAACCTATTGGCATCCATAGAGATTGGAGGTCTGGCCTTTATGGTCACTTTTTATGGTGACCATGAATGTGGAAGATGGACAACTCTTTCTCTCTGGCTTGTATCAATTTGAAACGTTTGAGGTAAAACAGAGTTTTTTGGGGCATGCTTCTCTTTTTCCTACATTTTACCCAGAAAGTTTGCCCACACATGGTCCATCTGTTCCCCCAGTCCATTTAGGGTCCCTACGTCTACATGCTAGTTCCTCAGTTTCCTTATCTGGAACATGAGAATAATAGTCCTCACCTCATAAGATTGCTTTGAAAATGAAATGAAATAATGCATGCAGTAAATATTAACTACATGGCTGTCTGGAAAGACAGATCAATTGGACTTTATTGGATGGATTTGTGTTCATTAAGTGTTAGTTATTATATAGTAGAATCAAATGGGAAAAAAAGTTGATTCACTATATCAGATACATTTAGAAATGCAAATCTCTTAGCAAATTAGTCTCTAATGTCAATGATATAAACTAATTTGTTTTATTTGCTCTATTAATGTGGGACAATATAGTGAAATGGTTCTTCAAAGGGATATTAAATCTGACTAACTGAGATGATCAATTTAGAGTGAACTTGGCACCAAGTAATTAAAGTGCTCAGCATTAGCAGTGTAGCTGTCTTTAAAAGTGGATCACTCTGACCTCATAGAAAGGACTCTATTTTTTTAAAAGAAAAATATTAAAAATTATAAAGCCAAAATACTATAATGTCTTATTACGTTGATTCTCCTAAACCGGTTGTTTTAAAAAAGATTTAAGTAGCAAGATTCTTTTCCAAAAGAAGTTTTACTTAGAAGCATAATGTTTAAAACAGAAAGCTCACTGACATGCTCTGGTTGAAGTAGGAAACCCTACGTCCTCCCCACTTACCACCCGCACTGCCACTATCACTTCTGAGAAACCTCAAAGGAACCCCGAGCTCTCTGACTTGCATATTTTGAAAACCACTGCTTCCACATTTGCACCTTGGCCTGTCAAACGTGAACAAAGAGGGAGAAAACTCTGAATCTCTATTTAGAAATTTCCATTTCATTTTCTGTATAAAAGCCAAAAACTAGCTGGCATTGTTTTAGTATGGAATAAGATGAGGTATATTTCAAGAATCATTGAAAATGGTTATACTAGAACTATAAAATTTATGGTAATTTTGTCTGATTCATTCTCTAGAGTTGGTCTAAAAGGGAGTGATATGTAAGAACTACCAAGAGAGATTTGAAATAGATATAAGAATGAATGAATGAATGTCTATGGGCTGAGGCTTCACTATGGCCCCTTATTACATAGGATGAAGAGTATAGTTCCTAGTCTCTACCTTTGAGGGTTATAATTCTCAAAGGAGAAACAGCTCTGAGAGCAGGGGTCATGTTAGTCATAAGTGTTCTTCACTCTATGTCCACCATATAATAAGGGCTTAATAGATGTTTATTGAACGGATGAAAACATTTATATGTCTACCTTCTCTCCTAAATTGCAAGTTACTTGAAAGACAGAGGCCATGTTTCATTTATCTTTTAGTGCCCAGTGGCAGCACATGGCCAGTAAATTAAAGAGTTTGTTTACTGAATGAATGAATGAACAAATGTACACATATGTACATAAAAAAATAATAATATCTCTACATTCCCATTAGACTAAGATTCTTTTTTGTGTGTGTGGGGAAGACTAGCCCTGAGCTAACATCCATTGCCATCCTCCCCTTTTTGCTGAGGAAGCCTGGCCCTGGGCTAACATCCGTGCCCGTCTTCCACCACTTTATATGGGACGCCACCACGGCGTGGCTGACAGGCTGTGCGTCTGCGGGCGCCCAGGATCCGAACTCGCGAACCCTGGGCTGCAAAGCGCGGACTAAACCGCTGCGCCACCAGGCGGCCCCTAGACTAAGATTCTTGAGGGAAGAAACCATATCTTCAGCTCTTAACACAGTGCCTGACTCAGTAGGTTGCAAAAATGTATGTAGAACTGAATAGAACTTAAGTTTGAGAAGTACCAGAGTAGTCTCACATAACCTGGCACAGTGTCTTCTAAATGGACACTAAAATTATTTCATGATTGAGGACAGAAAGCCCACTAAGCATTTTCTGAGTTAGTGCCAGTTGAATAACGTGAGCAACAACCTACAGGAGTTCAGAGGAGGGAGAGTTGTGTGAACTGCGATGCTCTAGATGGCTTCTCAGAGCCAGTGAGACTTGATGAAGGTGGGGGTACTTGGGTGTTTTAAGAACATGAGTTAGAGAGCTGGAGAGGAAAGAGACTGGGAACAGGGAGACCAGTAAGGAAGGCAGGATGTGGAAAGAGCCTGGGCTTGGAGTGTAAAGATCTGTATTCGGAGTCTTTGTTTTGCTGCTTGCTTGTTGAGAGGCCTTGAAATTACTGTAGTTCCCTTTTCTTCCTCTGTGAAGTGGAGGTAGGATTGATATACATATTGATATTGTACTTCAGAGTGTTTGTAAAATGTTAAGCAAAACCTAATGTCATGCTTTGAATGCAGTGGGTTCCAAATAAATGTTCGTTGAATGACAAAGAATAAGTGATAATGACTAATGAAAAGAATGGAGCCGCTGGAATGTCAGCTCCCACATCTGCCAGCAAACCTGTTAACTCTTATGGGAAGAAATGTAAATACGTGAAGTCACCGAATCTCATGATCAGAGGAAAGACTTTTTGAATCAATTGGAAACTCCTATGAGACTCGACAGTTATGTCAGAGGTGAATAAGTCATGGGGTTGTCATGCTGACTTTATTTCTAAGGTTACTGCCTTATTGAAAGAGGCAAACCACAAGATAAACCATGCAGAAAAGCTTAAAAAAAAAAGCTTCCTGAATGATGGATGCTTCATTGGCTTTAACTGCTTACGTCTTTACTTACTAATGAGTCTTTTTTTTTTTCTTTAACTGGTAATTTGTTTTAAATTTGGTCCTAAAATGATTACATTGACTAGTCTAATATTACACAATAGCTGAACAGAACTTGACCCACCACCAACTGAATAAGGGAAAATATGGTTCTTTTTGAACTTAGAATGTATGAATCGGTAATAGTAAACTTGGTCTTTAACTTTGTGATGTAAGATTGGGTTTATTGGAATTTCTCCCTTATATCCAAAAGTCTGAGCATCTTTCTTTGTCTCTGAGATACGCCATGTCTCTGCTGCCTCAGTAGTCACTGAGGGTTTATCTCCTTTTTTGGGGTCTATAATTTTTTAAGAAACATCCTTTCCTTCCTGCCCATCTTTGAGCCACTATCAATTTTGCATATATTTTTATTAGAGTGTTGATAACACTGTATTATAATGTAAATTTAAATATTTATTTTCTTAACTGAACCATGACCTCCTGAGAGCAGGGATTGTATGTTTTTGCCTTTTATTTCTCCATTGTTTAGAATTATCCACAGTATAGGGAAAGCACTCAATAAATGGAACAAATGAATAAATGAAGAGGAACAGATAAACGATTTTGCTTGTGTAAGATGTTTAATTATCTTTTGTGCATTTCTTTTCACTGTATGGCAGACATTCCATTGCAGCTCTATTTTTAATGTTAATCTACTATTAAAGTTATTTTAAAAATATAAATCAAAACAAATGCATATTAAAACAATTATGACATTTTTGCCTCCCAGACCGGCACTTCTTCTTCTTTTTTTTTTTTTGCTGAGGAAGATTGGCCCTGAGCTTATATCAGTGCCAATCTTCCTCTATTTTATATGTGGGTCACCGCCACAGCATGGCTACCACCAAGTGGTGTAGGTCCACGCCTGGGAACCAAACCTGGGCCACTGAAGCAGAGTGCACCAAACTTAACCACTAGGCCAGGGGCTGATCCCTGGCACATTATTTTTTTTGATTGCAGTAACACTGGTTTATAACATTGTATAAATTTCAGGTGTGCATCATTATACTTCTATTTCTGTATAGATTACATCATGTTCACCACCCAAAGACTAATTATAATCCATCACCACACACATGTGCCTAATCATCCCTTTCACCCTCCTCTCTTGCTTTCCCCTCTGGTAACCACCAATCCAATCTCTCTCACTATGTGTTTGTTTGTTGTTGTTTTTATCTTCTACTTATGAGTGAGATCATACAGTTTATGACCTTCTACCTCTGACTTAATCTCACTTAGCATAATACCCCCAATGTCCATCCATGTTGTCACAAATGGCTGGATTTCATCGTTTCTTATGGCTGAGTAGTATTCCATTATGTATATATACCACATCTTCTTTATCCATTCGTCCCTTGATAGACACTTAGGTTGCTTCCAAGTCTTGGCTATTGTGAATAATCCTGCAATGAACACAGGGGTGCGTGTATCTTTACGCATTCATGTTTTCATGTCCTTTGGATAAATACGTAGCAGTGGGATAGCTGGATCGTATGGTAGTTCTATTCTTAATTTTTTGAGGAATCTCCATACTGTTTTCCATAGTGGTTGCACCAGTTTGCACTCCCCCCAGCAGGGTGTGAGAGTTCCATTCTCACCACATCCTCTCCAACACTTGTTGTTTCCTGTGTTGTTAACTATAGCCATTCTGACAGGCGTGAGGTGATATCTCATTGCTGTTTTGATTTGCATTTCCCTGACAGTTAATGATGTTGAACATCTTTTCATGTGCCTGTTGGCCATCTGTATATCATCTTTGGAGAAATGTCTGTTCAGGTCTTTTGCCCATATTTTAATTGGGTTGTTAGTTTTTTTGTTGTTAAGCTGTGTGAGTTCTTTATATATTTTGGAAACTAACCCCTTGTCAGATACATGGTTTGCAAATATTTTCTCCCAATTGTTAGGTGGTCTTTTCATTTTGTTGATGGTTTCCTTTGCTGTGCAGAAGGTTTTTAGTTTGATATAGTCCCATTTGTTTATTTTTTCTATTGTTTCCCTTGCCTGGTCAGACACAGTACTTGAAAATATATTGCTAAGACCGATGTTGAAGAGCATACTCCCTATGTTTTCTTCTAGAATTTTCACAGTTTCAGGTCTTACATTCAAGTCTTTAATCCATTTTGAGTTAATTTTTGTTTATGGTGTAAGATAATGGTCTACTTTCATTTTTTTGCATGTGGCTGTCCAGTTTTCCCAACACCATTTATTGAAGAGACTTTCCTTTCTCGATTGTATGTTCTTCTCTCCCTTGTCGAAAATTAGCTGTCCATAGATGTGTGGGTTTAGTTCTGGGCTCTCGATTCTGTTCCATTGATCTATGTGTCTGTTTTTTGGCACAGATTTTTTAAATCAATAATACTCATTGTTGCTAAGGGTTCAGGGAAACAGGAGTTTTTATTTTTTGCTGAAGGCAATATAAATTGAAAGAACCTTTTCCAGAAGGCATTTAGGAAAATCTATTCAAAAGCCTTAATAATGTTCATATCCTGTCACCCAGCAATTCTATGCCTAGGAATTTATCCTAGGCATAGAAATTTGCAAAACTTTTTTACCATAGCATAGTTTATAAATAGGCAGAAAAAAAAAAAAAGGTATAGCCTAAAAGCTTAACCATAGGAAATTACTTATATAAATTATAGTCTATTCAAACGTGGAGTACAATGAATTACGCCACCTTGAAAAATCCATGCTATATTATCAAAGGGGAGAAAAACATGTTTTAAAGCAGTATGTACAATTGGTTACTCCAGTGTATATGTAAATGTGTAGGGAAAAGACTGAAAAACTATAAAGTAAAATAGGAAAAATGGTAGCTTCTTGGCGATAGAATTACCAGGAGTTTTAATTTTTACTTCATTCTCTGTATTTTCTGTAATACAATGAGTATGTATTACTTTTGTAATTTAAAAAGTAAATAAAGGTTATATAAAGAAGGATACTTTCTCCTTTGCTGATTATACACAACCTCCCAGTGAAGGAAGAGGAACCAACCTTAAAATAGGAACTTTTACCCAGACCCAGTGCGGCAAAGCATATTCCCTACCTGTTCCACCCCTTTTGCCCATGGTAGTCATAGGATACAGTGGAGGCCTATACAGATGTAACACCGATTCATTCATTCATTCAGGAAATATTTGTTGAGTTCCTACTGTGGCCTAGGAACTGGGATATAAGGATAAGTGTCAAATTTTGAGGACAAATTATATTTTGAAATTTATTTTTTAAACTAGGAATTTAATAAAGAATGTCTAGTCCAACCCTCTCTCTTTGGAGACAGAGAAAAATGAGTCCCAAATAGATTTGCCCAAGATTGAATGGATAGTAAATGGCACATCTAGACTTGAATTCAGAAATTCTGTTTCTGGTCTGGTGTTCTTTCTGGTCACTTGGGCCTCTCATTTTGTAAAACTCTCATCTGTGCAACTGTAGATTCTCAAAGTGAAAAAAAAATCTTGATGCTTGTATCTCTTCTATGATATCTTTAATTAGTATCCTTAATTTGCTTCATTTTGTCACACAGAATTTGTAGTTAACTAAAGCTTCATATCTTTGAGTTTTTTAGATTAGTCATTGTTAAGCTATTTCTCCCTCAAATGATACTTTTGCTTTATTTTTAACCTCATAAATATAATTGGACAAAGCCAATTAAAACCTTTCCCCCCATCTTCATCAATTTGTTTTTTACTCTTCAGGAGGGGCTGTTCAGTCTGTCAGTAATCCATCTACCTAGTTATATTTATAGTATGCACAAAGATTATCTATTGTATAGATGTCATCAACTGCTGAAATACGGATACAGTATGATTACAGCACAGCACTACACTACCTGCAACTTACCAAATGCACTATTCCTTTCCATGCTACTTGAATGTCCTCCCCTGGCTAACTCTCACTCGTCCTTCAAAACCCCGAATCCCAGCGTAGATATCGCTTCTTCTGGGAAGATTTCACTTTCAAGATCCTGCTAACACTCATGAAACATCTTTCCTTAACATAAAAAAGTTAATTGTCTGTAAGACTTACAGAAAAGTGATTATTTAGAAACCCTCTGTTATATTTTCAAGTGATATAAGCTTCCTTGAAAATAAAAGCTATGGTTTAATGCAGTCCTCAGTATAGATTTATGTGCAACTGCATAAATTATATAGACTTTGTTCAGAACTACTTAGAATGTTATTTCCTTCCAATTATTAAAGTACACATGCCTTCTACATCTTATCTTAGCAAATGCCTTTAGATATAGGTGGTGATCACTGAATTGATCAAGACACAGGTAAAACAGAAATATAGGGCATAGTTTGTGTATGGGAGTGATGGAAAAAGTCAAAGTGAAATGACACCAACTATTTCTGTAAATGCATGAGTGGTCTATCCTATTTCTTTGATTAGAAAAAGGCATGAAGAGAAGCCAGTAGGGCTAAGGGAAGACAAGCAAATTGTTCAGACTTCTTATGTATGTATATAAACAGACTAGGAAAAACAAAACAGGAAGTACTTCAGAAGTATAAACAAATACTTATGGTGTTACTTTATTGGAAAATTGTATATTCTCCACAAGCCAATTCCCAGAGAGTAATTAAATGGAAAAAATGACAACAAGGAAGAGGAAATCATCATGAGCCAAATTCAAGCCATGACACAGCCTTCAACCATTTACCATGTGAATTTAAAAAATTACTCAACTACTTAAAAAATAGAAATGGTCAAGAAAAAATCCCAATAATATGTAAAAGTAAATGAGAGATCAGCAGAAATCAATATTTTAATCAGTAAATACTTCTTTTAAATAGAAAACAATGTACTTCTGGGAAAATGGTCTGTCTCATGCTTTTATGATAGATGAGAGAAATATTTCAGGGGAATTTGTCCATCCACTCTGTGGGGCTAGTCTGACCCTTGCAAACTCAAGCTGGACAAGGCCAGTTCACCATACAGCAAAAAATCTGTTCATTAATAACTGAGAGTTCACTGTTCTCTGCCTTCTCATAACCTTTATTTATTAGTAGAAGAAAGAGCTCTGGATTAGAAACCAGATGATTTGCCTGGATGATTTCCACAGTTTTTCATAAGGTTCTAATAATATAAGACATGGCAAAGCATACAAAATCTAAAATGCTATTTGGTCATTTCAAATGGCGTTAACCACACCAATACTGCAATGATTAACTATGTGAAATGCATGTCACTGACTGTGAATTTATAGAATTCCAAAATTACTGATTGTTAGATGTGACTGGAAACTAGTCCAATAAATATGTCCCCTTAAAATTTTCTACAATTATGATTAACACATTACTGACCATTTAACTAACTTCTAAAACCACTTGGTGGTTTAAATCTATTCAGTCAATGAAGGGACAACTTACTTGGTACATGACAGGAAATTAATTTTCCAGGAAGGCATTCTTGCTAATGTTAGAGGGAAACTTGTAATTACTAAACAAGCGTGGAATCTGCATTTGTAAATTTGGGAGAAGATCAAAGATATTTGGCATTATACATATTATCTAAGAGAGTTACCCTAAAACCCAGTTGCAAAAAAAATCTGTTGATTTTTCTGATCTGCTGGGAAGTTTAAGTAATAGAAGCTGTAATTCTTAAACCCACTTGACTTGTTACTGATAGAACTGGTCTATTACCATAAATGCAAGATTACAGTAGATACATTTTTCCATTAGGTCACTGGTTTACTCTATTTAGCCTTGCTTATTAATTCTTAAGTGGCTTTTTTTCTGATATTGCCCTCTGTGCTTCCTCTGTTCCACATTAATTGATTTCCCATTCTCTTAGATTAAGGTATAAGTTTATATACTTTGTTTCTCATCAATACTAATAATTTTTAAATGTATACATAAGGTAAATATATGTAAAATTTGTATTGAACATTCAACGGGAATTTCCTGATGGTAACTCTTAAAAGTCACATTTCAAAATAAAGGATATTTTCCTAAAGCAAACCTCTTTGATGTGTAAAAACAGGAAGTATTGAAAATGATCAAATGAAATTAATCTTTGATTTAAAGTTCCTTGTTTTAGAGGGTCACAGGCTCTTAGGAACTCTGATGATATAGTGGAAAGACTTCCCACCTTACAGTGTTCTTAGGAGGATTAAAGGAATCAATACACGTAAATGCTTGGGATAGTGTCTGACACATGATAAGTGCTCAATAAATGTTTACTATTATCTTCTGATTATTACTTTAAATAAACCCTGGGGTATTCAGTCAGGAAATGTGTTGTCTGCTTAACAGTAGAGATTCTTCTTTCTACACTGGGATTTATTTTCCCCTGTATTTGTCTCTATCTTATTCTCCTTGCTCTCACCACCTTTCTTTACTGGTTTTTATTGTTGAAAAACTGAAGATGCAGTTTGGTGACCTCAAAACAACTGCTCAATTCAACTTGGCCACTTGTCTCACAGCCCGGGAGACAAAATAGTGTGCTGTGCTTTTGCTAATACTGTTCTCCTCTTCTCTCTAACAATCCAAATTCCATCTATCCTTCAGGATCCAACCCTTGCTCTTTTCCTAGATCAATCCAGAGCACATGAAGATTCGTTGAATTAATCCAATGCTAATGGTCTATACCACACATTTGTTGCTTCCTACACATGTGCTTCGTGTGTTTTTGTATTTTCTCTTAAGCGATTTATTAGGTTCCTAGGCTTAGACGTCACTGGGGCAATAATCCCATCTCCTGTCCCCAGTGCCATCATGTATCTACCATTGGATTACATGCATAGTGGATTCTCCTTAGGAAATACTTGATGAGTAGAATCACCTTACCTCATTCAAATGGTTGTTTTGATACTATGTAGCCATAACCTAATCATACCAGGGAAAAAGTGTTCTCTACTCTTCTCTAATAATTCATTCTACCATCCAAATGATACTCTTTTTGTCAGAAAGTTTCTCTTAGAGATGTTCCTAATTCACTCCTTTTGCAGCTGATGTTACTGTCTGGGTGAAATGAAAGGAGGAAATGTGGCAATGATCATGGTTAATTATTCTGATTTAAAAAAACAATTATTTCTTTCATAGAGTCCTTTTTTTAAGGAATTTATATTTTTTTATTCAAGGAGTTTTAAGTCTTTGGAGTCTGTAATTGAAAAAGCTCTGTCCCATTCTTTCTCATTTTTATTCCCTTGATAGAATAATTCAGAATGAGACCTGCATAACATTAGCATCAGAATCACCTCGTTTGTTTACATTGAAGAGTCCAGTGCCGCATCCCAGACCCACTGAACCAGAAGGTCTTGGTGTGAAGCTGGGAGTCTGCATTTAGCATGCTCCCAGGTAATTCTTAGATATCCTCTTAGGGAGTTGAGAATTGTCGCTTCAGTTCTTAATATGCTAGAAAGTGAATACCTATTTTGCATTCCTTGTTAAATGTAATTTGTGTTATGTAATTTTCAAGCTATTCAGATAGGGTATTGCTAGGCTGAATAAGACAGGTTTTTGTTGTTGTTGTTGTTTTTGGTGAGGAAGATTAGCCCTGAGCTAACATCTGTTGCCAATCCTCCTCTTCTTCCTGAGGAAGATTTGCCCTGGGCTAACAGCTATGCTCATCTCTATCTATTTTATATGTGGGACGCCGCCACAGCATGGCTTGATAAGCAGGGCGTAGGTCTGCACCCAGGATCCAAACCTGCAACCTCTGGGCTGCTGAAACGGAGCATGTGAACTTAACCACTAGGCCACTGGGCCGGCCCCAAGACAGGTTTTTTTGAGAGCTGAAAACTTGTTTGTGTATGTGTGTGTGTGTACACAGACACACAATCTAATCTTGCCATAACCTCCTGATAGTCCTGTGGTCCCAAGGCTCTAATGAAACCCATCCTACATCATACTGTTGCTACAGGTTTGTCCATATCTGACACCCTCTACCTCCACCAAATTGCAAGTTTCTCAAGGATGAGTGCATGGCACATAATAGATTAGGTACACAGTAAACGTTTGTTGTTATCAACATCAAATAAATTTTACATTGCTATTTAACTGCTTCATGTGTATTAAATATATATCCTCATCATGGGAAAACACCTAATCATAGATTTACTTACATTTTTTTGGTATCTTTTACCCTTCTGGGTACATAGTAGGAGATGAATGGAGTAAACCAGTTCTGTATTCAGTAAGAATTCACAGTTTTTGTTAATAATTCAAAGTGAGAACTGAGCAAATATTTAATTTATATATTCAAGCAACACAGGAAAAATAAGTAAAACAAGGATTCACCCGGTCTTATTTCTGGAGAAACGGCTCAGCAGGACTGAGCAAGACTGTGTTTACAAGCTTGGTTTCCATAGCTGGGTGAGCTTATGTACCAACCAACAAGCTCTCAGTGGAGCCATTGTCTCCTGATGTTTCCTTATTTCTAACCAAAACACAAAGTTGACAAATTATCCAAAATATTACATCCTAAACCACTCTAGATATAGCCAAGAAGCTTGATTTTCAAAACAGAAATGTGTAACTGATATATCGACTAAGTGGAAAATTCCTTGTTTTTAGGCAAATTATTTATTTTTCTCAGAGCATCCAACAGACAAATATCTCCTTTTCTCCAGTCTGTCTGAGAATAAAAAATTAGTACAATTTGCTCAACAATGTACAAAAATCAATGAAAAGAAATAAATCTTAGATTGAGAATTCAAGCTCAAATAAAGTTTCAGAACATGTTGTACCCTAGGCTTGTGAATTAACACCTTCTCCTATGCTTACAAAGTTAAGCCTGATCAGTCACCCTCAGACCAGCTAAATAACATGAACACCAAGAGATGTTCTGCTTACATTCCCACTTTCTCTATGTGCAAGTCCTGTCTTATTGTCATGTTCAATTCATGCAAACTGTCTCCTAGGAACTTCATGGCACCTCTCATACTTAAAGGAGAGAAGGGAACTAAATTTATTGAACTCCTATCATGTCCTCAGTACTTTTAAAATATTATTTTATCCAATCCTTACAATTATTGAAGTGGATTTTATAATCCTCAGTTGACACATGGGAAAATTTAGACACAAAAAAGCACACAGATGATAACTGAGTGAACTAGAATTTAATACCAAGATTTCTATTTCCAAGTCTGGTATGCTTATCACTATTCCAGGATCTAGTACCATATAGTAAGTGGTCAGAGAATCTTTGCTGAATGTGAATTCCATGGATAACTCATGAATATCACCTTGAATCTCTCAAAAGCTTCCCTTTCTCCCTCTTTCTCTCTCTCTCTCTCTCCCCCTCATGGTAAACATTTATTTCAGTGGATTTGGGGATCACCTGACCCAACCTCCCCTATGAGTAAAGTCACCTTCAAAATGTTCTTGACATAAAATCCTCCAGCCCTTGTTTGCCTTTTTCTGGGAAAGGAAGATTATCAATTTGCGAGGCAATCTGTTTCATTCTTGTGTGGTCCTTCTTATCAGCAAGGATTTTCTTCTACTGAGGTAAAATCTGCTTCTAAGTGGAAGGATGGCATTTTATTGTGGGAAAAGCATAGGCCTGGGATCAGAAAATTGGGATTTGGACCCCAACATTTTCACTTTAGGCAAGCCTCACCCTTTCTGAACCTGTTTCCTCACCTATTAAATGGTGGTAATTGATAGCGCCTGCATTGCCTAACTCTCAGGGTTATTATGAGAACCCAATTATACCATGCATAGGGCAGTTCTTTGCAAAGAATAAAGCCCAACAGAAAAGCTAGTTTTTCCATTTCACCCTCTGGGACTTCATAGAATAATCCTACTCATTGTTAAAGAAAACAATGGAATGTCTCATTACATCTTCTTTAGACCTAACAGCTCCATTTCCTTACACATTTTTTAAAATATAAGATGAACAGCTTTTATATAAAAACCGTCCTGGTTGCCTCCTGCTGGATCCTCTTTAATATGTCAAATGCTTCCTTGAAGTGTGCTCCAGAGCTGGACCCCACACTGCAGAATCATCCTTACCCGCAGAGAATTCAGTATCATAACAGTCCTTGGCTTGGATATGCTGCTTTGATAATGCAACCTCAAATTACCCAAGTGTTTTCATCCGTTACATTTCACAGCTAAGCTATGTTGAGCTTGTGTTTGACTCAGAGTTAAGTCCTTTCCATCTTAGTTGCTGTTAAGCTAGGTCCCCCAGGTTCTGTATTTATGTGGTTGTATTTTTTAACCTAAATGTAGATGGCTGCATTTATGTATATTTAATTCATCTTGGTTTTAGCCCACCATTCCAGCCATTGAGATTTTTTGACTTCTTATCTTTACGTACCAATTTACAGCTATCTTTACAAGTTTTATGACATTTACAAAAATGATAAAAAGTTTTTTTCTGTCATTAGCTACATTATTGGTAAAACTATTGAATAAGATAAGGCTTGGGAATAACCCCATGTGTTCTTTTCTCATTAAAGATTTCCCTCTAATCTTGATTACTCTCATAGTTACTGAACAGTTTATTATAGTTATCTGTGATAGAACTGTTTCCCTCACAGATTGTGGGACCACATCTTGGTCTTCTTAGTATCTCTAAGGCTTAACATAGTGCCTGGCAAATAGTAGCTGCTCAATAAGATTTTATAATTGGAGAATGAATGACTTGACATAGATCTATTAAGTAATATGCTTTGGATATGGTTATTTAAGTACATATCTGCCCGTCTACCTTGGCCAATATCCAATTTACATTTTCCTTTTTTTATTCATAAAAGTACTGAGAGAGAGTTTGTCAGATATATCCTAAATTGATGGAAGTATTACCTTGCTCTACTGATTTAACAACTGTTATAGAAGGAAATTAGATCTGCTAATATGACTTGATTTTAGTTAACTCATCCATACTTATTTTTAGTTAACACCTATTTCTTTTCCAGGTATTCACATACCTTCTGTTTAATTACTTTCTCTAGACTTTTGCTTCATTAACTCCTTACCTACTTACTTATGTGTTCCTCCCTGTGGGGTGTACATCTGTGCAAGTACTCTCTCCTCCAACACCTTCCTCTTCCTTCCTTGCTCCCTATTTTTGCTACTTTCTCTGCTCAGTCAATCTTTTCAAGTAAACAGTTTTCTTAAATGCATCATTGAGAATAGGCTCCTCTTTATCTTTAATTCTCCTATTCTCATCCCTTTCCTTTCTTACCTGGATTCTTCTCTTCTTTGGACCAAAGTTAAATGAAAGTATATTTATAAGTGTGGTGAAAAAAATTTGTGTCCCAAGATCTCATTTAAAAAAAAAGCTAAAAGAAACATATTTTCTCTCTACCCAAACCAAACAAAACTGAAATCTCTGCAATGAATACGATTACGTTTTGTTTAAATTCCGTTGACAGATGAGTGGGTCAGTGGTCCTCAGATGGAAAGCCTTTTCCTTCTAGAGGATTTATTGCATCTCTGGTGATCAACAAAGATCCAAGTAGGAACCTTCTGAATCATGATTTGCGATATTTTATAAGGCTAGTTCTATTTCCCTCTGGAGACTAAGAATATTCTATTAAATCATTGTGAACTTTGTCTCATTTACAATCAGCATTTAGCTCTTGAGTCACAGTTTAGGTTTTGTAGAGGGGGCAAGTTTGACTTAGGCTGGTTTTCTGGGAATCGAGTTAAATGAGGCCCTTGATCAGCATTTATGTTTAGTTTAAGGAAATAGCCTCTTGTTTGCTGAAACCATATACACAATCCCCTGCTATTTCCTGTATTTTGATCACTAGTAATATTTTCTGGAGTGGAAAGCTTGTGACATTCTCTTGAAGGCTTAATGTGATCTTAATCTGAAAGTAATTAGTAGCTGCATTTCTTTATATATATTTATACGTTTTACCAATAGTCTTTACTGGCAAGTCCAGGTGTACCATTAATAGTATATGACATTTTGATCCACATGCCAGCTTTTCCAAAATTTTATCCATGATGATGATATTGTTTATATTTGGGTTATTTTGAGTGCTTCTTTTTATTTTTCAAGTAAGAAAAGTGTGAGTTTACACTTAGAATATTGGTTTACTCCATCTGGTAGTTGTTTTATAACAAGATGTAATCTCTGAGTCTTCAATTAGTAGAAAAAAATACATGAATCAGAAAGTCCAGAAAGTAATGTAAAGAGAGTCTTAAAATGCAGTCCTATAAGTTCTGCCTCAATCAAGAACTAAATTAACATGTGACATAGGGACTGTATCTACTACTAGGCACATTCTTAGGCTCTCAACTAGTACTGACCTGGCCATACCTCAGATGTTAAGTACTGTACTTTCTCTAGGCTACTACTGAAGCTTTATTAATTTCATTTGTTTTTTTTTTCTATTAGACTATGTGCTTGTTGCGTGCAGAGTCTGAAAAGTATTTATAAGACAACCACAGTACCTAAGAGTCTAGTTTAAACAATGCCTCTAACAAACTGTGTAACCTTGAGAAATTAATCTTTTGATATCAGTGTAATAAGCTGTAGAAGAGAAATAGCAGTGTCCTTTTTGTAGTTATTATAAAGATAAAATGAGGGGTCGGCCCAGTGGCATAGCGGTTAAGTTCCCATGCTCCATTTCAGCAGTCTAGGGTTTACTGGTTCAGATCCTGGCCGTGGACCTACACACCGCTCATCAAGCCATATTGAGGTGGCATCCCACATAGAGCAACTAGAAGGATGTACAACTATGACATATAACTATCTACTGGGGCTTTGGGGAGAAAAGGAAAAAAGGAGGAAGACTGGCAACAGATGTTAGCTCAGGGCCAATGTTCCTCCAAAAAAAAAAAAGATAAAATGAAATAACATACATAAAAGTAATTAAACTAATTCGAAATATAAAGAATTTGTACAAAAGGAGGAACCATGAATAAAAAGACTTAAATATTTGGCTATAAACAAAATTAAAAGGTAAATGGCAAATTGGGCAAAAATATTGGTAATATATCAGAGATGAAGCATTATTAAATACATCAAATACAGAAATTGCAATAAATGCAAAAATACTACAAATATGGGAAAAATTTATAGTTTCACTTACAATAGCACCAACAAATATGAAATACCTACATAAAAATCTAACAAAATGTTTGTTGAAAACTACAAAACACTGATGAGAGAAACAAAACAAAAAACCTACATAAATGGAGAGATATACTATGTTCACAGACTGGAAGACAATTTTCTTAAGATGAATTTCTCCCCAGATTGAGTTATAGATTCAATTCAATTCTAAACAAAATCCCAGCATGCTATTTTTGTAGAAATCTACAAGTCAATTCTAAAATTTATATGGAAAAGCAAAAACACTGGAATAGTCAAAACAATTTTGAAAAAGAAGAAGTTTGAAGAATTCCCACGACTTGATTTTAAAACTTATAAACTGAGAGTAATCAAAGAAATATGGTATTGGCAAAAGGATAGACCCAGAGATAAATGGAGAGATAGAGTCCAGATCTACACATGTATAGTCAATTGATTTTTTACAAAGGTGCTAAGGCAATTCAATGGAAAGAAGACTCTTTTTTTAACAAGTTGTTGTTGAAACAATTGGACATCCACATGCAAAACAAAAAAAAAGTACATTCACCCATTCCTGACACCATAGGTAAAAATGAACTGAATAAGGGTTTATAGATCTAAACGTGAAACCTAAAACCATAAAACTTCTGGAAGAAAGCATGGGAGAAAATCTTTGCAACTTTGGGATAGGCAAATATTTCTTAGATAAGACACAAAAACTATGAATCGTAAAAGAAACAATTGATAAATTTGACCTAATGAGAATTAAAGACTTATGTTCTTCAAAAATATGTGTTAGGAGAATGAAAAGACAAGTTACAGAATGGGAAAATAATATTTGCAAAGCACAAAAATGATAAAAAACTGACATCTAGAATATGTAAAGACACTCATAACTTAATAAAAATAGAACAACCTCATTTTTAAAATAAGCAAAAGATTCAAACGCTTCACCAAAGAAGATGTAAGAATAGCAAATAAACACATTAAATAGTGTTCAACACATGAAAATCATTATTCATGAGAGAAACGCAAATTGAAACCACAATGAGATACCACATCACACTTATCAGAATGGCTAAAATGAACAAAAAGAAAACAAACCTGACAGTATCAAGTACTGTAAAGGATTTGGAGTAACTGGAACTCTCATACATTGTGGTGGGAATGCAAAATGGTACAGCCACTTTGGCAAACAGTTTGGCAATTTCTTAAAAAGTTCAATATGCATTTGAACAAAATATACAAAAACCGGAAACAATCAAAATGTCCATCAACTGGTGAATGAATAAAGAAACTGTGGACATGCAAAGAGTGAATACTGCTCAGTAATAAAAAGGAAAAAGTTACTGCTACAGAGAGAAATCTTAAATGCATTATGCTAAGTGAATGAAGCCAGATTCAAAAGTCTACACACTTTGCATTTCATTTATAAGACATAAATGGTTTCATTTATAAGACATATAGGACAAGGCAAAACTACAGGAACAGAAAATAAATCAGTGGTTACTAGAAAGAAAGGTAGGAGGAGGAAGGAGCAAGAGGGAACTTTTTGAGGTTGATGAAACTATTCTATATTTTGATTATAGTGATGGTTACAAGAGTGTATGCGTTTGTGGAAATTCATAGAAAAGAGAAAATTTCACTTTTTCTAAGTTATATCCTAATTAACCTGACTTTAAAATATAATAAAATAATTTTTAAAAAGCAAATGACAAATTAGGCAAAAATATTTGTAACATGGGGGACAGACAAAAGGTTATTTAGTATATGAAATTATATAAGTTTAGAAGAAAAAGATGAACACACCAATTTATAAATATCTAAAGGATTTAAACTAATAGTTTACAGAAGAAAAATTACAAGTAGCCAATCAACATAAAAATTTATCCTCATTAATATAAAAGACTGAATTCGAACAACATATTATTTTTATCTATCAAACAGACAAAGATTACAGAAAGAAATAATAATTCATGATTGAGAGTACAGGGAAAGGCCACTTTCATACACTGCTGATGAGAATATAAACTGATACCTCCTGTTGAAAGGTAATTTAGCAATATGTTTTCAAGACTTTGAAATTTTACAACCATTTTGGCAAGAAATTTCACATCAAATTTTAAAAAATATTAAAATAAATATTGTTAAATTAAAAATATTAAGGGTGTGTGCCAATATTACCCATAAGACTTTTCATCACATCCAATTGGTAGAAATCTAAACACTCACCAATAGGGCACTGGAGATGCAGTTGTTTATTGATACAGTGGAATACAATTCAACCATTGAAAATAATGTTTTAGTTGAATATTTATGGGAAGATCTTCAGTCTATGTTATTACATTTAAAAAGTGGATTATAATACAGTATGAATAGTATGATGCCATTTTTATAAATAGATTTATGTAAAGATCTGAAAGATATATATATTACTAGTTGTTTCTAAGTAGTGAGATGTTATGATTTTTAAGATTTCCTTCTTATGATTTATCTGGATATTATATCTCTTCAGTGAACTGACAATACTTTTCTTAAAATTAATGTGAACAATATGAAGAATCATAAAAATGTAGCATATGAGTGTTCACATCTTCTAGGAAGACTACTTTAGTAGAGTCAAATTGAAGTCATGAGGCTGAAAACTTTTAACATTAATAATAATTGCTACTATTCATTTATCAGTTATTATGTTCTAGACACTGCAAAATTCTTTGTATGTCCTTACAGTAACCCTATCAAGTAGGCATCACTGTATTCTAACTTCAGGGATGTGGGAAGTGAGGCTCATGGTCATGGTCACCCAACCAATAAAGGGTGGAGACAGGATTTGAACCCTGATTTGTCTTTGAGACTCATGCTCTTGACTTCATACTGCCTCAATTCCCAGTGAAGCAGTTGCTAGTTAATTTAAAATCAATTATTTTAGTTCCAATTATTTAATTTGGTGGATCATCTAGACCTCTTCCTTTGCTCCTCTCTGCTACATTCTCCAAATCTTTACTCTCCCTGGTGTGGAAAGTTTGTGCTATGCTTGATGCTCCTGTGAAAGATTTGATGCAGACACATGTCACAGTTTTATTTGTTTTCAGAGTTTGGGTTATCCATTCATCTTTGTATCCAGGTTATTCCTGTCTCCTTTTATCACCATCATATACAACACTTTATCATCAAAGGCATGAAAACACTATCTCTTCAATCTTGATGTGATAGATTTTGATTTTTTTTACATAGGCTTGAATTTCTTTTTTCTTCTGATTATAAATCAACCATGTTCATTTGCTGAAAAGTTTCCAGCCCTCATATCTGTTTATGGGATTAACTGAAGTCGGGTGACACTGGAGTGTGGGGATGTCACACTGCGCATGTGCACACCTTGGCTCCAGTCTGGTTGGTGAGTGGTGACTAGGACAGGCCCATGAAATGGGGCAATCTTGTAACCCGGGGCATCTGAGCGTCTACAAAAGTGATGCTAAAGCAAGTAGCCACCTCCCAGTCGCTCTCTACCACTTGCTTTATTTTTCTTTGCAGCAGTTATCATTACCAGTAATTATATTTTCATGTATTTATTTGTTTATTCTGTTTCTCCTTCTTTGCCACCACGGAAGCAGGGACTTAGTCTCACTCATTATTGAATCCTCTGCCTAGGAGAGTGCCTGGAATATAGTGGGCACTTGGTATTTGTTAAATTAATGAATGAATAAATAAAAGAACTATGACATTAGCTGGAAGACACAGAAAAGAGGTAAGAAGAAAGGTTGTGAGGAGAGAAAAACTGGGTAAAGTTTGGGGAGAATGGATTAAAAGTGAGTTTTCCCCAAAACTGCCACACACTAGACTCTCACGGTGTTTTCCATGTTTAAATTCAGCAAAGGTTCCATTAGCGAAAATGTAATTGTGGAGGTTAAAATTACATGATCAGCATTGATTTTACGTAATTATTGTATTCTCAAGGTTGGGAAAAAAATCTTCAAAGTCCTTAGGTGATCTTAGCAATCATCTCACCAAATTCCAGTTAAACCCAGCAATTCAGTAGCATGCCAGTGCCTGTTGGCTGGAATTCCCTTCTTCCCTTCCTCTTTGGGACGGTCTAAAAAGGTGTAATTAGTAATCCAGGTTCAAGGAGCAGAGCCAGAGACAGAGGGCTTGGCAAGAGCAACTTGAAAGATACTTGATATCTGTATGCCAGGCACTAGCCAGTATTTTACTTAGTTATATTAATGCCTTTAATTCCTTTTATTTTCATATAGTCTGCATTTACCCACAAATTGCAAGCATCCGTTTAGTTTTCTTTCTATGTATCAACTTGACCCAGCTTCCTATAAGTCAGCTTACAAACGGAACTCATACTTATGCCAGACATTGCACTGAAAACTTTATATGGGTCATTTAAACCTCACAATAACTCTGGGAGGGAGATGTTATTAAACCCATTTAAGAGATAAGAAAATTGAGGATCAGAAAAGTTAGCTTTCTTGCCAGAAGCACACCGATAATAATTGGCAGAGACAAGATTCAAACCAGTTCTACCAAAATAACACCACAATTTTTTGTCGATTTGGGGTTATCTGTGGACTCTATATTGCACATAGGCCTTCCTTTGTTAAGTGTTTTTCTGGGTAAACAGATAAATTGAACAGAGTATTACTGTAGGTGTATCACTTTCCACTCTTTTTGCTAATAGTTTTTCTCTTCAGTAAAGCACCCTCCTCTTTTCTTCATACACATATATACTTGGTTCTCTTATTTCAAAGAATACAGTAATCTTTGTAGGCTTTTAAGATGCCAGAAAAATCCGGACAGAATATGATAAGATTTATGAGAAATTGTATAATCTAGAAACAACATTTCTGACCAGTCTGAATCTTTCCCCAGGTATGTGGGGCTGTGGGATAGTGGTGGTTCTGTGTATTGTTAGGGGACAAAGGAGGTGAGTAAAAAGGGAGATAAGAATGGCTATCTTAGGTAAAGCTGAGGACAGGAGAGGGGAAGTTTTGAAGGAAATCCACCGCCCCCCCAACCTCCTCCTACACCCAAGGTCATTTCATTCATCTGATATCCCTGAGCAAACCCTAGAAGAAGCTTGCCTGGGCCCAGGGGGGTGATGAGTATCCCTGAATCCCACCCATAGACACAGGGACTTTCAGATTGTGCTTACCCACTTTGATGCCTTCCTGTTTCCTCTGTGCCATGTCATCCCCCTCACTCCACATTTGCAGGTGAAGGATGGCAGATTTATTAAAATACTTCTCATCTCCTCAAACCAGCTCATCCTTTTGTACTCCCTGTAATCTGTGCTAGGAACGCTCAAGTCATCTTTGACTTGCTCCTGATGCTCAAATATCCAATTAATCATTAAATTCTGTCATTTGTACTTTTAAAGCTTGTATTGAATCTGCCTCATCCATCCCTCCATCCATCTTGTGTCTTCTTATTGTATTCTAGATGTTGTATGAGGTGCTGGGAATTCAGAGATGATTGAGGCATGGACCTTGTTTTTGCTTTCAAAGATCTTACATTATAGCTCAAAACACAAGCCAAATCCCACTTTCTAACAATCAAGTCCATTCACTTCAACATGGCGGCATTCAGGGCCCTCCATCACCAGGACTCTAGGACCTCTCCAGGCTCCTGTTCCATACCCTTCTCCACCTGTGCGGTATTCACATCTGACTAGTCTGTGATCTTCCACATCTCCACCCTTTGCTCAAGCCCAGACTATGCTTCCCCTCCTGCTTTACCTAACAAAATTCCTGCTCATCCTCCGAAGCTCAGCTCAAAGGCCTGCTCCTCTCTCAAGTTCTCTCCACCATCCACTCAGAATTAATCATTTTTCTTCCTGTGCTCTCACAGTACTTATGCCTCAAGAATAGGATTTACTTGTTAGCCTATGATTAATGCTCATTATTTATCATTGTTGCTTCCTCATTAGACTATAGACACCTCTAAGGCAATAACTGACTCATGCATCTTTTTATTCCCTCTACCGCCTTGCATGGTAAGAGCTCAGTAAATCTCCTGTTGGCTGAGACTGTTCAGTAAAGAAAAAAATGAATATAAATGTATGTGATATTCATATTGAATCATCTGGTATTATCCTATGTAGTGCCCTTTTTATTTAATAATATTCTCCCAGTAATTATATGTTTTAAAATCATGGACTGTTTCCCCTACCTCATTCTTCTGCCTCCTACCTCTTCCATTTTTGGTGTATAAATTTGTCCCCATCAAATGAATCAAATTGAGAGGGAAAATTTGTCTGACCACCATTGTTGCTTTGAAGGAGAGGTTACACTTATCATACACTTATGCAGCCTCAGCCTGGATTCAAATCCTGACCTGTGGTGTGACCTTGAGACAGTTAAGTTATCCTCTCTGTGCCTCATTTCCTCAACTATAAAATGGGTGGTTAATAAGGCTTACCTCATAGGATGGTTGCAAAAATTAACTGAATTACATGTGTGAAGCGCACAGAATAGTATGTGGAATATAGTAAGCACCCAACAAACGTTAGCTCTCAAACCATTTCCAAAGAAATGCTGTGACGAATCTAGACTTTTATAAGAATATAAGGCAGACTAATAATGATTTAGTAAGTTCCTTTGAGTCTATCAAAACATTTCTTGGATTGTGTCATTCAATTAGTGAATCATTTTTGGATTTATTTTCTCAATATGTTATACTTACATGAAATGTTACACAAGAATCATGACAAAGTTTGAAACATAAAGTCATCAACTTTCAGTCTTGTTAAAAGAAAACTTATTTACTCTCTGTTTATCCCTCTTTAGCCCTTCTCCTTCTCTTGGCTTCCTTATTCCATCCATATGTTTTAACATTTACCCTAGTGAAAACGTCTTCACTTCCTTCACTTAAATCTATGTTAAAATCACCTTTTTTAACAACGTCTTCAAAACTCTGCTTCTCCAGGTCTTCTCTGACTGATTCTGCCTGACTGTGAAAGCCCAAAGGGTGGAAGCCCTTTGGAGCTTGCGTCAGTTGTCACATTATTTAGAACCTGTTCATCATAATATTCATAAATATTTTAAACCTATCTCATGTATTTTCTCTCTGCAACTAGATATCCAGTTCTCCAAAGACCAGGTCATTTTTTTCCCCAGAATTTCACACACAACTCTTTGCAATGAGCAACATTTGATGAGATTCCAGTTGAGAACAGAAGATCTTGCAAAAATAAAATATATTTTTTAAGAGGAATAGAGAATACTGTCACACAACTCCAGTTGGATGGATGCTAAGGTTTCTCACCAAACACATTTGGCTTATGTGTGACACAGAAGTAGAGAATATGGACTCAAGTGAAGATGGGAAATGAAAACCAACTGAACTCTTGGGAGTCAATTACCTATTGAATCCATAATTTACTCACTCATTCACAGAATTTTTTTTTCAATTGAGGTCATAATAGTTTATAACATTGTGAAATTTCAGGTGTACATTATTACTTGTCAGTCACCATGTAAATGAGCCCTTTCACCCCTTTTGTCCACCCCCCAACCCCCTTCACCCTGGTAACCACTAAACTGTTCTCTCTGTCCATGTGTTAATTTATCTTCCACATATGAGTGAAATTATACAGTGTTTGTCTTTCTCTCTCTGCTTATTTTGCTTAACATAATGCCCTCAAGGTCCATCTGTGTTGTTGCAGATGGGACGATTTTCTCTTTTTTATGGCTGAGTAGTATTCCATTGTATACATATGTATACCACATCTTCTTTATCCAATGCTCAGTCAATGGACACTTGGGTTGCCTCCACTTCTTGGCTATAGTGAATAATGCTGCACTGAACCTGGGGGTACATAAGTCTCTTTGAATTGTTGATTTCAAGTTCTTTGGATAAATACCCAGTAGTGGGATAGCTGGGTCATATGGTATTTCTATTTTTAATGTTTTGAGAAATCTCCATATTGTTTTCTGTAGTGGCTGCACCAGTTTGCATTCCCATCAACAATGAATTAGGGTTCCCTTTTCTCCACAATGTCTCCAACATTTGTTATTTTTTGTCTTGGTGATTATACCCATTCTAATGGGTGTAAGGTGATATCTTCATGTAGCTTTAATTTGCATTTCCCTGATGATTAGTGAAGTTGAAGATCTTTTCATTTGCCTGTTGGCCTTCTGTATATCTTCTTTGGAAAAATGTCTATTCATATCCTCTGCCCATTTTCTGATCGGGTTGTTTGTTTTTTTGCTGTTCAGTTGTGTGAGATCTTTATATGTTATGGAGATTAACCCCTTGTCAGATATATGATTTGCAAATATTTTCTCCCAGCTGGTGCGTTGTCTTTTCATTTTGATTCTGGTTTCCTTTGCCTTGCAGAAGCTCCTTAGTCTGATGAAGTCCCATTTGTTTATTTTTTCTTTCGTTTCTCTTGTCCGAGTAGACATGGTATTTGAAAAGATCCTTCTAAGACTGATGTCAACGAGTGTACTGCCTATATTTACTTCTAGGAGTTTTATGGTTTCAGGTCTTACCTTCAAGTCTTTGATCATTTTGAGTTAATTTTTGTATATGGCAAAAGATAATGGTCTACTTTCATTGGCTATCCAGTTTTCCCAGCACCATTTATTGAGGAGACTTTCCTTTCTCCATTGTATGTTCTTCACTCCTTTGTTGAAGAATAGCTGTCCATTGATGTGTGGTTTTATTTCTGGGCTTTCAATTCGGTTCCATTGATCTGTGTGTCTGTTTTTGTACCAGTACCACACTGTTTTGATTACTATAGCTTTGTAGTATACTTTGAAGTCAGGGATTGGGATGCCTCCAGCTTTTTCTTTTCTCTCAGGATTGCTTTAGCTATTTGGGGTCTTTTGTTGCCCAATATGAATTTTAGGATTCTTTGTTCTGTTTCCATGAAGAATGTCATTGGGATGCTGATTGGGATTACATTGAATCTGTAGATTGCTTTAGGTAGTATGGACATTTTAAATATGTTGATTCTTCCAAACCATGTGCATGGAATATCCTTCAGCTTCTTTATGTAATCATCGATTTCTTTCAATAATGTCTTACAGTTTTTGTTGTATAGATCTTTCACTTCCTTGGTTAAATTTATTCCTAGATATTTTATTCTTTTGTTGCAATTGTAATTGGGATTGTATTCTTGAGTTCTCTTTCTGTTAGTTCATTATTAGAGTATAGAAATGCAACCTATTTTTGTAAGTTGATTTTGTACCCTGCAACTTTACTGTAGTTGTTAATTATTTCTAATAGTTTTCCAATGGATTTTTCAGGGTTTCTATATGTAAAATCGTGTCATCTGCAAACAGCAAGAGTTTCACTTCTTCATTGCATACTTGGGTTCCTTTTATTTCTTTTTCTTGCCGAATTGCTCTGGCCAAAACCTCCAGTACTGTGTTGAATAAGAGTGGCGAGATTGGGCACCCATGTCTTGTTCCTGTTCTCAGAGGGATGGCTTTCAGTTTTTCCCCATTGAGTATGATGTTGGCTGTGGGTTTGTTATATATGGCCTTTATTATGTTGAGGTACTTTCCTTCTATTCCCATTTTATTGAGAGTTTTTATCATAAATGGATGTTAGACCTTGTCAAATTCTTTCTCTGCATCTGTTGAGGTGATCATGTGGTTTTTATTCCCCATTTTGTTAATGTAGTGTATCACATTATTTGATTTGTAGATGTTGGACCATCCCTGTGTCCCTGGTATAAATCCATGGTATATGATCTTTTTAATGCATTGCTATATTCGATTTGCCAATATTTTGTTGAGGATTTTTGCATCTATGTTCATCAGCAATATTGGCCTATAATTTTCCTTCTTTGTGTTGTCCTTATCTGGCTTTAGTATCAGGGTGATGTTGTATGTGGAATATCGTAGGAAGTGTTCCATTTTCCTTGACTTTTTGGAATAGTTTGAGAAGGATGAGTATTAAATCTTCTTTGAATGTTTGGTAGAATTCTCCAGAGAAGCCATCTGGTCCTGGACTTTTATTTCTTGGGAGGCCATTGATTACTGTTTCAATCTCTTTACTTGCGATTGGCCTATTCAGATTCTCTATTTCTTCTTGATTCAATTTTGGGAGGTTGTATGAGTCTAAGAATTTATCCATTTCTTCTAGATTGTCCAATTTTTGGCATATATTTTTTCATAGTATTCTCTTATAATCCTTTATATTTCTGTGATATCCATTGTAATTTCTCCTCTTTCATTTCTAATTTTATTTATTTGAGACTTCTTTCTTTTTTACTTAGTGAGTCTGGCTAAGGGGTTTTCAATTTTGTTTATCTTCTAAAAGAACCAGCTCTTTGTTTCATTGATCCTTTCTACTGTTTTGTTGTTGGTGGTGGTGGTTCAATTTCATTTATTTCTGCTCTAATTTTTATTATTTCCCTCCTTCTACTGACTTTGGGCTTTGTTTGTTCTTCTTTTTCTAATTCTGTTAGGGGTACTTTAAGATTGCTTCTTTGAGATTTTTCTTCTTTGTTAAGGTGGGCCTGTATTGCTATGAATTTCCCTCTTAGGACTGCTTTTGCTTCATCCCATATGAGTTGATATGGTGTATTTTCCTTTTCATTTGTCTCCAGATATTTTTTATTTCTCCTTTAATTTATTCAATGATCCATTCGTTGTTCAATAGCATGTTGTTTAGTCTCCACATCTCTGTCACTTTCCCAGCTTTTTTCTTGTAGTTGATTTCTAGTTTCATTGCATTAGGGTCAGAAAAGATGCTTGATATGATTTCAATCTTCTTAAATTTATTGAGGCTTGCCTTGTTTCCTAACATATGGTCTATCCTTGAGAACGTTCTGTGTGCACTTGAGAAGAAAGTGTATTCTGCTGGTTTTGGATGTAGTGTTCTATATATATATCTATTAGGTCCACCTGGTCTAGTTTTTTGTTTAAATACACTATTTCCTTGTTGACTTTCTGTCTTGATGACCTGTCCATTGATGTAAGTGGGCTGTTCAGGTTCCCAACTATCATTGTGTTGTTGTTAATATCTCCTTTTAGGTTTGTTAATAGTTGCTTTATGTACTTTGGTGCTCCTGTGTTGGGTGCATATATATATTTATAAGTGTTATGTCTTCTTGGTGGAGTGTCCCTTTTAACACTGTATACTGCCCCTCTTTGTGTCTCACTACTTATTTTATCTTGAAGTCTACTTTGTCTGATATAAGTATGGCAAAAGCTGCTTTCTTTTGTTTGCCATTAGCTTGGAGTATTGTCTTCCATCCCTTCACTCTGACCCTATGTTTGTTTTTAGAGCCGAGATGTGTTTCCTGGAGGCAGCATATTGTTGGGCCTTGTTTTTTAATCCATCTTGCTGCTCTGTGTCTTTTGATTGGAGAATTCAATCCATTTACATTTAGAGTGATTATTGACATATGAGGGCTTAATGCTTCCATTTTATTTCTCGCTTTCTGGTTGTTTTGTATTTCCATTTTCTCTTATCCTGTGTATTTTGGACTACCAATTCAGTTTGGTAGTTCTCTATGATGGTTTTCTTAGTATTCTCTTTATTTATCACTTGTGTCTCTGTTCTGATTATTTTTTTAGTGCTTACCATGAGGTTTGTATAAAAAATCGCATAGATTGTCCATTTTCTGATAGCCTCTTATTTCCTTAGACTAAGCCAATTCCATCCCTTTCCTCTCCCCCTTCTAAGATATGATTGTCACAACTTATTCCATCTTGTATTGTGAGTTTATGGTTAAAATGATGAGATTTTATTTATTTTTGATGTTTTCCTTCTCTTTATCTTTAATGATATAATTGTTTACTAACCTGTTCTGATAGAGAGCTGCAATTTTGTGATTTTGTCTACCTATTTATCTCCTTGTTCAAAGCTTTGTAACCTCTCTCTCTCTCTTTTTTTTTTATTTTTTCACGTATGAGGGCCTTCTTGAGCATTTCTTGTAGGGGTAGTCTTGTGGCCATGAGCTCCCTTAGCTTTTGTTTATCTGGGAAAGTTTTTATTTCTCCATCATATCTGAAGGATATTTTCACTGGACAGAGTATTCTTGGCTGAAAGTTTTTGTCTTTCAAGATTCTGAATATATCATTCTACTCTCTCCTAGTCTGTAAGGTTTCTGCTGAGAAATCTGCTGAAAGACTGATAGAGGTTCCTTTGTAAGTCATTTTCTTCTGCCTTGCTGCCCTTAATATTTTTTTCTTTGTCATTGACTTTTGCCAGCTTTACTACTATATTCCTTGGAGACAGTCTTTTTACATTGATATAGTTAGGAGTTCTATTAGCTTCTTTCACTTGTATTTCTAGCTCCTTCCCCAGGTTTGGGAAGTTCTCAGCTATTCTTTCTTTGAACAAGCTTTCTGCTCCATTCTCCTTCTCTTCTCCCTCTGGAATACCTACAATCCTTATGTTGCATTTCCTAATTGAGTCAGATATTTCTTGAGAATTTCTTCATTTCTTTTTAGTTTTACTTCTCTCTCCTCCTCCATCTGAAGAATTTCTATATTTCTGTCCTCCAGACTGCTGATTCTTTCCTCCATAATATCAGCTCTTTTATTCAGGGATTCTAGATTTTTCTTTATCTCATCCATTGTGTTTTTCATCTCCAACATTTCTGATTGGTTTTTCCTTATAGTTTCAATCTCTTTTGTGAAGAAGTTCCTGATTTCATTGAACTGTCTGTATTTTCTTGTAACTTGTTGAATTTTTTTATGATAGCTATTTTGAATTCTGTCATTTAGATTATAAATTTCTGTGCCTTCACGGTTGATTTCTGGGTGCTTGTCATTTTCTCTCTGGTCTGGAGATTTAACATATTTTTTCATACTGTTTGATGGCATGGATTTGTGCCTCTGCATAGTGATAGTTTCTGGTTGCAGCTTCCACCTGCTGCCACTGGGTGGGGTTCAAGAGGTGTATATTCTGAACCCACTGTAACCCTGGTGCACTCACTCACAGATGCTGCTTTTCTATCATACGTGTATGTGCTCTGGCTGACTGCCTGAGCTGGAGCCCTGGGCGAGGGGAGGGGCATTTTCTTTTGCCTGCATGATCTTGGGGGCATTCTCACTCTATCCTCGCTATCTGCTCTCCTGGGGTACCGGCTTAATGAAGACATCCCCAAAATAGCTTAGTCACCTCTGTGTGGGGTCTTTCCCTTGGGCTGTGAGGGAACTTGGAGAGTGAAGGTGTTCCTGCAGAGGGCTGCCTCTCCCCCCTGTCCCCACAGAGCCATGTGGGGTCCTGCTTCTTGGGTCCCTGCTATTGGGGAGGGAGAGGAGACTCCTTACCTCCTCCCACTTCCTCCAGGAGGTCCAACTCCTCCACCTTCAGATATGGGTCTCTTTGACATCTTTTGTGTTGAGTGAATGTTCTCTGTTGGTATATGAATGTCCTTTTCATTGTATCTTAGGGGAGAGAGTCTAAGGGGAGAGCTCACTCCACCATGATGCTCCATTCAGAATGTCTTAAGAACACATTACACTAGGTTCAGGAAATTCAAAATGAATAAATGCATTGTCTTCACCTTTAAGAAACTTGCAATAGAGTGATGATGAGTAAGGGGAAGAACAACTAAGGATCCATAAGGCAGAATGAAATAAACACTATAAGAAAGGTGTAAATTGACAATACCTTTAAGGAAGCTAAGATTGACAAAACTTCTCTGAACTCCCAAACCTACTACCTATACTTATGTGCATATTCTTTGATTTACTTCCTTGTCACTATGGATGAATTATCCACGTTCCTATCTAAGCCAAGGCCCTACAAGTATGTGGTAGATTTCAGCTTCTCTTGTCTACTCAAGGACACGACTCTGGGAATTTTTCTCCTCTCTCTTCTGCATCATTAATTTTGTAAACAGCTTTATTGAAATATAATCCACATACCATACAATTCACCCATTTGAAGTGTATGATTTAATTGTTTTGGGTGTATTACTTTATTAATTTTTAAAATTGTGGTAAATATACATAACAAAATTTGCCAATTTAACCATTCAACTCAGTGGCATTAATTACATCCACAATGTTATGTAACCATCACCATTATCTCTTTCCATAATTTTTTTTATCACCTCAAGCAGAAACTCTATAACCATGAAGCAATAACTCTCCATTCTCCTTGAACCTCCACCCCTGGTAACTTCTAATCTACTTTCTGTCTCTATGAATTTGACATCTATTCTGTATGTTTTATATAAAAGCAATCATACAGCAATTGGACTTTTTTGTCTTGCTTATTTCATTTAGCATAATATTTTCAACAATTAATCCACATTGTAGCATGTATCAAAACTTCATTCCTTTTTTATGGTTGAATAATATTCCATTATATGTGTATGCCACATTTTGTTTATCCATTAATTTGTTGATGGACACTTGGTTTGTTTCCACCTTTTGGATATTGTGGATAGTGCTGCAGCGAACATTGGTGTACAAATATCAGTTTGAGTTTCTGTTTTCAATTCTATTGGGTATACACCTAGGAGTGGAATTGCTAGGTCATGTGTTAATTCTCTGTATAGTTTTTTGAGGAACCACCAAACTGTTTTCCGTAGTGGCTGTACCATTTTACATTTCCACCAGTGATGTATGACAGTTCCAATTTTTCCATATCCTTGCTAACACTTGCTATTTTTTGTCTTATAGATTGCAGCCATTTTAGCAGGTATGAAGTGGTATCTCCCTGCGGTTTTGACTGCGTTTCCCTGAAGACTAATGATGTTGAGCATCTCTTCATGTGCTTATTTCCCATTTGTATATCTTCTTTGGAGAAACGTCCATTTAACTCTGATGTCCATTTTCAAACTGAGTTTTCTTTTTGTCGTTGAGTTATATAGCTATTTATATATTTGAGATATAAACTCTAATCAGATATATGATTTGTAAATTTTTCTCCCATTCTGGAGGATGTCTTTTCACTTTCTTCATTATGCCTTTGATGCACAAAAGTTTTTAATCTTGATGAAGTTCAATTTATCTATTTTCCTTTTGTTGCTCCTGCTTTTGGTGCCATATCTGAGAATCTGTGTTTGAATCCTAGGTCATGAAGATTTACTCCTATGTTTTCTTCAAAGAGTTTTGATTTTTAGGTCATTGATCCATTTTGAGTTAATTTTTGTGTATGATGTGAGATAGGGGTCCAACTTCATTCTTTTGCATGTGGAAATCCAGTTGTTCTAGCACCATCTGTTGAAGAAACTATTCTTTCCCCATAGAATAGATTTGGCACCCTTGTCTCAAAAATCAATTTACCGTAGATGTATGGGTTTATTTCTGGATTTTCATTTCTAGCCCATTGATCTATGTCTATCCTTATGCCAGAACCACACTGTTTTGATTACTGTAGTTTTGTAATAAGTTTTGAAATTGGGAAGTTTGAGTGCTCTAACTTGATTCTTTTTGAAGATTCTTTTGGCTATTTGGGGTTCTTTCCAATTCAGTATGACTTTAAGCATTGACGTCCTCATTTCTATAGAATAGGTTCTTGGAATTTTGATAGGAATTGCATTGAATCTGTAGACCACTTGGGTAATATTGACATTTTAACAGTATTGTTTTACATTCATGAACACAGGATGTCTTTTTATTTATTTAGGTCTTTAATTTCTTTTAGCAATGTTTTGTAGTTTTCAGTGCATAACTCTTTTATCTCTTTGGTTAAATTTATTCCCAGATATTTTATTCTTTTAGATTTGATTTTAAGTGGAATTTCCTTCTTAATTCCTTTGCAGATTCCTCATCGCTGGTGTACAGCAACACAACTGATTTTTGTGTGTTGATCTTGTATTCAGAAACTTTGCTGGTTTTGTTTATTAGCTCTAGTAGCTTTCTTGTGGATTCTTTGGGATTTTCTATATATATGATCATGTTTTCTGTAAATAGAGATAATTTCACTTCTTCCTGTCTTGCTCTGGCTACACCTTCCGGTACAACATTGAGTAGCGGTGGTGAAAGTGGGCATCCTTGTTGTGTTCCTGACCTTAGAGCTTTCAGTCATTCACCATTGAGTATGATTTTAGCTGTGAATTTTTCATAAATGCCGTTTATCATGTTGAGGAAGTTCTATTCTATTCCCAGTTCACTTCTATTCCTAGTTTTCTGAGAGTTTTTATCATGAAAGGGTGTTAGATTTTGTCAAATGCCATTTCCGTGTCTATTGATATGATCGTGTGTTTTTTTCCCCTTCATTCTATCAATGTGTTATATTACATTGATTAATTGTCTTAAATTAAACCACCTTGCATTCCCAGGATAAATTTCACTTGGCCACAATCCTCTTAATATGCTGTTGGACTCAGTTTCCTACTATTTTGTTGAGGATCTTTCATCTATATTCATAAGGGATATTGACCTGTAATTTTCTTTTCTTGTGATGTCTCTTTCTGACTTTGGCACCAGGGTAATTCTGGCTTCATAGAGTGATTTAGAAAGTGTTCCTTCCTCTACTATTTTTTGGATTTGGGAAGGATTGGTGTTAATTCTTCTTTAAATGTTTGTTAGAATTCACCAGTGAAGCTGTCTGATCCTGGACTTTTATTTCTTGGGAGGTCTTCTTTGAATATTGATTCAATCTCTTTACTTGTCATAGGTCTGTTAAGATTTTCTATTTCTTCCTGAGTTAGTTTAAATAATTTATGTGTTTCTAGAAATTTGTCTATTTCACCTAGGTTATCTAATTTGTTGGTTTACAATTGTTCATAATATTTTCTTATAATCCTTTTTATTTCTAACAATTGTTAGTAATGTACCCACTTTCATTTCTGATTTTAGATACTTGCATCTTCTCTCTTTTTTTCTTTTTCATGCATCATTAATTTTTACTCCTCATTCTCCTCTCCCTGGGCATTCCCCTTCCTCTCCCTCCTCAGTCCTTCCCCTCACCCTGCTGTTCTTCTTTTTCCCATCCTACTCTGGCTTTCTGCCTTCCTTCCTCCCTCCCTCCCTCCTTCCTTCCTTCTTCTTTCTCTCTTTCTTTCTCCTCCCCCCTCCTTCTTAATTATTCCTATCTGAGGGCAAACATGCTGTATAGTTTCCCACCTTAAAAATAAAACCCTCTCTTGACCATTTCCTCTTCAGCTACTGCCTTGATTCTCTGCTCTACTATACAGCAAAATTCTTTGAACAAGTGATCTATACCACCTTTGTCCAATTCTTTTCTGATTCCCTTGAAGCCACTTCAGTTTGTCATGTATGCAGCTCTTGTCTAAGTTACTAATGACTTCCACATTGCTAAATCCAATGGTCACTTCTCTCTCTTCATCTTACTTGGCCTATCAACAGCATTTGACCCAGTTAATTAATCCCTCTTCTGAAACACTTTTTTTTTCCCACTTGGCTTCCTGGATAGTATACTCTCCTGGTTCTTCTCCTACCTCATTCATCTCTCCTGGTCAGGTTCCTTTGCCTGTTCCTCCTCATCTTGCTGACCACTAAACGTTTGAATGTTCCATATCCCAATCCTCAGAACTCTTCTCTATCTCCTTTTCCTCCATTAGTAATCTCCTCCAGCCTCATCACTCTAAACACCATCTGTACACTGAAGACTCCCAAATGGGTATTTCTAGTTCTGACATCCTCTTCTTAGAACTCTAGGATTGTATATCCAACTGCCTTTTCAATATCTCTGTTTGTATATCTAACATCTCAAGCTTGATAAACACCTAATCTTCCTCTTCAAACCTCCTCTTTCTGCTGTCTTCCCATTTCAGTAAAGGTCAACACCATCTTCCACTTATTCAGGCCCAAAACACTTGAAATTTTTCTTAACTCCTCTTTTTCTCCCTGACTCTGCGTCTAATCCATTAACAAATCCTGCTGGCTCTTTTAAATACACAGAATCTATTGTAATAGCATTTATTTATTTATTTTGTGTGTGTGTGAGGAAGACCAGCCCTGAGTTAACAGCCGTTGCCAATCCTCCTCTTTTTGTGCTGAGGAAGACTGACCCTGGGCTAACATCCATGCCCATCTTCCTCTACTTTATATGGGACATAGGTGGGCGCCGGGGATCCGAACCCGGGAACCCGGGGCTGCCAAGGCACTAACTTAACCGCTGCACCACCGGGCCATCCCCCATGTAATATCCTCTTAACTGATCTCTCTGCTTTAGTTTTTGTTCCCAATACTCTGTTCTCCACACTGCACAAGAGTATCCTTTTTGAAACTTAAGTTGGCTTAGTTATTCCTCTGCTGAAAATCCTATAATTCATCCTCTCTCACCCTGAGTAAAAACCAAAGTCCTACAAAGCTCTCTACAATCTGTCCTCTGTTAAACTTTGACCTCATTTTCTACTGCTCTCTGGCTAGCCCATGGCTCTAGCCACACTAGTGTTTGCATGGTGCTGGCCTCATTGGTGCTTGTTGTTTTCTCTGTGGGAAGGCTCTGCTCTCTCACAGCCCTGGCTCATTCCTTCTCCTCCTTCAGGGATTTGCAGGACCCCACTCCACTTCCACCCCCATCTTGGACTCTCTAAGTCTCTTCCCTGCCCTTTTTCTCTGTAGCACTCATCACCATTTGTCATGCTATGTGTTTCACTTATTTGTTTAATGTACTGTCATCCTGACAGGAACTTAAGCTCCAAGAAGGCAGAGATATCTATCTGGTTTTTTTCTTTTCTTTTTTTTACTCCCATTTCCACAGCACCTAGAATAATGCCAGGAAGAATAAAGAAATGTTTGTTCAACAAATGAATAAAAATTACGTCCTGATGACATAATCCATAGTATACTCTACTGCTGCTAGTAATGATTCCTGTCTCCTGCTTTTCACCTCATTTATTAACAAATGTATTCATTGTTCAACTCAACCACTTTACTGTTGAAGACATGGAGACCTTGAGAGGGTCAGTGACTTACAGAGGGTTATGGGAGTATTGGGCAACAGAGCCTCAAGTACAAGTTAGAGCTCTTTACATTCACTTTCCAGGTGGCCTGGGAGAGGCAATCATACCAGAGCAAAAGCCAGAGAGTGAGGGAGTGATGAACCATTGTATAACTCTTTCTCAAACCGCATGGCTTCTAACCTCTAAGAGGAAAACGATTTTTGGTTTGGTGATTCTGGTTTGATTCCTCACCCTCTGTCTTCTTTCTGTGTCAGAAGCAATGTGTTTTTCTGGCCACAATTAACAGACCCATCTTTATATTTCTCAACTGAGCGTGGAACTACTTCATGCTCTGCCAGTTCCTGGGAACATTTAGGCAATGCTGGGCAGGACTGTTACATCCTGGGCCATTTGGGATCAGGGAACTGCCAAGTTGGAGGGAACGAGGGGCTTTCCCAAGCCAACCTCATTTTACAGCTGAGGTTCTTGAAGTCTGAGGGCAGGACGTGGGGAGGCAAGGTCTCAGAGGTCTCCTCACTTTATGGGCAGTGTGGTTTCCACTAATTAAGCTTCCTGCCGCTGACCATTTTTGTACTTTTTTTCTCCTTAAGTCATGACTAAATCTCTTTTCAAACTGGAAACAATTTTTAATCTCCTATTGCAGGTTGTAGATTTATTATCTAAGGAAGCAGGTTTTGTTTCCCCTGAGGTATTACTCCCATGGTCAGGTCTTAATTAGTCCCCAATGATTGATGTGCTTTAAGGGTTTTGGGGTTTTCTGTGCCCTGTTCCTCAGACCTTCACATAGAGGAGGGCTATCCCTACTGCTGAGGGAGAGGCAAGCACAATATGCTGAGAGGCCCTCCCCTGCGGTCATCATTAACGGAGATGCCGAATGACCCATTTAGTCATTACAGAGCCTTAGATCTGTGGAGCGCTAGAGAGTTTACCAAGTGCATTCACACAAAAAATCATTTGACTTCCTTGGCCCCTCTGTGAAACAGGTGGGAATGATAATATCATCTTAATTTTATAGAAATGGTGAGAAAACTAAGGTTTGGGATGTCACGTAAGTTTCCTAGAGTCTCTTCACTAGAGAATGACAAAACAAAGACTAGACACAGGGATTTTACTCCAGGTTCAATTTTTATTTCCACTGCAATGCAACTGGGATATGTTTTGGTCAGAAGAACAGGCAGTTACTACAATTGATCAGATAGCTGCAGTATCATTGTGCATTTTGTTCTGGACATTCATTCAGCCAAACTTATTGCACACTTAATATGCTCCAGGCATTTTGCTAGGACCTGGGGATGTGAAATGGATATAATATAGTTCTTGCCTTGCTGGCATTATTAGATAAGACAGACATGCCAACAAATGAAAACAGCAATATGATAATAAAAGTACAACAACAGAAATTATGTTAAGGAAACCCAATTTTAAAAGTAAGAAAAATGATCAGTTCTATAAATGAAATTGGAGTGAGGGGAAGCAGTTAATGGGGATGAGGGAATACAACCCAAACAGCAGAAACTGCACATACACAGAGAAGCAGGCAAGATAAAGCCTGGCATTTTAACAGAATTGTATGTCATTTACCTGGAAGTGCCACAGGAAGAAGTAAGTGCTGATTATGAAGAGGCAGCAGAAGCTAGATACTTAAGAAAATTACTTGTGTGGAATGTCATTAAAGAATTTGAAACAAAAGAGGGACATAATTAACTAGGTTGGGAGACGGGTGGAAAGTCCCCAAGACAGAGACCAGGAGAAGGTAATGGCAACGATCCGCAGGATGACTCAGTGTATTTGACACTATGAGAACAACGCTGAGGATCTACGATCCGTTCCAAGACCTATGAAAAAGTTTGCAAATTGGCAAGAAAAGAATGCTCTCTAAAATATTAAAAACTGATCTGCTTAATTAAAATTTCCACAACACGTACACCGTGTCCATTTAATTAATTATCCACTGTAACAGTGCCGAAATCATTGCTTTGGAAAACAATTAACGGGGTGGCTTTTTTTCACTTTCCAAGACTTGCAACGAATGTGAAATTATTGCTGAGAAATCATAGACAAACAACTCCAAGTCAAATAATTTCAAAAGAAAATTATAAAAAACCCTTTGTACATGAAAAGAAATATTATTTTATGGAGTTGTGGGTACATTTTTATGTGTTTCACATGGTGTGGGATGGGGTCCCTGAAGGTCAGAATGCCTAGGATTTCCAACGTCTTAAAATGACCCTCACCTCGAGCAAAGGAGCTACGGAAATATGAATTAAGGAGGTAAAATTAGTAGTGCGGGAGGACAGAGAGGTTTTTTTTGATGTGGTGTTACCGGCTGACGAAGAAAGTTTGTTCAGGCAGAAAGAAAGCTGAGCCAGGAATTTCTCTCTCTATTCTGGTACCGGTTGCCACCGGCCAGCAGTGATCTTTGGAAAACCACTTCACATCTTGTGCCTCAGTTTCCTCCTCTGTGAAATGCGTGCTTGGTCTAAAATCAGCTTGCATGTAGCCCACAGAAATAATTGGCTGACATAATGTCTTTTTAACTTAATTTTTATTTTTATTAAAGTAATACATACATTCAGTTTCACAAAAGTCAAATAATAGTCAAGGCTCGTAACAACAAAAAACTAGTCCCCTGCTTTACCCTACCCACCCGCTTCCAAGAGGCAATAACTTTTCGTTCTTTTAACAGTTATTCCTGGTAGTCTCATTTTTTTTTAAGTAATATGTTTATTCTGTAAGTTCTTGGTTTTTCAATTTTAGATCCTACAAGGACCAGAATTAGGGTGGGGCAAGTGAGGCACTCGCTTTAGGCACAATATTTAAGGGGATGGCCCCAAACTCAGTAATCAAAGCAAATAATATTTAATATAATATTTTAAAAATCAAAATTGTGCAAAAAATCTATGATAAGCAAAATATCAAAATTTTCAATAAACACAGGATCTAACAGGGCTGGGATTGGGATGAAGTAGAGCGAAGCTGAGTTGTACAAGGGTAGGGTCGGATTCTGTACTTAAACTTTTGATACTGGATAATAAGAATTCCTACCATACAAATTAGAATTTGGCTCTCCTATACCACACACTGGCTCCCCTCTTTTTCTCCCTCACCCCCATCCACCTAACGGAGCACCCTGGAATCACCTGGGGGGCCTTTTAAAATTGTCAAGGCCAGGCTGTATCCTAAACCAATTAAATCAGAATATCTGGGGTTGAGATGCAGGCATCAGTATTTTTTTTAAAGCTCCTGGCATGATTCCAACGTGTAGCCCAAATTGTGAACCACTGTAATAGAGACTTCGCAATTTTAGCTGAATCACTGTAAAGTGCTTACATCCTTTGGACCACACACAAATTGTTCACAGCTGAGCCCCATAATGTACTATAATTATGTTTGATACTGTATAAGTTTTGTTTCCTTACCGGTAAAAAAATATTGTCTCATTTTTATATTTGCTTAACTTTTTATGTACTGATCACTCATTTATCCAGAGCTGTCTGGCAGAAACCTGAAACGTTTTTCAGTCAAACACATCAGGTAACTTACCAGGGGCATATATTTTCCTGGAGACCTTCCCCCTAGAGTCGCTCTCATGGTCCAGTCTGGTCTGCTGTGCAGGCATCATCCTGGGATGTGTCCTCCTCCTCCTTCTGTGTTAGGTCCCCTGTTTCCTGCGTCCTGTGCCATCTTTATGCTTAATTTGTTTATATCATTCTGTTCTGGAACATTTCCTTTTATTATTTCTTTGATAATTTTCTCCCCTCCATTTTTTCCCCCAGAACTCCTATTATTTAGTTCTTAGATTTCCTAGGTTAATCCTATAATTTTCCTATTTTTAATCTATGATGTTCTTTTTTGTTCCATTTCCTGGGAAATGTCCTCAAATTTTATCTCTCAATACTTTTATTGACGTTTTAAATTTCTACTTTAGTATATTTTTATCTCCTAGTTTGTTTTTGTTTTCTGAATGCTCCTTTCTCTTTAATATCCACTCCGTGTTTCATAAATGTAATAACTATTCCTACATTTCTGAGGATTTTAATATTTTCATTAAAATTTCTTTTAAGTTTTCTTCTGCATTGTCTCTGTTTCCCCCAATTTTTTTCTTGTTTGTAAGTTTTGGTCCCTAGCTTTCACATTAGAACCTTTCCTTAAGTATTGGGCAATTCTTGGCTCTACGTTCACTTTTAAGAGTGAGGCACTAAGAAGCTGATTGGAAGCTCTATGTAACAGGCTTGATTGCTGGACTGCAGGGTACTGACCAAGCTACTTTTTTTTTTTGGCTTTTGCCCACTCGGCCCTTCAAAAATCATTATGTATAGGCCTCTTCTTTTGGGCTGCCTTGGGGGTGTAAGCCTGATTGCTAGTGAGGGTGATGGTGGGAAGTGGGGTGGGCAAAGGGGCCTATATGTTTCTCTGTCCTGAAAGCATATTTTGACTTCATCTCTCTGTTTTCAGCAAAATACCAGTGAGAAGGCAGGGTCTACCCACAGAGATTGTGTTTTAACTGGTCTAGGGGCTCTTGCCTTACTAACTGTGACTGAAGAATGTGGACACAAAAGACTATGTCCTTGTCTGTGTCCTGGAGAAGTCAGGGGAGACTTCTGAGAAAGAGTCACCTTTAAACTGGGTTCACTGGTGAATTTAGAATTTGAAACCTTAAGAAAAGGCAGGTGGAGATTTGGATCTATATTTCATGTGTGTGGTAGTGGAGGTGGTATTGCGGTCAAGGGAGGATAAACTGATTTGTTGTGGCTTTCTGTTTTAGGGACTCTCTCTCCCTAAATCAAAGCAGTGCTACTGGAGAAACACCAGTAAGGTGGACAGATTCTTCTTCTCCAGCTTCCTCACCAGTCATCAGAGTGGTCTGTCATTATTCTAGAATTCCAAAAATCATGCTTTCTGGTCTGTTGATATTTTGAATTCATATTCTCCCAATTAAATTTTGGACCTTAATCTTATTGGCAATATATTTACAAATCATCACGTGGAAAGATTTCTGCAGGAAACAAATCCCGTTAAGTGCAGTTTTTGCTTTCCTCGGTTCCCAGCGGTACTCCTTCGCCTTATCTCGGTTTGAGCGCCTGGGCTCTCTCCACTTATCACACCATCAGGCGTAACTGGACTCTTCACCTCACTTGGCGTCAGTCCCAGGCACAGGGTCCAGCCTGGTGTGGCTCTTTCAATATGCCTCTTCTGCCGCACACAGAGTCTCCTTGTCCATAACCTTTAGAGGAATAAATTCTAAATTGCAAGAACTCACCTCACACCTCCACCACGCTCTATCTTTTTTGAGCAAGACAGTGAACAGAAAGAGATGACATCTTGTCTTCATAGGGCAAGAGAGACCTTAATATGGAGAGTGTTTTGAAATTATATTTACCTGTGAAAGCAATTAGTCAGTATATCAAAAAATGCACATCTGGAGAATGGTCAGGGCAACCACTATAAAAAAGCGGTCCTGTTTCATCTGTGGGTGGAGCAGGGCAAATACAGTCAGTTCCTGGGAGCAAGTTGCTTGTCTGAACTTGAAGGCGGTGACTTCATCATCATTACCCAGACCCCTGGGTTAAGGTATCCGGAGGTGAGGGAAGAAAGAGAGGCATTGTGTGGGCTTAGTAAATGGGAAAAGTCATCACAACTTTCTCAGTAGGGAAATCCTGATTTCAGGTTATGCACTCTCTTTTGCTCTAGTGTTTCTCTCCAGTTCATCAATTGGCTGGCCCCTTTACCTCTCTGAATCTCTGTTTTCTCATCTGTAAAGTGCAGGGGTTAGACCCTAGACTTGCACTGCCCAATATGGTAGCCACACGTGACGTTGAGTACTTGACATGTGGCTAGCCTAAATTGAGATGTGTTGTAGGTGTAGAATGCATGCTGGATTTTGAAGATTTAGTACAAAAAATTGTAAAGTATCTTACTTATAATTTTTATTGAGTATATGTTGAAATGATAATATTTTGGATATATTGGCTTGAATAAAATGTTATCAAAACTGGTCACTTTTTTTTTGCTTTTTTAAATGTGAAAACTAGAAAACTTAGACTTACATATGTGACTCTCATGTGGATAACGTTATATTTCTATTGAATGGCACGGTCCTAGATGGTGTACAAGTTCCCTCTTAGCGCCCCAATTCTGTGACTCTAAATGTTCTTTTAAGTGTTGATTCCTGCTAGTTACTCAGGAGACAAAATAACTCAAAGGACATTTAAAATAATTCTTGCCTACAAGAAGCTCAGAATCTGGTTGTAGAGGCTAAACTTATAAGTTAATTATGAGTTCTTGGATTGACATTTTAATCATTAGCCCTGGTATAATGCCTGACTTAATATCTGGCTCAATAAACAAACATGGCAATTGGAGAACAATTAGTTTGGATCTGTCTAAACTAACAAGATGTAAATAAAAGCAAAGCAGCCCCAGGTGAACTCAATATTTTATTTTAGAGGAATTCCTAATGTACCTTACATTTTCAAGCATTTTTCTACCAAGAAGGTGGGGCATAATTTCTTTCCTTCCCACTGACCACTATCTAAAGCTGTGGGCATGTATGGTGTCTTCTAATTGAGAGCAGAAAAATAAGAAAACTTTCAAGGCATGAGGGTGCAAAATGCTAATATATTAAAAATGTATAGTGGATGAATGAAATGTAACTTTAGAAAATATTGCCAATACCAAAATATCCACAAATTTAGAAATTTGCCTTGGCACCATCATGATCATTGATACTCAAATACAGAATGACTCAATTCATATTTTGGGGAGGAAGGGACACAGTCAGGAGAAGAACTATCTGTATAGACATCTCAAAATGACCAACTCTAAATATTAGATGATAAAGTAAGATGCACAGTAAATTCAGATTCCAAACTAACTTCCTGGCGACTTTTTGGACTTGCTATTGAAAACACCAAACATGTTGAAGAAACGTTTTATTGATTTGGCAGATTTCCTTGGCTTAAAATTTCCCCTCAGAATGTAGGGAAAACAAAGTCATTGCTGTAATTGAGCTGAGTTCTTTCATTTAAAAGTAGGAGTGCATTTGCTCATGTAGATAAAGACATTCAAATACCTCCAGTCCCTTTCATAATCTTCATTTTAGCAGTTTAGAGCAAACAGTAATTAGGTTCCCAGTAAGTAGGAGAAAAAGATCGTTAAGTGAAAGGAGCAAAGTATAAGCCATGCCCCTATTCAGGTGAAAGAAGTTTTGTCTTTACGCAGCCTTTGGCTCTCCCCCCAGTCTATACCCCACTTACTGATTGTAATGACAAAGTAATTTTGGGGGAAGAGCAATGCCCTGCAGTGTTCCCTTCTGGTATAGGAAATCAGTGAGGTCCCCTCACTTGTTCTCCTGTGATAAGCTGACCTGGGACTCTTAACACACCTTTCTATCAGCGCTTCTTGGAATTCACACCTTTTCCCATGGGGGAACAAAGGGTGTATGTTATTCCCAACTGAAGTGTGAACTCCCTGAGGCCAGGAATTCATTCATCCCTTTGGAAACTAGCATAATGTTTGACACATACAGAACTCACTAAATGGTGAGTTAAGAGCGATTTTTAAAAAAAGTTTTTGGACACGGCTACTTCATTTCCTTGAATGAAAGCTAGGAGATAGGTATTTCTGAGCAATAACTAGTTTACACAGAGGTTTAGAATGAATGGATAAGAATCCAGGTGTTTTCTAAAACTTTAAGAAGCTTATTAAGACATGGCTGGAGAGGTGAGCTGTTTCAGGTCTGAATTACTTAAGAGCAGAACATAAACAGGAAGAAAGCAGCCAGCTGCCTTTTTGCATGTTGCAATGGCTGAATGCAGACATCATTTAGAAAAACAGAACTGACAGCAAATATTCTTCTGAATAAGCAGGAAAGGAAGATCGGGAAAGCTTCTGAAAACATCTCATACTGGGATTTTTCACAGTTTTCCCAACCTTGGAGGTTTTAAGAGAATTGTTTTATGTGGTCTTTGGTCTCTGCTTACAAAATATGGCAGCCTATTCTTGAACAAAAAGAGGTGTTTCAGGATGTCTGGTGAGTGAACTGTGGTCTGCCTTCCTAACTCTTCAAAATACGTAAATTAAATTGATCACAAAACCATTTTTCTTTTCAGGAGTTAATAATAACATTCCTTGGCACTCCTTCTCTGGTTTTTATTCTTACTTCTCTTCTAATGAGGCTCTCACAAAAGTCAAGAATGATATTCTTTTTTTTACCGAATCTAAAAGCATTCTCTTGGTCTTTGTTTTCCATGACCTTGTATGGCCTCCGTTTGATATCACCGATCACCTGCTCCTTCTTGAAACCTCCTCTGTTCTGATTTCTAAGACATCATGTATTCCAGCCTCTGCCTAGCTCTTTGATAGTGTTTCCTTCAGAGCGTCTCTTATTCCTCTTGACTCATTGCTCTGGGCGCTTCCTCAGGCTCTGTTTTGACCCTTTGGCGTCTTTTCTATACAGTCTCCCCAAGACAGTTGATCCGTTCAAGCCTCTGCCATCCCCTCTGTGCTATGTGCACGTTCCCACATCTGTATTGCTATACAATCCATGGCTTCATAGGAACATTTCCTTCAGTCATCTCTCCCTCAACTTGACTTAACAAGTCTACAGCAGAATTCATGGTCTTAACCTCAAAACCAAGACCCCCTTCCAGTTGTTCCCTCTTTGTCAGGGGAGCACTTCTCATGTGGTTCATTCTTTTCCCTTTGTTCTTCATAACCTGCCAGGCACTCAATCCTGTAGATTTTTTTTCTCTGAAATGTCTCATATCTCTTACTGCCTCTTTTGCGTGCACCACCATCACACAAGTCACACCTGGATTATTGCACCAATTTTCTGGCTGGTCACACAGGATTGATCTGATCAATCATTATATATGATTGATCCTTCTTCTCTCTGGTATACTTGCATCATGGTACCCCCTTGATCAAATATCTTTACTGACTTTATTTCCTTCAGTAGAATATCTAAACCCCTCTGTGGGTTTAATGATAAGATGCAGGGACTGGATGTAGTTGGTTTGGTAGAATTAGAGAGAAGAGGAGGGAGGGAGCATAAGCACAAGATGAGGCTAGGGAGGTCTTCAGGGCTGTAAAGGCCATGCTAAAGATTCTGATCTTTATCCTAAGGAAAATGTGGAGCCACTAACATACGTTAAGAAGTAAAGGATATATATATATATATGTAACATGATCAGTTTGCATTAAAAAAACCCACTCCAGGGCCCGCCCGGTGGCGCAGCGGTTTAGTCCGCGCTTGGCAGCCCGGGGTTCGCGAGTTCGGATCCCGGGCGCCCGCAGACGCACTGCTTGTCAGCCATGCCGTAGTGGCGTCCCATATAAAGTGGAGGAAGATGGGCACGGATGTTAGCCCAGGGCCAGTCTTCCTCAGCAAAAAGGGGAGGATTGGCAACAGATGTTAGCTCAGGGCTGGTCTTCCCCACAAAAAAAAAAAAAAAAAACCCACTCTAAATGCAGAATAAAGAATTGGTTGTAAGGAGACAACAGTGGAAGCAGATAACCTGGTTAGTCAGGAATCTATTGTAAGAGTTCTGGGGAGAGGTGTTGGTAGCTTGGGCAAGGGTGGTGGTGAGAGATATGGAGAGAGCTTGATATATCAAGAATTATATAAAAGATACAGTTTGAAGGCACTTAGAGTTTAGAAAGGGATACTGAGATAAAAAATGGCAATATAGTGGGAAATTGCAGAGAGGCACGTACAAATTTCATCAATGGGATAAAGGAAGGAGCCATCAACTATGGCTCAGGTAGGTCAGAGAGGATCTGACAGAAGAGAAAGTACCTGAACAGAGTCTTTGAAGATGATTAGGCATTGGACAGGTAGAACAGAAGCGGACAAATATTCCGGGCAGAGAGAACAGCACTTGCAAAGATAGAGAAGGATGAAACATCATAGTATGTTCAGAAAACTCTAAATTTTTAAATTTGGCTGACATTAGGGTGCAAGGGTAGGGGTGGTGGTAATAAAAATGACTCTACAAGGATTAGTGTGCATATCATGAAGGGCCTTATTTGGACTTTATCCTATGGAGTTGGGAGTCATTAAAAGGTTTGAGACTGTGGATGGTCATGATAACATTTGCATTTGGAGCCATCACTTCAGTAGCAGTAAAGAGAATGCATTAGAGGAAGGGTTGACTGGAGCCAGGGAGACCGGCTGAGGAGACTCTTGTGGTCGTCTAGGTTAGAGATGATGGGGACAGGAATAAAGGCAGTGGCAGTGGAGAGGGTGAGGAAAGAACAGAATAAGGAAATATGTAGCTGATAAAATTGACAGGAATTCTGAATGATTACATATGGGGAAGTAAGGAGAGGGAGAAATCCAAGCCCATTCCAAGTTTCTGATGGGGGTAACTGGACAGGTGATGGGCCATTAACCAGAACAGGGACACACTTCAGGGGAACAATAATGAATTTCATTTGGGACCTGCGAGGTAGATAAGCCTCTGGAACGCTTCGTGGAGATGTCCAGTAGATAGTTGAATAAAACAATCTGAAGCTAAGGAGGAAGACCTGGACTGGACTCACACACACATGAGTTATCAAGATACAGATGCTAAGTGAACAAGCTACCGGAAGTCAGGAGTCCTGCTTCTTTCTTCTAGTAGGTCGCCTGGTGTTTCCTTTTAGTACTTTGCACATATGGGAGGAAGATCAATATATGGCTAATTTTTAAAAGTTTTTAAATACTCAAATGAGTCACTTACAAATCTGTACTGTGTATTATAGTACAAATTTGTACTGTGTATATATGTACAAATTTAAGTACTATGAGTACTTAAAAACTTTTTAAAATAACTCCACTATTATCACTGACTTGTTTTGTCTATGTTCTTCATTAGATTATATACTCCTTAAGGGAAGGGGCCAGGTCTTATTCATCAAATCCTCACTTACTAGATTACTCTAATAGAAATACTCATTTAATAAGCCTTTGTTGAATGAATGAACAAATTGAATTTAGTCAGAAGATGTGGCAAAGAGCTCTTTAGACAAAAGCAGTGCACGAAGGCATTGGAGTGAGCTCAGATAATTATAGTTTTGTGAAATCTTTCCTGATTACCTTTCAAAATGCATTTAGGTGGGAAACTTGAAGAATACTCTTTCCATGTACGTTACTCCGTGAGGCAGTACCCTAGAGAGTGAGACAAGCTAGAGAGACAGACCATGAGTTCAGTTGTTTTGTGGTCTCCCTCAAGCATTTTTTCCCTAAAATGTACTTTATAGCTTTGTCCAAAGACATTTTAAAGTCTACCGTTAAATTATCATCACGAAAGTAGGTAGTCTACGTTGATTTTAAAGCACTTTAGGATGGTATCAAGTTCATAGAAGAGATAAACTGGCCGCCAAACCAGCATGCTAAATCTTAGGGCTTTTAAAGGGCAGTTGCAAGATTATTTCCCATGAATTGCTCATCTAGTTTTACAGAATATTTGATGACAAACCCTCAGGGAAGAACATACGATTTGTCGTTAAATTGTTCATACTTGCTTGACAGACGCTCTGCTGCCTTGTCTGTTCATTATATACAGTATACGTCTGTCACCATGGTTTTAAAAGTCTCAGACAAACATCTTAGGCAAAATCAGAACATATATGTAAAAGAAATGATTGGCCCCTCGCTCTCTTCTGACTCTGTGCTTGGTAGATTTTTGGATGCCAGAGTTTGAGTCACAAGATTAAGGGGAAGCCTGAACACTCAGATATGTAATCTCAGGACTGGCTTTTCAAACATGAGTGTGTGTAGGGGCCACATTCCACCAGGAGATGTTCCTAGGGCTGAGACGACCTGGATGTAAAATAAGAACTCATTATGATGGTGATTATTATGATGATGATGTATTATTTCATTTAATTCTCATAGCAACTCTATTAGGTAATATTTACTACCATGACCATTTTCAGGTGAGGGAACGAAAGTGAGGAAACTAAAGTATAGAGAATTATGAAACATGCCCGAGGTCAAATGGCTATGAGGAGGTGGAGAAATAATTAGAAATTGGATCTATTTGCTTCTAGAACTATCTATGAAGTCATTCATTTGACAAATATTTATTGAGCACATGCTAGTTGCTCAATACTGAGCAAAACAGATGTGCTCCGGCTTTCAGGGAACTTACAGTCTAACGTGGCAGAAAGATAATCTAACTATATAAAAGTATGTAATTGTAGCAAATGCTATGAAGATAATGTATAGGGAGATATTAGAGCACTTTTAATGCGTGTAAAGAAACTTGCCACTGTGGTGCTATTCAAAATATTCAACAACCAATACAGCTTTGGTGTTGACCAATCAGAAACTGTGCATTGCCGTCAGAATGGAGCCAGCTGGTGCTGTTCTGGTGTGTATTGGCTCCATATCCATGATGCCTCACACATGCAAACTGTAACTGTGGTGCACTGACTGATCAAATCTAGTTTTTGTCCTATTTCCCTAGTGCAAAGGGAGTTGTACTTTGTACAAATACCAACTGAACTACTATTTATTCATTTGCCTAAATGAATAGATTATTTTAATTCATGGAGCTCTCCCCAACACCTCTGTAAAAATGAGGAATTTTATTCTCTTTGATTTTATTCATATTCTAACCAGGTCATCCTGCAGTGCAGGAAGGATTTGATTTCTTGCATCAATTTTTTTAGTGAAGCTGGTCAATTCTTGGGATTAGAAATAATTAGCCAGTAGTATTTGTGTAAAACGCTTAGAACCGGCCCATACTAAGCACCATGAAAGTATAGCTAGCATTATTGTTATTATTTTCATTGTTGCTATATTATTATATGACTGTGTATTTGCTACTCTTGTAGGTGATCATGTATGTGATAATTTATGAGCATTTTAATCAGAACTATGAAATTCATCTATTATCTGTATTCAATAAACCATCTTAGGTAGCCATTTGGAAAAAAAACGTCTTGAACCCGTACCTCCACTTAAAAATAAATTCCAGATGGTGCAAAGATTTGAATGTTAAAAACAAAATCATAAAAGTAATAGAAAACACATAGGATAATTTTTAATATGATTCTGGAATAGGGAAGTTCTTTCTAAGTTGAAATAAATCGCAGAAGCCATAAAAGAAAACATTGATAATTAATTCAGCTGCATAAAATAAAAAATGACTCCAGGAGAGAAAAACATAAAGTCAAAATACGACTATAATCTGGGGGAAATTTTGCAACTCCTATCATAAACAAATGGCTAATTTCTTTAATATGTAAAGAGCCCAAATTAATCACTAGGAGCAAAGTCAATAACCCAGTAGCAAACTAGCTAAGAAACTTTTTTCAATTATACAAGTGGCTGTTTAACATGAGATGTTAAAGATTATTATGAATGCTTAAACTCATTCATAATAAGAGAAATAAAAATTAAGTGACAGTGAATATCGTTTTTCAACCATCATATTGGCAAAGACAAAAAATGAAAACACTGTGTTGAGTTAGGGGTTGAGGATGAGGGAGAATAGATATTCTCACATAGTTTTGGTGAAAGGGTAAATTGATACAACTACAATGGAAAGCAATTTGGCAATCTCCATCAAAAACAAAAATGTAAACCCTTTTCATTCAAGCAATTCTATTAGTAATTTATCCTAAGGACAATTATTTTCACAAATGCAAAATGAGGAATGCATCAGTATATCCACTGCAGCATTGTTTGTAACAGCAAAAAACAGAAAACAACATAAGTATCCATCAATAAGGATGTGGTTAAACAAATTATAGTAATTCCATACTGTGGGATACTGTACAGCCTCTAATAAGAATAAAATTGGTCTTTATATACTGATATAATATACAATCTGCAAAATAGACTTTAAAGTGAAAAATGCAAGATGCAAAATGTGTAACAAGCTATTTGTGTAAAAATATATTGTCATATATACTTTCATAAACATAGGCTATCTCTGGATAAGAAACAGTAATGGGGATTACCTCTGGAGAAGGACACTGGGTGACTGGGACACAGGAATGGGAAAAAGATCTAAGTTTCACTATATTCCCTTTGAACTCTAAATTTTTCCTTGTGAGAATATTACTAATTCAAAATTAATTAAAAAATTATAATCCCCATCAATATCTAGCTGCCTGATCTGGGTTTTTTAAGTGATAGAATCTTAGACTTGCAAGTTGTCTCATCCAATCTTTTTTTACCAATGCAGGAAACCTTTCTACCTCAAGAGAAGCACATAGTCTTTTACTTTCTTGAACATTTTTTTAATGGGAGTTTACTTCCTGTTGAAACAGCTTGTTCTACCTTTTGGATTCTAATTCATTCCTTCATTGATTAGTTTAACTAATATTTATTAAATACCTAATAAATACTCAGCATTGTGTGACTCTTGTAATTCCTTTGTTATATAGACCCCAAATGTGCTTCTTTTTGGCATCCATTTATTTTACTTTTATTTTCCAGAGGATTAGTAACCAGAGAATCCCCATTCTGTGCTAAGTATACTCTGCTCCCTATTCTGTTCCTCATATGAAATATGTTATAGTTTTTAGGCCCTTGCTCAACCCGGGAAGATTTTATCTAATTTTTTTGGTATGCTTTCTACACTGTGGTGCTCTAAACTGATCTCAAAATTTCAGAGTGGTCAGACCAGCAGAGAACAGATAAATTTTTATCTGGACTCTACACTTGTATTAATACAGTCTAATATTATGCTGATTTTCACTAGCAACATTGCAAAACATCTCAAGTTAATTTTACAGTCAAGAAGAGTCAGTAAAAATAAAATACAACCCACAGATTGGGAAAAAGTATTTGCAAATCATACATCCAATAAGGAAGTTGCATTCAAGTTATACAAAAAACACTTGCAACTCAATAATAAATAGACAAATAGCCCAATTAAAAAATGGGCAAAGGATTTAAATAGGCATTTCTCCTAAGAGGATATATAGATGGTCATAAGCACATGAAAATGTGATCAACATCTTTAGTCATTAGGGAAATACAAATCAAAACTATGAAATACCACTTGACCCACTAGAATAACTATAATACAAAAGACAGACAATAGCAAGTGCTGGAGAGGAGGTGGAGAAATCAGAAACTTCATACATTGCTACTGGGATTGTAAAATGGTGCAGCCACTTTGGAAAACAATCTGGCAGTTCCTTACAAACTTAAACATAGAGTTACCCCATGACCCAGCAATTCTGCTTCTAGGTATTTGCCCAAGAGAAATGAAAACAAATTTCTCACAAAAACTTGTACATGAATGTTCATAGCAGCATTATTCATGATGGCCAAAAAATTGAAATGACCCAAATGTCCATCAACTGATGAATGAATAAACAAACAAATACAGTATACTCATATAATAGAATATTATTTGGCCGGTAAAAGGAATGAAGTACTGATACATTCTACAGTTGAAAACGTTATGCTAAAAAGACAGTCAGAAAAGATCACATATTATATGATTCCCTTTGTATGAAATGCCCAGAATAGGCAAATCTATAGAGACAAAAAAGTAGATTAGTGATTGCCAAGTGATGGGGGAAGGGAGAATGAGGAATGACAAATGAGCATGGGATTTCTTTTTGGGATAAAAAGTGTTCTCAAATTCGATTGCGGTGATGGTTGCATAACTCTGTTAATACACTAAAAACCGCTAAATTTCACATTTTGAAAGGATAAATTTTATGGTATGTAATTATATCTCAATAAAGCTGTTTTTTAAAAAGGTAGAACTCATAGGTCAGTAATTCTTAGTGATTTGGTGCCATGAATTCCACTGGCAATCTAGTGTTGGATCCCTCCTCGCAATATTTTTAAATGCAAAAATAAAATGCACAGGACTACAAATGATGGCAATTAATTGAAATACATTTCTATTCTCAGACTCTTCCCCTTTTTGAGATATCGTCAAATCATGTCTCTATTGTTATTGTTAATTTTGAAACTTTAAGCAGAGATCTATATTTGTTTTCGTTAAATTTCATCTTGATCGTTTTTCGTCTCTACAGTCTGTCAAGATCTTTTTGATATCTGCTATTGCCATTCCACATATGTCCCTTTGAGCTTCATTGGAGGTGTAATAAAGAAGATGCCTCCTTTTTCTCCACCTGAATTATTGATGGGAACGGTGAATAGCATGTGGCTAGGTTCCGACCTTATAGCCCTCATCTAAAGGCCTTCCTATAGCTTAATGTTAATGCATGAACCTACACATGCTTTTGATAAAGTGACTTATCCACAAACAAACAAAATCTCAGTTACTCTCATCTAGCTCCCATACCATAGTTTTTATCTATAAAATCTCATTCATTCACTTATTGACTAAATATACATTAATGAAATGCCTGCTATGGGCTAGGATCTTTGCTGGACACTGGAAGTATGATGGTGAAATTGACCTTCTCTACCCTCAATTTAACTTACAGTCTAATGGGAGAGACAGATACATTCAGTGTGACAGTGGGAGCTACAGGAGGAGCAAAGGAGACTGTTGAGGTAAGTCAAGGGCCAGATCATAAAATGCCTAATATATCAAACTAAATATGGAATATTTATATATCATGTAAGACTTTAGTGCTGTAAAGTATTTTTCTAATATTACAATTAAATAACCTCATCCAAAAAAAATGAGGTGTAATAAATTTGGCATGACTTTTCTCTGTGAACCCATTTTTATCTTCAATCAAATCTTACTTCTTTCCAAGTGCTTAAGAGTCATCTCTTTAGCAATCTCCTAAATAATTTTTCTGGAGCTTGGCACATGGATTGAAGAACAGAATAAACTGTGAGCAACAAGAAAGAAGAATGAAGCCAACTCACAAAGAGAGGTCAGAATAGGGAAGTAGAAACAGCCAGGCCATGTCTAAAACTAAGTTCAGATTGTTCATAACCGCAAGCCTATTCTTGTGCTCTACGAGACAGTGGTGTTGTATTGAATTCTCCTTCTATTTTACTTAAAATGGTTTGAGTTTTTTGAGACTTGTGATTGAAAGACTTCTAGCTAATACAGATATATTGCCTCTATATCTTTCTGAGACTGTATACACCTTCTTAAAATACAGTGTGACTTCCCCCTTCTCTTCTATTAGCTCTGTTTCTTTTGAACCAGATATGCTCTTGTTTCCCATTGCTATCCATTTCATTGTCTTTTTTCTTTTATATTGTTCACTCCATCTATAATACATCCTTTTTCAAAATCTTAACCACCCTGAAAGACTCACATCAAATAACTAAATAAGCCACAAAGTCTTTCCTAAGATTGCCTAATAAAATTTAATGTTTGTCTTCTTTGAGCTCCCTTCATATTTTATGTGTACTTCTCTTTTAACTCTCCTTTTAGAAGTAAATATTTTGAAGATAAGCATTGTGCTTTCTTTATTTTTTTAATCCACTCACACTTCTAACAGGCTGGGCCTAATTCTTTGTACATAGTACTTGCTCAATATATTTTTTGTTGAGTTGATGAATTGAACTTATACTACTACACACCATCATTATGCAAATGGAAAAAATAGATCTCCTGAAATAAGTGATTTTCTCCAAGATAAACAACTATTAAGGAATAGGTATGGAACTAGAATCTATGCCTAGTATTTAGTAGATATACAATGAGGATTATTGATAAACTCATTCCTTCATAACACAACTCTTTACTGAGTTCCTTCCATATGTCAGGTGCTATTCTAAGTACTGCATATTCTGCAGTGAATGAAATAGCAGTGAATGAAACTGACAATAAGGAGCTCATATTCAAGTCGAGGAGGTGGGTAATAAGTAAAAGAACATAGTATTATGGAGAAAAACAAAGCAGGGAAGAATGGATAGGATGTGTTTGTGGGGGGGAGGGAGGTTGTGATTTCCAAATGAAGTCATTAGGGAAAGTCTTACTCAGCGGCTAACATTTCAGTAAGACCTGAAGGAGTGAAAGAAGCAAGCCATGCAGATATCTTGGGGAAGAGTGTTCTGGGCAAAGGGAAAGGAAAACCAAGAGCAAAGGCTCTGAAGCAGAGGCAGGCCTTTGAGAACTGAAGACCTGCATGGTGGAGAGGAAAGAGTACAGAAGGGAAAACTGTAGGAGATGAGATCAAAGACACACCCATGGGCTTAGGTCACATAGGATCTTTTAGCGCCTTAAATACTTTGGCTTTTACTCCGGGAAATGGAAAGCCATTGAAGAGTTTGAGTAGAAGAGTTTTGTGTTATGAACTTTTAAGGATCCCTCTGGGATGCTGTATTGAGTGAATAAGTTGAAGAGGAAACAAGGGCAAAATTTGGTAAACCAGTTAGAAGGCTATTACAATAATCTAGAGAAGAGAGAGGATGGAGGCATCGTTCAGGGTAGTAGCAATGGCAGTAATGAGAAGTGGTCTGATTCTGGATATATATTTTAAGATAGAGCTGAGTCTATCTGTTTTAAGATAGATCTGCTCATACTAATCGCCTAAATTCCCAACCCTAAGATAGCAAATAAGCAAATTAGAAAGTTCACTGGAATTGATTCTAGATAGCCCTTGTAAATTGTACTTATTTTTAAAATAATTTTTACGCCAAAGACATATAGGAACCCCCTTTTCTCCACCTGCATGGCAAAATGGCATAGTCAGTAGTATGAATCTATTGCTGGTAGAAGGGACAGAGGCATTCAAGTTGGGTAAACCTGGACTTGCTTGCAGCCTTATGCTTTCATTTACAAGCTGTGTGACTCAGGCAAGCAACTCAAAGCCTCTTTGTTCTCATGTGTAGGAGCATTATGGCGATTAAATAAAGGGTATAAAGCATCCAGCCTAGTGCCTGCTGCATAGTAAATACACCCTCAGATTAAAACCTTTTCCTTTTTCCCTTTCCAATATTGTTCTCCAGCTCTGCCCAGAAATCTTTCCTATAAACACATTGGAAGATCCAAATTTTAAATGTGCATTATGTCACTTTTATAATTAAAGAAAATGCATTTCAGAAACAGAATAGAAAATAAATACTTTTATGGCATACTTTTCTAGGAAAAATGTTTGAATCTGACAAGAACTATCCTATCTATTTTATTATCAAAACTAATCATTTTATTAGGATTTTTAATTGAAATAGCCCTGCTGTTTTCTAGTGACTCAGAAGTGGAGCTGTCTGCCAAAATATTTCATAGAATTTCATTAATTTTATTCCTCATAGATAAAGATCCTTTTCCTAAATACTAAGATTTCAGAAAGGTAAAACAAAGTTTAAGGGTCTTGTGGTGCATTTGGGAAGTTAGGCTAGGTCATTTTACATTCTGGGAATAAATTAAGAAAATATGCCAGCCATCATTTAAAAAAGCCAACCACCCACCACACAGACCTCAACAATTTCCTCTTACATTTATGCACACACCACATCCAGATACCTCTCTCTTTCTCTCTTTCTCTCTCTCTCTCTCATACACACAAACACACATTCAAAAGCGTGCTGTGAGGGAATGTAACTCTTACATCCCAAAACATTTTATTTGGCTCAGGAGATTTTCAGAATGTCATACCAGAACTGCTTCCTATTTCATACTTGTCCTTTTCAAAAGCTCCTGTTAGATAGCTCTGTTCATGTTATACCCAGATAATAAATTAATAGGTGAAAAATTTAATTTTCTAGTCATACTTCTTTTGCCTGAACAAACTCAAACAACTTGTTGGACAGAGATTTTGCCCCAATTACTAATTTTTGGACTTCTATGAATTGCTTTTGAGATTGTTCACCACCTGGTCCTTTCTTGACTAACTGAACCCGTTTACTGCTGTGATGGTACTTCCCACTGCAGCCAGGCGAGTCTGCTAGTTGTCCTGTGCACATGACTCATCCACTCGTTCCTTTTAGTCATTTTCTCGATCATATCCTATCCTGAATTTTTTCCCTATGTCCCTACTTCATGCTATTTCCTTTGTTGTTTCTTAACACTTCTCAAAATTCCATATGACCTTCCCAGATTAACCTGCCGCTAATAATTCCAATAACCCCTTAGAATATATGCATCTATATTAAAAATGATGCTACTAAGCCTCTTATCACATAAAGAAATAGATGATGTTCCTAGTACAGAATTTTGGAGCTGGAATGCATCTAGAGGTTATATAGTATGACCCCTACATTTTCCAGATGAAGAAAACTGAAGTCTAGAGATCTTATCTTGCTCAGGACCAGAACTCTAGTCTCTTGACTCCTAGCCAGTGTTTTATAGTTACTCTATTTTATAGTTACCTCTATTTAATAGTTACCTCTTCCCCTCAGTGTTTTAATCTGTTTACTAGCACAACTCAACTGGTCATGTAATAATATTAGAGTTTCTGTTTTCCATCATTTACTAGCTGTTAATGTTTGGAAAGTTACTTAACCTCTTTAAGTCTCATTTCTTCATCAGTGAAATGGGGATAGTGGTACTACCTATCTCATGGGGTTACAGTGAGGTTTAAATGAGATGATCAATGTACCTGGTATATGGTAGATGCTCAATAAGTGTTAGTGCTGGTAGTGATGATGATGAGTATAGAGGTGAGTAGAAAATATTCGTAGTGGGTTGATTTTGTTTGTTTTTTGGAGATTGACTCCTGGTTCTTCTCATATCTTTCTTAAACTTACTGTCTTCCTTCTGGGGGCTCTCACAAATGATGATTTATATCCTCACTTTCAGTTATTGCAGGAAGGTTCAGAACAAAGGAAGCCGTCAATATTAGGTCACAGAGGCATTGACTAGGTAAGGACCATCTGGCTGAGATGATGATAGAAAAATGGGTAAGACTTGGTTTCATCTTCAGAGAACAAGAAATATAGTCAGCAAGTCAGATCTAAAAACCCCAGTAATGAAGTATAATTAAATACCCAATTCATAAATGAGGTTGAAGCAGAGCAGCTGATTGGAGAATGGAGAGCTAAACCTTGACTTAAGTGGTCAATGAAGACTTCTGACGACAAGGGACTTGAGTCAAAGCCTGGGATCTCAGTTAGCATAGAGGAGGACAGCACATACTTCAGAGAATAGGCACAGGGTGGAGTGCTAATGAACACAGAGGAGACTGGCTGACTGAAAACATGGCATCACCATTCATTTTCCATTCACTGAAAAATAAAACATTGGCTCCATTGCAGACCTTCCCTTCTCTCAGATATGCTTATCTGATCAGCTACTAAGTCCTGCCCTTCAAAGTTTTTTTTTATTTTCGTTTCCACCACTATTTCCTGCATTCAGACTCTCAATCCCTTCCCTCTTGAAGAGTTGCTCAAATATCCTGTCAGTTTATCTCTAGTTTCTCCTGGCTTCTGTCCACTCCTAGCAGCACTACCAGGTACATTTTCCTAAAACACAGGACTGATGAAAATAACAGTTGCAATGCACTGAGCACTTGGTTAATCTCTTTAGCAGTCTGGAAGTAGTATCATTTATCCCCTTTATATAGGTAAAGGCTCAAACATAGAGAAGTTGAATGACTGGCTCAAGGCTGCACGACTGATGGAAGTTAGATGGAGGATTGAAACCCACCTCATTCTGACTTCAAAGTCTGTGCCTTACCCCAAACCATATGGTCAACATTGCTTCAAATAAACCAAACACTGCAAATAGTGACAGCTTATTTGCTTATGCTCCCCTCTTTCTCCAATCCTGCACCTTTGCATGCAGTCTCTCCTATGTCTCTCATCACTGGACATAAACCCATGCCCCTTTCCCAGATTACGTGCTACCTGCACAAGCAAGTATGCACATGCATGTGCATACACACTATCTGCTTGTGCACCAAGCCTTTTATAAACTTAGTAAGATTTGAATAGTACTAGAAGTTTCACAGTGAAAGCCTACTGTCTTCTGCCAATTCCTGGCTTCCCTTCGTTCTCTTTTCTATTTCAACTTTAAGTGCTCACCTACTCCAATCTTGATTCCGGAATCAACAAGAAATTCTCTCCCTTGTCCTGCTCAGACCAGTGCTGCCCACACCCAGGCCACAAAGTGGTCTCTGCTTTGACTCCAAGAGGAATGTCGATGAACAGCATTTTCTCCCTCTTCCTACACTGGACAAAGCAAACCACTCTGCAGTCCTGAGGTTATTGTTTTGTAGATAGAGTTACAAGTAAAGACAAGCATCAGACTTTGGTCTAAAATATGACCACTTCTTGTGTTCTGAGAATCTTATCTTTATCTTTCAAAAGTTCAACAGGAAATACGCCAGGAGATACAAACATGAGTAAGGTCCCATTTTGCCCTTGAGCTGCTTAGCCTTGTGGGACAGATAGACACATCCACACATAATAACCCTACCATGTAGTATGTTCTACATTAGGAATATGAAAAGAGGACATGCACTTAAACAAACTTGAGAGATCAGACTCCCTGGAAGAAGTGGTACTCAAGTTGAGCTTGGAAGATATCTAGAGTTAGTCAGACATAGAAGGATGGGAAGTACATTCAAGGCATAGAGAATGCCAAAGCAAAGGCAAGGATGAGTGAAATATTATGTGTTGTGTGTTGGAAAGGAACAATTAGCTGTTTAGAAGAACAGGAAGACCTGGGTGAAGAATTTAGAAAGGATCGGGACTTGAAGGGCCTTGCTTGCCATGCTAAAGGGCTTGGATAATGTCCTAGAGGACTGGAGAGACAGTAAAGTATGCTAAGCAAGGCAGTTGGATGGTCAGCTTTGTAATTTAGTTAGATCAATTTCAGTCAGGGTCTTTGATGTGGAGAATAGAGTGAGAGGGGCAAGACTGGGGGCAGAGAGATCTGGAGGCTAATGGGGTTGGGCAGATTGAGGTGGACTTGGGGCTAAGGGACAAAGCAGAGAATATTCAGGAGGTAAAACTGGCAGGCCTTGGTAATAGACTGACTGTGGGGGCTAATGGAAGCGACAAGGTGAGGATGGCTTGGCAGACCAGTGTATGCTGGTGCCATTCACTAACCCAGAGAACATAGGTACTTTAGCCCTGATTCTCATCATTGGGAATGAAGATGGTGAGTATAGTTTTGAACATGCTGAGTCTTAAATGCCCTTGCACATTCAGATGGAGAAGTATTAATTGTTCACTCTTTTACTTCCTTCAGGTCTTTAGACAAATGTCAACTTCTCAGTGAGGATCTCTCTGCACACCAGTCACCCCAGCAATGACCATCCCCTCCAACCTTCCCTGCTGTTTTCTTCATAACAATTATCACCATCTAACATAGTTATTAGTTTTCCAATTACCTATTTTTTAGTTATCTGCCTTCTGTCACTAAAATGTAAGTTCCTTGAGGATAAGTTTCTTTGTCTATTGTATTTAATACTACATCTCTAGTACATAGAAGAATGCCTGGCTCATTGTAGGCATTCAATAAATATTTGAAAAATGAATGAAAGAATTGATGAACAACTTTCAATATAGGCAGTTGATTTATGAGCTGTTCAGGGGTAGCTGAATAGCTACCTACATATAGGAACTTCTTGATGAGTATCTACTGCCTATTGCCTCTAATTCACTCTGATATGTGCGGCTTCCTTCCTTCCCTTTCCTCTCAAAAAGAGCTTCCTCACTACTTAGTTTCGTAATTTTACAGTGACTGTGGTTCTGATTCCTGGCAAAATAAATTCCTTGGAATCCAAACTATAGTTTTCTAAGCGTACAAGCAGACACCCTGGCCAGCTCTTGATTATTTTTCCACATCTGGGCCATATTGGAGCTAAATAAACAAAAAATTATGCTATTTGTTGGAATCTGAGTAATTGGTCTGAATATTTTCCATCACAACCAGTGAAAAAGAAGAGCCTATTGAATCAAAATGTGAAAACAATTTTTAAATCATGCAAATCTAAAAGGCAGTATGATATTTTTGTCTTTACTTGTACTTGTTTCTGTTACCTCTTTCAGAAGTGAATTGCTTTTTGCAAAACGCTTCTGCCTGTGCAGTTGATCTCATTTGCTCCTGACCACTCTGTGATCCTCTTCATCCCTTACCTGGACGGTTGCAAATGCTTTCTAACCGGGATCCGTGCCCCCAGTCTCTGTCCCCCTCCAACCAGTCCTCACACTGTCACCAGAGGGATACTTCTGACAGATGACAGATTAGGCCACCCTATGCCTCCATTTACTTTATGGAAATTATTTTTATTTGTTTTGATCTCCTTGACTAGAACGAACTCTTAGAAGGCTAGTGTCACTTTATATCAGTGACTACTATGGCACCTGTCACATAATAACATTCCAAAATCTTCTCATTTCTTTTTCTATGGAGTAAAGTACAAACTCTCTTAAATGTTATTCCAAGTCTTCTGTAATTTCACCCAACTTGCATTTTTTAAAAATCTCTGTCTCCTACTTGATGCCCTCCTTACTACCCAGGATATGAAGCAGGGTATTATGGGAAATGAGAGATATTTTGACAAACGTATTTTCAAAATGGTCACATCATAATGTCAATCACTGTTTTTTTTTCCTTAAATCACCAAATAACCTGGATAACAGATATTCCTGTCTCCATTTTTGGCATTCATGTCCCTGATTGAATCTTCCCTAGCCTTGAACTTGATCCCATCCTGAGCTGTGATGAAGCACATTTGAACATTGATTGATAATTTTAAAAGTTGAAGGATGTTTACTTTTTAGGCCAAGTCAAAAACTCTCCAGGTCAAGTTGGTCTCACAAAATGACCCTGTCCATACAGCTAGATACTTGTTTCTGTGGCTCACCATGAATGTTCATGTTTGTACCTTGAGTCATATTGTTCCCTTTGCCTTGCATTTCACCCCCCACCCCACTATTCCTTTCCTGGTTAGACCTGTCCAAACCCTACTCATCTTTTCAACACAATTAAACAGCTGCCTCCTCTACACATACTTTTCTGTTCCCTCCTGTTAGCATTAATTCCTTCCTCTTTTGTGTCTCCAAAGGCCATTGACTACGCCTCTTTTAGAACAAATATCACAGTCAGACTTGAAGACCAGAGAGCTGTGTGTATGCCCTTTTGGGGGTGAATATCTCTTTTCCACTCCTGGTTTCCATGAAGGATTTTCCCTTAACATTTCTGGCCTCTTGCTCCTCCCTGACTTTCCCCCATAGAGTAAGTTTCTGCTCAGTGGTTGACAGCTTTTTGTCCATGTGTCTTAATTGGATGGAGTTAATCTATCAATGGTTCTGAGGTTGCATATTTGGCCTCTTTTCTCCTTCCCTCTCCAATTTGACCAGTGGGAGGAAAATTCCGAAGGAAGTGTATCTACTTTGCAGATTCAAACTTACCCTCTGTTGGGCTGCTCCAAGTTCTAGACCAGAAAACAAACGAACAGCAAGCCCAATTTGACTTTCACACTAAGCTTTGTCCTATAACCTAGTCTCTGTTGGTAATAAAGTTGATATATTATTTACCTATTTTTGATTGTTTTTTTATCTTATCTCTCAATTTGTTCTGAACTCTGGTGGAGAAGGTGCTACTTATTGGTCTACCTTCATTCTTGTTTTTTCTACATTATGTAGTAATCTTTTAGAGCTGAGACCATGTCAGATTCATCTTGTATCTAATGCATCTGGCTAAGGTACTAACACATGGTAGGTGCTCAATATGTATTTCTTGGATTTTGAATTAAGAAAATGTTCAAATGGGGACCTTAAAACTGTGCTGAAGCAGAGAAATGATGGATTGTCCTGCTGAATGTAATGAGCACCAGTGTTTACTTGTGTAATTTCTTGTGTGCTTTTGGCATTAATTAACATCAATGAGTCAGACAGTTGCTCTGAAGCAATCTTTGTGCGATGCAGTGACTGACAGATGTCCAAGCTGACAATTGATCTGTGGAGTTCTCTGGTCCAGAGAACTATGGGTCTGACATAATTCTAATGGCCTCAGGCTTTACCAATTTGTGAGAACTTAAGAGACCACATTAACATTAATATTTGGATTTCACCAGCAGTTGGTCTCCACCTGTCACTGGGGATCCAGCCTCCTCATGTTGTATTGTGTATTCTCCAAGTGGCTGAATATCACAAGTGCTCAGAGATAAGTCCACTTTGTGTTCTTTTAATCTAACCATCTCAAAGGCACCTTAACCACTTTCTCTGCTGCCACTGCCTTGTATGAAAACACATGCATAGGTGTTGAGGATGCTGACTCCCGGTGCTGTCAAGGTCACTAATCCTTGAGTTACCAGAGCGGTGCTGGGTCCTGCACTGCATTTTGTCACCAGGGAAACCATATAGAGAGAAGAGCTGAGGCCAGAAGATGGTCTGCACCTTGGAGAATGCTTATACTTAGTGAAGGGGAGGAGGAAGAAGGAGGAAGATGACCAAGGATAGACACTAAATTGATAAAACCTTCCAGAGTTGGTTTAGCAGAAAAGCTCAAACATGTTAAAAATGATTTTTTAGCAATTTGCTTTTGTTTTTCTTTGGTGAGGGAGATTGGCCCTGAGCTAACATCTGTTGCCAATCTTCCTCAGCAAAAAGAGGAAGATTGGCTCTGAGCCAACATCTGTGCCCATCTTCCTCTATTTTGTATGTGGGATGCTGCCACAGCATGGCTTGATGAGCGGTGCATTGGTCCACACCCAGGATCCAAATCTGAGAACCCTGGGCTGCTGAAGCAGACTGTGAACTTAACCACTATGCCACTGGGCTGGCCCCCCAGCAATTTGTTTCTGTGTGTGTGTGTGAAGAAGACCAGCCCTGAGCTAACATATGTTGCCAATCCTCCTCTTTTTGTTGAGGAAGACTGGCCCTGGACCAACATCCATGTCCATCTTCCTCTACTTTATATTGGACGCCGCCACGGCATGGCTGACAAGCAGCGCGTAGGTTGGCGCCCGGGATCCAAACCCGTGAACCCTGGGCTGCCAAAGCGCGAACTAAACCTCTGTGCCACTGGGCCAGCCCCCAGCAATTTGTTTTTAATGATAACATCAGAGATCCTCATAAAGATTTAGCTCATGGATGTTTAATCCAGCATTGTTTATATGAGTCACTTCCAGAGTGCAATTTTGGTCAAGTGGTGGTAGAACAAAGTTCAGATTGCAGTGATGAGTGAGCAAGGAGGAAATAGAGGCAGTGAAGTCAAGGAGAGAAATGTGACAGAATCTTAAGGAGAATAGCAAAAGTCCCTAGTCAGAATCAGAAGGTAAGCCTATGGACTGAAGAGAGGGTGGATAGAGATGACGCTGGAGCAGGATTACACAGGACTTCATAAGCCAGGGAATTTTCCATTTATAGAAAATAAGTGGAAGATTTTAGCTAAGGAATGAGATGATCTGATTTCCTGTTGGAAAACATTTACTTAGGCTATTGTTTAAACAATAAATTTTAGGGAAAAAAAGGGGAATAAATGGGGAAACAATTAACAGGTTATAACAAAAGATTGAATAGCCAGCAGTCAGCTTGGATTTTACTATTAATGTATTTTTTGCCAATTACATTAATAACCCTGCAATAAACATGCAGATGTAGATTTTGCCAAATTTTAGGTTATTCCCTCTGGAGAGAATTCTTGAATTAGAATTTCTAAGTAAAAGATATGATCCCTTTTTTGTCTTAAAAATTGTCTGTAGCGGCACTATTCACAATAGCCAAAAAATGGACACAACCCAAATGTCCATCAGTGGATGAAGGGATAAACAAGTTGTAGTGTGTACATATACACAATGGAATACTATTCAGCCATAAAAAGGAATGAAGTACTGATACATGCTACGAGGTGATGAACCTCCAAAACATTATCCTAAGTGAAAGAAGCCAGACACAAAAGATGACATATCCTATGATTTCATTTATATGAAATGTCCATAATTGGTAAATATATAGAGACAGAAAGCAGATTGGTGGTTGCCAAGGGCTGGTGGGAGAACCACTTAATGGGTCCAAGGTTTTGTTTTGGGATGATTAAAATGTTTTGGAACTCAATATTGGTGACTGCACAGCATTGTGAATGCACTAAATGTTCCAGAATTATATACTTTAAAGTGGTTAATTCTGTTTTATGTGAATTTCATCTCAATTAAAAAAAATTTTAGAGTCATCTGTACATTTCTTAACTTTGAGAAACCTCATTTGTAGTGTTTTTAATAGCTTTCTAAAAGGGTGGTAGCAATTTACCCTGGTGCCAGTAATGTACAAGTTCCCATTTTCACCATATATACCTGTCTGTATGCTTGCAAATAACACTTCAGCTACAAATTCCCATTTCTTTCTTTTTTTTTTTTTGTGGGGAAGACCAGCCCTGAGCTAACATCTGTTGCCAATCCTCCCCTTTTTGCTGAGGAAGACTGGCCCTGGGCTAACATCCGTGCCCATCTTCCTCTACTTTATATGGGACGCCGCCCCGGCATGGCTGACAGGCAGTGCGTCCGCGGGCGCCCAGGATCCGAACTCACGAACCCCTGGCTGCCAAGCACGGACTAAACTGCTGCGCTACCGGGCGGCCCCACAAATTCCCATTTCTTTGATGGTTTCTCAGTCACATCTCCTCTTCTAAAAATTGTCTCTTTTTGTCTTTTACTTATTTATCTATTGAGGTCTTATGTTTCTGTTATCTTTTTGTACATGCCTTGTAAAATAAATATATCATCCCTTTTTCCACAGCATGCCTGCCTTTTTAAAAAATCTACAATTTTTATTTTTTTTTTTTTACATTCTTATACCATCAAGCTTATTTGTCTTTTTCCATTGAGATGTCCTCTTTTACCTCTAGGCTGAGTGATTCAACCTTTTCAAGAGGTCTGGCTAAATATTCAACTCTATTTTTTTCTAGCTTTTCTATGGTTTCATCCATCAGAAATTTGTTTTTAATAAAGATTTTTTATAAGGTTTCTTATGGGCAAATGAGAAGTTCTAATTTCTTATTCTTACCAAAATGACATGATTTTGAGCATGGTTTCTCAAAATTGAGCAATATGCAGACAACTTTTAAAGGAAAAAAAATATCTTGGCTCTTTAAAAATGACAAGTTATTTTTGCTGTTATTATTTCCTGTTATGGATTGAATTGTGTCCCCCCAAAATTCATATGTTGAAGTTGTAAACCCTAGTATTTCTGAAAGTGACCTTATTTGGATATAGGATAGTTGCAGATGTAATTAGCTAAGATGAGCTCATACTGGAGTAGGGTGGATACCTAATCCAGTGTGACTGGTGTCCATAAGAAAGGGGAAATTTGGACACAGACATGCATGCAGGGAGAACACCATGTGAAGACTGGAGTTATGCTGTCATAAGCCAAAGTAATACCAGAAGCTAGGAGAGAGACCTGGAACAGATCCTTCCCTAGGGCATTCAGGGGAAACATGGCCCAACTGACATCTTTATTTTGGACTTCTACCTCCAGAACTGTGAGATATTAAATTTCTGTTTTTAAGCCACTCAGTTTGTTCTGGTTGCTCTAGCAAACTAATACATTTACATGTGTACAAACTAATACTAGTTATACACTCCATAAACCTACAGTTCTTGTACAGCTGTCAAAGGAAAACAAATTTACAAAATACATACATTTAAAGTTATAAATCCAACAAGTTTTAAATGAGCTACATTAAATTAATGTGACAATTGGTATCATTTTGCTGCAACTACATCCTGGGTCTCAGTATGAATATGCACCTGACAGCCCTCTTGAATGTGTAGGTGGAATGTTATTCTCCCACCCTTTTCCTACCCCAGAACCTCCCTTCATACAATACTCATGACATCATTTAGTTTTTACTTGGCCTGTTCAGTTCCCCCCTCTTCTTTTTTCAGCAATTCTCAATAATTTATAAACACAACTGCAAACATAGGATCGGAAATTATGCCATACTTCTTGGTTACAAGGTGGTGATCCAAATAATCCAGGAGATGCATATGCTCATTGCTTTAAGGTTACCATTAAAATTAAAACACAAAATTAGAAAATCTCATGGAAACCTTGCAGACCCCTGAGAACACACACGCAAACTACAAGCATGCAGAGAACTCAGTTTGAGAAAAGTGTAATCCTGCAGGGCCCTCCCATCTGATGAGGTTTTCAGTGGGAATCTCTCCTTACTCCTTCCTTTTCAGTTAATGAGCTAGATCATTGGGACAGAGACATTTTCCCAGTGACCTCACTCTGGTTTGCTTTTCTGTGTTATGTTGACTTCTTCATGTCCTATTTTCCTCTAAGAGAATCCTGAAGATGCTCTGATTGCTCACCCATAGCCTGCTTCCTTACTACCACTGGACACTAAAAATGTGAGGTGTGAACAGGGTTTAATACAATGTTTTCATGACCTAGTGCGAAGGCTTTTTGTTTTTAATAACTTCATTTCAGCTAAAAATGTGAGTTGAAAACAAACCAGTCAAAGACCAACAGGAAAGGATGGATTTGCATAAGCACTTACTGAAAAAAAATACTCCCAACAATGTAAATCTAGACTGCTGTGGTCTCACTTCCCAAAACGCCCAGAGTAGGAACCGGAAAGCCAGCAAACCACTTCTCACGCTCTATAATTTGGAAGAGGGGAGAACTAGATTTCACAGTGTTTGGACACCTTTACTCAACTATATTATAAGCACATTTTTCTTCAAATTTCTGGGAAAACTAGCATTTCTCTAAAATAAATGCAAGATTTTGCCCACACCTGGGTCCCAAAAAATGACTTGAAGAATTTATTCAAGATTTCTTGTAGAAGTAAGTATCACAATCATTGAAACACTCTAAATTAATTTCACCAGTGTTTGCTAATGGGATAAGCAGACTTGGAACATGCTGACTTATTCCTTTGTGCAGTGCCACATCCTGGGACAGAATGAGAGAAGAGATGCCGGCAAGCTTGGGAGCACTCAGCTGGGTCTCTTCCCAAGACGGCTTTGAAGTCAAGATGACTCAGCCAATCAAAGTCTTGATAATGGGGAGCCTGGAGAGAGTATGTGGCATGGTGAAATAAATCTAAATCTGAATCCTGGAAGACCTTAGATAGACAAGTTATTGCATTTTTTAGCTCTTGTTTTCACATACATACCTTAAAGAAATTGACCTACCTTATAGAATATTGTATAAATTAATTGAAGTAGAATATATAAAGTGCTTCTGCCTGATACACACACACTTACACACACTCACGTATATTATATAATACATGTACATATATTGAAACGGCCAGTATTGACTATTTTTGACGTATAGAAATGACAATTTCGTATGGTTTGACCTAATATGTATACAGTCAGCCCCCCATACTCACAGGTTCCGTATCCAAGGATTCAACCAACCATGGATAGAAAGGCCTATGATGGTTGCATCTGCACTGAACATGTACAGACCTTTTTCTCTTGTCATTATTCCCTAAACCATACAGTATAACAACTATTTACATAACATTTACAATACATTAAATATTATAAGTAATCTAGAAGTGATTTAAAGCATACAGGAGTTAGTGCATAGGTTATATGCAAATACTACACCATTTTATATAAGGGACTTGAGCATCTTTGGATTTTGGTAGCCATTGGGGTCCTGAAACCAATTCCCTGTGGATTCCAAGGCACTACTGTATAAAGAATTACGGGCAGTGGCAAAAAGTAAACAGCACTACCTGTTTGAGCTAAAGAAAGCACAGATCTATAAAGACATGATGGAAGATACCTGACCCCAAATGACATACAGACAGTACGGTGAGAGATGAGAAAATGAAAAGGCAGAGAAATAGACATGCGTCCACCCCTATTGCAGTTTAAAAAAGAGCACAGCAAGAAAACTGGACTAGGCACTAGGCCCATTTTGGCATATAGATGCTGTGTTAACATCAATTCTTCAAAAAAACTTTGTGAGCTGAAGAAAAGAATATGTCCAACTTTCCAAGGCAAATTAAAAATACACCTTGATATTGCTTTGCTATTTTATTGTTTAGTTACCTAACCCTGAGGTGTTGTCTAATGTTGATACCAGGATATGAGTCATAATATTTTGCTCATTAGCCTTTATTTGCTATCACAATAGAATGGGCCAGCCCTGAGACAAGTGATTACAATTGTTTTTCAGCTTTTCAGGCTTGCAGTGAGCAATGTTCTATTAATTTGCCACCCCCACATCCAGTATGCTGGAAATGACTTGCCACCCCCAGGTTTTGTCTCCTGTTTGACTTGTCAACCCTAGGTGACTTTCCTGCCCAGTGGCTGGACAGGATCCCTGTGGCTTTGTCCAGTGAGGAGACAAGGTGACCACTCATAGGAGCTAGGTCAAAATGGTGAAGATTCAGGTCAGGAGTGTTTTATTTATGGCAGCCTGCAGGACTAGAATGAGGTTAGGAGACCAGTTTCGTGTCTATATTGAATTCCTACTGTTTGGGCTTAAAAAAAGAAAAGTCCAAGAACTGTAGCTTCACAGGGGCTGGGATGGGGGTGAACTGTCAGCAAGGAGAACTGCAGGCTGGTTTACACCCCACTTGCCATAAACTTCATGGGTTCCCTGGAATTAGGAGTTCAGGGAAACCCTCCAACAGTCAATTTAAGCAAATACGGAAATTTCATCAGGTTTCTTACCAAACACAGACCCAATGCATTGCTCAATGTCTGTATGGTAAAAATTATATGCTGTGGTGTACATAAAAGAGGAAAAGCCAGAAGTGGAGAGCATTTCATCCCACAGCAGAGCGGTGCCAATTTCAGTTGGTGGCACCTCAGTGGCTTCCAGTAACCTAAAGAAAAATATTATGTTAAACTGTTTCCCTAATTTGATGCTTTCTTCAAAACAGAAAGAGTGAAATGTTTGACTCAATAACAATATTCTAGATCTTATAACAGGATCTCGATAAACCTTTAATTATTTTTGCTTGTTTTTAATTTCTTGCTTTTCTCCTGGTTGATTTACTGTTGGTGCTTTTACAGAGAATGGGATCTGCATGACGAGCCCTCTTTATTTTGACATAGAATTTTTTTCTGTTCAAAGTTTGAAGAACTCTACCCCAGTAATTATTTAGAACAGGTTTACCCAAAGGCTGATTAAAAGTGTTGTGTGGAAATACCACATGTCAAATATAAGTCAATATCCATGTTGGGATGTTATTTTTGATCTGGATAAATTTGGCTCTATAGAAGACAAAATCTGTGGTAGTAAAGAGATGATAAGGTTCAGAATTATGCAGTTCTTTTAACTGCACACTTTGTTTTCAAGACACCTACTTGGGGATTACTGTGAAACGCTCTAGTGTTTATCAGCAGGTGAAACGTACTAGAGTTAACACGTTACTTAGGAAATCATGAGTCTGGGACAACTCTCATTTTCTCCCAGCTTGGACCTTGGGGCCAGTTGTCGTTTGCTGGCCTGGGACTCTCAAAGCAAACAAGCTATTGAGTCACCAATATATATTGTTAACAACAAGCAGAAAATGATTTGGCTAGTTTTTTCACCTACTGGATCGATGGCACCAACCAAGTGTTACATAGAGAGCTTATGAATCTTTCAATCTTGAATGTTTACTTCTTGATATTTTTCCCCCTTTCACCTCTAGTCTTAGGTTTTTTTCTGTGAGATATGCTTGTTGTTTCTTTTCTCCCCAAATTCTTTTCTTCAGTTGAGAAACACTATGGGATAGTGGTTAAGCTCATGGGCTTTGGTGGCAGAAAGAGCTAGGTTTAAATCCTGTGCCTACCATTTATTGGCTTTAAGAAGTTGACTTAACTCCTCTGAATTTCAGTTTTCTTGTTTGTAAGAAGGGAATGATAATAACAAAATGTAGTTATACATTGTTACATAAATAAAATGAGATTATTTAGCCTAGTTACTAAATAAATATTAGCTATTATTATCATTCTTCTCATTTAGCTTCTATATCAGCGTGTACAATGGAGCACAGTTGTATACGGACAAATCGGCTAACAAGAAAATTCCTTAGTGTAGAAGTGATTTGGTGGTGAATGCGATGTAGTCTATATGGAAGTTGAAATATTATGATGTACACCTGAAATTTATATAATGTTATAAACCGTTGTTAACTCAATAAAAATTTTTAAATGATTGATTTAAGGGATATTCTTTGGGGAGTTGTTAACTTTGACTACTGCCTCTCCCTCTTTGCCCATCCTGCACTATCATCTTTTATATTCTAACAGGAAGACTAGCCAACTCTAGTGAAGACTGAAACAGCCACAGAATTTTACAGGAGTTAATGATTTACTCAGTACGTACCATGCCCACAGCCCCATGTCCAGGAGTGACTCCTTACACGTTGGTTACCACTCTTTATGTTGACTACCATAACATCATTCTGGCCACCTAACTTAACCAGGACCCTTGAACCAAAGGTAGCCATTTATAGGCTTGCCAGAAAGCTTTACGCAGGAAGAGTAATTCTATACTGGAGAATGTCTAAATGAATCAATCAGATTCTCTTTCTTATAGTATATCACACACACACACTCAGAGACAGAGAGAGAAAGGGAGGCTGAAAAACCTACAACTAAGAAGACAACGAGCAGACACTTTGAAGCCTTAAGCAGAAACCATGAAAGGAGAACTGAGAGAGTCAGGAGTAGTGTAGGCAGAAGAGAGTTAAGCAGGAGCAAAGAAACAGAGAGAGGAGAAAAGAGGCATGAGTCTGGCAGTGCCTCTAGATTAGTGACTGGTTTGGTGAGAATATCACCAGAGCTACTACTGGACAACTAGAATCACCATCAAACTGGGAAAGAAATTTAGTTCTCCATGAGGGCCTAGATGATTGTAAATATTTTAAAGGTAACAGGGGCTCCATGAATCCCTTCAAGTATTCCCAGATAGTGACCACTTGGTCAATCTCTGGGTGATGCTGGTCCTTACAGGTGACCAAGTTCTGACTTGTTTCTCTCCCTTTTCTTCCTTTCTCTTTGGCTAGCAGATAACCTGCCAACACTTGTAGGCTTCTGTATCCAAGCTTCCTATTAGCAAGTTGACATTGATTGTAAAACCCCAATGCACTATGTACTCCTAGGTAAAGACTGGTAAGAAGAAAGGTCAAGGAGAAGACTCCCGTGAATGCATTAAAACAAGAAAGAACATAGTTTATCAGCTGGAAAACAGCTTGTTTATCTCTGTGCATCTGCCACATATGCCATTTCCTCTACCTAAAATGTTCTTTGCTCTTTTCTCTACCAGTCCAAGCATTTCAAACAAATACCTGCAGAACCTAATAAAAATGCACAGATTCAGAAGTGTTTTCCAGTTGACAAACTTCCACCTGATCTGCCCTAGCTCTTGATTATTTCTGTTGTCCTATATTAGAATGTGGTCAGAGAAATTCTGCTTTGTAAAAAGGATTCTGTCAATTTGTGTTTTCCCATTTCATGTCTAAAAGATTGCGTCTTCTATTTCTTACATGTCTTCTAAAACATGCATAATTGATGCTCAGCGAATATTGGCTAATCTTCAGTAATAAGAAATAACAGCAGCAATAACTGACACTAATGATAATCTGTATGGAGAATGTGCTATATGTCAGGTAAGGTGCTGTTGCTTTACTTGTATTATCTCTAGTCCTCATATTGAGACGAAAGGCTTTTTCTCATTCCTAGTTTACAGGTGAAGAAAATGAAACTCAGAAAGGTTAAATAACTTTGCCAAAGTCACACAGCTTTTAAGTCACACCATCAAGATTAATCAGTGCCTGTTTCCCTTATACACCGATGGTTAACATTTTCAGGTGTTATACTGAGGGGACTCTACATCACAAGTACTACCATTGCTTGTAGCCAAAAATGTGAGTTTTTACAATTTTCTACTTTATTTTGAAAATGTTTTGCATTCCTGAACTAATATTTTTCTTCTTTAAGTGGCTTTTAAGGAAACAAAAAGTCATTTATTTCTTATCTATAATTCTCTTCCTCTCTCTCTATCTCTTTTTTTTTTTTTTCTGGTGGTTGTGGAAAATCCAGTGGTGATTCATACATACAAAATCAATCTCAAAGTTTTACTACAGGTAGGCAGCTCCCTCCTCCCTGTCCCAGGGCATGGTTCACAAATTCTTCTTATCATTTATATTTTCATTCAATGTAAGCCACAAGTATTGTCTAGAGTTGAAATCAGACAACATGACTCACATTATTTAGTGACTCTTTGTACCTTAAAATTTTATTAACTTACAAGAAATTGTAAACAGCTTCTTTAGCTGTATGTATTAATGTCAATAGTATAGTCATAAGTCACTAACATTCTGATTGAATAAGGCTACCTACAATTTAAACTGAATTTGGGCCTAGGTGATTTTTCTGTTTAATCCATCCATCAACCAAATAATTTTGAGCACTGACTTCATAAATTCAAGAATTGAAAAATTATTATAAATAGTATGCAGCCCACAGAAAAATAATTATGAATTATAAGGAGATTAGGTTCACAGAGAACTCTCTTCAGACAACTAAAAAGAAATAGCTAAACCTTCTCCTGATTAATTATATCCTGATCAGGGAGTTGCTTGTGTCATATTTTGTTGTATTTGTTTTCCTGAGACTCAAACTTGTGTGTTCTAGAAAAGCAATTGCATTTCTATTGCAGAGCAAAGAGCAGATAAATACACTTTATGATATGTAATCCGGGTTAGGCTGGTCTGGGATGGAAGAGTAGTTGCACAGCTCACTAGGTAACCACCATTTGTCATCTTGTATCTCTACTGTTCTAACATCCTTTACCCTAAAAATCATCTTTAGATCATGGCAATTCAATACAGACCAGAGCTATTCATGAGAAACTGACAAATCAATGCTCCAATGTTAATTTGGACCAAGAAACACAACTGCTAGGTAAAAATGTGATTACTAGAGAATCATATCCAATAACCTATGTATTCTTTTCTACTGAGAGATACCTATATGAGAAATATAATCAAGAGTAGAGTTTTCTTAGTTTATTTG